>CM059429.1:69055245-69757745 GCA_030390025.1 Squalus acanthias
CAGGGCATAATTTCAAAGTTTACAGATGATACAAAACTCGGAAATGCAGTAAACAGTGAGGAGGATAGTAACAGACTTCAGGATGACATAGACAGATTGGCGAAATGGACAGACACATGGCACATGGCAGATGAAATTTAATGCAGCGAAGTGTGAAATAATTCATTTTGATAGGAAGAATGAGGAAAGGCAATATAAACTAAATGGTATTTTAAAGTGGGTGCAGGAACAGAGAGACCTGTACACAAGTCTTTGAAGGTGGCAGGACAAGTTGAGAAGGTTGTTAAAAAGACATACGGGATCCTTGCCTTTATAAATAGAGGCATAGAGTACAAAAGCAAGGAAGTTATGCTAAACCTTTATAAAACACTGGTTAAGCCCCAGCTGGAGCATTCTGGCCAATTCTGGGCACCACATTTTAGGAAGAATGTCAATGCCATAGAAAGGGTACAGAGGAGATTTACTAGAATGGTACCAGGGATGAGGGAATTCAGTTACATGGAGAGACTGGGTTTGTTCTCCTTGGAGCAGAGAAGGTTAAGGGGAGATTTGATAGAGGTGTTCAAAATCTTGAAGGGTTTTGATAGAGTAAATAAGGAGAAACTGTATCCAGTGGTAGAAGGGTCGGTAACCAGAGGACACAGATTTAAGGTGCTTGGCAAAAGAACCAGAGGAAAAAAAAATTACGCAGCGAGTTGTTATGATCTGGAATGCACTGCCTGAAAGGGTGGTGGAAGGAGATTCAATACTAACTTTCAAAAGGGAATTGGATAAATACTTGAAAAGGAAAAATTTGCTGGACTATGGGGACAGAGCTGGGGAGTGGGACTAATAGGATAGCTCTTTCAAAGACACAGGCATGATGGGCTAAATGACTTCCTTCTATGCTGTATCATTCTATGATTCTATGATGCTATAATACAACCTGCAATTCACCATAGAGGGCTTACAATGCAGATGGTCCAGGATGAGACCGAGGTAGGATACTGTAGTTTTGAGGAGAAACTTGAGAAACTGGGACTATATCCACAGGAACGGAGAAGTCTAAGAGGAGATTTAATTGAGGTTTTTAAAATTATGATGGGTTTCGATAGGGTGAATAGAGAAAGACTATTTCCTCTGGTTGGGGAGTCATTGGCGACAGGTCACTAACAGAGTGAGGACAGAGGTTAGGAGAAATGTCTTCATGCAGAGAAGGAATAGTTAAAGCAGAGACCACTCTATCTTTTAACGGTAAAGTGGATAAACATTGGACGCAAAGGAAGATACAGGGCTATGGGGAGAGAGCTGGCACAGATGTGATGGGTCAAATGGCCCCCTTCTATGCTGTAAACTTCTGTAGTTCAATGGCTCTATCTCAAAGAAACAGCAGTAAAACGAGCTTTCA
Organism: Squalus acanthias; assembly: GCA_030390025.1. Taxonomy (NCBI): domain Eukaryota; kingdom Metazoa; phylum Chordata; class Chondrichthyes; order Squaliformes; family Squalidae; genus Squalus; species Squalus acanthias. The sequence goes on from CM059429.1 coordinate 69,056,633, forward strand.
TATGACAAATTTGTAACAAAAACTATGCATGCTGTTTGTTGCATACAGTATCCAGAGCATGAATCCAGATGTTCACACAACAGGCAATCTGGCACTAACTATCTTCCAATATAAAAAGATGCCATGTGGCAGTAAGTGTGGCCAAACCTGCTTCGTTAGTTCCCACAAACAAACAAAAAAATCCAGATTTAACAGCTGGAAAGATCTCCTTTGAGGCTTATAAACTGTCATAAGCCAACCCACCATAAATTCATCCTCCCATATTACACAACGGGTTCGGACATGATGTGCTGTGGAATATGGCTTGATTCCCATTCCCCTCGTGGCAAGCTCCACATCTTAAATCGACACAGGCAGCCCCGTGAGGGAGGATCAACTGCATGAGAGTGTCGCCTCATAACACTCGTGCACACATCTCTGTTGGTCGCACCGCAATTTGAGGATCGTGTCTCCACAACCAAACCTTATTTTTAACGGCTAGAATGTGATTTGCAAATGTTTATCGTCAAACTGTCCCAAAAAAAGTTCAAATCTAATAACCTGTTTGTCCAAAGACGCTGCTCTTGAAAATGTCCAGTTATTGTTCTAAATCTTGGTGAACACAATGGCCTCGATATTAACCCCCGCCCCCCCCCCCCCCGCCCCCCCCGCCAACCCCGACCAACGATGGACGGGAGAGAGTAGGGCAGGTTAAAGACTTACATATATGGAACATGTCCCCAACACGCCACACACGTACCCGCTGCCATTTTTACAGCAGCAGATAACGGGGCGCCCGAGTGTCACTTGGCAAGACATTTAATTAACATATTTAAATCGGGCTCCCACAGTGCAATTGGGAGCCTGATTTAAATTTTAAAGTTGTTGCTAGGGTTTCCCTAGGAAAACCTAGCAGTGAAAAAGAGGTGGGAGCTGCCGGCTCCACAAGGTAAGTGCCTATTACAGGGGTAAACCATTTAGGACTGAGATGAGGAGGAATTTCTTCACCCAGAGAATGGTGAACCTGTGGAATTCTCTACCACAGAAGGCAGTTGAGGCCAATTCATTAAATATATTCAAGAAGGAGTTAGATATATTTCTTAAGGCTAAAGGGATCAAGGGATATGGGGAGAAAGCAGAGACAGGGTACTGAATTTGGATGATCAGCCATGATCTCATTAAATGGCGGAACAGGCTCGAGGGGCCGAATGGCCTACTCCTGCTCCTATCTTCTATGTTTTCTATGTTTCTATTCCTTGTAGGCCAGGAGGAGCCTTTAGCCTTCCCCAGCCCCGAAAGCCAGGCCCCCTACCGCCCCCTCCCTGATCGCCAGTCTTCCCACCCCAGCCCTCCCAATTGCTGGCCTCTCTCCCCCCCCTCCCGATCGCGGCCTCTCTCCCCCTCCTGACTGCTGGAGTCCATCCCCAACGGTCCCAGGCTGCGGTCTCCTGCCGCTGCTTACCCTTTCAGCCACTGGCCAGGCTGTCAATTTGACTGGCTGCCGGGCGGGAAACGATCAAAAGATGATAATCAGGTCCTGCCGTTAAATTCGACAGAAGCTTCACGTCCCCGGCCTTGTCGGGTTCTTGGGCCATTTTCGGCCTCCCCGTAAATATTGGGGCTTATTTGTCTACTGCTTTCTAAACCTCAGTCCCAGCACAAGTCGGAAGGGATTATCAGATAAAACATTTCTCATGGCACAGGTCCTGCAGGGGACAACTTTCTCCATCTGAACTCATGCAATTTAATTCAACACTTTTTTTTTTAAATCTTCATTTGAAAGTGATTTAGAATTAATTTTATTTTGGTTGCCTTGTTACTGATGGGCCTGTTGAAAAAGATTGAGGTCAGAACTGAGGGGAATGTGGATGGGTTTGGGCTTGAGTGATTCGTGGCTGGTTCCCTTGAAAAGAAATATTGCATTGTCCTTTAACTGAAATAAAGAGAAAAGGAGTGAAGTTAATGAAGGTCAAATGAAAAGATGGGGGTCCTGCTACACATGATGTTTATACAGCAAGTGGGTCCGGCTGGTCATGAGTGTTTTATGTCTTTGGCTCAACCTACTGGATATATATCATATCCATCAAATTAGGCAGGCTTTGTGTTTATATTACAGCTCCTTCAATAAATGCTAAATTTAGCAGTTTGATTTCAGTGCCCAATGGCTCTGTTGGTAAATGCATTGCCCAGTGTGGAATGGAGCCACACAGACCAGGCCAGGCTGTGGGTAGGAGTGCTATCATTGGCCTCCGTACCCATGGCCTTGGAATAGGAACAATCAGTCTGTATCCCCGCTCCTGATCACTATCCAGTAACTCTGGCTGGAATGTGGGCCTGGGCAGACAATTTTAAAGGGGGGGCGCGGGTAAGGTGCGCGCAAGCCTCAAAGCGGTAGGCGAATCCAGCAAGACGCGGGACGTGGAGGCCTGGCAGATCTTAACAGCTGGGCCTCATTTCCATAAACTTTCCCGGAGCAACTGCTTGGCGGGAGTGGGTCTCCGACTACAGGAGGAACACTTTGCACTTGTCTCTAATTAATTTCATCTGCTCATGTTTAGATTTTTACAAGTCCTTGGCTGCTTTCTCCGACTTAACCACTGCCCCCTCCTCCCAGTTTGGTGTCATATGTGGACTTCTCCGGTTTGCATTGACCAGTTTGGAATCAAAGTCGTTAATGTAGGTTAGGAACCGATGTACTGTCTCACTGAAGGTGAGTTTCCCTCAAATGAGTATTGATATTATTGGATACAATGGGCCTTTGATATTAAAAATATAGTAAATGCACTTTCAGTAGGTTCCCCAGTGGAAGTCTATTGAAAGCAAAGCGTCAGTATCTTAAACTTCACAGGATATTAACAGCATTTGGACTTTTAAACACTTGGTTCATGGTTATTTCCAATAACAGAGCCATCAGGCTATAAAGGTTTAGAGAGTGTGTGAATGGCTGGGGAGATTCACTTTGCGTTTGATTTTGCAAATCACAACAGGACTGAAAACTTCAGATGCCACCTTTGTTGGTGGAGCTGAAAAGGAGGTACTGAAGTATTCAGGGAGAACTTCACCGTATTGTCCTCCAGAGGTTGGCACATTCTGATGGGGGAAATTTTATTCTGGTAGACCTGTTGGTCGTCATTCAAGATTGCACTCAATAACAAATCAACATTTGTACTGCAGCCGTGTGCACAAAGCGCTTCTTTATTCCTTTTATTATGGAAGGCAGCGCATCTATTTTCAGCCCTTCCCCCTTTCTTAGGTCTCTTCTTTTTGCACACACTGGCCTAGACTTTGGACCGTGCCCGAAGATCCCGGTACAGCGCACAGTCCTAATGAACCACAGCATACATGCCGGGCGCAGGCTGTGGTCATTTACAGACCAATTTGGCAAAGGGGCCTGAAACAGATGTTAGACCCATTGCACAGGCAAATTTGGGGTCTAACACCAGTTTCAGGCACACTGCCTGGATTCCTACTGAGCAGCCTTGTGCCTGTAAATACACCATCACAAACTCCCTGCTCTTTCCCCATAGCCCTGTAAATTTTTCTTTTTTAAGTATTCCCTTTTGAAAGTTACTATTGAATCTGCTTCTATCACCCTTTCAGGCAGTGCGTTCCAGATCACAACTCGCTGCATAAAAAAAATTCTCCCCCCACCCCCCCAGGTTCTTTTGCCAATTATCTTAAATCTGTGTCCTTTGGTTACCAACCCTCCTGCCAGTGGGAACAGTTTCTCCTTATTTACTCTATCAAAACCATTGATTTTGAACACCTCTATTAAATCTCCCCTTATCCTTCTCTGCTCTGAGGAGAACAACCCCAGTTTCTCTAGTCTTTCCATGTAACTGAAGTCCCTCAACCCTGGTACCATTCTAGTAAATCTCCTCTGCACCCTCTCCAAGGCCTTGACATCCTTCCTAAAGTGTGGTGCCCAGAACTGGACACAATACTCCAGCTGAGGCCTAACCAGTGATTTATAATGGTTTTCCATAACTTCCTTGCTTTTGTATTCTATGCCTCTATTCATAAAGCCCCTATGTTTTTTATAATTGCATAGCTGAGATTGGGAAGCCATCGCATTGGGAATGTGCATCCCCACACTCTGTGGCCAGCATGTTAGAGCTCCAGTACACTCCGCCCTCATATCTTCCTTGATCTGTTACAAATGCACGCCAAAATTGTGCAAAAGCTCACTCTGCATTTCCAAACATACAATCTCTTACCTGATACACTGACGTGATTGATGCGCCCTGTGAACATGATGGTGTCAAGATTGTTTCATTTTAACATGTTACATTGCCAAAAAGAAACTCAAGACATAAGACAGTGAAAATGATTTAACTATTGGTTGAAGATGATAAAGATGAGACCAAACCAAGCACCAATAACCATTTGCTCTTAACACTGGCATGCTTGCTTTCCATTACACAGATTATCGTACATTAACAAGAAGGCGTGGACAACTAAACCGCCACCAATTGTTAGGCCATCATTCTTGGGGTGAGGTTGACAATAACAGTGTTAAACAAAAATACAAGAGTAACTGTAATGCCTACTCATATCACATCCTCTGTAGCTTGCTGACACATGCTTAAGTCACAGTTTGCACACTGTACGGGTGGAAAGAAACATGTCGCTCTGGACTTGTGTGGACTTGAACCCACAACCTTCTGACTCAGAGGCGAGAACGTTATCACTGAGTCAATGCGAACACGTTAGAGGAATCTCCTGTCTACCTGTACCTGAGCTTCAGTTGCACAGCTATCCTGCATGAAATTAAGGCAATTGGAACAAAGAATAAATCATTTTATTTTTTGGGGGCACAAAAGGGTTAAATGGCTGAACACAATCAATCTCTTCTTGTGGGTTGAATTCTCAAATTGGGTTGCAGCAGTTTGAATGTGTCACTTTCTGAGGAGCACGGTGCCACTTCAGAATCTGAAACATTTCAACAATACACAAAGGACAAAAGAGGTTTGAAAACATCGTGCCTACCCTGAAACCAGCCTCTGACATTGCTTGCTGCTGATCGATGCAAACGGCATCTTTGGGTTCAAACTCCAGAAATCACCAGTAACTTCTCGAAACAATTAGAGTAGCTGGATGCTGCTGCCCTCAACATCCACAAACAACCAGCACGCCAGGGAATTTTACACAGTGTTTTCCAAATTCAAGAACCCACCCACAATCAGAAAAGAAAGCTGTTTTTTTTATCTCTGAGAGAGAGAGAGAGAACACACCATATCAGTCAGCAGACAGTTCAGGTGAGCCAATGAGCTGGACTCATGCCCTGAGGTTGGGAACTGATCTTGTCATCACCTTGGCTTGACGGGAGCTGCAAGCTGGAGAGCAGCCCCTAGTTCCACTTGTGGCTCTGGATTGAGAGTTTAAGCCTGTAGCTATTGCAATATTATTTAGCATAAAACATTTAACATATCAGTCTTTATTTTCTTCCCATTAGTTCATTATCAACATATAAATTCTACCCAGTTGGCAGTACCTTGCACAGAAGCAGCACTTTTTGATTCATGATAGTGTAACGTTAGACAGTTCTCATTGTTAAATTCAACAGTCCTCACAAATTTAAAGGTTCCCGAAAAAGAAACTGATTCAATTTGTTTTTTTGTTGTGTATTAGGAATTGAGGTTTTTAATGTTTGCAAAAAGTTTGTTCCCATTAATTGACTGTCAATCAGAAGTTACAAAGCATGATGATGATGTAATGCCTCTGCTCTGTGCCTGTGAGCTCCAGTGTGATTCGATGGCAGTCAGAGATAACGTAAAATTTATGTTTGTTTTGATAGGTAAACGTTTGTGCTCATCAAGGCAAGGGATGTTAGAAAGCTTGTTAATGGCACACTTACCTGATTTGTGGGCACCCAACGCAGTGTCAAGAGTTCCCATGTCAGATATACCACAGCTTAGATGCAGAGTAATGCTTCTTCCACCTTGTATCAGTCTAACAAGAGTAACACAACTGCACCCCGGTGTGACATTTCCATTTCCCACCATTTGCTTTCCTAATTGCTTGCTGTACCTGCATGTTAACTTTCTGTGTTTCCCGTATGAGGACACCTAAATCTCTCTGAACACCAACATTTAATAGTTTTTTACCATTTAAAAAATATTCTGTTTTTCGATTCTTCCTACCAAAGTGAATAACCTCGCATTTCCCCACATTATACTCCATCTGCCACCTTCTTGCCCACTCACTTAATCTGTCTATATCCCTTTGCAGCCTCTTTGCGTCCTCCTCACAGCTGACTTTCCCACCTAGCTTTGTATCGTCAGCAAACTTGGATACATTACACTCAGTCCCTTCGTCCAAGTCATTAATATAGATTGTAAATAGCTGAGGCCCAAGCACTGATCTTTGCGGCATCCCACTCGTAACAGCCTGCCAATGTGAAAATTACAATTTTATAGGGGTTGCAGGAACAGAGAGATCTGGGGGTGTACATACGCAAGTCCTGGAATGTGACATGACAAGTTGAGAAGTCTGTTACAAAGGGATAGGGAACTTTTTCTTTATAAATAGAGGCATAGAATACAAAAGCAAGGAAGTTATGCTAAACCCTTAAAAAACACTGGTTGGGCCTCAGCTGGAGTATTGTGGCCAATTCTGGGCACCACACTTTAGGCCTTAGAGAGGGTGCAGAGGAGATTTACTAGAATGGTACCAGGGCTGAAAGACTTCAGCTACATGGAAAGACTAGAGAAACTGGGGTTGTTTTCCTTAGAGCAGTAAATAAGGAGAAATTGTTTCCAGTGGCAGAAGGGTCGGTAACTAGAGGACACAGATTTAAGGCAATTGGCAAAAGAACCAAAGGCGACATGAGGAAAAAGAATGTTACGCAATAAGTTGTTGTGATCTGGAATGTAATTGCCTGAAAGGGTGGTGGAAGTAGATTCAATAATAACTTACAAAAGGGAATTGGATAAATACTTGAAAAGGAAAAATTTGCTGGGCTATGGGGAAAGAGCGGGGGAGTGGGACTAATTGGATAGCTCTTTCAAAGGGACGGCACGGGCACGATGGGCCAAATGGCCTCCTTCTATATTGTCCTATGATTCTATGATTCTAATGAACCAATCATCCCCATTCTGGTCAGGAATTGTGGTGTCACTATATACAGCCATAAAAGCAATCTCTATGGCATTTCAGTTCTCCCAACATTAGTTTGAATTTGTTTAAATTCATTGGATGTGGGCGCTGCTGGCAAAGCCAGCATTTATTGCCCATCCCTAATTGCCCTTGTGAAGGTGTAGTGGGGTTCCTTCTTAACAACTGAATGGATTGCTATGCCATTTCAGAGGGCAGTTAAGAGTTAACCACATTGATGTGGGTTTGGAGTCACATATAGGCCAGGTAAAGACAGCAGATTTCCTTCCCTAAAGGACATCAGTGAACCAGATGGGTTTTTATGACAATCCGGTAGCTTCATGATCACCATTAATTTTTTACTAGCTTTTTATTCAATTAACTAAATTTAAACTTCCCAGCTGCCATGGTGGAATTTGAACCCTTGTCACACAGATCATTAGTCCAGGCCTCATGGATTTCTAGTCCAGTAACATAGCCACTATGCTGCCGTTTGAATCTGGTGCCAAATCAAGTGAATCTCCAGTGTCCAACAACAGTGATGTCACCAAGCAGGCTAAGCAGCCAATCACATTGAAGAATTCTTACAGACAGCAAACCAGGAAGTAAATTATAATTTACTTTCTATAAATTTTACAGAGAGCGAAAAAAAGATTGGGACATACACATAGGATTAAGGTAGAAGCTGAAATATATACAAACTTTAAATAATATATTATATTAAAAACATGTCATTCTTATCATATTAATGGAGAAATTTGACATTCCACAAATATAAAACTAGTTTTTCAGGGCCAGAACGGTTGTTCAGCAGTCAATACGCCATTAAACAACCCAGTTACACCTCTTTCAACAAGACTTAACGATTTTGGGGATGGGGGGGTTAACAGTAATATTCCAGCAACTTAGGGGATGTTTTCACCACGAACTGTGATTTGAAATTGATTGCCGGCTCCGTGGAGCTCCACAGCACAACCTGTGGAGGAGCAGGGAATGACTGACAACAACTGCCGAATTTCCGCTTTTATCTGTGCATACACTGGGCTCGATTTTGTCATTGGGGCGGGCTGGGGTCGTGTCATCCGCTTTTCGTGTTAGCCACCCGACTCCAATTGGATGTGGGAGAATTATTCGATTTTCCCCTAATTGAGCAATTGAGTTCCAGCATGTGGGAACCCATGACCCAATTAGATTTTTCAGTCTGAAAGTCGCCTCTGATGATGTCATAATTGCTGCTGCATTTAAGGTCTGCAAAGACTGGGAAGCTTTTGGCCTTTGCTGTGAGAGGGACCTGGAGGCACAATGAGCAGCAGGAGACCTAAGTCTGCTCCCAGATTTTTTTGTACCACCACTCCTACTCCAGGCTCCAAACTTCCACAACAATGGTTATGACTGCTAAAAGTTCCCCCAGAATGATGATTGATCAAATCTCCTTCTTAATGGTGGACCTGCAGCTGATAGTCAGCAATTCATGTGTGCTACCGCCAGGTTTCACCGTCGTGTTTCAGAGGAGGCGTGCATCATGTCGGAAAAGTCTTAAAATCAGAAAGGCCTCTCAAAATGGGATTATACAGGCAATTAAGTGGTTGTTAAGGGCCTTAAGGGCCTATCCCGCCTCTTTGAGGCGGGACGGAGACGGGATCAGAAACCACGCATTTGGGAAAATTGCTCGGAGGCGGGATGGAGGCGGGGTCGGGCCCGCCCACCACTTTTTGCAATTTTAACACCCCACACGCCTCCATTCCCGCCTCCTCAGGCCTGGCAAAATCGAGCCCACTGAAGTTGCTGTCACTTTCAGAGGGTAATGACAGCGAATGCTGACAGTTTCGCCGTCAATACCACCGCAGGATCCGGGCCATTATATTCATCAGCTGACAGTAGGCATGCAATTTACCAGCATTATAGATAAATAAATAAAAACAAATTGCAACAATATACCAAATTTGTCCTTGTCCCTTTCCCCATTGGGTCCTCAATGTTCAACAATATTCACACAAAAGAATTAATTTCTGCAATGTCACTACTGTGATTTATTGAGTGCTGGAAAGTCTGTGGCGAGCACATCATTAAAATGTTAAACCTGTTGGTTCTTGACAAACTCCTCCCTCCCCTGTGTGCATTGCTCAAGCTTCTGGCAGAATTTTAAAGTGTGATTGCTGGAGAAAGTGACTTGGTCACAGGGATGGTTGAGTTTAAAACATCGATGCACTTGACTAAAAGGTCACTCCTGTTTGATTAGTCAGGCCGAGGTGATAATTTGTGTGAATAAAAGCGCAATAATGTTTTTTTTAAAACATTTTCATAATAGCCAGGTTTTAACCATTGAATATAACAGCTGTGGAACAGGAGTTAAAATTCACAACTAGTCAAGCCATTTCTTGAATGTTGTCCAATTGACTTTCAAACTCAGTGTTTAGTGTTATTTGAACTCCTTGACATGTTTGTGACTTGTCTCACATTCTAACTTACGTGTTATCCTATTTGTAAATCGCTGAATTGAACAGCTGTAGCACTCATGTATAGGGTTGCCAACTCTGGTTAGACATATTCCTGGAGGTTTCATCACATGACCTCCCGTCTCCCACCCAGTCAACAACCATTTATCCTCATCTCCAATATTTTTAGAACTAGTAAGAACTAGTAAACAAAAGTCTTCAAGGAAATGAAAAAAAGAACACACCGTTTTTTTTTCTCAATGCCCCGATGAGTTTTCTCCTGGGTTGCTCACAGCAGTGTCCAGCAGATTAATCCTCAAATCCTGGAGACTCCAGGGCAATCCTGGAGGGTTGGCAACCCAACTCCTGTATATAGTACACAAGACTCTCTCACTGAGTTCAGATATTCCTGTAGAATAATGTTTTAATTAATTTAGTGGTTGGAACTGCACATGTTTGTGTTGGCTCAATACATATCTGTACAGAATAAATAGGCAAATGTGTTCAAATGAGGCATCTAAACTACAAACACGAGCATGTGATCAAAGAAATCTGGTGAATGGATCAAGCATGCTAGCAGGCCTCTGTCTGTAATGCAGCTGTTCATACCATTCTGCTTAGAGAGGGCAGGAAAGAAATACTCATAACACTCAAATCTGCTTCTCATGCTGCTCATTGTTTAAATCCATCTATCTACAGATCAGCAGCACGTTTAATCTTTAACCTTTTTCATCCTTTCCTTTTTAATTCTGTTTTTAACTGGGGTGGGGAATGGTTATCAGTGGACATCAGATCCAACAGAGAACACTGGGAACGTAAGAAAGAGATAGGCCTGCTATTCCGTTTTGTTTTCGGATTGACCAAGAGTCACCCCATTTTGTAAAGGATCTTATCTCGCACGTATAGTTCTCGAAACCCACAAAGGAAATTTGATAGAACGTCAGCCAGATTTAAATTTTTCACGGCTGAATGTTAAATATTTTTGGTTCTGAATGACTCCGAGTTCTATCATCTTCACGGTCTGTAAATATCCTCAAAGATTCTGCTACAATATGTGAGGGGAGGTTATGGTAAGGTTGTCAATATATTTTCTCATTTTAGCTGTTTTACATCTCTCTGTTCAAGCACCTTGCTAATCACAACTGAACTGCAAACATATTCAAACCATTTGACGCTGTCTTGTGTGTAACAGTCCCCCAACACCTCTCATTTAAAATTCTCACTCTTGGGTTTAAAACCCTTCATGGCCTCACCCACCCCACCCCCCCCCCCCCCCCCCCACCCCCCACCCCATCTCTCTACTCTCCCCCAGCACTACATCCCTCTGAGAACTCAGTGTTCTCCAATGCAGGCCTCTTACACAACCCCATTCCCTTCACCCCTCCAATGGTGGCCGTGCCATCAGCTATCCAGACTGTAAGCTCTGGAATTCCCTCCCTAAACCTCTCTGCCTCTCCCTCCTCCATTAAGGCCTTAAAACCTACCTATTTCATCCCTCCTAATATCTCCTCCTTCGTCTCCATGTCAATTTTTGTCTGATTACACCTCTGTGACACATTTACCTACAATAAAGATGCTATATAAATGCAAGTTGTTGTTTTTATTAGGGATTTATGAATATATCAGCAAACAACTAGCACAGTCTTTAGCATTATTCTTGTTATCTTTTCAAACCTGTTCTACAACATTTATCCATCTCTTAAATTTTTGTTTATTTTCATCTCTCAAATTCTCCCTCCCTCTCTTTTCATTGTTTTTTTTTTAAGACCTATCCCTTTTAATTGTTTTATTTTCTGTTCTCTTCATGTTCTTTTTTCTAATTAGCAGGGTTGGTTGGACAACTGACCTTTAGGTATAAGCATTAAAAGGATAGTCTAGTAAACTTTCATTTGGGTAGTGAGAAGAACCATTACATCACCCCATGACATCGCCATGATGACAATGCCACCATGACATCGTCACGATGACATCACCACGATGACGTCGCCATGATGACATCGCCACGATGACAACGCCACCATGACATCACCACGATGACATCACCACGATGCATTTCAAAGCAGCTTACATCAGTGCTCCATGTGTTTCATAGAATCATAGAATCATAGAATAGTACAGCACAGAAGGAGGCCATTCGGCCCATCGAGTCTGCGCCAGCTCTTTCGAAGAGCAATCCAGTTAGTCCCACTCCCCCGCTCTTTCCCCATATCCCTGCAATTTTTTCTCTTTCAAGTTTTTCCTGAAGACAATAGCCATTTATAAATTTTCAGGGCTATGGGGAAAGAGCAGGGGAGTGGGACTAATTGGATAGCTCTTTCAAAGAGCCAGCACAGGCGCGATGGGCCGAATGGCCTGCTTCTGTGCTGTATGATTCTATGATTTAAGACCCAGTACTATCCTAGCCACTCTTCTATTCTTCCACTGTGTCTGCAATTGCCTGATTTGCTTTGTTTTATTAAATATGCAGCCTAATATTCTCAGTAAGATACCACTTCTTTCTATCCACGCCTGCTGAGCATGGCGATCAGAGCGTCTCACTGCCCCATTTTGCAAAGTCTCTGATTGGAAGTGATGGTGGCCATTGCTAAGCAGCAGAATCCAGGCCTCTGGTAAAATTGACCTGACCTGGAGAATAAAAACAAAGCAACAAAAATGTACAAATGCTCAAGCAAATTTAAAATAAAGACACTGAGAGTTTTTCAATGCTGCATGGGCGGAAGATCCGAACATAAGCAGGAATTAGTCTGTGGCTCTCTCAGGGTTGCTTTCCGTTGGTTAGAATTTTCCCCCCCAGCAGGAGTTGAGCACATCAGAGCCAGAGCAACGTCTCCTATCAGGAGTGAAGTTAAGCGCAGAGGCCCAGCCCAGAGTGGTACGTTTGTGCCAGGTGGGTCCTGCTGAAGACAAGTTGTTTCCATCTTAACAAATTAAAAATGTTGAAGCTGTGTTAAGGACAAGTTCCAGTTTGCCTTAACCCTGCTCCAAAAAAACTAAATGTGGGAAACCCAGGATCAGCTAAAGCATCAGGTCCCGTGGGCACTGAACAGAAATTCACCTGGAGACAATAAACCCTGGTGCTGCCTTGAAGCTAGTACCCATACTCCCCTCTCCTCAAATTAGATAAAATGTTCTTGTAGCCCAGAGATTGTGGTGGATGAACCCATGCTCTCCAGCTGTGTCTGCAAGAAGACATTCAACAGAAGTGAATTAAGCTTTTAGTAATGTATTTGATAAATTATCTTTTTGCCGAGTTTTGTGTTACATTTCTGATTTAATAACTCAGTTATAAGCATTACTGAGCAATCCATTCTGGCAATGCGTAGTTTTCAAATCTAGTAGAAATCTCAGGTGACAGGATAACACAAATGTTGCCCACTATAACCACGAAAGGACTTTTTACTGCCCCCTTGCCACACTGTTTTCACTGGTATTTTTATCATTCACTACCATTGTCTTCTCGGCCTGTGTGCAGCTTACGCTGTTGGAAGTTGGCCGTGTACAAGGTAAGTGCGATTACTGTCTGTGGAGCCACACGTGACACATGGCCCTGGCCCCTGGATTTAAGTGCTGTAAACGTACAATGTAGTTTGTGACAAACCACATCAGCTCAAGCAGGCCTAAGAGCAAGGTAGATCTACTTAACAACAGAGGATGCTGGCAGCACTGAGTTTGAGTTCTGAAGGAAGGCTAACTCCCGAAACGTAAATTTGTCTGTTCTCTCCGCAGCTGCTGACTGACCAGCTGAGTGTTTCCGGCATGTTCCGTTTTTGTTTCAAATTTCCAACATCTACAGTAGTTTGCTTCTCATTGCTCTAGTAAAGTTTGGGTGAGATGATGTATTGTAACGATGCGGAGATGCCGGTGTTGGACTGGGGTGGACAAAAATGAGAAGTCGCACAACACCAGGTTATAGTCCAACAGTTTTATTTGAAATTACGAGCTTTCGGAGCGCTGCTCCTTCGTCAGGTACAGTGAGGGAATACAACATAACGTATTGTAACGAGACAGACAGGACTATGTTCAGCTAAAATGATTTAATCACAAATTGAAAGACTGCATTTATATTGCGCCTTTTGCAACCTCCTGACGTCCCAAAGCGCTTTACAGCCATTGAAATACTTTTGAAGTGTAGTCACTATTCTGATGTAGGAAACGAAGCAGCCATATTGCACAAAGCAAGATCCCACAACCAGCAATATGATAATGACCATAACATCTGTTTTAATAATGTCTGTTTGAATACTCTCCACTTGCCTGGATGAGTGCAACTCCAACAACACTCAAGAAGCTTGACACCATCCAGGACAAAGCAACCCGTTTGATTGGCACCCCATCCACCACCTTAAACATTCACTCCCTCCACCACCGACGCACCGTGGCTGCAGTGTGTACCATCTACAAGATGCACTGCAGCAACTCGCCAAGGCTTCTTTGGCAGCACCTCCCAAACCCGCGACCTCTTCCACCTAGAAGGACAAGGGCAGCAGGCTCATGGGAACACCACCACCTCCAAGTTCCCCTCCAAGTCACACACCATCCTGACTTGGAAATATATCACTGATCCTTCATCGTCGCTGGGTCAAAATCCTGGAACTCCCTACCTAACAGCACTGTGGGAGTACCTTCACCACACGGACTGCAGCGGTTCAAGAAGGCGGCTCACCACCACCTTCTCAAGGGCAACTAGGGATGGGCAATAAATGCTGGCCTTGCCAGCGATGCCCACAACCCATAAACGAATAATAAAAAAAAATGTTGGCTGAGGGATAAATATTGGCCAGGCCACCGGGGAGAACTGTCCTGCTCTTCTTCGAAATAGGCCCATGGGATCTTTTACATCCACCTTCACAAATTGGGCTATGCTTTGGTTTCCAGGCAATTCTTTTTCATGGCAGTGATGAGTTAAAGGTTAAAATTCCAAGCACTAATTGCCAAACTCATATATCACTGGCAGGTTGTAGTTAAATAAATGATTCATCATCTGCCAAGGATGCTCTAACACCTAGAGCCTGGCCTTTGTTAGCACTTGTTCATAACCGGTTCAAAAGCCAGCTTACCTGCTGCCCAGGTGATATTTATGCCTATGTATTGTGCTATAGAAGAGCAGCAGAGAATGATAAGAGGCGAGATAGCCAGAACAAATGAGAGGGAAATGGGTTAACATGCCTGTTGAGAAATAGGATAATTAAAAACACCTTTCCTCAATTGTTTGAGTATCATTATAGCCACTGAAAAGCATTTGGCAAAGGAACATAGCACAAAGGAAGATGGTTGTTGGAGGTCAATCATCTCAGGCCCCAGGACATCACTGCAGGAGTTCATCAAGGCAGTGTCCTAGACCCAACCATCTTCAGCTGCTTCATCAATGACCTTCCCTCCAACACAAGGTCAGAAATGGGGGATGTTCACTGATGACTGCACAGTGTTCAGTTCCATTTGCAACTCCTGTGATAAGAAAGCAGTCCATGCCAGCATGCAGCAAGACCTGGACAGCATTTAGGCTTGTGCTGATAAGTGGCAGGTAACATTCACGCCACACAAGTGCCAGGCAATGACTATCTCCAACAAGCGAGTGTCTAACCACCTCTCCTTGACATACAACGGCATTACCATCGTCGAATCCCCCATCATCTTCATCCTGAGGTCACCATTGACCAGAAACTTAACTGGACCAGCCACATAAATACTGTGGCAATAAGAGCAGGTCAGAAGCTAGGTATTCTGCGGCGAGTAACTCACCTCCTGACTCCCCAAAGCCTTTCCACCATTTACAAGGCACAAGTCAGGAGTGTGATGGAATACTCTCCACTTACCTGGATGAGTGCAGCTCCAACAACACTCAAGAAACTTGACATCATCCAGTACAAAGCAGCCCACTTGATTGGCACCCCATCCAGCACCATAAACATTCACTCCCTCCACCATTGGCGTACCGTGGCTGCAGTGGGTACCATCTACAAGATGTATTGCAGCAACTCCCCAAGGCTTCTTCGACAGTACCGCCCAAACCCGCGACCTCTTCCACCTAGAAGGAAAAGGGCAGCAGACGCATGGGAACACCACCAGCTCCAAGTTCCCCTCCAAGTCACACACCAACCTGAATTGGAAATATATCGCCATTCCTTCATCGTCACTGGGTCAAAACCTGGAACTCTCTCCCTAACAGCACTGTGGGAGTACCTTCACCACAGGGACTGCAGCAGTACAAGAAGGCAGCTCACCACCACCTTCTCAAGGACAATTAGGGATGGGCAATAAATGCTGGCCTTGCCAGCAACGCCCAGATCCCATGACTGAATCAAAAAAAACACTTTCAATTATGTTTAAGGATACACAAGGCATCAGAGTACGCATGTGAAATTACAGAGACAAAGGATATAAAAAGATTCAGATGGGCCCCAAACCAACCACATTGCAACAATCAGTGTTACAACAGATTGTACACCAAATGCCCCACAATCCTTCAGTGCTGTCAATATGTTGGCTCCACAACTGTTTTTAGAGCAAGCTGTTCCAGGAATAGAAGCATCAAGGCCTTTTTAAGATGTCTGTGTACAGGCCACCCAAGTGATTGGCTGGAACTCTTATATAGTTTTAGGTTAATGTGAAGCAGCTCTCACCAAATGTAATCAAGTAGCTCGAGGCTATGTGATTATAAATTAACCTTGACATGCACTGTTGAGGCTATCACCCGCCACCAGGCAGGCTTCCCTCTGGAGGCAGGAACCCGGCCCCAAACCTGCCAAATTTGTTTAAATTACCTAACCCCAGAAAATCACGAGCAGACGGAACCTCCGTCCCACTGAAGTTGCATGACTATTCTTCCAAAGTGGAAGACCCGCCACGTTTTTAATAATTCTTTATGCAGATTAATACTTTGGTAGCATTGTGCCAAGTTTAAAATGCCTTTCCTGTGTTATTGGAGACTGTTTCTTTGTATCAGGGGATATAACCATTAATGTTACTTCAAAAGAGCTTCCCTGACACTGACAAGGTGGATTTATTAACAAGTATCCCAGTTGATGTTGGTCAGCTCATTGGGGTGAATGCAATCATCCACTTTCTCAGCAATGCTGTTTTATCGGAGCAAATTGTACATCAGGTAGTTTCTGTGTCTTTAAACACTGTTTTGATTGGCAGACTTGTGCAATTGAGAATGTTACCTTTATGTTATCGTCCTTCAAAGCAAAGAGCAGGTACAACTATTGCCCCATCTCTGTTGCCCCTAACTGTTGCTAGGCAGCTAACAACCTAGGGTTACAGGAACACTCCAATTTCAAGCAGAAGCTTTGCATCATGAATGCAAAGAGATTTATTAGAGTTTTGATGCATTTATTATTTTGTATATATGTATATAAAAATGGTCTGTCAGAGCATTGTTTGCCATCAGTCAGAGATCAGGAATGTATAATGAGATCCCAAACCATTTTCAACACATACCTTAATTGATAGGATTTACTGTTTGCCCTGCAGACTGCTATCTCAGAATACTTTTCACATAAGACCACATTTTGGTTCATGGGGAGTGAGGACATATCTAAACGCACGTACTTTTGCAATGGGCATGTAAAGAAGTATCTAGAACACACTTGAATCAAGGCAGTGTCATCCAAGATGTTAATCCAAGTGTCCTATCTAACTTTTCAGGTGGACATTAAAAATCCCTTGGCACTGTTTGTCAAAGACCGGCAGTTCACCTGGTATCCTCTCTCAACCAATAGCACCAAAACCAGATTAACTGCTCATTCATCTCATTACTGTTTGAGAGATCTTGATAGAATCATAGAAATTTACGGCACAGATTCGACCCATCGTGTCTGTGCCAGCTGAAAAAGAGCTATCCAGTCTAATCCTTTCCATCTCAAAGCCTTTCCATCATCTACAAGACACAAGTAAGGAGTATGATGGAATACTCTCCACTTGCCTGGATGAGTGCAGCTCCAATAACACTGAAGAAGCTCAACACCATCCAGGACAAAGTAGCCCGCTTGATTGGCACCCCATCCACCACCTTAAACATTCACTCCCTCCACCACCAGCGGACCGTGGCTGCAGTGTATACCATCTACAAGATGCACTGCAGCAACTCGCCAAGGCTTCTTCGGCAGCACCTCCCAAACCCGCGACCTCTTCCACCTAGAAGGACAAGGGCAGCAGGCGCAGGGGAACACCACCACCTCCAAGTTCCCCTCCAAGTCACACACCATCCTGACTTAGAAGTATATCACCGATCCTTCATCGTCGCTGGGTCAAAATCCTGGAACTCCCTCCCTAACAGCACTGCGGGAGTACCTTCACCACATGGACTGCAGCAGTTCAAGAAGGCGGCTCACCATCACCTTCTCAAGGGCAATTAGGGATGGGCAATAAATGCTGGCCTTGCCAGCGACGCCCACATCCCATAAAACAAGTTAAAAAAAAGTCCCACTTTCCAGCTCTTGGTTCGTAGCCTTGTAGGTTACAGCACTTCAAGTGCATATCCAAGTACTTTTTAAATGCGATGAGCGTTTGTTTGATGTGTGAGAATTTAGCAGTGTTTGCCTGTATAGCACTTCAAAGTCATTTATTGTATATGAAATGCTTTGGTACGTCCTAAAAAATGTGATGAAGCACTAGATAAATGTTAGTTCATTTGTTCTTTCTTTCTCTCTCAAAGACTTGGATAAATGTGTGGTTGTGAATTAAGATGATGGATAAGTACAGGTGGAAATGATCTATCTTTCCAGAGCTGCTGGGACTATGGAAATGTTATGACAAAAATGGCAACGAGCCAAGGATGAATGAAGTAAGATTAGATAGATATTCTGGAGTTTTCTTTGATTTATTTTTGCAGAACCTTTCCTCTGGAGGCTGGGTTGGACAGAGACAATGACAGAGTGGATATGCACAGTCTGCATGGTCTGTGGAAGTAATGAGCTTGCTGGGCCAAATTGCGTTTTCTCATTCCATGTAAATTCATGTTGTTAAGGTCCTTCAAAACAGGACAACATTCATATAGAGGTGACTACAGTAACCATTCAAGATATCCTTAGTCCGCATGTCTCATTGTTCAAAGTTTCAACATCCAAATGGCATTGCATTGATTGCAAATGGCTGAACCATTTGGTCAAGGCACTGCAGGATGAGCTGTGCACCCCATTTTACAGGGGTTTCTATGGCTCTTCTGTCAAAGTTACAGCAGACGAGTGGGAGAACCCTTACTGGAATTCACCCCCCGTGGACCTAGGGCACATCTGTCACACTTCAGGCATCACATTTCAAACACTTTGTGACACTTAAAAGATAGTAAGAAAGCTAGCCATTTCTTGCTGGGTTGTTCTGATCCAGTGGCAGAGATGTACAACCAACTACAACTGCCCACGAATTGGTCTAAGGACGATATATACCATTATACCGCTCTGGATTTACTTATTTGGTGATCTTAAAGGGCCAGGCCAGGCGAATCATAACTCCACCTTCGCAGCTAAACATCACAACTGTGCTTCACACCCCAGACTACTTATCAGCAACCCCATGGGAGATCTGCTAGTAGAAATTAAAAAAAATGCTTGCTCTCACAGTTACAAAAATCCTATATTATTTTTTGCTCTCATTTCTGGAGCACTGTAATGGGCAATCAAATATTGGTTAATGAGTTGGAATCGATCAGATACATTCATTGGGTTTTCTTCAAGTGAGGATCGGAGACACAGGGGATGAAATTCATCTTAGGCCGTAATGTTCCCTCTAAGCTGCGAGGCCGCAGTAAGGGAAAGGTCCTGCGCAGGCCGCTCACCGGCTTCTCCATTGTAAATAGCGCGCAGGCGGGGAAATTTAAAGGGTCCGCGCACTAAAAAGAAACAGGCCGCGCAGAACAAAGTACAGCTTACAGGCAACTTTGTTAGGCAGTAGCACAAAAGGGGCAATAGTGAATCGGCAGACCATTTTACACTCTGTTTGATTCATTATCGCCTGTTTTGCACTTTCACTCAAGACAAATTTCACCCCCACAATGCCATGACTAGCAGTCCAGTCTGTCTATACCTGACTTATTTCCGACTTGTTGTGGGCAACACGCGCTATTGATGATGTCACTGGACTATAGCTTCTTCACATCAGTGCAGGTGAACACCACACTACAGGAGGGAATGTCCACAGGTTCTTGCAGCTTCTTACACCGTTTCTCCGGGTGTTCCACTGATCCCCTCCGCCGGAGAACCCCCTACAGAAATTCCAGTCATATATCTATTTCCCCATCTGCCTTGAACCAGTAATTGTAAAACTTGGTACAGAGGAACAAGGAAGAGCAGATGCTTTTTGTTATATTAAAGGTGCCTGTACAACTGAGCCACATTCTGCCTCAGAGATGTCAGCGGGGTTTCATTTTCCTTGTATGGCCGCCATTTTGTACACAGTAAGATCCCACAAACAGTCAGAAGATGACTGCCCGGTTGAATTGTCCAGGGTAAAGGATATCTCTAAACAGGTGCAGGGCATTCTGCGAGGGGCAGGAGAACAGCCAGAAGTCATAGACCATGTTGGAACCAATGACATAGGAAAGGAAAGGGTTCAGGTCCTACAGGCAGAGTTTCAGGAGCTAGAAAAAGATTAAAAAACAGGACCTCAAAGGTGGTAATCTCTGGAGAAGGAGATATAGGAGCAACTCTGTCGGAAAATTTCAGGGAAATGTAACAATAATAGAGCAGTAATAGTTGGGGACTTCAATTACCCTATTATAGACTGGGGGAAAAAGCGGAGTAAAGGGCAAGGAGGATGAAGAATTCTTAAAATGTGTAGAGGAGAACTTTCTTAATCAGTATGTTTCTAGCCCAATGAGGAAGGAAGCAGTGCTGGACCTAGCTCTAGGGAATGAAGTAGGGCAAGTGGAGTGTGTTTCAGTGGGAGATCATCTGGGTAATAGTAATCATAGGCTGCAATGTTGCTGACCTCGGCGGGTCTGTGGTGGGCAACGTCGGTGGCGGGTCCCGACCCCGCTGCTGGCTTCATCCCGGCCTCTGAAATGAATTTACCTTGACGGGGCTTGTTCAGCCCACCTAGCACTTTCCCCGGCCAATTAGAGGAAGTAGGTCTGGTGACGTCATTTGATGACGCGTCATCAGCCGGTTTCCTTAAAGGGACCATGGCCAACTTTATTTTGACATTTGTGCTGTCAGTGTTCGACAGCATTGAGGTGCTGCAAACACTGACAAGCACTGCACAGAGGTGCAGGGCTGCACCCAGGCTCTCCCATGACTCCCTCCGTATGCTTATGGAGGGAGTCACAGCACACAGGCAGGTCCTCTTCGCTTCCCATGGGTGGAAGAGACCTCCCCAGGAGATCAACACAGCCTGGTTGCACATCGCACATGAGGACACAAACAGGGATGTGATAAGAAGGACCTGGGTGCAATGCCACAAACGTTTCAATGATCTCAGAAGATCACGAAACATTAGTACAAAGCCACACTCAACCTCATCCTGCTGTGCCTCTCATCACATTCCCATCACTCTGCCTTCCCTACCCTACTCCTGCACATCCTTACTCACACCAACTTACCTTTCACTTTCACCCATCCCTCTCTATCTATATTATCACATCCCCATCTCACTAGCCACCCCTCAAACTTACCCACATCCTAGTCCAATCATACGAACTAACAACACACAAGGGTAGGCACTTGGGTGTTTTATGCAACGTTCATGTGAAGTTTCTGTTAATGTGGTGTCAAACATTGAAATCTTTATGTTCAACACTTTGTGTTCTTGGACAGATTTGTGTGCGCCTTTGGAAGTGTCTTAGTGAGTTGCAGTGAATGGTGAGACATAACGTTACCCCCCGCAATGGTCATGAGTGTGAAAGGAATGGCTTGAACATTGTAGGGATGCTTTATGGTGTTGGTGTGGGGTGGTGCCAACTTGGCACATCATGTGGCAGCCCGGGTGTGCGGCGTCTAGTGAAGTAAATCTGGCCATGGTGTGGCCATCCCTGGTTTCCCGGGCAGCAATGTGGTTGAGTGCTGATGCTCTCTGTCCTGTGCAGCATCAGTTGATTGCGGAGAAGGTTGGTGTTGTTGTTGGTGCTGCTGGTGTGCCTGGTGCTGCTGGTGTTGGGGCTGATCGTGGTGGGATTCTGAGGACCAAGGTGAGAGAGTATAAAGGGCACCCATGCTGATGGAATGGATGGCAGGTGAAGTAGAGATGACAAAAGCGATCTGTCAATGGTGAGAGAGGTAATGAGGTCAGCCTGGATGGAGACTTGTGTAAAGACATGCAGCAGGCTGAATCTGTTGTGGAAATGCAGTGAGGAAGAGCTTGTGGCTGAGGGAAGATATCTGTGTAAGGTGGGAGCCAAATTTTACAGCTCTCGGCAAATTTTGCCACACTGTGTCACTATACACTTGAGCAGAGAGCAGTGCTCCTTTGAGGCAGAGATAAATATACACAAGCAACAACAAGGTAAATTTAGATTCGAAGAATAGATCAAAGCTGAAGCATCGGAGCTTGGATACCATGAGACAACAGCAACCCTCGACACAAGAGTGAAGGAGACAAAAGAACACTTCTTACCTGGTGCTGAAGGTGTGAGTTTCTATCCAGCGCTCGCTGTGGGCAGAAAATCACCATGTTAGATTTTCAAAATTAATAAAGTATTCAACTGACAAACAGCCTTCAAAATGAGAGACAATGTGAGGACATTGAGCAATTATGTTTTCCGCGATTACCATTCAGGCTCACGGTCTGATGTACCTGCTTAGGTTTATTAAAGAGAGTAGTTTGCCCACACTATATTGGTTTGACAGGCTCCATTATGCAAACAGTTCTGCTTGCTGGTGAAACGCAAAGTGAGGTTGAGTACTGAAGATTGTGTTATCTTACAGCGACAAAGGAGAGCAAAATAGCCAAGAGAAAAATAAAATAAGCTTCTATTTGTATGTAAAGAAACAATTTGCATTTATAAATCACGGGGAAAATGTTCTTGCTCCTGAGCTGAATGCCTGGGTACAGTACATAAAGTAACATTGAGTAGGGAGAAGATATACTGCGACCAAAAGATCTAATATGGTCAAATACAGGAACAGGAAAATCTGTTCTGCCCTCTCCTCCACACCCACCATATCTCTCAAATATCCCAAAATATTTTGCATACACTGATTTACCTTAAAGTACAATTGTTGCAACCATATGTGCACAGCAATTAGATAAACTTATCAGCTTCTGACCAAGGGAGGATCTCCATGCTCGTCTTCAAATAGTACCATGGGAATCTTTAAAATCCACCTGGACTTGGTCTAACACCTCATCCAAAGGACAGCATGTCTGGTACTGCAGCACTCCCTCACTGCAGCATGAACCCCGATTTTGAGCTCAAGGCCTGGAGTGGGGCTTGAACCCACAATCTTCGGATTCAGTGAGGAAAATGGCGTCAACTGAGCCAAGCTGATACTCGAAAGTGACAGCTGGCTGGTAAGGTAAGTCCCGTTGAAACTGCTTCAATTGCGAAAAGATCGGTCGAAGGAAGATATCAGGGAAAAGAAAGACGTGCAATGAAGCAATTCAGACAACACTCACAGAACAAAGGACTCTTACAACAGCAGCTGTTTCCAGTTAATGGCTGGAGTTGGGTAGACCTAGACTTGTCAAGGTTACAAGTAGAGAACAGACGGGTTATGCTGACTTAGTAAGATAAGGGAAATCAACTTTATCTGGTCTTGTCCGACTTACCATTATTTAAGGCTGAGAAAGTAAAGTAGTTTTAGCAACTAATGAGCAAGTCTGGCCTCAAAATTTCCTCATTATAAGTTCTTAACATGCCTGTTTAAGGTGCTTGACACTTAAAATGAATCCTTGCAGAGGGATGGGTTACATTGATTGGTCCGATATCGAAACTGGTGGGAAAATGGGTCTTATTTTGTGCAAATTACGTTTGTAACAGATTGTGCTTTTTGACACCCAAACCAGAACTGTAGGGAAGTCTGAGAAGGATTCAAAAAGTTAAAGAGAGAAATTACAAAGTAGGTCTTCTAAGCCGAGCTGTTAAGGGTGGAAGTCAAAAGTTTCAGAAGTTTAATCACACAGAGGCAAAAGTCTGAAATGTATCACTCTGTCATGTGACAGCTCAACAGAGAGACAAACATTGGAATTCAACCACTGTCCAAAATATAACAAGTGCATACAAGGTTAGATATACCAGCAGGAAGGCAGACGACTGAGGAGGGAAGGAATAGCCCTGCCACGGATGGAGGTTAACCCTGTCAGAGTATCCAGTAATGAATATGAGTATTCCAGAGTGAGGCAGCCCTGCCCAACTTTGCCACAATTGACTCAAAGGAGAGGACGGGAAATGCAGTGCTGGAAGGTTGATCGGGAAGGCCGCTGGTGGTGCCTCTTCTCCCCCCAGAGCTGCAGTGAACGAGTCGAATTTTCATCTTAAATACCAGGGCCAGTCCAAGCAATTCAGTTCTTGATTTACTGGGTCTTCCTGGCCATGGCTCAGGCCCGGAGTCTCCATTGATCCCTACTTTCATGCCTTGGCAGACCTGTACACTGGGTTCATCACAGCGTCCAGGCCATTGGGCAGTGTGGAAACTAGGGCCAAGGGAATGGCCATTGTTATGTGTCTCTCCTTGGCCCCTCCTCTCAACATCATGGACCACATTTGGAGTGGTTCAAAATTCCATCCATGTCAGACCCGGTCAGAAATTTGCAGTCAGCAAGATTCTGAGCGAAGGCCCGGCATTCCCAGGTCCCACCAGAATTCCCGCATGCTTCAAGGCCTCCCTGTTCCCGACTTGCACCCCAGGACTTCCGTTGCGGCTAAGGATATATTTAGCAGTGAACCAACTTTGTCTATGATGAAAATTGAAGCAATGATGTGTGGGCATGTCAGCAATGAAAGAAATGGAGAACAGCAGTCCAGTAAAGCTTCAGCCTGATAAACTTCCCCCACCAACTCCAATTCTCTTCCCTCCTCTTCTGAAAGCTCCAACTCCTGCTCAGGTCCAGTTTTCTGGACCGTTTGACAATGGCGGGCATCAAAGCCGAACCCAGTCTTGTCCAAGCCTGTTATTTATGCCTGAGGACTTTTCAGCACGAAAGACCGGAAAGCTACGGAAGGGAAACCCTCGCTGATTTGTTTTGCCATTCCCAGCCCAGAACTGCTGAGGCCAGTATTAGCAGTTACTGGCATCCTATGATCAGGTAATTCAGCACAGCCTTGGGATCAAATCTGTGTCTTCCTAGTATTTATGGCTCAGTTCCACACCAGTGCCTTTACCAACTGAGCCCGGTAAGAAAGAAACAAATAATTTGTATTTATATAGCGCCTTTCATGACCTCAGGACATCCCAAAGCTCTTTACAGCCAATTTTTAAAGTGTAGTCACTGTTGCAATGTAGGGAAACGTATTTTATTGTTTTTTTCCCCCCTTCAGTAAATCATTATTCTTCTATATCTGACATTGTAGGCAAGCATTTTTCATTATCTTGCAATCAACTCCCTTCTATCCCTTGTATCTATGCTGCTGCAAATAGTACTGGATTCCACACAAGTTGAGGCGCCTTTGGTATGTTAGTCTCACTATTTATTTAATCTTTACTTCTACGGATACGCATTACACTTCAGTTGCTTTAAATTGTTCTGTGCTGCGCGCTATTATGAGGGAATTGGCTGTAACTGTTCTGGCTGCTGTACAGTGTAATAGATAGTGCTCCAGATCTGCTATACAGTCAGTCTCTGCATTTGGAGTGCAACAAGAGATTGTTTATCCAACAAATCATGAACAAATGAATTTCATGGGTCCGTGAATTCCCTCCCACCTCCCCCACCACCCTGTTTCCCCTCTATTGAATATAGAGGGTTCCTTTTGCCCACTCGCTTCAGGTTTGTAGGCAGTACTGGACACAGACACATGAAAGAAAAGGGGGTAGAGATTGGTATGTATTGCGTCCGTTTATCAGGCATAAAACAGGTGCAAAGCATACCAATTTAGCAGTGGGATGGCCTGCGCCCAAACTGCCCAGGCATTGATCCCACTGCTAAATTCGTGGGACCCTTTGTTTAGGCTTTCAGGGCAAGCAGTCTAATTCCACAGACATTGGCCTAGGAGGGGGATGGAGTTTGCGGCGAAGATATGGAGTTTGTGGCGAGGATATGGAGTTTGTGGCGAGGATATGGAGTTTGTGGCGAGGATATGGAGTTTGTGGCAAGGATATGGAGTTTGTGGCGAGGATATGGAGTCAGTGGCGAGGATATGGAGTTTGTGGCGAGGATATGGAGTTTGTGGCGAGGATATGGAGTTTGTGGCGAGGATATCGAGTTTGTGGCGAGGATATGGAGTTTGTTGCGAGGATATGGAGTTTGTGGCGAGGATATGGAGTCAGTGGCGAGGATATGGAGTTTGTGGCGAGGATATGGAGTTTGTGGCGAGGATATGGAGTTTGTGGCGAGGATATGGAGTCAGTGGCGAGGATATGGAGTTTGTGGTGAGGATATGGAGTCAGTGGCGAGGATATGGAGTTTGTGGCGAGGATATGGAGTTTGTGGCGAGGATATCGAGTTTGTGGCGAGGGCCAAAGACGAGAGCTTTGGTCTTCCCAAAGTTTAACTGCATGAAGTTACAGCTCATCCAGAACTGGATCTCAGACAAACAGCACAGAGGCAGTGGAAGGGTTGAGGAAGGGTAGAGCTCTGGGTGTCATTGGCGTACATGGGAAAGCTGATCCCATGTCTGCGGATGATGTCACCAAGGGGCATCGTGTAGATGAGGAAGCGGAGGGGGCCAAGGATTGAACCTTGGCTGATCCTGGAGATGATGGTGAGAGGCTGGGAACATAAGCCATTGCTGGAAATGTTCTGGCTGTCCATCGGATAGGTAAGAGTGGAACCAAGCGAGGGCAGTTCTGACAGAGCTGAACAACAGAGGAGAGGCGTTGGAGGAGGATGATGTGGTCAACTTTGTTGAAGGGTGCAGAAAGCTCGAGGAAGATGGGGGAAGGATAATGCACCTTGGTCACAGTCTATTAAGCTAAATATTTTCCTAGAATATTGACTATAAGACAAACTGTTCTCCATTGCGATTCATATGATGACAGTTGCTAAGGCAGCTGGCAGTCCCTTTTGCTTTTGTTGACTAGGTTAACTTATACCTGCAGCCTATGAGAATCTCTCGCAATGCACACATATTCTTGTTTTACTCTGACTGACACAACAAGACAGTACATGCTCAGCTCTACTGTATGTGCATTGTTTGATTTAACTTTACATGAGTGGCCTGGTTTAATCATGAACCAGAATCTGAAATGTGAGTTTACCATTACTACTGTGATCCTAGAGTTTTTTTACAGTAAAGTTGGAGACTGAGGGGTAGAAATTGGTATGTATTGCATCCGCTTTTAGGGTGTAAAATGGGCGCAAAGCATACCAATTTAGCAGTGGGATGGACTGTGCCCAATCTGCGTATGCGTTGTTCCCACTGTTAAATACATGGGGCCCAGTTTTTAGGTGTCCCAGGCAGATGCCTAAAACAGGCGTTAGGTCCCTTGAATATGTTAATGAGGAGCCTAATGCCTGTTGAAGGACCCCTTCCTGAAACTGGGCTGCTCTGAACGCAGCCTCACCAGGCTGGCTGTGATCAAGATAACCAGATCTACATGCGGCCTAAACAGCGGGCCATAAAGGGACTACAGAAGGCCGCCACCAAAAAGGTAAGTTTCTTTAAAAAAGTCTTACCTGAATGTGAAGCCAGGAGGAGCCGGCTCTGGACTACTGGCTCCAAAGCAGGCCAAAGTCTATTGCTGGCCTCCCCTGCCGCCCAGGATCTACTTGAGGGCTTGGCCCAAAAATAATGTCCTCTTCACCTTTCGAGCTGCCTGGGGACGAGCAGCAGGCGTCTGAAGTCACTGGTCTAATTTAAATGAGAGTCAAGGCCCAATTTTGATCGGGCCTTGGGCCTACCTGTTTTGGCGAAGGGATCAGTTCATGCTGGCAAGTAGGCGTTATGCAATTTCTACCCCCAATCATCTGAACACCACCGATTCACATTGATGAGTTAACACCACAGACTGGATGTCCCAGAATGCCGTGCATCAATAATTATTTGTTGATAAGCATCAAGTCTGTACTAAATTAATGTCATCCGATGTCAGTGCAACACTAGAACTAATCCTCCATCAGTTATCTGAAGTATTCACTTATATGAACAACGTTGATCCCAAACCATTTGGATAAACGTACTGTATTCCTTGAAGTAACGCACAGGAGAGTCCCATTGTGATGACAACTGACCACAGAATAGGAACTCGCTAAAGAATCTTCACCTTCAACAACCATCAACACGACCAGCAAGCACTCTGTCCAAAAACATACTGCATTCTACTATTTATCAAAATATCCTAATGTGGCAACTCTCCTGTGTGCTTAAGAAAGAAAGAACTTGCATTTATATAGTGCCTTTCAGGATGTCCTAAAGTGCTACACAGCCGATGAACTACTTTGGAAGTCAATGTTATAATGTAGGCAAATGCGGCAGCCAATCTGCGCACAGCAAGGTCCCACAAACAGCAATGAGATAAATGATCAGGTAATGTGTTTTTAGTGATGTTAGCTGAGGGTTAAACGTTGGCCAGGACATCAAAAGATCACCCCTGCTCTTCTTCAAATAGTGCCATGGGATCTTTTACGGGCACTTGAGAGGCCAGATGGGGCCTCCACAAGTCTCATCTGAAACACGGCTCCGCCGACACCTCAGCACTCCCTCAGCACTGCACTGAATCGTCAGCCTAGATAATGTGCTCAAGTCCCTGGGGTGGGGCTTGAACACACAACCTTCTGACTCAGGAGGTGAGAGTGTTACCCACTGAGCCAAAGCTGACACTTCTGAAGCCCAATTTTCTAGCTTCATGCTCCCAGCAGATGTGAATCTTGGGAAATCGCAAGCATTAATTTTAATGACTAGGAAATCACGGGCAGCGCTCCCTCAGTTTCCTGATATGTGCGACCAGGAGGCGAGACTAGCCATGGATAGTGTGAACTTGAAAGAATGCCCCCGTGGTACAAGTTCTGATTTAATAACACCAGAGTTGGACTTGTATTTAGCCCAATTCCAGTCTGTGGCTCATTTCTTGGTGACCCACCACCATTCTTTTGTCTCCTGTATGAAGCAGTGAAAGCCATACTCAAAGAATAAAGATGACAGGAAATGTCTGGCCTGTCATTCAATATACTGCAAAACTAGTTGAAGGAGCAGGATAAAGATGATGTAGCAGGTTTTGGAAAAAATGCCAATTTGTATTATGAAACATCAAACCAGTCTTTTTTTCTGGGGGTCATCCCCCCCGCCCCCTTCTGACAGCTACTTCCTCCAGGAATGTTAGCCTTTATCACAAGAGGGCTGGAATACAAAGGGGGGGAATTTATATTACAGCTGTACAGAGTTCTGGTGAGCAGCCAATGTATTTGCTCTGCCTTTTTATGTTTGTCTCTATGTGGAGGCATCACTGTGCCCTATTTTGTATTTCCCCAAGGTAGTGGGACTAAGATTCAAAGCATAAGGGGTTATGTGTGCAAACTCGTGTCCCATCAGTCTGGGCACAACAAGTTGATGCTCCAAAGAGCTGCATGTTACACCACGTCAAAATACATTTTAATAACTACGCTGAATCCTTCGTATGCCCGCTCCAATTATAGTGAGGGAAGAAACAGGAATAAAGTGAATCATAATACTTGCATTCATCACCTCATTTTTCACCTCAAAACACATCACAAAATGAATTATTTTTGAAATGCAGTGACTTTTTAAGCAAAGGTACCAGTAGAAACAGCAACCTTTAGAAAATCTCCTCTCAGATTTAATTAAATATAAACATGAATGCTGCTTTGCCTTTCTGAATAGGTGTGAACTCTTACAGCTGCTGCAGGGAGAAAGGGGAAGGCGTTCACTGGGACAAATATAGGAACATGCAGCAACATGTTAAAAGGGTGGCCACAGAGAAATCGGGGGGGGGGAGAAAAAAACAAAGCAGCAGACACGACATATAACAGCAGGGAATTCTTTCAGTATTCGAACAAGAAGAAGGCTGTCAGAGATGAGGCGAGAATCATAAAAGATGCAAATGGGGCTGAAACAGAGAATGAGCACAGGACAGTTAATGTCCTGAATGACTGCTTCCTCCAAGTATTCACCAGTGAAAACATGAACAACCTGCCCTCCCCAGGCAAAGATAACCTAAGCAGAATTAATGACTGATAAAATGGAATTGTTAGACAGGTTAAGAGGGCTCAAAACAAATAGTTAGATGGCATTTATCCCAGAGTGGTAAGCGAGACGAGAGAGGAGATTTGTGAGGCACTGATGGTCATTATAAGGGGGGTCACTGGACCCTAGAGAGGTACCAGTACACTAGAAATAGGTTACAGTGGTGCTCATTTTCAAAAAGGGTAACAAAGCAGGCTACAGCTTCATTGTTCTCACCTCAGTACTGTGTAAAATAATAGAATTGATTATCAGGAGGATTATCTGTATAATACCATAGTAATACCAATCACCACAGATTCAGAAAGGGAAGATTCAGCATGACTGACCTCCTTAGCTTTTTTGAGGGTGTGACATCCCAAGTGGATTGTGGAAAGCCCTACAACACGCTATACCCGGACCTTCATAAGGGACTTGGCAAAGTTCCACACGAAAGGCTATCAGTTAGCTCAAAGTTTTTAAGTTCCAGAGTAAATCTTGGGATTAGAAAAGAAATAGGCTTAAGGGTAGAAAAGAACAGGTACTTAGAGCAGTTAAGTTGAGGAGAAACTCTGAATGGGGTGTCCCTGGGACCAGTATTTGGACCATTACTGTTACTAATTTATTGTAATGACTTGGACTCAGCAACTCAATGGAAATCAGTTGCACATGATACCAACCAAGGAGGGGCAGAAATTACGAAATGAGTTGGACAAAATATGTATGTTGGCAGTTAAATGGCAGATTAAATTTAATGCAGACAAGTGTAGAGTGCTGCAACAGGAAGGAAAAATGGGCCTCACACGTACTCCAAGAATGATGTTGAAATAGCTGAGGATGAAGTTAAAGAGACCGAGTACTCTTAGTGGATCCAATTCTCAATATGCCTGACCGATGTAGAGTAGCAATCAACAAAGACAATAACATGCTGAACTGCATAGCCATAACAGTAGATTAATATTGACAGGAACTCGTGCTCAATATGTATAGCGCTCTGGTCAGACTACAGTTTGAATACTGTGTCCAGTTCTGGTCACCATGACATTGGGAAATATTTAAGCATTGGAGGCTGTACAGAGTAGCCACGAGACTGATCCCTCGTATTAATCTGAGGTATGAGGAAACACTTTGGAAACTTGGGGGGAAAAAGTGAGTCGCGCCCGCTTTGGGGCGCTACTTTTAGCGCCCCCGTGGCCGAAATTCATCGGTAGCGCCCCAAGAGGGAAGCGGGGCGCTTCCCTCTTGGGGCGCTGCGAGGGAATGTCGCGCCGCGGTATTGCAGGCCTTCGTCCCCTTCTTAAAGGGGAGGGGCCTTGCGCAGCGTGACCCAGGGCCCAGCTGGGCCACCGGGATCGGAGTGTGCCGGCAAAAGAGCCCGGCACACAAGAGAAGTGCCGGGCTCATGGAGCGCAGCCGGCACTCCGCGGGGGTGGGTGCTCAGGAGGCCAGGGACGGCAACGGAGGCAGGTGCTGGCAGGCGACCAGCAACAAAAATGGACACCCGCCTTTAATTAGCGCCACCCCGGCCGCAGGTAGGCCCCCCTGACCCTGTCGGACATAGCGTCCGGCGGTAATTCAGGGGGCACTACCGAAGATCGCGGCCGGGGCGCGAGCAGGGCGCTGCACACGGTGATGACGTCATCACCGGTGGCGCAGCGCCACGGGGCACTAATGGTTACCGTCGCCGCTAACCTCCCGCTGAATTTCACGGGAGGCGTTGGCGGCGCCGCGCCCAGTCGCTAGTTGCTTTGCGCCCCGTTAGCGCCCTTGCGGGAGGCACAAAGCAACCGAATTTCTCCCCCTTGGGCTTTTCAACCTTGAAAGAAGGGGGTAAAATTTTGCCTTCACTGCACAGGCAGTAATGTGGCGGTGCAGATCATTATAACGGCCAATATAGAATATCGGGTGGGTTCTATTATAGGCATGCAACTTGCTCTGCCAGATTACCACCTATGCAGTGAAGATAAACGTTTACCCTGAGCTCTGAGAGATATATAAGATAGTTAAGTGAATGCACAAGGTAAATCCATAGAATTATTTCAAATTAAATTACAAGCAAGGGGATGCAGGTAACTAGTAAAAGACAAATTTAGAACTGAGGTCAGGAAGTTCTTCTTTCTACAAAGAGTGATAAGAACATGGAATGAAGTTCTGGTCAGAGTAATGGAGGCAAAAACTCAGGAATTATTTAATTGGATGGCGCACTGGAGAAGACTGTGGGGGAGAAATTCATTATAGCCTCGTTTGGGGCGCTAAATTTAAAAAGTTGAGAAAATTAGCGGCAGGCGCTACTGCTTCTAAACTTTAAAAAAATTCGGTTTTGAGCTCCAGGAAGGAAGTGCCCCATTACTTCTAGGAGTGCAATCGGCAGCAGGCGGGGCGGAGACTTCAGCAGCGCTCTACACTGGGCCGTGCAGCGCTACCACGTTCAAAGCAGAGTGCCGGGCTGATCGATCGCGGGCAGGAAGCCGGGAAAAATCAGGATCAAGAAAGGTAAGTTTTTTTAATTTACCTCGGCCACCTCGCCTTTAATTACCACCCCCAAAGCGGCCGGCCGCCCGATGCACGCCTCCTGCAGCTGTCGGTGTTTTCGACCGGCACTGCTGCAAGGGGCGGAAGTCAATTTTGGGTCCGGGGTGCTACCGGGGCGATGCACACGACGATGTCGTCATGATCTCCAGCCGAAGGAGATCGGGGCGCAACGCCGTAACACCGACACAAAACTCCCACCGAATATGGTGGGAATCGATGTCAGCGCCGCGCCTGGTCGCAAAGCCATTTGCGCCATGTTAGCGCCCCCCGAGGGTACTAACGGGAGGCGGAAAGGCACCCAATTTCTCCCCCTGTGGGTCTTTCTGGATGGACAAACTAAAATGATGGCCTTCCTCATCCATAATTATCTTGTGAAGTCATAGGCTCCATTTCAAAACAAACTCACCATAACAAGTTCTTGCTCACTCATTGCTTCCTGGCCTTTTTTTTAATTCGTTTTTTATGGGATCAGGGCGTCGCTGGCAAGGCCAGCATTTATTGCCCATCCCTAGTTGCCCTTGAGAAGGTGGTGGTGAGCCGCCTTCTTGAACCGCTGCAGTCCGTGTGGTGATGGTACTCCCACAGTGCTGTTAGGGAGGGAATTCCAGGATTTTGACCCAGCGATGATGAAGGATCGACGATATACTTCTAAGTCAGGATGGTGTGTGACTTGGCGGGGAACTTGGAGGTGGTGGTGTTCCCATGCATCTGCTGCCCTTGTCCTTCTAGGTAGAAGAGGTCACGGGTTTGGGAGGTGCTGCTGAAGAAGCCTTGGCGAGTTGCTGCAGTGCATCTTGTAGATGGTACACACTGCAGCCACGGTACGCTGGTGATGGAGGGAGTGAATGTTTAAGGTGGTGGATGGGGTGCCAATCAAGCGGGCTGCTTTGTCCTGGATGGTGTCAAGCTTCTTGAGTGTTGTTGGAGCTGCAGTCATCCAGGCAAGTGGAGAGTATTACATCATACTCCTTACCTGTGCCTTGTAGATGGTGGAGAGGCTTTGGGGAGTCAGGAGGTGAGACACTCATTGCAGAATACCGAGCCTCTGACCTGCTCTTGTTGCCACAGTATTTATGTGGCTGGTCCAGTTAAGTTTCTGGTTAATGGTGACCCCCAGGATGTTGATAGTGGGGATTCGGCAATGGTAATGCCATTGAATGTCAAGGAGATGTGGTTAGACTCTCGCTTGTTGGAGATAGTCATTGCCTGGCACTTCTGTGGCACGAATGTTACCTGCCACTTATCAGCCCAAGCCTGAACATCATCCAGGTCTTGTTGCATGCGGGCATGGACTGCTTCATTATCTGTGGAGTTGTGAATGGCACTGAACACTGTGCAGTCATCAGCGAACATCCCCATTTCTGAACTTATGTTGGAGGGAAGGTCATTGATGAAGCAGCTGAAGATGGTTGGGCCTAGGACACTTCCCTGAGGAACTCCTGCAGCGATGTCCTGGGGCTGTGATGATTGACCTTCAACCACCACAACCATCTTCCTTTGTGCTAGGTATGACTCCAGCCAGTGGAGCGTTTTCCCCCTGATGCCCATTGACTTCAGTTTTACTAGGGCTCCTTGATACCAGACTCGGTCAAATGCTGCCTTGATGTCAAGGGCAGTCACTCTCACCTCACCTCTGGAATTCAGCTCCTTTGTCCATGTTTGGACCAAGGCTGTAATGAGGTCGGGAGCCGAGTGGTCTTGGCGGAACCCAAACTGGGCATCAGTGAGCAGGTTATTGGTGAGTAAGTGCTGCTTGATAGCACTTTCGATGACACCTTCCATCACTTTACTGATGATTGAGAGTAGACTGATGGGGCGGTAATTGGCCGGGTTGGATTTGTCCTGCTTTTTGCGGACAGGACATAACTGGGCAGTTTTCCACATTGTCGGATAGATGCCAGTGTTGTAGCTGTACTGGAACAGCTTGGCTAGAGGCGCGGTTAGTTCTGGAGCACAAGTCTTCAGCACGATAGCTGGGATGTTGTCGGGGCCCATAGCCTTTGCTGTATCCAGTGCGCTCAGCCGTTTCTTGATATCACGTGGAGTGAATCGAATTGGCTGAAGACTGGCATCTGTGATGGTGGGGACCTCGGGAGTAGGCCGATATGGATCATCCACTTGGCACTTCTGGCTGAAGATGGTTGCAAATGCTTCAGCCTTGTCTTTTGCTCTCACGTGCTGGGCTCCACCATCATTGAGGATGGGGATATTCTTGGAGCCTCCTCCTCCCGTTAGTTGTTTAATGGTCCACCACCATTTACAACAGCTGGTATTATGTGTGTAATTGCTCAGCTTGTGCTCCAGATGGTTCTGTACTTGGAGTCAAGACCTAAGCCAGTCGTTTCAACCTAGCCACTTCCCCTGACTAGATGGTGTCCAGTCGTTCTGTCACTCCAGTCCTGGGAAGGAAATTTATTTGAAAGCTCTCATTTCAGGTACCTTTTGTGAAACATTTAGATAACACAGTGGTTGGTCCATACTGTACAAGCTCAGGTTCTGCTGGGACATGTGCTTGAATCTACACATGAATGAAGGAAGGGATGAAAGTTTTCTTTCTCTGCTGACTTTAAGTGCTTTGAGTGTAGGGCAGCCTCAGTTCATTTCCCATTGGAAACGAGACCCTGCACGAGCTTGCCCATAATTTGGAACTCAACGGTATTAATAAAGCTGCAGAGTTAGATGGTCTGGGAAACTGATATATCATGGTATTGGTAGGGGTCGTTTTTGTGAGGTTGCAGTTAATATGCATTGGGGGAAGGTTTCCACTCCGCACTAGTTCTTTACAAACACGTTTATGATTTCACTACACCTTGTGCACGTTGTTGTTGTTAGGACAGTGTGGAGGAACACGTTACTTTGCATCTAACCTGGGGGTGCTGATTGCAGACAGATTGGTACAAAAAATAGGAAAATGTTCCATTCCACAGCAAGGACATGTTTTACCATGAGTAGATGGGAAAAACCAACAGGCCAGCAATTCCCAATCCAAGGCTGTGTGTTCAAAGCCTCTGCTGGCCTTTGTTTGGGTGTATAACCAGTTCTAAGCCATGCCACTGTGTGTTTCTTGTTAACAGTGCTGCATCTCTGAGGATGGGATAGGGAAAGATGGCTGGTAGGAGCATACCTATGGTCAAGCAGCCACCAAATGTTGTTGAACAACAACTGTGAGAAGACCAACAACAAACCAATCCCCTGGCATAACACTGGGCAGGTTGAGAGTTTACTTTATAAAAAAAAGTGAGGGAGCAGGAAAAATAGAAAATTAAGAAGCAACAATATTAAACATCGACATTGATACAATCCTACAATTCCTTCAGGGAAATAAACTCCTCTTCCATTTGAATCATAGAATCATAGAAAGTTACAGCACGGAAGGAGGCCATTTCGACCCATCGTGTCCGCGCCGGCCAACAAAGAGCTATCCAGCCTAATCCCACTTCCCAACTCTTGGTCCGTAGCCCTGCAGATTAGAGCATCCCAAGTGCACATCCAAGTACTTTTTAAATGTGGTTAGGGTTCCTGCCTCTACCACCCTTTCAGGCATTTGTTCTGTCAATAACAAACAAGAAGGTCCATGCTTACTGAAAAGTTGTTGAATGACTTACAACAGCCTGGAAATATTGCCGGATTTCCTTAAGGGAAGTGTTGGTAGAGTTGCATTGCTCATTGTCAGCTTGTTTGAAGTGAAGACCCTCCTATCTTTTCTCGTCCTTCTGCCCCCCTCCGCCCCTGCACCCGTACAGACATTAAGACTGATTCCTACTGTTGCCTTTTGAAAAATAAACGCATGTAGAAATGATAATCATTGCCTGTGCTACAGGTGTTTAAACCATTTTTATGGTGTGCTGAAATGGGTTCAGGGTCACAAGGGGCTACTTTGGCACAAACCGAAGCCAAGTTCTAAAGTAGAACTGCGTTAAGCACATACCTTTTGAGTTCATCATTGCCTTTGGGTTATTGTTACTGTACGTGCATTTGTGTATTTATGTTTTATTAATTTTTTGTAAACTCTGTGTGTGTGTGTGTGTGTGTGTGTGTGTGTGTTCCATCTGTTGCCCCAGCAGGAGATCTGATATGGAACAATGGAACAAAGTTTACCTCTAATGCTGAGTGGACTTTTGCCAAGATGGATTTTAAAATAGTTGCCATCCGATTTGCACTTTCCTTTCACCTCTGTGATCATACTTTTAATTAATCCTTTTGCCACAACCAACATACATGTATGGAGTGCCATTCATAATATGGGCTGCTTAATAATGTGGCAAATATAGAATGGGCTACCAGTTATGTACCATCATAACATGCAGTATTCTCAGCCCATGAGATTTTCTGCTGAAACCCTCATGCATGCCTTTGTCAGCTGCAGTCCATTACTCCAATACTCTCCTGGCCAACCTCCATCCTACACCCTCTGTAAACTTCAGCTCATCCAAAACTATAGTTCTTCCTTCTTCTTAGGCAGTCCCTCAGAACCGAGGATGACTTGCTTCCACATTAACAATGCGTTCTCAGGTGACTGATGAGTCCAATGCGGGACCTACAGTCTCTGTCACAGGTGGGGCAGACGGTGGTTGAAGGGGCAGGTGGGTGGGGTGCTTGGATTGACATGCGCTCCTTCCACTGTTTGCACTTGGCTTCTGCTTGCTCCCGGCGAAGAGACTCGGGGTGTTCGGCACCTTCCCGGATGCTTCTCCTCCACTTTGTACGGTATTGGGCCAGGGATTCCCAGGTGTCGGTGGGGATGTTGCACTTTTTCAAGGAGGCTTTGAGGGTGTCCTTGAAGCGTTTCCTCTGCCCACTTGGGGCTCTCTTGCCGTGTCGGAGCTCCGAGTAGAGCGCTTGTTTTGGGAGTCTCGTATCGGGCATGCGGACGATGTGACCCATCCATCGGAGCTGATCGGGCGTGGTCAAAGCTTCGATGCTGGGGATGTTGGCCTGAGTGAGAACACTCAGTGTAGTGCCCCTATCCTAGCCCACAGCAAATCCCGCTCACCATTGTCCTCACTGCCCAACATTGGTTCACAGTCCTCCAAGGCCTCAAGTTTAAAATTCTCCTCCTTGTGTTTAAAGCCCCTCATGGCTTCACCCCTCACCATCTCTGTAACCTCTTCCAGCTCTAGAAACCCCTCAGAACTCTCCATTCCTCCAACTCTGGCATCTTGTGCATGCCCACCTTCCTTCGCCCCATTATTGGGGGGTCATACATTTAGCCACGTTCTAGAATTCCCTCCCTAAACCTCTCTACGCCTCCGGCTCTTTCTCCTCCTTCAAGACGCTCCTTGCTTTTGGTCAGCCTTGCTAGTATCTCCTTCTTTGGTTCCATTTTTTTTGTCTGTTTTTTTGATTACGCCTCTGAAGTACCTTGGGACATTTTTCCACATTAAAGGTGCAATATAGTTGTTCATCCACAAACTTTGCGAAACTGCATAGATGTCTAAATGACATCAAGGCCTCATTTAAATATTGGAACTGGAAAACTACAGGACGCTTTGGTGCTATTTGAATACGTGACTGGTAAAGTTAAATGAATGTGTGGAGGTTGCATGTTGTCTGATCAGTCACACCCACTGTTTGCCTATTTATTGAGTGTCACTGAATGGAAAATCTACCCTCGTGTTTACACAGCTTGGGGCTGAGTTTCATCTTGTGAATGAATGTCCTGCTTGTGCCACTTCCAATCCTGGACGATAGAAGGGGCCGAGAGCTGTGACGTTGGGTTTTCACTCCTTTTGTGCCCAATACGTGTTTCTGCTGAGCCAGGGACAGGAGGTGGAAGGTCCTGTTTGTTGCATGCCCACTACCAGTTTTTTTTTTAAAAAGTAGAAAGCAGTACATGAAAATAAAAACCACAATTGGCCGAAATTTGAAATAAAATCAGAAAATGCTCGAAATGTTCAGCATCTGAAATAGAAAGATAGTTTGCATTTGCTGTATTTATGAAGGTTTCTTTTTCAGATGCTGACTGACCTGTTATTGATTTCCAGCAACTTCTGTGTTTTTTCGGTAAAAAAGTGATGTTTTTTGTGTTCTTGATGCTGTGTTGGTCGCTCCCGTGGCGATGAGGCTTTTGGACCTAGTTTGCTACTGGTGGTTTTTTTTCCTTCCTGTGATGTAAAGCTGTGGGGACATTGAAGGATACTTTCACAGATGTGTAATATTAACCTTTGATCTCACTGCTGTGTAATATCGGTAAAGGAGACTTTGAAAATGACAGTAATGGATGCTTAATAGTTGCATTCATTCTGTTGACACAGATGTTGGTTTCACAGTGGCCTGTTCTTTATTTCACTGAATATGACACCCATGTTGAGGCTGAAACTATTGCATCTTTTAAGGGAAGGGGAGGTAAACATTTGAAGCAGAGGAAGTTACAGGGTTTGTGAAGAGAGGGCAGGGCAGTGGGATTAGCTTTGGATTGCTCCAGCAAAGAGCTGCCACACAAGAGACACGATGGGCCGAACGGTCTCCTTTTGTCCTGTAAACTTCTGTGGCTCTATGTAAAGTATCAACTTGCTGTCAGAACACCAGTGTTGAAGAGATCTCAAGGGAACAATCGGGGAGCCTCAAGATGGGATCCTTGTGTTACATGACGCAACTTCTACAATGAAAACATAGTTTAATGATTCAAAAGTATTTATCTTGGTTGATTTTTCTATTAGATTACATTCCTTAGAATAAAAATATATGATTGCCAAATTATTTGGTTGAGTTACATCTTGAATAAAGTTAGTAATGCATTGGCACCAATGCAACATCCTGTAAAGAGTCAGCTCTACCTGCAGGCCAGTCACACAGTACATTTGGTGTCAAATTGCTGTGAACACCATTTCAAATTGGCAGAGACTATGCAGTACAACGGCAGCGGTCCCAGCCCAATAGAAGTGGTGAGAGGTCACCTTCGATTTTGCACCAGGTGCAGTATAAATGTAATCAGTGTAAAGCAAACTTTAAAATGTTCCCAGATATTCTGAATAAACCTCATTTAAGAACTTTAGAATGTCAGCAAAGAGCCCATTCCCTTTCAGCTCTTCACTGATATTAAAAACTCAACTGAGCTTTGGATTCTGGAACATTAAGGTCATCCCTAATGGGTAACTGAAGTTGTGAAAGATGCTATATAAATGCAAGTTCTTTCTTTTTAAACATTTCTAGGAGTGAACTAAAATGGCAAGAACTTCTATCCCACATGTCCACCTCTGTCAACTGGGTAATATTTCTTCCTGT
Organism: Squalus acanthias; assembly: GCA_030390025.1. Taxonomy (NCBI): domain Eukaryota; kingdom Metazoa; phylum Chordata; class Chondrichthyes; order Squaliformes; family Squalidae; genus Squalus; species Squalus acanthias. The sequence continues at coordinate 69,096,104 of CM059429.1, forward strand.
AAGAGGAGATAACTTAACAGATTAATACTGTCACTAACATTAAGTCAAAAAACAGCTGTCCTCTCTGAGTTTACTTAGATATAAAAAAATAACCTTGTAAATGTCCGCATGAGCCCTGAGATAGAGGCTAAGTTGCATAGCCGGGGCAATGTAGAAAGTGCTTTACCCTGCATCTAGCTCATACTGTACCTGGTCTGGGAATGCTCAAAGTGGGAAAGTATTGCATTACTGACAAGTCTTACATCGTATGGGAGTATACCCCAGAAAAAAAAACCTTTACAAGTGATAAAACACACTGCAAGTTGAGTAGCGTGCAATTTCCCTGGCAGTCTTTGAGCAGAGTTGTTGGAATAGACTGTCCCCAGCAAGTGAACCTGCCCAAACATCCTCCCATTCGGCCAATAATAATCTTTCAAACTCTTGGCTCTGTAGTCGTTCTGCTGGCTGGTGTCTATGGAAAGTTTAATGCTTACAGCACATATTCTGATTCAGTGCCATGGTTATATTAGGATAAATATGAAGCAGAGGAATATGAAATATATGGGGACTTTACACATCACGTTGGGAAGTGTTTGGGAGCTGTTACATCATTGATCTTCATTCTCAGGGTTTGCTCACCCAACAATTTTGTGTAGCTGAATATTGTGTTTGGATAGCTAAAGGTCAACTATACAAGAGGGTGAGTCTCCAGCACCGGAAAACTGAGGGAGGACTTGAGATATAGAAGATTCTGGTAAAGGACAAAAGAGTTAGCAAGTAACCGTACCCTGAGGAATTCCCTGTTTGAAAGCAAGAAACTCAACTAATTTTCTTCATGCCAACAATTTTAAGAATGTGAAGCCACTTTTACTTGGAATTTTGTTTTCAAAAAAATTGTAGTGAGTAAAAGGCAAAGGCCCTACATCAGTTTAAAACAACCCATATGTTGTGCATCTTTCTCATCCCTTTACTCCGAGCCTGCAATCTGCTTCATTCTGCTTTCTGTCTTAATTTTTTTATTTTGCTCTTGGGTTATGGGTGACACTGGCAAGACATTATTTATTGCTCATCTCCAGTTGCCCTCAGAGCATTAAAAGTCAACGGGGTCATTTTGACTTTGTGCGATAGTGTAAAACGGACGATAGCGAATCAGCAACCCGTTTTACATCTCTCCCCATTTTTATTTCCATTGACTTCAAAATCGGGAGCGAGTTAAAACGGGTTGCTGATTCGTTATTGTCTATTTTACACAATCGTACAAAGTCAAAATTACCCCCAACCACGTATTGTGGAACTTCAATCATATGTAGGCCACACCAGGTAGGAGTGGCAGGTGTCCTTCAGTGAACCAATTGCATTTTTACAACCATCCAGCACTTTACTTGGTCATTTTTCTGGTGCCAGCCCACAAATTACCACATTTATTGACGTTAATTTCACAAATTGCCATGGTGAGATTTGAACTCACAATCTCTGGGCTGATCATTTAGTCCTATAACCACTAGGCTACCGTGCCCAATTTCCAAGCAACTGAATTAATTAGTCCCAAAATGTGAAATAGAACTTATTAATGCTTGTCACAGAAATTGGAATGCTATTTGTCTAACTACACTACACACAGATAAGCCCAGGGCATGCAAGAGGTCTCAAATGCATCTTACTGTTCCTTTGATCATCACGTTCCCAGAACATAAACTATGAATTGGAAAGAGGCCATTCCACCCATCAATCACACTCCTTCCACTCACAGCGTATGTTCCATTCCTCAGCACTATGAGACAGCATTGTCTGAAAACCATTCAAAAATGATGGTAAGGCACAAGCCACATATCATTGATTTTTGCATTTGAACTGACTGCTGCTGTGAACTGCTCTAATACACAACTAAACAGACGTAAGTACAAGGAACAGCTAAAGAAAACGAAGGCTGCTATTAGATCAGCTTAAAAGATAATGGAAAAGAGGATCGTAGACAATTATGGAAGTATTGGGAAAGGCTTTTTCAGTTATGTGAAGACACAGAGAACTCTCAAAGACTGCGTTGGGCCATTGAAGAACACTCAAGGACAGGTTACGAAGGACTCGCTGGATATGGCGTAAATATTAAATGAGTACTTTGCATCGATCTTCACTCTTAAAGACGATGCTCAACTGTTAGAATTTAATGATGATGTTAATAATTAAACTAGTAATATTAACATAAATGAACATATTGTTTTAGATAGAATTAAGAACCTGAAAATAGATTGAACAGCCAGGCCAGATGATATCCACCCGAGGGTCCTCAAGGAGATGGGACATGTACTGTGCGAGCCCCTTGCCTGTATTTTTCATAGCTCACTGCACTCTGGGACGGTTCCGGTACACTAGAAAAGAGGCTAATGTGGTCCCCATCTTTAAAAAAGGAGACAAGACAAACTCGGGTAACTATAGGCCCATTCGTTTGACATCAGTAATAGGAAAGATGCTTGAGGTAATCATTAGGGATGCAATATATTATTACTTGGATAGAGAGGGACATATTAGGGACACCCAACATGGCTTCAAAAATAGGTCATGTCTTATTAATTTGATATTTTTTGAAAAAGTCACCAAGATGGTGGATGAAGGAAGCCCAGTAGACATTGTCTACTTATACTTTCGAAAAGCTTTTGACAAGGTATCAGACAAGAGACTTCTCTACAAGATCGAAGCCTTTGTTATTAGTGGTAATATATTGAGCTGGATTGAGAACTGGCTGGAAGGACATAGGCAGAAAATAGTTATAGATGGATTTGGATCTGTTTGAAGACCGGTCACCAGTGGTGTCCTGCAGGGATTAGTGTAGGGACTGTTGCTCTTTATTACTTTAATTAATGATCTAGATGTAGTTGTTGAGGGTACATTCTGCAAATCTGCAAATGATACGAACATCTGTGCGAGTGTTAGGACTGTAGGCGATGCTCGACTGCTTCAGGCAGATTTTGATGTGTTGGGGGGTTGGGCTCATGACTGGCAAATAATGTTTAATTTAGAAAAGTGCAGAGTTATGCATGTGGGAAGGGCAAGTGCTCGATATACATACACCCTTCTGGGAAAAGCATTAAAAAAGGTGGAGAGAGAAAGATATTTGGGCGTCCTAATGCAAGGATCTCTAAAGGTTCATGAGCAATGCGATGAAGTGGTAGCTAGAGCAAATAGTGTGTTGGGGTGCATTTATAGGATAGTTGATTATAAAAGGAGCATACTATTTTGTCCTTGTAAAAGACCTTGGTCAGGCCTCAGTTGGAATGGGGGAAAAATTTGGTTGCTCTGCGCCTCCCGTTAGCGCCCTAAGAGGGCGTTAATGGGGCGCAAAGCAACTAGCGCCCAGGCGCGGCACTGTTTTCGCCGCTCACAAAATTGACCAGACATTTTGCGGCGGCGCTAAACACTACTGCCACAATCTCCTGTGCCCGCAGATCGTGACGTCAGTCGAGCGTGCAACGCCCCAGTAGTGCCCCGGACCGGATATTGAGCGGCGCCCCCTGCCTTTCCGCTTGCCGCTAGCAACGACAGGTAGAGGGGAACCTTTTGCAGTCAGGAAGGGACTGGGGGAGCGCTATTTAAAGGCAGCCCCTTCCTGCCTTTTTTTGTTGCCGACATTTTTGCACCACTCATTCTGAGAGAGAGAGAGACTTCTGAGAGATTTAACGCTGTGTTAAGGAGTTTTGGGTACTGAACAACACTTTGCAGGTTCATCTTGATTTGACCTTCCTTGCTTCGATTTAGAAGAGACTATGGGGGCTGCACTCTGAGCTCTTTCCCTGGGCCTCTTTCCAGCAGAATTGATGTACAGGTCTTTCCAGGCCGAGATTCAAGGCTGCAATGAGCAGGGTGTGGATGGAGAGCAAGATCGACCCTCCCCTTTAAGAACTGGCCGTCGCCAGTGTGTCTGTGTTCCATTGCTAACTTACATCACATGAGCTTCGCCAGCGCTCTGAGGTAGTGGTGCCTCGTTCCTCGGTGTTAGCGTCTTAAGAGAGGTGTGTAGCACCTGATTTAGAGCTCCAATCACCTCCAGGGGCGATAGAAGCCAAGTTTGCAGTCGGAGGCGATAATTAGCGCCGGGCGCTAAACTTTGCGCCCGGCCGATTATTGCGCCCCAAACGGGGCGATACCGAATTTCTCCCCCAATGTGTCCAATTTTGGTCTCCTCACATGGTGGGTGATATTGAGGCTCGGGAAAGGATGCAGAGGAGGGCCATTAGACTAATTCCAGGTATAAAGCATCTTAGTTATTAAGAAAGGCTAAAAGAGCTGGGACTCTATACTTTAGAGAAGCGTAGACATTGAGATGGTCTGATCGCGGTTGATGAAGGGAATAGATTGTGTTTGACTTGACAGTTTGTTCCAATTAAATAGGTTAGGGAGGACCAAAGGTCACAATTTTAAGTTGTGTAAGGCCAGATTTAGGTTAGATGTCAGGAGGTGGTTCTTTTCCCAGAGAATGGTGGACCTCTGGAACAAGCTACCAGCTCAAGTGGTGGATGTCGATTCGCTGAATTCCTTCAAGCGAGAGCTGGACCTGTTTCTGGCTGGGGCGGAGATCACCTCGTACAAGAGGTAGGTACAGCAAGGAATTATCAGAGCCAGAGTAATCTGCTTGACTAGTTTTAATTGCCATGGTGGGGGCGGGGGATATCAGAGAGGAATTTTTCAGCTTATTTTTTCCCAAATTGGCCTGGGTTTTTATCTGGTTTGGCACCTCTCCCAGGAGATCACATGGTTTTTGGGTGGATGGTGTGTGTATATATTGTGATACACGAGGTATCATAATTCTGTGGGACAGGCTGAATGGACCAGGGGGTATTTTCCTGTCCATCATTGCTCGTAAGAGGAACTGAAAATATGTTAAAAAAAATCTTTTCCTAAAAATAAATGGATAGATATATTCACCTAACGTCCATTACAATGACGTCGAAATATTTTTACATCAATTCTATTTGAACTGTGACAAACACTTTAGGTTTCAATTCTCTCAGTTTTCAATTTATAAAGGAAAACTATCAGGCAACAGAAGGCAGCAGCTGCTAAACATGCACTCTGTCTAGAGATTGAATGTAACTGGAGTATTTACTGCTTCAATGCTCTGTTAAATCACAAATTTGGATAACTTGAAAGGTACAAGGTATCCATCAGATGTTATTTGCAGCTCTGATGGATAGCTTTGTATTATCATGTGGATCTATAACACAGCAAAGATCCTCATTAATCAATCCAAGTTTTACTACCTGTGGATAAAATGCTCAAAAAGTGCCCCAGACTGAATTTGAAAATATATTTCTGGTAAATTAAAATGGAGTCAAGCTTTGTTGTCTTGTAATTTTTGCCAGTTTACAGTTAAATGCCAAACTTGGAAGTATTTTCCACTTTGTCAATGACAGAATGCAGGTCCAGGCACCGCTGTGCCCCGAGTACATTACTGTCATCAACTGTTTGGGTTTGTATGGAGAGGTTAGAGAACTGCAGGGTATGTTGACTCCTCCACTTCCGTGTTGAAGTGCAGATGGTTTTATTTAAGTCGTGGGTGTTCTTTCGGCTCCCAGCACCTGTAGCTTACAGGCAGCAGTTCAGTGTATAAGGAAACAGACTTTCCAAGACTCTACATGAGATGCCCCACTCCAGGACAGAAACTTTCAGGGGTAGATGTGCTTGTTTCTTGCTTGTTCCTTGCATTTTAAACACTGAAACAATTTGCAACTAATGGGCCTGTAATACGACAGGTGTTGATTTGTGACTGGTTCCTTCTTACAGTGATGCAGATCAAGCAAACCTGAGCTATACTCCTGGCTCTGCATCACTCTGGGCAGGCAAAGCATAGCTGTGGTGGAAACACTCAGCAGGCCAGGCGGCATCGAAGTGAGGAGAAACAGAGTCAACGTTTCGGGTCGAACACTTCGTCAGAACTTTTGCCTGACTCAGCTGCCTGACCTGCTGAGTGTTTCCAGCACTTTCTGTTGTTATTTCAGATTTCCAGCATCCGCAGTATTTTGCTATTGTGAAGCATAGCTGTGAATGGACACACTTACACACACGCACAAAGCCTCTCCTGCTAAATTTAACGCTAGCAGACATTCAAAAGGATTCACACTAGTTGCAGATATACTGCAGCCATTGCTAAGCTGAAGTGATGAGATTACCCTTCACATGATCTGGCTGACTACACTCCTTAGTTATACCTCAGAGTTTGCTGCTTTACATCAGTATAAACCACATAGTTAGTAACTGGTCTGTGAGAAGGTGTTTATTTTCAGACATAGAATTGGAGAATGTGTGTTCCAGTTAGACCACCTACTGCTATATGGCGCCACTCTGGGATGTTACAAATATGGCCAAATGCAGCGTACTGTTGCAGCCACCTTTTTCATTGTATTTCATACTTGATTTACTTTGGTGGGAAATTTTGGGAGAGCCTGAAGCAAAAGGAGAATGAGCCAGCTGCAGAACGAGCTGACTATTAAAATTCAGGCTATCTTCCAATACTCTCTACTTGGGTTCACAGCAAAAAAGACAAATGACAAAAGCAGACCTGTGTGTCCTATGATCTGAATCTTATAAGCTATGGCCAGAATTTTCCCAGTGCCGAGCGTGCGGGTTTGGGGGCGGGTCGGCAGTTAAAAGCGCGGAACTTGACCCGCCGTCATCCCGCCCACTTCCGCCTTTATCTCGGGCACGTTTCGAGGTGCGCCACGGACCCGCTTGGGAGAGACGGGCGACCTCATTGAGGTATTTAACTGCTCGTTTACAGACCGCAACTGCCTTTTTAACATCAGGTTTTGGCTTTAACTTGTTGCGCTCAGGATTCACGCACCTCGGGAACCTCGCCTGTGAAGGGGAGGCAGAAACTCAGTGGCCATTGTACGAGTCCATTAATTGACAGCTGGGAAAAACACAAATACTCACACCTTACACCTGCTTCCTTGCCTAAGGGAAAGGCTCTTGCTGACTCCATTTTGTGCTGAGATTTTGCTTTCAGGAGTTTGCAGGTGATTTCTGCAACCTCGGAAGCCACTCTCACCACATTGCTAGTCATTATCGCAACATTGAAGGATTGGGCCTCTGATCTCCACTTTACCTGGATCTTTCAGATCAGCGTGGGCGCTGCTTATGCTGTCTCACCTTGGACTTCAGAATCGGACTAAGATGAGCCCCAGCACCAACAACACCAGTCACACCAGCAGCAGCAACCAAACAGCAGCCTTCTCCTCAATGACCTGATGCTCCACAGGAGAGAGGGGGTCAGCACAGGGGTGGACGTGCCGGAGGCGATACCCCCAACACAGGATATACAGGCAGAGGATGAGCTTCCTGGATATGACTGAGCAGCAGTGCTTCAGGAGGCTCAGGTTATCGCACCAGGTCATCGCAGACGTTTGTAGCTTGCTGGAACAAGACCTGCTACCCAGAGGTCCTGGTGGACATGCCTTACCAGTGGCTGTCAAAGTCACCACCGCCTTCAACTTCTTCGCCACAGGCTCCTTCCAGGAATCTGCAGCAGACATTTGCAGGATCTCGTAGTCGACCACCCACAGATACATCACCTGGATGACCGATGCCATGTTTGACAAGTCAGCCACTTATGTAAACTTTGCCACTGATGAAGCCAGTGTTACTGAGCGGGCGCTCGGCTTTGCGACTCTGGCTGGCTTCCCACAGGTGCAGGGCATCATCGGCTGCACACATGTGGCCCTCAAGGCGGCCCCACATCACCCAGGAGTGTTTGTAAACCGCAAGAGGTAGAGCTGTGTCTCTGGACTGCTTTAAGAATACAGCTAACTGAAGTCAGCTTTAAATTCACAATACTTGGGTCAATCTAAGGTTTCATATGAAAAAAGAAATTTGTATTATTTGAGGCATGAGGAAGTTCTGCTTCCATCACATGCGAAGATGGATATTCTGGTGCCAGTTACACTGCGCTTGTGTAAATCTGTACGGCGTTTTTCCAGTTAAAGCTCTCCATGGGATTTGTAGAGCTCTTTCTGATAGATGTCCTTTCCCTGCAACTATAACCTCCTACTCCTTATGCTCAATGTAGTCTTGTACACTACATGACAGGGTGTGCTTGGCTGGCATTGCATTCCCTGTGTTTGCCCTTTCTAAAAACGGTCTTGTCCATATCCTGTTTGTGGATGAGGCATGATGTTGATCCATTATTGTGTCATGTACCAAGTGGCACTTTGCAGGTGATTGACTGCTTCTCCACGTGCCTCTGCTGTGCTCGGAGTAAGCGTTGCACGTCTCCATACCGCCAGACAGTCTCGTTCCTTGATCTCGTTGAGTTGGATGAAACCTTTGCCCCTGCACAACAAAGCCCACCACAGCAGGCTGCACTGCTCCAGTGTTGTCTTGGCCCTGTTTTCCAGCCCCAGCCTACTCACTATTAACTGCCAGAGGCAACAAATTCATCATTATTTACATCATTCGTGCATCATATTGCTAGAGTGCTAAAGCCCATATTTCCTTTCCACCCATTGAAAATGGGTTCTCATGCCATGCTTTGTTCAAGGGTACATCAACTGCCATCAATACCATGAGCAGAGGCCCTCCTGCCTTTTAGAAATAATTGCCCCCATTGCATGTGCATCACACAAGCCTTCTGGTGGCCAGTCATTCATAATGATCAGGATAAGGAACTGAGCCCAATTTCCTGCATTCAGATTCACTATACGCCCTGAAATCTCATGTGCCACTGCAGCACTTGGTCTCTCCAACTGTGCTGTGGACTCCCTTTAGGATCGGCAATTATTTGCTCACAGTCCCACAATATTGCACCTCCAAACACCTGATTTCTCTTGAATTTCCCCATTGCGATCTACAGCAATGTTACAGGCTCAATAGGTGCTGGCTTCTCCTGGTCAGTTGGTGTGGAATCGCTGACTTTCCAACGGCTCGTCAGCTTCCCAAAACCTGAGACATCACAAAATGAGCAGCTCATTCAGTATTCTCTACCCTACTGTTAAATCATCTGGAGCCAACTCCAGAGGCAAATTAGTGTATTTCCCCTTTAAGCAGAAGACTGGATTTTTCGATCGGTATTTTTATATTGGCAGCGATAACCCACTTCAAATAAATGGGTCACTATCGTGTTAAAATAACATTAATCGAACAATCCAGGTCACAATGACACGGTGTCATCCATATCTATTGTCCACTGCAGTCCTGAACTTTTCATAACAGTTTAAATTTATGCCTGTATGTTTCTGGTGTCAAATTGAAAGCAGCAAGAGTCGCTCATTTCACAAAATTATAATCTACTTTGGCCACCTGTAACAACGATGACCCCTTTTACTGCAGTGTTAAGCACTGGCGATCCACATGGGTTTCACACTATGCACTCAGGCCCATTTTGAAAAGCGGAAAGTACCACATTCTCAGTCGGGCCATTGGCTACAACTAATAGTCAAATTTATTGGCAGGCAGTACGATTAAACAGGAGCAAAACAACATCGCAAATAATAAACACATTTGGCTTGCATAATACTTAAATGATTAAAAAAAATAATAGAGTTCAAAAGCTTAGTGGTTTCTCCCAGAATATTTTAGCTGAGCTGAATATAATGGAAGTGCTTGGCTCCAATGAGCCCCTCCCATTGCTGCAACATGGCAAACAAAGAACGGAACATCTGAGAGCTGCTGTTCAGAAATGACCTGTCTTTGAAATGGAAGTACGCTGCTAGGAAGAACAAATGGATTATATCTCACCAATCAGATAATGAGGATGTTAATTATTTCTACCGCTCAAGTGGATAGGATGTGAACAGAATTCTCTTGACTGTCCTTTCAATTGTTTACCTGATCAAGGTCTTCGACGTAGCATTTTGGAATTTTGACTGACGTGACACTACTTTGATGGTTGCAGCAGAGATATTTAATTTTGTCCCAGCTGGTGACCTTGAATATGTCAGTATTTCAGGGACTAGGTAAACCAAAGAGTAAGAAGCCTCCCACACCCCCTCCCATGGCGATGTGCCTGTCTCCAAACAGTTAGTATATTGTCTTTCTGCCCTACAAAGACAGAGGGACTGAAGTCAATTTTAAATTCACAATTCATATGGAAACCATGTTATGGAGATCTTTATTATACGAGGCACAACTCCATTATAATGAGGTAGATTGCAACAAGACCTGGACGATATTCAGGCTTGAGCTGATTAGTGGCAGGTTACATTCGCGCCACACAAGTGCAAGGCAATGACTATCTCCAACAAGCGAGAGTCTAACTACCGCTCCTTGACATTCAACAGCATTACAATAGCCGAATCCCCCACCATCAACATCCTGGGGGTCACCATTGACCAGAAACGTTACTGGACCAGCCACATAAACACTGTGGCAACAAGAGCAGGTCAGAGGCTAGGTATTCTGCGGCGAGCATCTCACCTCCTGACTCCCCAAAGCCTTTCTACCATCTACAAGGCACAAGTAAGGAGTGTGATGGAATACTCTCCACTTGCCTGGATGAGTGCAGCTCCAACAACACTCAAGAAGCTCAACACCATCCAGGACAAAGCAGCCCACTTGATTGGCACCCCATCCACCACATTAAACATTCACTCCCTCCACCAGCGGCGTACCGTGGCTGCAGTATGTACCATCTACAAGATGCACTGCAGCAACTCGCCAAGGCTTCTGCGGCAGCACCTCCCAAATCTGCGACCTCTTCCACCTAGAAGGACAAGGGCAGCAGGCGCATGGGAACACCACCACCTCCAAGTCACACACCATCCTGACTTGGAAGTATATCACCGATCCTTCATCGTCGCTGGGTCAAAATTCTGGAACTCCCTACCTAACAGCACTATGGGAGTACCTTCACCACACGGACTGCAGCATTTCAAGAAGGTGGCTCACCACCACCTTCTCAAGGGCAATTAGGGATGGGCAATAAATGCTGGCCTTGCCATCAACGGCCACATCCCATAAACGAATTAAAAAAACAAGCTATGAGTTATCACTCCGGCTTGTTCCAGTACTTTTACATACATTTATTCTTTCAATGGTTTTCCCCAATTCTGTACACCAAGGGGGTGATTTTGCCAATGGGGGCACGTTGGAGGCGGGCCTGCTGCTTGTCAGGTCATTGTCCCGCCTCCATCGATTTGTGGCCAACCCACGCTATTTTCCCTTGATTGACCTTGTTAAGCCCGCCCAGCGGGCTTAGCAGATCAATTAAGGGGAAGCCAGTTACAGAGAACGTCAGCGTATGACGTTTCACCTGTCAAAAATTTTGGACAGATGAATTGTCATCGTTTGACAGCTCTGTGAAGCTGTCAAACACTGACATTCTATGTTGTTTGATGAGTCCTTGTATTCAAGACTCATCAAACCTCTTTTGTGAGCAGAAATTAGATGGTTGTTGCATCGGAGAATGCAGCAGCCATCTGTCATCTCTGCCAGTGAGATGCGAGACTCTCCGCATCCCCAACGATTGAAGCCTGCAGGAAGAAACAAAGGTAAGTAAACATTTTCTATCACTTTTCACTCACCTCACATACTTACCTCTCCACACTTGCACCCATCACTTACCTTCACAGCGCACTTTTGCACCCCGCAGACCCCCGCAGACCCACTGCTCGCCTCGGTGACCCTGGCGGGGTTTCCCGACGTTGGGAAACCCGCGCCTCTGTTGGAAAAATGGGGATAATCCTCTGAACTGCCTGTTAACTACCTGTTAACAGGCAGTTAAGTGGCTGTAATCCCCTTCCCGCCTCCAGGAGACGGGACCCGGCGCGGGTCGGCTACCCACCTCCTGGGAAGATGGCACGGAGGCGGGTTGGGGGCAGGATGGGTACCCGCCCCCAGATTCTGCCATTTTCCCGGCAGTCCCGCCTCCAAACCCGCCTCCCCAGGGCTGGCAAGATCGCGCCCCAAAACCAGCGAAATACTTTGATAAGTTGAGTTCAGAACATATCTGGCTAATTAATAGAATGATATGGGTAGATGTGATATTATATACACAATATAATCCCAAAGAAATAGGTAATGTGCTCTATATAAAATCATCAAATAAAACTATTGATTAAGAAATGGTATTCAGATGGGTATACAAGCTGTGATGGACAGGGTGAAGCAATGGGTTGAATGCTGTCCTTTTACCTTTGGAGCCTGAGTTAGAATTCAGCACACACTGAAGTGTCAAAGGGCTAGAAATTCAGTGCTATTGCGCCTCCTGTTAGCAAACGACTTTTCACCCGGGCGCGACACCGCTAAAGACTCCTGCTAAATTGTCGGAGTCCTGGTGGGTCCTAGGCTTTCCTCGTCACTCACTTTCCCCCTCCAAAAACACCAAGGATCTGAGGTTCCCACCAATTAAAAGATGAGCGAGGATTTTATTATAATAAACTTTGCTGAAAATTTTCGAATGAAAATTAAATTTGCTCTGCAGGTTTCCATTAAAACTAAATTCAGCGTTGAGTTTAGCAGTGGCAGTAACTGGTAGCGCCCTGCTCCACTGCGCAGGTGATGTCACGTGCGCAGCGCCCCGTTTTCAGCCCGCCTGCACAATTGGCCCGCGCCCCCTGAATCTGCGCCGGGCGATGACAGCGACTGATTCAGGGGGGAGGGAACGGAGCGGCAGGAGGCTCGCTAAGTAAAGGGGAGGTGGCGAGTGGGGGGAAAAAAAATCGGCCGACTTACTTGTCGCAGCCCGTTGCGTCTTTGAACGCGGGTCTGTGCCGCGATCTGGCAGCCCGACACTCCTCTTGTGTGCCGGGGTGCCGGCACGGCACCCCGCTCCCCGGTGGTCCAGGTAGGGCCCCGCAGAGTTGTGGGCTTGGGCCCTCCCCTTTAATGAGGGGAAGAGCCCTTTCCTTGCCGTAGCGCTGCAGAACGCACCGCCCCGATATTTGGGGTTAGCGCTCTAAGAAGGAAGCGAAGCGCTTGAATTAGCGCTCCACCTCCCTCTTGGGGCACTAAAACTGAAGTTAGCGATCGCCGGCACTATTTTTCACCGGGCGCTAAAGTTAGCACCCAGGCAATGTTAACGACCCAAAATGGTCGCTAATGAATTTTTCCACCAAAGGTTTCCTCTTCAATCAGTAAAAGCATTTAACCTCCTTTACAACAGCAGCCTTGATTTCAGTGGGAGGGGAGTGCTGCTATGTAAATGAGGCAGCATTGGTGCCTTTAGGGAACAGAGATCCACCTTACGAGGTGATGGTTGTCAGCTCCTCAGAAGCTCTGCTCTTTGGTGGCAGCAATGACAGCATCAACAAGTTTAGATGCCGGCTATTTTTATCTGTCCGCAGGGAGGCTAGGTACTCGAACATGCGTTTCCAATAATTCAAAGGCAATAAAGTCAGTGTTGGCTGCGTGGAGAGGTTATTAGATAGCTCTTGACGTCAACTCTGTGTTGATTCAGTTCTTGATACTGTCATGCCACTTGTATTGGAAGAGGTCTAGGGACAGGTTGTCTCTCTACTCTCTGCCACAGAATGCCCCTCGAGAGAACCAAAAACACAAGTGGATAAAGTACAAAATAACTAACTCTCCCATTCGTCTACGGGATCTGGATTCCAATCTAGCCCTGAATGATGGGATAAAAGTCTCCTCTGTCTCCCAGCTGTAAGAGTCCTGTGTGAAAGAAGCTTGCGCGCTCTCAATACAGTTCCTTGTGGACATGAACCTATAATGCAAAACTGTCCATAGTTTGGCACTAATCGGCAATTTCATTCAGAAAGGTTGCAGGATACCTAGTGTCAGAAATGGAAAGAATGTCATAAAGGTGTGGTCAGCTATACTCTATTGAGGTTGGGGCAGAGTAAGGGGAGTTTTAGCTGGCTGACCTGGGAATGCTTGATGCTGATACTGGGTGCCTGAAGTAGATACAGTTCCATCGCCCAGCACTAAAATCCCTCCCCGTGATGAGCACTAAAACATTCGTGGAAAAAAATATATATGTTTCCCATTATACCGTGATGTGCAATTCGCAGCTTTGTTGTTAGAAACATTTTTTGATTGTGCAAATTACTTGTTAATCATGCTAAATAAATCAATTATAAAATATAAGGTGTGACAGTGAAGGAGGAGCACATGGCTTATTCAGTGGAATATACTTTCCATTAAGGTGTTTGACTCGAGTTATAGTCAGTCACAGAGCACTGCAAGCAGGACAGCTCATCTCAGATACCTGGACCACAAAAGGATGTCGCAGTCTGTAGACTTTTGCTGCTTAGCTTTGTGGAACAGCAGCATTGGGGGAATCTAACCTGTTCCATGCTATTGTCAGGGCAGTACTCATCAGCCAAAATAGTGTCAGAAAATTTAAATTTCAGCCAATGGGGCCCTTTTTTACACATTAACCCTTGGCTCTCTACAGTGGGAATGAATGCTCATAGAGGGAGTCATGATAGGTGAGCTATGAAGGGCTGATATTTGAGATAAGTTTGCCCGTTGCTTGGAATTGGATGGAGAGAGGACTAACTGAGTTTTAGAACTGTGTTTTCAGGACAAAGGCATGATAACAGTCTACAGTGTGTTACTTCCTTCAAACACACTCTGGAGTATGTTATTCTATACAATAAGATTAGATCACTTAATTTCTCTAGTTTTATGATTTTGCTGGTAGACATGTCAAGACTGATAATTATGGTTAGCTTCCACAGCCAGATCAAGTGCCTATAGGGTATGGTAGCCTGGTGGTTATGGTACCTGACTAGCAACGCAGAGGCTGTGAGTTGAAATCAGACCATGGCAAGTTGACTTTAAAATCTGGTTATTTGGGGGTGTCAGATAAGATGGCCACAAAAGCTGCTGGATTCGGTCAGACGAGAAAAATTGCAAACAGTGCCTTAGCTTTTTGACGTGTGCCAAAATGAGTCTGATGTGCATTGAAAAACTGTGATGGCTTGTTTGATTCCAGTCTTGTCTGCTGTAATAGTGTGAACACAGGATATAGTAGGTTGTAAATGTTTAAACCTGTTTAATCTGTTACTATTTTTTGTTATACACTGTTTAAGCAAACTAGTTACTACATGTTCTGGTGCTACATGTTCTTATTGACTGTTCAAACCAGTTTATCTTGTTAGAGACAGTGCAGTAAGTTTTTATTGATAGCCTTTCAGTAACATAACTGCAAGTTTCCAGTGTAGGGCAATTGTTCCTCTCATGTATTAAAGTTTCCTGATCTATCGAACTTTTTGATATTCAATATATTAAATTTTGCCCCTTAGTCCCTTCAACAATATATTTGCGACTCCTCTGTAATTTATCTGCAAATATCTCTTTCACTTTTAAATAAATAAATCTTTGAAGAGGAACATCTGGGTGAGTTTGTTCACCCCAGCTGTCCTTCCCAGTTCAACAGATGTCTCTGTCTGTGGTCTCGTTATTCAAAATAGTATATTGAGATCCCACTTCGATATCTTAAACCTGAATGGAAAGGGTATCCGATCCGGGCAGCACTTCACAAAAATACAAGTTGATCTGAACCCATGGGATTGCATATGCCATCATTTTATCTAATTATAAACACTTGACACTTGATCGTGCACTCCATCCCACTCATTCAGGATGCATCTGGTTCTTCATTCCCAAGACAGTGATATAACACCCTTATCAAACTGTTCCAAAACATCAAATGATTTCCATATTATTTACTGCAGTTTGTGTCATATAATAGAATATGTTTCAATCGCATAACTTGAGGTGTCTCAACAGCAGCTCATATACAAACACTTATAACCCTTCTAAGTGTCATGAAATTGTAAAAGTTGACAGCACAGAAGGAGGCCATTCAGCCCATTTCACCTGTGCCAGTTTTCTGAAAGATCTATTCACTTAGTCTCACTTCCCTGCCCCTCTCCATACCTTTCTAAATCATTTATTTTTCAAATATTTATCCACTTGCTTTTTAAAAGGTATTATGGATTCTGCTTCCACTATTGTTTCTGGGATGGCATTCCATAACCTAACAACCTTCTGTGTAAAAAAAAAAAATTCTCCGAATCACTCCCTTTTTTTTTAATCTTTAAATTTATACCCTCTTGTTACCCACGGTCTAAACAGTTGAAATAGTTTCCCCTATTCATCGTACCAAAGCCATTCATAATTTTGAAACCCTCTCTCAGATCTCTTCTTAACCTTCTCTGTTATAATAACCATTTCCACTGGTCAGTCTACATAACTAAAGCCTCTCTTACCTCATATCATGTGAGTGAATCTCTTCTGCATCCTCTGCATCCTTCCTAAAGTAAGATACCCAAAACTGGACAAAATGGCCTGGATTTTCCTTCACTATCCTACCCCAAATTGGACGAGATAGCGGCAAAAACAGCAAGGTAAATTGGACAGTGGTCAGCGTACTACTACCTCCCCTCCGCAACCTTGATTTTCCTTCCCCTTAGTGTCAGCTGTGGCTCAGGTGGTAGCACACTCGCCTCTGAGTCAGAAGGTTGTGGGTTCATAGTCCCACTCCAGGGACTTGAGCACATAAAGCTAGGCTGACACTCCAGTGCAGTGCTGAGGGAGTGCTGCACTGTCGGATGTGCTGTCTTTCGGATGAGACGTTAAACCGAGACCTCGTCTGCTCTCCCAGGTGGACGTAAAAGATCCTATGGCACTATTTCAAAGAAGAGTAGGGAGTTAGCCCTGGTGTCCTGGCCAATATTTCTCCCTCAACCAACATAACAAAAACAGATTATCTGGGCATTTTCACATTGCTGTTTGTGGGAGCTTGCTGTGCGCAAATTGGCTGCTGTGTTTCCCACTTCAAAAGTACTTCATTGGTTGTAAAGCACTTTGAGACATCCAGT
This sequence comes from Squalus acanthias, assembly GCA_030390025.1. Lineage (NCBI taxonomy): Eukaryota > Metazoa > Chordata > Chondrichthyes > Squaliformes > Squalidae > Squalus > Squalus acanthias. The sequence goes on from CM059429.1 coordinate 69,112,855, forward strand.
GGTCGTGAAAGTCGCTATATAAATGCAAGTCTTTCTTTCTTTTCCCCTGTCCAAGCCTGGACTGCTGCTGGTTGCCCTTTGTCCGGTCGTTGTGCGGCCCTGCTTGCAGACCCATTTCCCTCCCATCCGCTCCTGTTAGTGCTGCTCCCCGGGTACACCTGGGGAAAGAGGGCGGTAGGCCTGGGCAGCAATGATAGTGGCCCCAAATGATGTAAATGGAGGGTAATGGCCTAGTAGATGCCTCCTCTCTCTCAGATACCTTATCTGCTGAAGACCTCAATTTCAGCTAAGGCCTTCATGGAAAAATTGCTCCAGTCATCAGGGCTCTGTGACCCCTTAAATAATGCCTCCCGCATCTTCTGTTGTACTGCTTGGATCTTCCTGGGGACTGTTGGAGGGGTCCCGCTGCTGGAGCCCACCAGCAATGCATAATGACTCCTGACCCAGAAAACTGGGCCAGCATTGGGGCAGCAGCCAGATGTCCCAGTCCGACCCCGTAGAGATAGATTATGGTAAATCAAGCCCAAAAGTCTAACTGCGGCCTAATCAATGATTTGTATTGGTTTACACCACCCATTTCGTTTGTGCTCAATACCATACTTATAAGATCTAGGATCCTATAAAGCTGTCTTCCCACTTTAATGTTTGTGCCTCTGAATCCCTAAGTCTCTCTACTTGTCTACTCCTTTTAAGATTTTACCATTTAGTGTATCACTGGTTAGGCCTCAGCTGGAGTATTGTGAACAATTCTGGGCACCACACTTCAGGAAAGATGTAAAGGTCTTAGAAAGAGTACAGAGGAGGTTTACCAGGATGTTGCCAGGGATGAGGGACTTCAGTTATGAGGCGAGTTTGGAAAAGTTAGGACTGTTCTCCTTGGAACAGAGAAGGTTAAGAGGTGACCGAATAGAGGTTTTCAAGATAATGGGAGGTTTTGATGAGATTAGATAAAGAAAAATTATTCCCTCTGGCGAATGGGTCAATAACCAGAGGTCATAGATTTAAAATCATTGGCAAAAGATCTAGAGGGGAAAGGAGGAGAATTTTTTTCACTCAGATCTGGAACGCTTTACCTGAAAAGGTGGAGGAAGCTTATTCCATGAATAATGTTAAAAGGGAGTTGGACAGGTATTTGAGGATGAGGAACTTCCAGGGTTATGGACAAAAGCGGGGATGTGGAACTAAGCACGACTGCTCTTTCAAAGAGCCAGCACAGGTCTAATGGGCTGAATGACCTCCTTCTGTGCTGTAAGTTTCTATGATTCTATGAGTGTACACATTTCCTCTCACTATTCTTCCTCCCAAAATGTTTCGTGTCACATTTCTTTGTATTAACTTTCACCTTACACCTATCTGCCCAATCTATTAATCTGTCACTGTCCTCCTGAAGTCACATACAGTCCTCGTCAACTTTTATCACAAGTTGAGTTCTCCATCAAGAAAGTTTTTCTGCCAGCTTGGCTCAGCTTCTAGCCCTCCATCACTGAGTTAAAAAGGGGTAGTTTCAAATTTCACATGATCTAGGCTAACACTCCAGTGCAGAACTGAAGGAGTGCTGCACTGTTGGAAGTGCTACCTGTTGGATGAGATGTTATGTCGGCATGTTCAGGTTGACATTAAAGACTATTTTGAAGAAGAGCGGGGAATTCTCCCAGTGTCCTGGCCAATATTCCTCCCTCAGCCAGCACCACTGAGCATACATTAGCTGGACATTCATTTCATTGCTGTTGTACAATCTTGCTATGTACCAAATGGTTGCTGCATTTGCTTACATAACAACAATGACTGCACGTCAAAGTAATCCATGCAAAGGACTTCAGGATGTTTTACAGTGATGTGATAAGGTGCTATATAAATACAAGGCTTAATTTCTTAACTCTTCTGTCTTTTTTAGGTGTGAATAATGTCTTGTAAACTAATCTATATTTTTGGTAAGTGAATGAATAGTCCTGAACTTGCATAGTATAGGTTAACCGTGACTAACAGCTTACTAATATTTGTTATTCAACAATTATTATATTGTTTCCATCATTAGGCTGTGTTTAGTTTTTGATAGCACAGAGGGGAATGATTCAATCTACATAGGGCCGTTTAATGCAATCCTTGTCTCGTACTGCACGAGCACAGCACACTGAGCCGTTCTGAATGGATTAGCCTCCTTCAGAGATGGAGACTTTATCAGTGTGATTAATAACTTCTATGCTAAAGGTTGAGAGCTTGTTTTCCATAGGATTATACCAGTGTGTATTTTTTAGTTGGTACATAAATCAATGCCAAACTAACTGATAAATCACAGTATCTGAACACTGCGCAGCTGTTGTAAACATGGTGCTGCCTGATTTCCATTAGGCAACATTTCCAGCCACATTTACACTGCTTTGGGTCAAGTGAAGCTTTTCACAGAGCGCTTGGGAAGTGGGACCGAAGGCACCTGCTGACTCCGCAGTGGGGTTGAAGGGCACTGGGGTTCCCAGGTCAAGTTGAAAGAGTTCAGTTTTTATGAATTGGACCATTATAATCTCTGTAAAATATCCCGACCCCAACAGAGAGATTAGATAGAGCTAGAGATTTATTACCTTTGACTTTGCAGATCAATGAATTTGTCACTTGATCTGATGATTGTTGGAGAATGACCTCCGGTAAATAGCATGACAAGGCAGCCGTCTGCCCAGACAGAATTGAATATATTGAGAGTGAATCTTTCCCTCTCCCCTCCCCCATCCAACCAAAAAACCCATTCTGCTCCAACTCCAGCTCCAATATTGTCAAGTACTTTTAATAATTTCCTATGAGAAAGGAGCATTACATTAATGATTATGATGATGTTTTAAGCATTACACACGACTCAAAACAGTACAAAAAAAAAGAAACAGAAAAGGGGTTAACTCCTTGGGGGAGAAATTCGGTATCGCCCCGTTTGGGGCGCAATTATCGGTCAGACGCAAAGTTTAGCGCCTGGGGCTAATTATCGCCTCTGACTGCAAACTTGGTTTCTATTGCCCCTGGAGGTGATTGGAGCGCTAAATCAGGCGCTACACACCTCTCTTAAGGCGCTAACGCCGAGGAACGAGGCGCTACCTCAGAGCGCTGGCGAAGCTCATGTGATGTCAGTCAGCAATGGAACACAGACACATTGGCGCCGACCAGTTCTTAAAGGGGAGGGTCGATCTTGCTCTCCATCCAGACCCTGCTCATTGCAGCCTTGAATCTCAGCCTGGAGAGACCTGTACATCAAATCTGTTGGAAAGTACAATGGAGAGGCCCAGGGAAAGAGCTCAGAGTGCAACCCCCATAGTCTCTTCTAAATCGATGCAAGGAAGGTCAAATCAAAATGAACCTGCAAAGTGCTGCTCAGTACCCAAAACTCCTCAACACAGCGTTGAATATCTCCAGAAGTCTCTCTCTCGCTCTCAGAATGCGTGGTGCAAAAATGTCGCTGACAAAAAAAGGCAGGAAGCGGTCGCCTTTAAATAGCGCTCCCCCAGTCCCTTCCCGACTGCAAAACGCTCCCCTCAACCTGTCGTTGCTAGCGGCAGGCGGTAAGGCAGGGGGCGCCACTCAATATCCGGTCCGGGGCATTGCACGCTCGACTGACGTCACGATCTGCGGGCGCAGGAGATCATGGCGGTAGTGTTTAGCGCTGGCGCAAAATGTCTGGTCAATTTCGCGAGCAGTGCAAACATCGCCGCGCCCGGGCGCTAGTTGCTTTGCGACCCATTAGCGCCCTCTTAGGGGGCTAACGGGAGTCGCAAAGCAACCGAATTTTTCCCCCCTTGTGTATTGAAAGGGTTTCCCGTCTCGGAGTATAAAAAGCAAGAAACACTTTCTCCTACATTACATGGGATGGGTCTATGTGCTGCTGTACTTTCTGATAATGGGCTGCTTCTCAGTTGTATTCTGTTTTTGTTCTGTTTGTTGGCAATCTGGAGAATTCTGAGTACAAATCCGACCTTATCTGCTCTCTAGATATAGTGTCAAATTTCTCAAATTTTTACTGCCTGCCTTTTAAAGCTACCATCTATCCTCCATATAAATCATACATTGATTGAATTCTCCCCCACCTGCCCCTGATTAAGTCAGGAGGTGAGGCGATATGACCTATGGCCTGTTCTGTAGCTCAGATATTCTACAAAACCGAAAATGTGGAAGCAGGTAAAATTCTTTTTGGATTTCCTAGTGAAGCAATATTTAAAATGCTCCATATGGAAATATTTAGTAGTTTTTAAAAAAGATATTCTGGTGTAGAAACCTGTGCATATTCAGCAGGAGACTCATCCAGGAGATTTTGATCCCCATCTCAGGACTGCAGTCTGGTGTGTATAGATTGTGCCATTAATTCTTGCTGAATTTGCTTGCTAAATAATTCTATGGAGGCTTTATTTAAAACAGTAATAAAAATTCTCTCTTAAAACTAACAGGGTTCTTGTTTTAATTGAGGACTTTCACATCTGCCATGAGACCTGAGATAGTTCCACCTTCATAGCTTCCAAAGAAGTCACCTACTTGCAGGTCCTACATATTGTGGAGAGAGAGAATATCAGCTTTACGCCCCCCCTGGGCCACACTTGAAGCACTGACATTCTGGCCACCACACTACAAAAGGGATGCACCAGCACTGGACAGAGTGCAAGGAAGAGCAACCAGGAAAATTTGAAATGGGAAAGGGGGTGATCCTGGAGGAATGGTTAGAAGAGCTCAATATCTACCGTAGAGAAAGGAGGCAGGGTTTAATGGGTGACCTTGTTGAAGTATTTTAAACACTACTTGAAAATACGGCAGGCTGAGGACCAGAGGTCAAAAGTAAAACTAGTGAAAAAATACATTTAGAATAGATTCCGAAAGGAATTCTTTCACCAAAAGGATAATCGATGTTTAGAATAATTTTTGATTCAAAGAGACATTGGGCTGGATTTTCATAGACCCGTGGAGGCGGGTTTGGAGGCGTGTGGGGGGTTAAAATTGCGAAAAGTGGCGGGTGGACCCGATCCCGCCTCCATTCCGCCTCCATGTAATTTTGATGAAATCGTGTGCAGTGGTCCCGTCTCCGTCCCGCCTCCAAGAGGCGGGAGAGGCCATTAAAGCCCTTAACAAGCCCTAAATTGGCTCTGTAATGCCATTTTAAAACATTTTAGCTAGTTTAACCCTTTTCCCACGTGAAGCACGCCTGATCTGAAACACGCCAGTGAAACCTGGCGGGAGCACAAGTGGATAGTTGACTATCAGCTGCAGGTCCACTATTACAACGGAGATGTGATGAAGGTAGTAGTAGTATTATGTCTGAAAGTCGCCTCTGATGCTGCTGCATTGAATGTCTTCACAGACTGCCTGGCCTTTGCTGTGAGAGGACCTGGATGCAAAAAAAATTCTCTCTCTCTCTCTCTCTCTCTTTCTCTCTGAGCTGCTGCTTATTTTGCATCCAGGTCCTCTCACAGCAAAGGCCAGGCAGTCTCTGACCTGCAATGCAGCAACAATGATGACATCATCAGAGGCGACTTTCAGACTGAAACCACTAATTGGTTCATGGGTTCCCACATGCTGGAACTCAATTGCCCAATTAAGTGAAAATTGCATCAATCTCCCACATCCAATTGCAGTCGGGTGGATAACACGAAATGCGGATGACACGACCCCAACCCGCCCCAGTATCAAAATCCAGCCCATTGACTGCAGGGGTCTTCAAAACACCACTGGATGCTGCGGGAAGTGTTCGAGTCCTAGAAGCTTTTCTTATGATAGTAAATGGGCAGGACTGAGCACACAGTCATGGGGCAACAAACCTGGCAGATTTTCGCTCTCCATTATTTCTAATATTGTTGCAATCGTGAGTATAACAACCACGATCAAGACTATCCTACAAATATCGAACAAAGGGAAGCTCCTTCTTCACCCCATGCCTGAATACTCAAATTGACCTTTGTACATATCAAAGTGACATTGATTCTAACAGTGTATTCTGCAAAGTAAATAGTCCCCTATTCATATTAACTGGAAAACACTACAAGGTTACTTCTGTTTCCGTGACTATTTGTGGAATATTGTATTTCCGCACCAAGAGGATTTAGTTTCCACATTTATCATCTTATGAGTGCCATCGGGGAATTATGATTTCATGAGTCTCGCTGGCACACTGGAGCACGCTACACTTATCTTCTCCATGGAAAGCGCTTTATAAGGTCAAACAGAACACTCCTTGGATTACTGATCTTAACCACAAAGTTCCAAAAATCAAAGCATTTCTCTCAGCCAGTACTGGAATGAATGGCAGGGAGTGGGAGGGCGGGATGTAGTTATATTGTTCATCCTTATTCCGGATTCTAAATCTGTCATCACAAATGATCCTGCTGTTGAAAGCCTGTATAGTTACTGGGCAAGTGTGGCGGGTATTGTAGAGGCCAATATGGGATAAATCAATGCATCCAGGTGAACTTTAGGTTTACTTTGGTGGTGTTCACTAGGTTAAGAGAAATATTTCATGCCCAGTGCTATCCTGTAGTACATCAGTTTAACAACTTTCTTGAACACAACACAATCCAAATGTCATCAATATCAGCTCATTGCGTTATCTCATGCTAGGGATTGTGTAGTGTAAACAAAATGCTCCAGTAAATGTTTTGTATAGCTTACATAGATTTACATAGAATGTACAGCACAGAAACAGGCCATTCGGCCCAACTGGTCAATGCCGGTGTTTATGCTCCACACAAGCCTCCTCCCACCCAACTTCATCTCACCCTATCAACATATCCTTCTATTCCTTTCTTCCTCATGTGTTTATCTAGCTACCCCTTAAATGCATCTATACTATTCACCCCAACTACTCCATGTGGTCATAAAATATAAGAAAAACTAAATTAAGTGTGAGCATCGAATTTGCTGGACATTTTTGGAGGTTAGAATTTGGAATCAGGTCTATCATTTATGCACCTCAAATGCTGATTGTCCCCAAGGACCTTTGGTAACATGGGCAGTTTCCACCCATCTCATGATGGGCTGCAAAGGATAGAATGTGTGGGAAAACAAAAGAGCTGTAGTACAGGAAAGGGAGTGCTCCTTTGAATTCTGGGTTTAAGCATCTCAGGGCACATTCATGCTCCCAATTTAACTTGTTATTTTGGACTTTGCAACAGTGCTAAACCGGGAGTGTACACCTGGATTCAGGGACCAACCTGAGAAAAATGGAGTGGGAGTCCTCGTGGAGAGTGCAAATGCAATGAGGTTCTGAGACTGTTATACACCTGGGCACTTTGTAAATCCACATAACCTCAGTTTAGACGTTTAGAGAGTGGGGATTCTCCTGTTCTCGCTTTCTAAAAATTTACATTTTTAGCTGCTGGGAGAGAGATCAGCATGTAACTGTATCCAGGTAGCACACAGATATGGCTTGAGCAAGATTGTTGGTGTATCACCCAGGCAGTCTGAACACAGCTCTGTCTGGCTATAACCCAAACTCCAGACTGGTAGCTCAGTATGAGTTTAATTCTGCTTTAAGTATTTCTGTGACCTGCACAGGGTGCTAAGTATTTTGATTCCAAACTTGTTTCTTTTGAGGGTGAGTTTGGTGGTAAGAGGAAATGGAAAGATCACCATGGGGAAAGAGAGCATATATTCCAGTCAGTAATGCATTGTACCCTCAAGAGAGGCCTCGATGCAAAGTAAAGCTCTCTCAACTCTCCATCAGAAATGTGCCTCAGCTTCATTCTCAGAAGAGAACCCTCTTTGGTACTAATGTAAATTTCTCATTTCCAGTATCAACTGTTCTATTCTAACACTTCTTGCAATTTAGTATACTATATTCGCTGTTCACGATGCGGTCTCCTCTACATTGGGGAGACCAAACGCAGATTGGGTGACCGCTTTGCGGAACACCTCCGTTCAGTCCGTAAGGGTGACCCCGAGCTTCCGGTCGCCTGTCACTTTAATTCTCCGCTCCACTCCCACTCAGACCTCACTGTCCTCGGCCTCTTACACTGTTCCACTGAAGCTCAACGTAAGCTCGAGGAACAGCACCTCATCTTTCGATTAGGCACTTTACAGCCTTCTGGACTCAACATTGAGTTCAACAATTTCATAACCGTAACCTCTACCCCTATCTTTTTTTTTCCATTTTTTTTTTCTCTCTCTCACATGGCAGCTGTCTTTTATTCAGCCAGTGCCATTTACACTTCATCTAGAGCCATCTTTTGTTTCTTAACTTGTCCCATTACCATCTCCTTTTGCCTTGCACCATCATCTCTTTTGCCTCTTAATCTCTCCTGCCTTCCATCCTATCACAGACCTTCCCTTTGTTCTTTCCTCCACTCCCCCCTTTCCCTGCCCCTACACTTGCTTAAAAACCTGTTCCATCTCCAGCTTTTTCCAGTTCTGACGAAGGGTCATCGACCTGAAATGTGAACTCTGTTTCTCTCTCCACAGATGCTGCCTGGCCTGCTGAGTATTTCCAGCATTTTCTGTTTTTATTTCAACTATTCTAGTGATGTTACTGAGGGAGATTGCCAAATGTGGGTAGGTCTGTGCTGTGGACTCATGCACATAGAAACTGGGTTTAGACTGGGCAAAATTATTTCAACTTGGGCCCTTATAGTCAGAATTTAAAGTGGCTTGGAATGGTCTGGAATAGCCGACCAGTTCTTAATACGCTGACAGAACCACAACAGCTAGCTAAGAAAAGACCTGCAGTATAGAAAAAGAACATAGGTACATGTGTTGGTTTGTTCAGCAAGGCAGGTGCAGAATTGCCAGCTCAGAATTATGATCGTGAGACTGGTGCACAATTCCACTTATTGCAGCTCTTGGCATGCACATTGTTCAATGTCCACCAGCTGCTGCTGAACTCTGCAGTGCCCCACATGGTGCAGCCGGTAGGCCTTTAGCACCTGGTCTCTCTCTCTCGTTCTATGTAGGTGTGTAATGTGGGGAAACAATAAATATATTGGCCACAAAAGTCCGTGGGGGTTCCATTGGTCTCCTGCTGGGACTCTGGTGAGAGACCAGCGGAAAATTGCAGAGATCCACTTGTGCCGGATCTCCGCAGTTTCTGGGATTTTGGGGCTTGTCGTGTATGAGGCAGAACTTTGGCCCAGCCCTTACAAGGCAGATGTCGTCAGTGGAGGCTGGTACGCCCAATCAGATGAGGCGCACTGGCCTCAAGTTGGGCAGAAGTGGCTGCCCCCCCAAAACTTCTGTGAGGAGGGGGGTAAGAAAGCAGCCAAAGATTAGGCCAATTTTTTGTTAAATGTATCTAGATTGGCCCCGTTAATCGGGGGGGGGGCTGAAGCAGACATCACTGGGGTCGGGAGGGGGCACGGAATCTGCACAACCCCACCCCCTCAATGACGGGCAGGCATCGGGCTTCCAGGTTGCACAGGGGCAAGTGAGCACTGGAGATGTGCCTACAGTGGCGCTTGTGTCTGCCAACCCAAGCAAATTGGGTGGCATCCCAATGACCCAGTGAACATGTGTAAAGTTGAGATTTTCGAGACTAATAGAAATATAATTCAGTGATGTCCTATCGTTTTTTTTATTTATTCCTTCATGGGATGTGGGCATCGCTGGCAAGGCCAGCATTTATTGCCCAACCCTAACTTCCCTTGAGAAGGTGGTGGTGAGCCGCCTTCTTGAACCACTGCAGTCCGTGTGGTGAAGGTACTCCCACAGTGCTGTTAGGTAGGGAATTCAAAGATTTTGACCCAGCAACAATGAAAGAACGGCCATATATTTCCAAGTCAGGATGGTGTGTGATTTTGAGGGGATCTTGGAGCTGGTGATGTCCCATGTGCCTGCTGTTCTTGTCCTTCTAGGTGATAGAGGTGGCGAGTTTGGGAGGTGCTGCCGAAGAAGCCTTGGCGAGTTGCTGCAGTGCATCTTGTAGATGGTACACACTGCAGCCACGGTGCGCCGGTGGTGGAGAAAGTGAATGTTTAAAGTGGTGGATGGGGTACTAATCAAACAGATTGCTTTGTCCTGGATGATGCCGAGCTTCTTGAGTGTTGTTGGAGCTGCACTCATCCAGACACAGGTTTAGCATAACTTCCCTACTTTTCAATTCTAACCCTAGTGCTTGGTTTGCTTTTTTTATGGCCTTGCTAACCTGTGGCACAACTTTTAGTGATTTGTGTATTTGTACTCTGAGATCCCTTTGTTCCTCTACCCTATCTAGACTCGCACCCTCCAAGTGATAAGTGACTTCCCTATTCTTCCTACCAAAATGTAATACCTCACATTTATCTGTGTTGAACTTCATTTGCCAATTATTTGCCCATTCTGCAAGTTTATTAATGTCCTCCTGTAATTTGTTGCAGTCCTCCTCGTATTGACTGGCCCCCTTTAAATACTTTTTTAAGTATTTAAAGGGACCCCCCCTTTAAATATCCAGCTTTAGACCTGCTCTTGTAGCCACATTATTTATGTCATAGAGTCGTAGAGTCATAACGGCACAGAAGGAGGCCATTTGGCCCATCCAGTCCGTGCCGGCTCTCTGTAGAGCAATCCAGTCAGTCCCATTCCCCTGCTCTACCCCCGTAGCCCTGCAAGTTTATTTCCCTCAAGTGCCTATCTGGTCTCCCCTTGAAAACATTGCGTGTGTCCGCTTCCACCACTTCTGTCGGCAGCGAGTTCCAGGTCCTCACCACTCGCTGCATAAAAAAGTTTTTCCTCACATCCCCCCATATCTCTTGCCCAAAACCTTAAATCTGTGTCCCCTCGTCCTTGTACCATCAACTAGTGGGAACAGCCTTTCCCCGTCTAGCCTATCCAAACCTGTCATAATCTTGTACACCTTTATCAAATCACCCCTCAACCCCCTTTGCTCTAATGAAAACAAATCCAGCTTCTCCAACCTGTCCTTGTAACTAAGATCCCCCATCCCCAGAACCATTCTGGTAAATCTCCTCTGCACCCTCTCAAGTGCCTTCACATCCTTCCTAAAGTGTGGTGACCAGAACTGGACTCAATACTCCAGTTGTGGCCTAACCAGCGCTTTATAAAGGTTCAGCATAACTTCTCTACTTTTGTACTCAATACCTCTATTTATGAAGCCCAAGATCCCATATGCTTTTCTAACCACTCTCTCAATATGTCCTGCCACCTTCAGGGACCTATGCACATTAACTCCCAGGTCCCTCTGTCCCTGCACACTCTTTAAAACTGTGCCATTAAGTGTATATTGCCTCTCCCTGTTCCTTCTGCCAAAATGCATCACCTCACACTTCTCTGCATTAAATTCCATCTGCCACTTGTCTGCCCATTCTGCTAGCCTTTCCATGTCCTGTTGCAGTCAATTGGTATCATCAACACCCCCAAGTCATCAGCAAATTTAGAAATTCTACACTGTATTCCAATATCCAGGTCATTTATATATATATCAAAAAACACAGTGGCCCCAGCACTGACCCTTGGGGAATACCACTGTCTACCATCCTCCAGTCTGAAAAACAGCCATTTACCACAACTCGCTGTTTTCTGTCCTTAAGCCAATTCCTTATCCAAGCTGCCACTGACCCACCTATTCCATGAGCCTCAATTTTGTTAACCAGCCTTCTATGTGGTACTTTGTCAAACGCCTTCCAAAAATCCATGTAGACAACATTCATTGCATTCCCTTCATCAATCCTCCCTGTTACTTCATCAAAAAATTCCATAAGATTAGTCAAACACGATCTGCCTTTTACAAATCCGTGTTGGCTTTCCTTAATTGCTTAAACCTCTCCACGTGACCGTTAATTTTTTCCTTGATTATTGTTTCTAAAACTTTACCCACCACTGATGTTAAACTGACTGGCCTGCAGTTACTAGGATTGTCCTTACACCCTTTCTTGAACAATGGTGTCACATTTGCCATTTTCCAATCCTCAGGCACCTCCCCCACATCTAGGGAAGATTGGAAAATTATGGCAAGCCCTTCCACTATCTCCTCCCCCAATTCCCTTAGCAACTTGGGATGCAAGCCATCTGGACCAGGCAACTTATCTACTCTAAGCATACCCAACCTTTCTAGGTATGCTTCAGTTAAGCATACCTGGCTGATCCAGCTAAGTTTCTGGTCAATTGTGACCCTCAGGATATTGATGATGGGGGATTCAACAATGGTAATGCCATTGAATGTCATGGGGAGGTAGTTAGACTCTCTCTCTTGTTGGAGATGGTCTTTTCCTGGCACTTGTGTGGCATGAATGTTATTTGCCACTTATCAGCCCAAGCCTGAATATCATCCAGGTCTTGTTGCATCTGGTCACGGACTGCTTCATTATCTGAGGAGTTGCGAATAGAACTGAACACTGTGCAATAATCAGCGAACATCCCCACTTCTGACCTTATGATGGAAGGAAGGTCATTGATGAAGCAGCTGAAGATGGTTGGGCTTAGGGCACTGCCCTGAGGAACTCCTGCAGTGATATCCTGGGGCTGAGATGATTGGCATCCAACAATAACAACCATCTTCCTTTGTGCTAGGTATGACTCCAGCCAGTGAAGAGTTTAAATTTTACTAAAATTTTACTAGGACTGCTTGGTGCCAAACTCGGTCACATGCTGCCTTGAAGTCTAGAGCAGTCGCTCTCATCACACCTCTGGAATTCAGCTCTTTTGTCCAAGTTTGGAGGTCTGGAGCTGAGTAGTTCTGGCGGAACCCAAACTGAGCATCGGTGAGCAGGTTATTGATGAGTAAGTGCCGCTTGATAACACTGTCGACAATACCTTCCATCACTTTGCTGATGATTGAGAGTAGGCTGATAGGGCAGTAATTGGATTTGTCCTGCTTGTTGTGGACAGGACATATTTGGACAATTTTCCACTTTGTCGGGTAGATGCCAGTGTTGTAGCTGTACTGGAACAGCTTGGCTAGAGGCACGGCTAGTTCTGGAGCACAAGTCTTCAGCACTACAGCAGGGATGTTGTCAGGGCCCATAGCCTTTGCTGTATCCAGTGCTCTCAGCCATTTCTTGATATCATGTGGAGTGAATCGAATTGGCTGAAGACTGGCATCTGTGATGGTGGGGACCTCAGGAGGAGGCCGAGATGGATCATCCACTCTACACTTCTGGCTGAAGATGGTTGCAAATGCTTCAACCTTGTCTTTTGCACTCATGCTGGTCTCCGCATCATTGAGGATGGGGATGGTGGTTTATTTGTCTACAACCATTCACCACTGGATGTGGCAGAACTGCAGATCTTTGATCTGATCCGTTGGTTGTGGGATCACTTAACTCCATCTATAGCATGCTGGATGTGCTGTTTAGCATGCGTGTAGTCCTGTTTTGTAGCTTCATCAGGTTGGCACCTCATTTTCAGGCACGCCTGGTGCTGCTCCTGGCATGCTCTTCTACACATCCTCATTGAACCAGGGTTGGTCGCCTGGCTTGATGGTAATGGTAATAAAGTGAGGTTACAGATTGTGGTGGAATACAATTCTGCTGCTGCTGATGGCCCATAGTGCCTCTTTAGTCCAGGCCTCTGGATTACTAGCTCCAAGTTTTGATCAGTTCTGAATTGGCATGGTGGTAGATGGTGTGAAGACGGGACTTTGTCTCCATGAGGACTGAGCGGTGTGTGGTGTATCGAGTGGATGATGCATCTGCGACAGGTAGGTGAGGACAAGGTCAAGTAGGTTTTTCCCTCGTGTTGGTTCTCTCACCGCCTGCCCCAAGCCCAGTCTGGTAGCTATGTCCTTCAGTAGTGGTGCTACCTTGAAGTCCCCCACCCAGGGATGGTGATGGAGGAGTCTGAGATGTTGCCTGATAGGTACAATTCTGTGAGTATGACCATGTTAGGCTGGTTGGCACAAATCCCCAAATGTTAGTGAGGAGGAGTTTGCAGTGCCGTTTGGACTGGGTGTGCCTTTTTCCATGTCCAAATCCAATGCCTAGGTCAATGCCAAGTGGTCCATCTGGTTTTATTCTTAGTGTAATTTTTGTAGCAGTTTGATACAACTGGGTGGCTTGCTAGGCCATTTCATAGACCACATTACTGTGGGTTTTTAACGACAATCCTTCATGGTCACCATTACTGATACTAGCTTTTATAATACAGATTTATTTAATTAACCGAATTTAAATTCACAAACCGTAGAACTCACGTCTCTGGATTATTAATCCAGGCCTCTGGATTACTAGTCCAGTAGCATAACCGCTGTGCTACCGTACCCCTGTTCCCTTGCTCTGTTGTGGCTCTGTTGGTATTGCTGTTGTTCTATTACACTTTCCTATCTCCCCTCCAACCTCTAGTATCCCTGTAGTGTTTGTTTTTAAACTATTGATGTTACAGAAATCTTGCACGTTTGAAAAATACATCTCCACAACACTCTTTTGTTTTTTTTATGCTGAGGTCTGAGACTGTTTCGAGTATATTCACTAATAGATCAATTCATTTCAATGAGGGAACCTTTATATTTTCATTGAACTTCATCCATAATTTTATTTCTTCACAATGAACTTTATTCATGAATTTAAATTAGGCAAAGATTACAGAGTGGGGTTATGAGAATGGGGTCGAAGACTTGCCACTACAGCTCGTCAGAAAGATAAGCCTTTCTTCCCATCAGTCTGGGTTGGATTTGAACACAGGTACCAGAAGTGAAGAGGCCATTTGCTAAAGTCACTGCATCATTCAATTCCAGCACCTGTTTTTTTTTAAACCACTGCATTGTTAACATGTTGGTGTAACTAAATACTGCGGTCTCTCAGTTAGACAGTATTTCATGGCTTTACAGTAACTGGGGAATTTTCATTGTAGTTCATCTAGAGGATTGATTCCAGTTGTAATCCTTCATGATTGTAAGAAACCCGTGTTTGCTGAATAGATAATCCTTCGAAGTTTTTGTTCCAGGGTGTGTGAATACATTTTTTTTTTACAAGCCGCTTCTGGATTTTCAGCGCAAGCTGCCAGCTGTAATTCCATTACAAATAACATTAAACCCAAGTGTTCCCTGTAATTTCAGCAGGTAGCTTGTTTTGCATTATAGAGTGCAGATCGGAACAGAGTGTTAAACTGCGAGTTTGGTGAGTGAGGGAGTAAATCTTAAAGGTTAATCTCTTATTTTTATAAATTCTAGTCTTGTGTGCTTGCAATTAGCATTTAAATTTACTGTTTCAAGTTTTAGGTTTCTTCCAGGCTTGGGCAGGGTGAAGCAAGCTCTGTGCTGGAGAGCAGGTCAGAGTAATTAATTAATTAAGTGGTCTAATCTGGTTCTGTAACTGCCAGAGAGCTCACTTATTTAAATCTCAGCAGTATAAATAGGGGCGGCTAGAGTGCAGTTTGTCACGGAGTGCAGATCGGAACAGAGTGTTAAACTGCGAGTTTGGTGAGTGAGTGAGTGAGTGAGTGAGTGAGTGAGTGAGTGGAGGGAGGTGTTCCTTTCTTTTTCTATCTTTGTCAGCTTCCAGGAGAGCAGGAGCTAAAAAGCTGCACAAGAGGGGACAGAGAACCAATGGTGAGTATTTCTACATTCCAGTCATTAAAGTAAAAGCAAGGTCTCTAGTTTGGAGTAAGTAGTGTTTAAAGTGAAGTAAGGTCCCTAATGTATTTAATATTCTTTAATTTAAAGGGAGTAAATTAAGGGTAGAACATGGCAGGGCAGCTCGGCAACGTGGAGTGCTCCTCCTGTGCTATGTTGGAAGTCAGGGACACTTTAGGTGTCCAGGGTGAACACATGTGCAGGAAGTGTCTCCAGCTGCAGCTACTCGAAATCCACGTTTCGGAGCTAGAGCTGCGGCTGGAGTCACTGTGGAGCATCCGCGAAGCTGAGATCTTCGTGGATAGCATGTTTAACAAGGTGGTCACACCGCAGGTAAAGAGTGCACAGGCAGACAGGGAATGGGTGACCACCAGACAGAGTAAAAGAACTAGGAAGGTAGTGCAGAAGTCCCCTGGGTCCATCTCCCTCTCCGACAGATTTTCCATTTTGGATACTGATAGGGGAGAGGGTTTCTCAGGGGAATGCAGCAAGAGCCAAGTCCGTGGCACTACGACTGGCTCAGCTGCACAGGAGGGGAGGAAAAAGAGTGTGAGAGCAATAGCGATAGGGGATTATATCGTAAGGGGAACAGATAGACGTTTCTGTGGCCGCAGACGTGACTCCAAGATGGTATGTTGCCTCCCTGGTGCCAGGGTCAAGGATGTCACTGAACGGCTGCAGGGCATTCTGAAGGGGGAGGGCGAACAGTCAGAGGTCGTGGTTCACATTGGTACCAACGACATGGGATGAGGTCCTGCAACAAGAATTTAGGGAGCTAGGTAGCAGATTAAAAAGCAGGACCTCAAAGGTTGTAATCTCTGGATTACTCCTGGTGCCACGTGCTAGTGAGTATAGGAATAGGAGGATAGAGCAGATGAATGCGTGGCTAAAGAGTTGGTGCAGGAGGGAGGGCTTTAGTTTCCTGGATCACTGGGTCTGCTTCTGGGGAAGGTGGGACCTGTACAAGTCGGACGGGTTGCACCTGAACCGGAACAGGACCAATATCCTTGCAGGAAGGTTTGCTAGTACTGTTGGGGAGGGTTTAAATTAACTTGGCAGGGGGATGAGATACGGAGTGGAGCTATAGTAGGGGGTGATGCACAGCCAAATATAGAGGAAAAAGCAAGTCAGCCTGGAAGGCAGAGCAAATATGTAACGGCACAAAGGAGTATGGCAAGGCTGGATGGCATTTATTTTAATGCAAGGAGTCTTGCGAGTAAGGCAGATGAATTGAAGGTGTTGATGAACACATGGGAGTATGATATTGTTGCTATCACAGAGACATGGTTGAGGGAGGGGCAGGACAGGCAGCTCAATATTCCGGGTTATAGAATCTTCAGGCGAGACAGAGGGGGGTGTAAAAGAGGAGGGGGTGTCGCAATATTAATCAAGGAGTCAATTACTGCTTTAAGGAGAGATGATATCTTAGCAGGTTCCTCTAATGAGGCCATATGGGTAGAACTTAAAAACGAAAAGGGAGCAAGCACTTTGCTGGGAGTGTACTACAGGCCCCCAAACAGTCAGGGGGAGATAGAGGAACAGATATGTAGGCAAATCTCAGAGAAGTGTAGAAATAATAGGGTAATAATAGTAGGGGATTTCAACTTCCCCAATATTAACTGGGATAGTCAGAGTGTGAAAGGCTTAGAGGTGCGGAATTCTTAAAGTGCATCCAGGAGAGCTTTTTGAGCCAGCATGTAGAAAGTCCTACAAGAGAGGGGGCGGTACTGAACCTAATTCTAGGGAATGTAGCCGGGCAAGTGGTAGATGTGTCAATAGGAGAGAATTTTGGTGACAGTGACCATAATTCGGTGAGATTTAAGGTAGTCATGGAAAAGGACAAAGATGGACCGGAGATAAAGGTTCTAAATTGGGGGAAGGCCGATTTTAATATGATAAGGCAGGATCTGGCCAAAGTGGACTGGGATCAGCTACTTGTAGGAAAATCCACATCAGAGCAGTGGGAGTCTTTCAGAAAGGAAATAGAGAGAGTACAACGGCAACATGTTCCCGTAAAGGTCAAGGGTGGGACCAACAAGCCCAGGGAACCCTGGATGTCAAGGGATATACGAGAATGGATTAGGAAAAAAAGGGAGGCTTTTGGCAGATACAAAGGACTAAAAACAGTGGAAGCCCTAGAGGAGTAGAGAAAGTGCAGGGGGGTACTTAAAAAAGAAATTAGGAGAGCAAAGAGGGGGCATGAAATAACACTGGCGGGCAAAATAAAGGAAAATCCCAAGGTGTTTTATAAGTATATTAAGGGCAAGAGGATAACCAGGGAAAGAGTAGGGCCCATTAGGGACCAAAGTGGCAATCTGTGTGTAGAGCCAGAAGATGTAGGTGGGGTTTTAAATGAATATCTTGCATCTGTGTTCACTATGGAGAAGGACGATGTAGGCATAGAAATCAGGCAGGGGGATTGTGATATACTTGAACAAATTAGTATTGAGAGGGAGGAGGTACTAGTGGTTTTAGCGGGCTTAAAAGTGGATAAATCCCCAGGCCCAGACGAGATGTATCCCAGGCTGCTGTGTGAAGCAAGGGAGGAGATTGCAGGGGCTCTGACACAAATTTTCAGAACCTCTCTGGCCACAGGGGCGGTGCCAGAGGACTGGAGAACAGCTAACGTAGTACCATTATTCAAGAAGGGTAGTAGGGATAAACCAGGGAATTACAGGCCAGTGAGCCTAACATCAGTGGCAGGGAAATTATTGGAAAAAATTCTGAGGGACAGAATTAGTCTCCACTTGGAGAGGCAAGGATTAATCAAGGATAGTCAGCATGGCTTTGTCAGGGGGAGATCATGTCTGACCCATTTGATTGAATTTTTTGAGGAGGTGACCAGGTGTGTGGATGAGGGTAGTGCAGTTGATGTGGTCTACATGGACTTCAGTAAGGCTTTTGACAAAGTCCCGCATGGGAGACTGGTCAAGAAGGTAAAAGCCCATGGGATCCAGGGCAACTTGGCACATTGGATCCAAAATTGGCTTAGTGGCAGGAGGCAGAGGGTGATGGTCGAAGGTTGTTTTTGTGACTGGAAGCCTGTGTCCAGTGGTGTACCGCAGGGATCGGTGCTGGGTCCTTTGCTGTTTGTAGTGTACATTAATGATTTAGATATGAATGTAGGAGGTATGATCAGTAAGTTTGCAGATGACACGAAAATTGGTGGGGTGGTAAATAGTGAGGAGGGAAGCCTCAGGCTACAGGACGATATAGATGGGTTAGTCAGATGGGCAGAACAGTGGCAAATGGAATTTAACCCTGAAAAGTGTGAGGTGATGCATTTTGGGAGGACTAACAAGGCAAGGGAATACACAATGAATGGTAGGACCCTAGGAAGGACAGAGGATCAGAGTGACCTTGGTGTGCATGTACATAGATCCCTGAAGGCAGCCGGACAGGTAGATAAGGTGGTTAAAAAGGCATATGGGATACTTGCCTTCATTAGCCGAGGCACAGAATATAAAAGCAGGGAGGTTATGATGGAGCTGCACAAAACGCTAGTTAGGCCACAGCTGGAATACCGTGTGCAGTTCTGGTTGCCACACTATAGGAAGGATGTGATTGCATTGGAGAGGGTGCAGAGGAGATTCACCAGGATGTTACCTGGGCTGCAGCACTTCAGCTATGAAGAGAGACTGGACAGGCTGGGGTTGTTTTCCTTAGAGCAGAGAAGGCTGAGGGGGGACCTGATTGAGGTGTACAAAATTATGAGGGGCATAGATAGGGTAGATAGAAAGGAACTTTTTTCCTTAGTAGAGGGGTCAGTAACCAGGGGGCATAGTTTCAAGGTAAGAGGCAAGAGGTTTAGAGGGGATTTGAGGAAAAACTTTTTCACCCAGAGGGTGGTTGGAATCTGGAACTCACTGCCTGAAAGGGTGGTAGAGGCAGGAACCCTCACAACATTCAAGAAGCATTTAGATGAGCACTTGAAATGCCATAGCATACAAGGCTATGGACCAAGTGCTGGAAAATGGGATTAAAATAGACAGGGCTTGATGGCCGACATGGACACGATGGGCCAAAGGGCCTCTTTCTGTGCTGTATAACTCTTTGACTGAGATTGATTAGAGAATTAATTAGCATAACATTTGGCGTTTTCTATGCCTTTGTGTCTGTATGATTGGGAACATTGAAACATAGGAACAGGAGGAGGCCATTCAGCCCTTCGAGCCTGTTCCGCCATTCAGTTCGATCATGGCTGATCTGTATCTTAACTCCATCTACCCGCTTTCTTTCCATAACCTTTAATACTCTTACCTAACAAAAATCTATCAACCTCAGTTTTGAAATTTTGAAAATTTGAGATTAAGTTCTGGGTTTTGGCCACTTTAAAAACCGTATAAACTGATGGGCTAAAGGAAGTGAGAGTGTCGGTGAGGTCCCCAACGCAAGTTCACAAAATACTTTTCAAGCTTAGCTTCCTCTGTGTCCAAATTCACTTGCAGAGTGTGTATTAATAGATTACCAAGTGATGAATAGTGAGTCTTGGCAAGATATGTATTCAAACCTCGAAGCTGTTATTATTCCATAGCAACTGTGTAACCCTTTGAGAGCAGATTCATTTTCTGTGTTACAACAGGCTTTTCAAACTGGTAAAGTTATTTATGGTGAAAATCCACAGTGGTTTAGCTTATGCGACCAGTGTTTTCTGAGCTGTATAAATGATCATGAGGATTTAGGAAGTACCAGTATAATGGATTACATTTGTTGTGAGTGTGGCGCCCATTTAACGAGAGTTACAGATCTGCAGAAGTATTTGTAACTTCTAATTTTGTCACAAGTGCATCTTGCGTAGTTTTGTTAGCTGTGATTTACTTTCCATCGCACAGTTATGTAAACTACTAGAGTTGAAAAGGAGAGGTCGCTTGCTACTGGTTTTTTTTTGCAAACTTAGAAGTGTTATTTTTGTCCAACAGTTGCATCTTCTCGCCCCCCCACCCACCCCCACTTCCCATAATGATTTCACTGAATCATGACATGCTGAGTAGTTTTACTGCTCCATAGCCCTTTGTTACTGCTTTATAAAACACCCAACTTTAACACTGTGGCCCCGAATTTAACTCCCCCCGCCCGCCCGCCCCGGCACAAACCGGGCAACGGGAGCCGTTAAAATGAGGGGATCGATTTACCTCCTCCGATCCCACTGACTTCCCGACGGGTCTGAATATTAACCTATTCTTTTGAGCAGGACACCTGCCCCAAGCTGGCAGGGTCCTCTTTAAATATATAGAGATCGGGGCCCGATGATGTTACCCCTCTTATCACGTACATGACTGACGGGGACCAATCCCACGGGACCCCGGCCGCAACCTCCTGCCTGCGATCTTCCGCTCCCACCCACCGACCAGGTGGTGTACCTGGCTGGGTTGGGGCGGGACCCCGATGTTATGGTGATGAAGCTCGGCCGTTCAGATGGCCTGGGGCCTCCACGTCCCCGGAATCTCCGGGTGCGCCACCCATTTTGAGGCTCGTGGCACCATCCCAACCCCGCAGTAAAATTGGGACCAGTGTCTCCGAGAACTGCTTCAAATTAGTTAGGTGTTTAACTAGTATTTGGAGTGTAGTCTGGCAGAGCCCTTTATTGAGCCCGCCAGATTTTCATCCCATAAAAATAAATGGAATGAAATCAGTGGAGGGCAAATCAACTGGGCTGTATAAAGGGGGAGCGGGGGGCGGGGGGGGACTACCCTTCATGTGGTGAAGACAGAAATCTACCCCACACTTAAACTACAAAGAATATAATATTCCCAGATGCCTGTCTGTTTAATCTGTGTATTATGTAAATATCATGACATGCATATGGTACTGTTGGCTTTGACTAGCAATGGCTTGGGACAGCTTTCATTTTATTTGAGGCATTTCAGGAGGATAAACGGATTAGGGAACGGTGTCTGCAGACGTGTGCCTATGATGATATGGTATAATTACGCACACTGTGTTAAACCTCAAAAACATACCCTGCAGAGTCGAAGGGTTTGGTAGTGTAGTAGTTATGTTATTGGGATAGTAATCCAGAGAACACAAGTTCAAATCCCACTGTGGCAATTTGAGAATTTAATTCAGCTTTCAAAGTCTGGAGATATAAAAACCAGTAAAAAGTCACCAGGAAGCTGTCAGATTGTTGTAAAAATGTTCACCAATGTCCTTTAGGGAAGGAAATCTGCTGTCCTCACCTGGTCTGACCTACATGTGACTCCAGTCCCACAGCAATGTGGTTGACTCTTAACTACCCTCTGAAGAGGCCTAGCAAACGACTCCGTCATATCAAACCACTCAGGGATGGGCAATAAATGCCAGCCTCGTCAGCGACACCTACATCTTGAGAATGAATGAAATAAAACATGCTTCATGCATTAATTATGTGAACATGTTGTATCAGATTATTTAGGCTGATGCACTGCCGATGGAAAAGTTTAAAAAAGGGGACACAGAATTTGCTGGAGACTTGGGTCATTGAAATGATAGCAGCGCATTTGGAGAGGAATGCGACAGCATGGTCAGAAAATATTGCCACCTGATTCTAGTCAGATCTGTTGCTCTTTCAGTTAGAATTAGGGCCAAGTTTTCTTGACCTAAAACCAAATATTTTTCTCCCTCCTCCAATGTTCTTCCTCCCTCTCTGTAGAGTGTTGGAATAGAAGGTATAAACACAGAATGGCCATGATACCTTTCCCAATTGGTCAATCTTCACGTGTGAATCTAGGCAGGAAGTCTCAGCAGTCTATTCGACTATGGAGGCATCAGAACTTAGATTAATCTTATCCTCTCCTGACATCCACACACTTGGGAACCCTGGTTGATTCTCCATGTCCAAGCCCATGAACACTGAGGCCAATTGTAGAGCCACCATCATAGCCTTGGCTGAAATCAGTTAACTCGGCATAGACCAAGACTTGAACCTAGGACCTTCCTGTTCTGTACGACTCAGTATTTTATCAGTTGCCACTTATGCCCACTGAGGCATCGGGGAGCCAATTGATTTCTTCAAGGTACAGCCAAGTTTATAGATATTTAGGTGATATCCATGATATTCCTGACAGCACTCATCACTGTGTTTATCTGGCACAGCCAGGTGGCATCTGGAGTCCAGACTGGTTGACTTTTAATAAATCTAAACTGATTCCAACTCTACTGATTCAAAAATGGCCTTGGATTCATTGCTGACTCTGACGCCATCGTGCTATGTTATGTGCCAAAAGGAACATGATAAAAAGCGAACACTGAGCCAAATTTAAACTGAAGGGGAGAAAGCACATGGGGGCTGTAGAAATTTGATTAGCAGCATAAAGGATTAATAAGAGCAAGCAAGTGTATTTTACTTCCAGTAGGCACACCGTGTCTGATTTACAATGGAGTTGGTCCTCCCCTACACAGTGTGAGAAAATCAATTTGTATTTATCACAGGGCGGAATTATGTATTACAAACTGGCACTTAGTGTCAGCCGTGGCTCAGTTGGTAGCACTCTTGCCTTCTGAGTCAGAAGGCTGTGGGTTCAAGTCCCACGCCATAGACTTGAGAACATAATCCAGCCTGACACTTTAGTGCAGTACTGAGGGAGTGAGACGTTAAACCAAAGTCCCATCTGCCCTCTCAGGTGGACGTAAAAGATCCGGCGGAATTAATCGAAGGAGAGCAGGGGAATTCTCCCAGTCTCCTGGCCAATATTTATCCCTCAACCAACACCTAAAAGTCAGATGATCTGGTCATTATCTCATTGCTGTTTTTGGGACCTTGCTGTGCACAAATTGGCTGCCGCATTTCCTAAATTACAACCGTGACTACACTTCAAAAGTACTTCTTTGGTTGTAAAGCACTTTTTGACATCCTGTGGTCGTGAAAGGCACTACACAAAGGCAAGTCTTTCTTTATATATATGTATATATCCCAGCACGGCATACTATATTGTTTACCATGGCCTGGCTTCATGCATCACAACGCACCATTCTAGATCATAACATGTTAAAATTCTTACCTTGCAAAGAAGTACAAGGGCCCAATCTATGAGGTAGGCTGCCAGGCTCATTTTTGCCTTCATGTAGCGGTCAGGTAAACAGGACAGGTACATCCGGTACAGGTCAGGCTCAGCACTGGGTGGCTCCACGGATTCCGGCCTTCCACCATTATCTCCATTCAAAAGATGCTGTCCGGAGCCTGCCTCCATTTTGATCCAAGATATTTTCGTTCGTATGCAGAGCAATCGCCAATTATCCTTCTGTTTAGCCTTCAGGACATTGGTGTACACTCTCTCTTCAGAGACAAAAGCTCTTGAGTTCAACATAAATTAGCATCTGCAGAACTATTTCTCTAATGAAAATTCAGCAGCATAATTCAACACTCTGCAGGAACCAGTTCGAATTGAAAACAAGAATTCTGTATCTATTTTAAACAGTCTGATGTATCCTCTGCCACAGACAGACTGCCTCTAGATAAATATAGTCATAGTTTAGCACTCTGCAAATCAGAAATAGCAATCCCATTATTAGAAAAGGGGGAGTCATTCTTTTCATGCAAAGTTATTGAAGCAATGTGTACAGTGGTTAATCACTGAGGAAGCAAAGCACAATAACAGGAGGGAGGAACCTATCCCGAGCCTTGTAAAGCTAACGTCGATCCCACGCTGCCTCCTGTTACTTTAAACATGAATGCATTCACTTAAAGTTAGTCTCCTCGGTAAAGGTTGTATAGGTCGGTGATCAAACCATCTGCCTCGTTTTTCAAGCTTCAGAGTGAGCTGCTGATCGAAATGAAACAAGCAATTCCAAGTTTGGGGTACTAGCCAGACATGCAGTGACTCCTGCAGGCAGCATACTGCTGCTCACTTTCGCAACAGTTAAAAAAACACTTCTTTTATTTTTTCACAGAGGTTGATCTCATCTTGCACAGAGAACCTTCCCCCCCCGCCCCCCCCCCCCCGACCACCACGCCCCCCCACCCCCCTCCCTCCCCCCACCCACTTAAGTAAGTTACCTCCGGATGACTAGAAATCAGTTAGTGAGTTAGTCACTGACTGGTAAGTGATAAATTGCCTTGTCTGTTTTCTCCTCTCCTCTGTCTTTGTGTGCTTTGAAGTCTCTCGCTTTCCGTGACTGTGCTGGCTCTTCTTTTCAGCGGAATTCAACTTAACTGAAAAGCCTGCAAGTTACTCTAAATTCACCTCAGGAACTCTGGGAATACCACGCACGTAGCAACAGACCCCCTCATTCCCTGCACTGGAGACTTTTTGTCTTAGTTGAACAGCTTTTGAAATTCCAATTCTTGCACTAACGCCCGTCTTGTTCCACTTGTTCAGAATCTTGCAACACGCCTCAAAGACAAATATTATCCACTTCGCTATTAATTTACTGGCCCCGTTTCAACCTTTGTAGAAAAGGAGAGAGAGCGAGAGAGAGATCGCGCACTTGAGTCTGTATCATGCAGAGCAGAACCTCTGTGTCGAAAGGAAAGGGGCTCTTCCTTCTAGGTTATACAAATCTGTTGAAATTAATAGCACTTCGCTTTCATCTGATTAGTGCAACCTTGTATTTTAAAACTTCAGCCCTGTCTTCCAGAGTGTTGTTTAGGTTTTACTGGGGTCTCTGCATCTGTAACAGGTCATCGGGAACAGCTGTTGCGGCGGGGGATGGGAATGGTACTCCAGCACCTTAACCCCCTGAGGTCTACACAGTGGCTTTTTTTTGAACTGTGCGATACAGATTCCACAGTACAAGCATTCTTTCCTGCTCTTTAATAGTGACTGATGGGCTTTGTTCTTATTAAGCACTTCACTGCAATAGGCACAGTGATACAAAGCCCCGGATTTTGAAGGCACAAGCTGTTTTGGCCCACAGTGTATTAGTCATGAATGTCACAAATCATTCCTTTGTTATGCCCTTAAATGACGACAGCCCCGTTTAGTCCTAAATCGACTCTTTGACTGCTGGGTGTCCTGAGAATTTGGTTGCGTTATAACAAATTGTGAGCGCAGACCTGTTGCATTACATATCTCATGGGATGCAGGTGACCTAAAATGACAATTTGGAGAAAGGCTATTGATTATTGTGGAATCCTACAGTGAAATTTTGCAGTTTGTTCAACACGGCGAAGTTGAATCTAGGCCCATTGTAACCATTGAAATGATTATACACTTGAAGTTCTAAATAAGTTCAACTTTAGCTGACAGCAACCTATCAAGCCCAAAGCTAGATCCAACACAATAAAGATGTTAGGTCAGTGTCAACAGTACAAGTGCAAACTTGTCTCCGCTCGTAAGCTTTTTGCCTTTATCACACTTCAGTGCTCAAGCCTTGACTGACCTCAC
This sequence comes from Squalus acanthias, assembly GCA_030390025.1. NCBI lineage: Eukaryota > Metazoa > Chordata > Chondrichthyes > Squaliformes > Squalidae > Squalus > Squalus acanthias. Next base: position 69,138,601 of record CM059429.1, read on the forward strand.
CTTCAATGAAGGAAAGTGGAAGAATGGAGCAGAAACACTCTGACAAGAGACCCCCGCGATGTGTAGTAGTTGGGTAGGAAGTGGGACTGTCACAGCAATCACACTATGGGGGAAGGAAAAGAGATGCATGAATCTCCGCTCCAGTGCAGCAGGTGGTTATTTTCCATTCACTTGCAATGCAGATTTTTTTCCCAAATTTGAACAGAGGCCAGCTGCTTTGTGTGTGTGTGAGACAGGACAACAAATGCTTGAGTTTCCTTCATAGTCTACAAGTCCTGACAGTCTCTAGACAGCTTCACAGCTACTCTTTAATCAGCTGACAGGATGGGCTTTTGCCACAGGACCTATACGGTGACACTTCCATTGGCAAGCTCTTCTTGATGTGCAACAAATATGCACGCCTGGAATTTGCACGGGGATGTGAAGCAAGTAAATCACTGCTATTTTTCACTTATTCAGCCCATTCTTTTTCTGGTAAGTGAATTTTACTCCCCTCCCCTGCCATGATGCTTCAGCTGGGTGAGATCAGACTGGAGCACGTATCATTGTAAGTTCATGACAGCTAGTGAACTTGTCATGTAGGAGCTGTAGTCATCTTTTAATGCATCCTACCACTCTATGTCACAGTGCATTAGTGTCCCAATGTACTGCAAAGTAAAATGTTCAATTTCTATTCATTTTTATTGAATGAAATCAAAAAGAGCCTAATGCTGGATGTGTCTGTGACAGACACCGTTGGGAACTATCATCGCACACTTAAAGGGCTGGATTTTGCCAATGGGGAGCTTTTGGAGGCGGGACTCCCACTTGTCGGGTTTCAGTCCCGCCTCCATCAACTTCTGGCCAACCCACACTATTTTCCCTTGATTGACCTTGTCAAGCCCGCCCAGTGAAGCTGTCAAACACTGACATTCTCTGTAGTTTGATGAGTTCTTGAATTCAAGACTCATCAAAGCTCTTTCTTTTGCAAAAATTAGATTGTTGTTGCATTGGAGAATGCAGCGGCCATCTGTCATCTCTGCCGGTGAGTTGCGAGAGTCTCCGCATCCCCAACTCTTGAAGCCTGCAGGAAGAAACAAAGGTAATTAAACTTTTTCTATCACTTTCCACTTACCTCACATACTTACCTCTCCACGCTTCCACCCATCACTTACCTTCAGAGTGCACTTTTGCACCCCTCCGACCCCCGCAGACCCACTGCTCGCCTCGATGACCCTGGCGGGGTTCGGAGCCTTCGAGAAGCCCGCACTTATGTGGATAAAATGGGGATAATCCTCTTATCTGTCTGTCTGTTTGTTAACTACCCGCCTCCTGGCAAGATAGCACGAGGGCGGGTTGGGCACCCGCCCCCAGATTCTGCCATTTTCCCGGCAGTCCCGCCTCCATACCCGCCTCCCCAGGGCTGGCAAGATCGCGCCCAAAGAATCCAATCCATGAAGGTACAGGGATGGGACAGTGGCACAGTGTACTGGAAAAATATGACATGGGTTGGTGCTCATGATCCCCTTGCAGAGTTCCCAATTTCAACTGTATTACTGTGGAGAAATGGGAAGCAGAGGCTGGATCCTCTCCCACAGGATAGCAGCAAAGCTCGAAGGAAGAGTAACGGCGTGCTGGCATCAAGCACCTACACTTGGCCGGTCAAAGAGCAGCATTGGTTGAGCCTCAGTAAAGGTCTTTGGCCTGTCCTCTTGGCCAGGGAAGATGGGAGGTGTGAGGAGACCATAGGAGAGGAGAGCAGATTTACCATAATCGTAGGGCCATTCCAACATCAGAAATGTAAGGCTGCAGTAAGCAATATTTAATTGTATTCAAATTTGAAGAGCACAAGGTCCAGGCCTTGCCTGGGGGAGGTGGAATCATTTGTACAGTTATTGAGAAGATGCAGGAATTGATTGCCAGAAGTACACATTGTCTACACTTACACTTGTCCTTGGCCCAGTTTCTGACTGTGATGAGCGAGAGCCAGGGCAATAAATTGAATCCTGTACTACGCCCGAGTTAAACCTGTAATACTGCTCTTACAAAACGAATTTTGAAATCAAAGCTTTCTATTGCACCTTTACAAGTTTCTGTCATCCTTTGGCTGGGGGAGGGGGGCAAGAGATAGATACACCACTACTAGTAACACTGCTCACTGTCAATAATGTTAATGATTTTCCCTCTAAACCTTCACCTTCTGTGGAGCTACAGCTCAGGCCACTGCTCAGTCCAGTCCCTCTGCTCCTCTCAACCCACAGCAACATCATTGAATTCAGTAACTAGGTGGAGTCGGAGATCCGACCTACCTACATTCACTAAACAGCACTCCACCTTGATACCAAAACGCAAATATTTTCGAAATCGATGGTAGCGTAATGTCAAAAGAGCTTCACTTCTGCCCTAGTGACGTAAAACATTTAATGGCAGGTTATTGCCTTTATCCAGTGTTACCTTGGCTCAGTGGATAACACTCTTGCTTCTGAGTTCGAAGGATGTGGGTTCAAGTCCCATCCCAGGACTTGAGCATGTAACCTATGACTGACTAACCCTTCGGGGCAGTAGTGAGAGAGTGCAGCACTGCTGGTGGTGGTGCTGTGTTTCAGATGAGATGTAAAACTGAGGCTCCATCCACCTATCTAAGTGGGTGTATAAGATCCCATGGCACTTTTTCAAGGTAGAGAAGGGAGTTCCCCATGTGTCCTGGCCAACGGTCATCCATTAACCAACACCACCAAAAGAGATTAACTGATCATTCATCTCATTTAGCTTGCTTGCTGTGCAGGAATTGGTTGCCATGTTTGAATACAAAAAATAACAATGACTATACTTCAAAAAATAGTTAATCGTCTGGGAAGTGCTCTGGGACATCCTGAGGATACGGAAGCCACTATATAAATGCATGTTTGTTCTTCCTTTCTTTTTACATTTGCTGTTATTCCGTCATCTTTGTGTACAAGATATCTGTAGTATACAGCTAGACAAAGCACATTCATTCTGTGTATAAGGTATCTATGGCATACATGGAGATAATGTTTGTGCATTCTGTGTTTTTAGTTCTGCCTACAGCTATATCCAAGCCAAGTGGCAGCATCAAACAGTCTGGTTTGCTATTCTAGCTTCCCAAGCATTAACACACAAGAACAAGACATCTCTCCGTTACATTTACTGTTTATTCTACAGTATTCTAAAACAAGTTGTACATACACATTCTCCAGTTACATAAATAAAATGACTTTCATTACATAAAAAACAGTATAGTACAACTATTTCAAATGACTACGTTTCAGAAAATCTTATGAAAAAGGATTAACCATTTTGACAAAGTTACAATAAAAGTCCGAAATATTAATTTAATTACTAAAACATCCAGTTACAGTACAAAAACAACTCATTGAACTTACAGTCCGAAAGCTTGCTCTCTCTACTATATCTAAGATTGAGATGAATGGTACAGTAATGGGGATGAGAATATTGGGCGGGGGTGGGGGGGGGCGGGGGGGAGGGTAAGAAAACAGCATCTGCTGGAACAAACAATATTAAGTCTGAGGGGAAGGGTTGGTAAAGCTGCACTAAACTATGAGTTAATTTTCTAAAATTAAAACAAGCATTCAAAATATAAATGTGAAAAATATTTTGTATTAAAATAAATCTGGAACAAACGGTAGCAGCTGAACATGATTTTGTAAATGATCCGAGTGAGCCTGTGCAACACTGCAAAGAGCAACTTCTGTGCGATTGGTTGCAGTAGTTCTAGGTTCCTTTGTAAGGGTGAGCTAGATGGGCCAAATAACCTCCCTCATCTGTACTTATCTTTGCTAAGCGCACACACCATAGTTTGTTGATATGGTGCGTGCCCGGGAGCAGTGGCCATGTCTGCAGGGCCCAAGTGTATGGAGTCATGTTTCTGCCACTGTTATATTTGCATGTGAAATAATGACGGTCTCTATCCAACCGAGAAGACAATGTGAGCTTTAAAGTGTGTAGAATGCTAGTCACAGCTCAGCAACTTCCCCTGGTGCTTTTCATGGATGCCCTTAAACTCTTTTTTATCCATTTTTGTTTGTTATTATTTTGTGCCCATCAAGGTGGTGAAGGGCTCCAAAATGTACCTTTCCTCTCTCATCTGGTGACATCGATGTTGGCGGGTACTGAATGGAGTAAATACAGAATCAAGCTCCCTCTGTTGCTAAATGTAGCTCAGAGGAGCTTCCTATGCAGCACTAGCATGACAATTATCATACCTAGCAGCAATGGTGCCATCTATGATGTAAACTGTCAAATTAGTGATCAGTTATCTATTAAGTTGATTCAATGATTTTAAATGAAACCCTTGTACGAGTACTGTGCAACAAGTTTGTGAAGTGAAAGCCAGCCACAAATACACAGTTTTGAAGTTAAATATAAAAGAAAGGAGGTCAAAATTAGATTTGTGTTGCTAACAGTATTCCAGGATAAGGCTATTGCTGTCAAGCATTCCTTTAACATCTGTCACAGTGTTACAGGAATATCCTCCCCACCCAGTCTGCGCTGGATTTAAAGCCAGTCCCTAAGTTGAAGAGACAGCGTTACAAACCAATGCGTCATCTATCTTCTCAGTCCTTCAGGCTTTTCCTTTCTGCACACAAGGCTACTTATATTCTTATTAAATAAAATGAACACAGGTAGAATATCTATTAGTGCAGACTGTTAATCAGGGACCCTACCCCCCATTTACTCAAGGGGTCATACTGTGGAGTCTCTTCAGACAAAAACGAGATCAGCGTCACCATGAAGTCCATTTTGGAGCTCAGGCAATTCCGATTTGTCAGAGTGGTCAATCCAAAACGCCCAGATTGGCAACGGCAACATCAGGTGTTGTTACTGTTTGGAATCACCAGCCTTCACCGACACCATCCAAAAACTGTTTAGGTTCTTGCTTTGAGACCAGGTGCTCTGAAGGCAAGTCGGGCTGTCGATGTTTTAGAGAGACCTTTCTTATTGCCACTGGGACTATCAGACAGACTGAATGAATCTCACTCTCTCACTGGCGACTGCCAAGACGAGAGTGAGATGCGGTTGGAGTGGTTCCACCCACCCTGCCTCCTGTGACTCAGAATTGTTTGTTGCACATTTCGCCTTCCAGTGGCAGTCATTTCCCAAGCTGTACATTTTTCAATAATATTAGAATGTATAAAATGATACCTGACTTTGGTCCCAACTTTATGAACAATCGTACATACCAAACGCATGTGCATAACATCAATATATTGTACACAAATACTTAAAGGGGACACTACTCCCTTGAAAAATTGTCTTGCAAGCCAATTTCTGAGAGAAGATCTGGATCACATCTTCAGAAATTTTCAAAAATGTATTTGGAACAAAACACATTGCAGATTCCATGATACTGCTACCATGCTGATTTGGTACAGTTCTGAATTTGCAAGATAACTATAGTTTGTTTAAAATAAGCAAGCAAATTTTTAAAAAATGACATTAACTTTCAAACTGTTGAATTAACTGAACAATCAAAACCTGCGCTATCAAGAAATACCCGATTCTCAATTGAGACTTTCTTGAAGTCTTTTATTGCGCACACTTCATTTGAATTGTTAAGGAGACTGGATGAGTAGTATGGTTCAGCCCATGATAGGTTTGTCTCAACGCAATGTTCATCCTCAAAGATAATTTATAACATAATCTACGATACTTCAAGGTGTTTGTTTATCTAGGGCTTCAGTAGACTGGGATCTATTTTATTACTGCCACGTGTCTTGTGTCAAAACCGCTGCCTGAGTTAAATGCAAGTGAGAAATAATCACCCTGATGTCTTTATTGTATTACGATTTTCCTTTCTCTGGCCTTCTGAGGCTGGTTTGCAAACCTTCACTCACAGCATTTGAAAACACCATGTTGTAAATTAGCTGAGTGCTGTATTATTAAACCATACTGCAAGTAGTCCAGTACTGATAGAAGATACTCTCCCATGACATTGCAACATCCAAGAATCAATCAGTCCTTTGCTTCAGTGTCACTGGCAGCAACGAGAAGCTTTCTCCTGCTTGCTGGCTGACTATAGTTTGAGATAGGGTAATTTTTTTTCAAACTGCAAAGGATTGGGCAAAAAGTAGTTAAACTGTGACTAAGTGGTGATACAAGCCTCTTGAGGCCTGTGTTGTGATGTGGAATCAAAAACCATCTCATGCAGTCTGCCCATCCTGCACTACCCAGTACTGTGCAGGCAACCATCCATATGATCTGATGTAAACTGTAATGCACCATGCTTCATTCCTCCACTTTGCTCTGTGCTGCTGTACTACACTGTATGTCATGTATAGTCAGACATTGGCTTTCCTAGTACAAATGTTTTTATCAGTGGGCTTTTTAAAAATTAAAAATTAAATTATCCTGCAGTCCTTGAACTGAATTGTTAATGGAAACTACATGGAACTTTTCCAGGAGGTTAATAGTATTGTTTGAAGGATTTAATCTCCAGCAGATGTAGCTGTGGAGTAGGTCTGGCTGTGGAAAGGAACTCTCTTTAAATCTGCAAACATAATATTATTTTTCCCCTGTTGCACACTCTTCTGGTTGTAACTTATCCATGTGCTCAGGACAGGGTTTGAACTCCATCTAAAACCGCAAGTGAGAGAGAAAAATAATCTCCACCAAGGAGAGAGAGTGAGCGGAGTGAGTGAGAGGAGAGAAAGACAGTGGGAAGAGAGTGACAGGTGAGAGTGAGGGGAGAGAGTGACAGGTGAGAGTGAGGGGAGAGAGTGACAGGTGAGAGTGAGGGGAGAGAGTGACAGGTGAGAGTGAGGGGAGAGAGTGAGGGGAGAGAGTGAGGGGCGAGAGTGAGGGGCGAGTGAGGGGCGAGAGTGAGGGGAGAGTGACAGGTGAGAGTGAGGGGAGAGAGTGATGGGAGAGAGTGAGGGGAGAGAGTGAGGGGCGAGAGTGAGGGGCGAGAGTGAGGGGAGAGAGTGATGGGAGAGAGTGAGGGGCGAGAGTGAGGGGAGAGAGTGAGGGGCGAGTGAGGGGCGAGAGTGAGGGGCGAGCGAGGGGAGAGAGTGAGGGGCGAGTGAGGGGCGAGTGAGGGGCGAGAGTGAGGGGCGAGTGAGGGGCGAGAGTGAGGGGCGAGAGTGACAGGTGAGAGTGAGGGGTGAGACTGAGGGGTGAAAAAGACAGTGGGAAGAGAGTGACAGGATAAACTGAGAAAAAAGAGTGAGAGGAGAGATAGTAAGAGAGTGAGAGGAGAGAGTGAGAAGAGTGAGAAGCGAGACAGAAGTGAGAAGAGAGCGATAGAGACAGGGAGGAGAGTGTGAGAGAGAGAGGGAGAGGTGAGACAGAGCATTTGAGAGAAACAGTGAGAGAGAAAAGAAAGGGAGGAGAAAGGAAAGCGAAAAATGAGAAAGTGAAAACGTGAGTACTTCAGCATGTTTTAAGCAAAGATTCTTTCTATCTATTTTATGGTTCTAAAGGCCATAATTGTTTATTTTCACGTGGAACTTGATTTAATTCTATTACTAAGTAGTAAACTGTGATGTTTCAGTAGTGTTGCCACTGAAGCTGGGAAATTGCATGTGCCTATCAGCTGGGGACAAGTCACTTACCAGGTTTGGCCAGCTTGTAAACAAAGTAGCTCAGTGGCTTTCGAGTAACATTCGTACATGTCACCCCTTTTGCTGCTGCATTGCTGTTCTCTTGCCGCACCTGACTCTGTGTGGCCTGTGACGGCTCCCTTCAACTTTTGCCCTTGATACCAAAAGATGCATTTTTTTATTTTATTTGTTTCTGGATCGATTTCCTCTGCTTAAACTCAAACTAACAGTTTTTTGGCAAGCAACCAGTTAACTTGTTCAAGTTCAATTAAAGCCCTGTGCACCAAGCAGCAAGTGAAGTGCTTTCATGAGGCTTGCTCAATGGGAGGGTGGGCTGGAGATGGAGCTGATTCTGCAACAAGCACTCCTGTCTAGTGTTGGTCTATGCCGGGAGCAGAGCCTTGCAGAATTAGTCCTATGTGAGATTGTCTTCAAGAGAACTGCTGTAAAGAAGATGCAACAGTGCAATGTAGTGGTTTCATTGGAACTGACCCATAAAGCATTTTATGGAGTGACGAGTTACTCACAACAAATATTCGCATGAGCATCCCGTACTAAAGATTGAAAGTTGCTTGTCTTTGTTTTGTAATATTAACCTCTTCCCTTCCACCAGCAAGGCTTCTCTGATGAAAGGTCAGATTTGATTTGAAATGGTGACGCGTAAAATTTCTAAATTTTATTTCAATATATCTGCCTCTTTTGCTTACTAACAGACAGAAGAAAGACTTGCATTTATATACTGCCTTTCAAAACCTCAGGATGTCCCAAAGCGCTTTACATTCAATGAAGTACGTTTGAAGTGTAGTCACTGTTGTAATGTAGGATAGGCAGCAGCCAATTTGCGCACAGCAAGCTCCCACAAACAACAATGAGATAACGACCAGATAGTCTGTTTTCTAGTTATATTGGTCAAGGGATAAATATTGACCAGGACACCAGGAAGAACTTTTTTTAAATTCGTTCATGGGATGTGGGCATCGCTGGCAAGGCCGGCATTTATTGCCCATCCCTAATTGCCCTTGAGAAGGTGGTGGTGAGCCGTATTCTTAAACCGCTGCAGTCCGTGTGGTGAAGGTACTCCCCTGCTCTTCTTCGAAATAGTGCCATGCAATTTTTTACATCCACCTGAGAGAGCAGAAGGGGCCTCGGTTTAGCGTCTCATCTGAAAGATGGCACTTCCGACAGTGCAGCACTCCCTCAGCACTGCACTGAAGTGCCAGCCAGCATTATGTGCTCAAGTCTCTGGAGAGGGACTTGAACCCACGACCTGATCAAAAGGTTGGAGATTTTAACAGTCAAGTGATTTCTGGAGTTTCACTGCATTAAACGGTCCCATCTGGCTGACATTAGGACTGACTAAGAACATTTCTGTTCTCGCAGCTCCTTACAGTGAATTGGTTTCTGTGTTAAAAGAATGTTCAGTCTTTCTTTTCTTATTAACCAGACTATTTCACCTAAAACTGGAAATCAATATAAAAGCATATTAATTAAAAATGAATGAAATTATGTTTTTAAATCAATTAATTTTCCCTCTTGAAGATCAAACTAATGATTATTAGTTAAGTTAGATTTTTCATTCTGTGTGTCTGAGTAATGATTATAACTAGTATAAATCTTCAGTAAGATACTGATCTGTAAGACTCTCCTGATGGCGTACCAAGTGAGTAGCTGAGCTATCCGGACTAGGAACGTTGACAGTTCAATCCCAGGTCTGTGCTGAGTTAGCTAATCCCAGCTGGGGTGGTGATAGGCGCTACATTTGATCTCTGAGCCAATTAGCCAGAAATCCCATTCCTAATCATGCTAGAGTAACCCTTGCTGGGTGTGCGCAAGTGCGAACAGGATCAAGTTTGGCGGTGAATGTCCTCTGTGGTCAAACAGCTTGTGGAGGTTCACAAATGGACAATGGCCAATTGGGCAAAGTTGCCTGATGTCCACGGAACCATACCCCAGCAAGGTGCCAACGTGTTTACCAGCGAAAGAGGGAGGTGAGGACAAAATGAATTTGTTGGACTTTGACATGCTCATGGTGGTTATTGTCATCAGGGCACATCTGACTGATGTCATGCTGGAGTGATCCCAGCTATGTTTTTGGCAAAATGGATCTGTTCTTAATGGGTCTATTTACATGAAGGTGGCAGCGATTGACCAAATTCTGCAACATTCCTGGAAACCAAGTGCCAAGCCAAGTGACAGTATCAGATGGCACACAATAGACACATGGGGTCACCCAATAACAGTCCCAGCCATCTGATGCATTGCCATTGGCAGCCATCAGGGCTTTTGCATTTCTTTTTGCTTTGTCAATTGTTGAACCTTTTGAAGGGTCATTGTTGACCTTGTAAGCTTGTGAGTCCACTATTTATTAATGAGCAGAAAATATTGCACGGTGAAACATGGTTTTCACAGATGTTGCAGAATTTGGTCACTCCTAGGCAATTTAGGAGTGAAATCAGGAAGCACCTTTTCACACAAAGAGTTACTGGAAATCTGGAACTCGCTTCCCCAAAAGGCTGTGGATGCTGGGCCAATTGAAACTTTCAAGACTGAGATTGATAGATTTTTGTTAGGTAAGGGTATCAAGAGATATGGAGCAGCGGTGATAAATGGAGTTGAGGTACAGGTCAGCCATGATCGAATTGTATGGTGGTACAGGCTTGAATTGCATCACTAATGCGGAATGTCATTGTGAGATACACCATGCATGATTATTCTGTAGTCTCTACTTCCAGAAAACACTGGCAATTCAACTTTAACGTCAGTAACAAGGAGCCAAGTTTTCATTAGTGTTACAGAATTCCATAAAACTGGGTGAAAAGGATACTTGTAGAGTTTAGGGCTGTGTGCAATCGTTCGCCAATGTTATGTGTGGCCTCACCCTAAACTTGTGTCGTGGTTTAGTGATGAATCAGGTGTGAGGATGTCTGGCCTCACCTTTATCTCAAGAAAAGGTAGCACTTCTGGATTTAGCTGAGGGTTTGTGACAACCAGCAAATCGGTTAACATCAGGTTAGAGGACAAATGAAACAACATGCATAAATGACAGACAAGTGAAGCATTTTAAACCCAATTCTGTGCTTTAGGGCATGGGCACCATTGTGCAAATACAGCCAATGAGTGGGATTGAATGAGTGTTTGGCTGTTACATTCATCAAACCTGGAGAAGTCCACTTAGTCCCATTCACTGAGAAACAGAGCTGTTGGCTTCTCAGATTGTAGTGGGAATGCGCGATGTAATTAACCGCAATTATAACCGATTTCCACGTGATGTGAACAATTCCGTCTAAAACACAACCTGAACCATCGACCGGTGATTATCTTCCAACACTGCGGCAGAGGATGACATTTAGTCTCTCTCTTTGTATTAGTTGCCAGGAGTCGAAGCGAGTCCTTCCAGTCGACTCATGCATTTAATAATAGCAGTTGTTATTCTCAGCCAAAGCCAGATGCTATGGTAATCATTCCAGATATGTGGCGTTCGTGCAGTAGCTTGCCTGGAACGTGTGGAGGGCTCCCAACGAGAGGCCAGTGATTGGGACTGATCTTGAAACAGGAGAAAAAGGTTATTAATTTTTCACTGCAGCGGCACAGTACAATCACTTTGCTGTCTTTGTCTTTTGAGGGTCAGTGATGAGGGCGGGTCCCTTCGCTTCCCTCGTTGTCAGTGGGCGAAGCCTGGCGGTTCAGCTGCAACAGAAAAGCAATGCAAGGTGTTAGTCATCTGACTAGGAGCAGGAGCCCTGCAGAAGCCATTAGAGCACTTTGCTCTCACCTCAAACACAACAAACCTCTAGCTTTATATTTAATGAAGAGAATAGTGCATACCTGGGATTGATTACAAAGATGTGATTTCATTGAAAGAATCAGATGGTTTATTTATCACAGACAAGTAAATGTTGGGGAAATGTTAGGAGTGACATTTATGATGGGCAAGATTCCTTTATACAATTACAACGTAGATCAAAATAGTTAATATTTTTTTACTAAAATGAGTGATCATTGCATCTAATGAGTGATACTTGCCAGGTCAGATAAAGAAATTGGATACTGGGAAGTGACTAGCATCTTCTTTTGAGTCAGCTTTGTCTCAGTGGAACCATTTTCACATCTGGGTCAGAAGGTTGTGGGTTCAAGCCCCACTCCAGAGACTTGAGCACAGAATCTAGGCTGACACTCCAGTGCAGTACTGAGGGAGCTCCGCTGCACTGTCGGATGCGATGTTAAACTGAAATGCTGTGTACCCTCTCAGGTGGGCGTAAAAGATCCAATGGCGCAATTCGAAGAAGAGCAGGGGATTTCCCCCAGAGTCCTGGCTAGCATTTATCCCTCAACCAACACCACTAATGCAAATTATCTGGTCATGATCATGATCCGATATAGCATGTTAAACACTGAGTAAAACTTCTGCCGCAACAAAGTTGATCAGTTCGACTTTAAAAGAGTAGCCGCTCTTGTACTGTTGTGGCAATTTTTCTGTTTTCCAGGCCTGCGATCCTGTGGTCTCTTCAAGGTTGTCAAATGGTGTTGAATTAGAGGCAGTTTTCCACGGTGTGCCCTTGCTCATTGGGGCCTGGATTGAGACTGCCTAACTCATTTCTCATACAACCCTTGCAGACAATAGACAAAGGAGGCTTCCATCCCTCAGTCTGGGTTAGATTTGAACCCAGGTCCCAGTGGTGAACGGCCAACCCACCATATCACCCAACCACGGCAATAATCTGATGAACGATTGAGATGGCTTGTTAGATAAAACAGAAAACAGCTTGTACATAGGGCTGGATTTTGCCAGCGCTCAGAGGGCGGGTTTGGAGGTGGGTCAAAGGGTAAAATCGTTTTGGTTGACGGCGGGTTGCGATCCTGCCGTCAACTCGCCTCCAAACAATTTTCCCAAGTGTCGGGTCCCCGATTTGCGCATGGACCCGACACCTAGCGGTGGGAAGAGGATTAAAGCCAATTACCTGCCTATTAACAGGTAGTTGCTAGTAGTTGACAGGCTCATTTTGAATTTTGCCGCTTCTGCCTCAGGTTTCAAGACGTCCGGACACCACGCCAGGTAAGTGTGGCGTGTTGTGAGTCTGCTGTAATGTTTCTGGATTGATGACAGCTGCAGAAGTGGTGTGAAGGAGCCAGTGGTGCACATGGTGAGTTTCAGAGCAAAGAAAATGTTGGGAAATGCATTTTTAATGCATTTACACATTTCTTTAGGTTACAAGTTTTGAAATCCATGTCCAGTGCCACCTCATTGGGAGAACCTCTCTCACCAGTAACAGATCGCTTCTGTCACCTCACCTGCAGCTGCCATCTATTCCAGCCTATGGAGGGAGTCATTGGAGAGCCTGGGTGCAAGAGCTCACCTTTGTATAGTGATTGTCAGTGTTTGCAGCACCTCAATGCTGTCAAACACTGAGAAAACAGCTGTCAAAAAAAATTGTGTGTGATCCCTTAAGAAAACCGGCAGAAGACGTGTCATCAAATGACATCATCTGACCGGTTTCCTCTTAATTGGCTGGCAAGCCCGCAGGGCGGGCTTAACAAGGTAATCAATGTAAAATCACGTCTGTGGGCTGGATGCAGTTGGGGGCGGGACTGGAAGCCAGAAACCACCTGACCCGCACCCAACCCGCCTCCATTGAAAAAATCGCGGCCATAGAATCAAAAGCAAAATACAGCGGATGCTGGAAATCTGAAATAAAAACAGAAAATGCTGGAAATACTCAGTAGGTCAGGTAGCATCTGTGGAGAGAGAAACAGAGTTAACATTTCAGGTTGATGACCTTTCATCAGAACTGGAAAAAGTTAGAGATGGGGAACAGATTTTAAGCAAGTGCAGGGGCAGGGAAAGGGGGGAGGGGAGGAAAGAACAAAAGGGAAGGTCTGTGATAGGGTGGAAGGCAGGAGAGATTAAATGACAAAAGGTATGATTGTACAAAGCAAAAGGGGATGGGAATGGGACAAATAAAGAAACAAAAGATGACTCTAGATGAAGTGTAAATGGGAATGGCAGAATAGCAACAGCTGCCATCTGAAAAAATAGGGGCAGAAGTTATGGTCTGAAATTGTTGAACTCGATGTTGAGTCCAGAAGGCTGTAACATGCCTAATCGAAAAATGAGGTGCTGTTCCTCGAGCTTACATTGAGCTTCATTGGAACAGTGTAAGAGGCCAAGGGCAGAATGGTCAAAGTGGGAGTAGAGCGGAGAATTAAAGTGACAGGCAACCGAAAGCTTGGGGTCACGCTTACGGACTGAATGTAGGTGTTCCGTAAAGCAGTTTGATCAAGTATCTACCAAAACTTGCTTTCACAGCCACATCTCTTTCCTCAGCAACTGCCTCTGGCTCCGACTTATTCCACATGGATTCCAATTGAAATTCCACCCTTCATGTTTCAGATCCACCCAGGATTACAGATATCTCCAAGATATTCAGCGTTCCTTGTCGCATCCTGAGATTCATGCTCAACACCATGCGCCACCACAAGCATGCTCTCAACCTCTCTCGTTCAGCAGCACCGACTCACTCTATCTCAAAGCTGTCCTGGTCCGCAGTTCCATTTCATCCTTCGCTTTAACAAAAAACTTTTTATCTTCCTTTCAGGAGTCAAGGATAGCAAGCTTCAACAACTCTGGGACACCAACGCCCCTCCGGAATCTTCTTCCCCTTCACTTTCCTCTGACCGCATCCCTTCTTCCAATCTCACCCCCTGTTGTGTTTTCACTATCCCCTCTGACCTTCTCCTCTCTGACCCCGAACGATCAGTCCTCAGCAAAGGCCTGAGCTTCATCCCCTTACGCGCACACCTCAATGAATTTCGAGCTCGGCACGCACTGAGCTCTTTTTCTGTCACCTTTGTCTCTGTGCCCACTTCTTTGGCCAGGAGTCTCCCCCCGCCCCCCCAGACCCTTTCTCCCATTTTCAGATTTCTCGTTCTAGCTGGACCCCTCCCTCTGGCCTCTTACCCTCTCTAGATCTTTTCATTGCGAACTGCCGGCGTGACATCGGCCGTCTCAATTTCTCTGCTCCTGTTACTCACTCCAACCTACCTCCCTCTGAACTTGCAGCACTCTGTGCTTTCAGATCCAACCCCAACATTGTCGTTAAACCTGCTGACAAGGGTGGTGCTGTTGTTGTTTGGCGAACCAACCTCTACCTTGAGGAGATCATGGTTGACAGGGCCCTTGACCGTGTCCGTTCCATTTCCTGCACTTCTGCTCTCACCCCTTCCCCTCCCTCCCAGAACCACGATAGGGTTCCCCTTGTCTTCACCTTTCACCCCACCAGCCTCCACATTCAACGGATCATCCTGCGCCATTTCCGCCACTTCCAGCATGCTCTCACCACCAAACACATCTTCCCCTCACCTCCCCTTTCAGCATTCCGAAGGGACCGCTCCCTCCACGATACCCTGGTCCACTCCTCAATTAACCCCAACACCCCGTCCCCTTCCCATGGCACCTTCCTGTGCAAGCGCAGGAGATGCAACACCTGCCCTTTTACCTCCTCCCTTCCCACTGTCCAGGGTCCCAAACACTCCTTCCAGGTGAAACAGCGATTTACTTGTACTTCTTGCAATTTAGTATACTGTATTCGCTGCTCACGATGTGGTCTCCTGTACATTGGGGAGACCAAACGCAGATTGGGTGACTGCTTTGCGGAACACCTCCGTTCAGTCTGTAAGCGTGACCCTGAGCTTCCGGTCGCCTGTCACTTTAATTCTCCGCTCTACTCCCACTCTGACCTCTCTTTCCTCGGCCCATTGCCATCCCCTTTTGCCTTGCACCATCATCCCTTTTGTCCTTTAATCTCTCCTGCCTTCCAGCCTATCACAGACCTTCCCTTTTGTTCTTTTCTCCCCTCCCCCCTTTCCCTCACTCTGCACTTGCTTAAAACCTGTTACATCTCTAACTTTTTCCAGTTCTGACGAAGGGTCGTCGACCTGAAACATTAACTCTGTTTCTCTCTCCACAGATGCTGCCTGACCTGCTGAGTGTTTAATAACAGCCTGCTTTCTTTGTAGGACATGAGAAAAGTTTGTCAACATGGTTTTTTCTCCACAAGCAAGAAATTCCAGATGGCACAGCTCCATTAAGATTTACCGAAGCAATAACACCTGTAGCCTTTTATGTACAATCCAGCTGTCAACCTTGCCCCTTGCCTGTCAAATAAAATTCTATTACTAGTTATCCAATTAAGTTCCATTTGAAGCTGTCAGCTTCTATCCTGTTAGCATTGAATCTGAGAGATCTCCAAGCTGCTTCAAACATTTTAAAGCTCATCATGTCAAGTCTAGGTCAGAATCATAACCTTCATTCTTCGGAATATCTCTAAGGGACTCAAGCTAAAGCTGCATTAACTAACATGCTGCCACCATACATACACCACAGTTCAAAGGCAGATGTTATCAGCCTGCCTCAAGTCAAACCGGTTTTCTTGTTCAAACATGTTGGAAGAACATCTCTCGTTGGTATCTAACTTCTAACTAGCTATAATTACGCTGTACAAAATTACAAGCCCGCGCGTGGAGGAGCAATGGATTCTGAACAGAACTGCCTTCAACAATAGAGTCTTTCATTAGAAAGTGAGAGGGTAGGGCTTTTTTTAAGTGCCAGCTTGGTTTAGTGGTCGCACCCGCTCCTGAGTCAGAAGGTCATGAGTTCATGCCCCCATTGCAGGACTTGAGCACATAATCTAGCCTGACACTTCAATGCAGTACTCCAGGAATGTTTCACTGTTGAGGTTGACATAAAAGGTCCCATGGCATTATTCTAAAAAGAGCAAGGGAATTCTCCCCGTGTCCTGGTTGACATTTATCCCTCAACCAACACCAACAGTTTAACTGGCCGCTATTTCATTGCTGTTTGTGGAACCTTGCTGTGTGCAGATTGTCTGCAGTGTTTTGCCTACAAAACAGTGACTGCGATTCTAAAGTATTTCTTTGGTTGTGAAGCACTTTGAGACATCGTGAGGATCTGATGAGGCTCTATATAAATGCAAGTTCTTTCTTTTACATTAAATACTATACATCATGAATTATGAAATCAACAGAATGATTACAAGAGAAGAGGCTCTTCTGCTGCCTTATATGTTCCATTGCTGGGTTTCAATTTGAAGGTATGCAGATTTGAGCACCAGGCCTGCCCATACTCCATTTCACCGGCATATAATTAAAATGGATTTCGCCGTCTAGTTCATGGGGTCATAGGAATTACAGCACGGACGGAGGCCATTCAGCCCAGTGCCAGTGCTAGCTCTTCAACTAGAACTACCTACTCTCAATCCTGCCCTTTCCTTGTATCTTTCCTTTTCAAGTAATTATCCAATTCCTTTTTTATATTCTGGCTCAACAGCCACTTGTGGTAAAGCACTCCATCTTCTAAATTCCCTCCACGTGAAAACATTTCTTCCAACTTCCCCCTTTGTTCTTCTATTGATGGGCTGCAGTCTATGCCTCCTCGTTAGTAACTCACCAACTCGTGGAAACAATCTTTCACTGTGTACTCTCTCAAAACGTCTTGTAATTTTGGCAACGGGTTATATATTTAAGGTCAGATTTTGATTATATACTGCATGGGGGGTCAGCTGTCTAATTACTTAAAACAAAAAACAAAGATAAAAGCTCTTTGATGGCTCAATGAGAATTTGACTTTTGACACTTTTGTTGATCGATAAATTATAACTTTGGAGTTTTCTTTTGAAAAAAGCAGTTTACATTTTCCCTCATTCACTAACTTTAAGCCAAAATTCAGATGCGAGCTGTTTACTCGCATCTAATTTTCCACAAGAATTGATGACGACAAAAATATACCAGTAAATGCTTGTCAAAGTGATTGATCTCAGTGCTGGGAATAGAACATTTAAAGAAAGAAAGAACTTGCATTTATATAGTGCCTTTCATGATCTCAGGACGTCCCAAAACGCTTCACAGCCGATGAAGTATTTTTAAAGGGCGATCACTGTTGAGCTGTCGGGAAACTGAGCAGCCAGTTTGCGCACAGCAAGCTCCCACAAACAACAATGGGATAAATGGCCAACTAAACTATTTTAGTGTTTTAAATTGAGGGATAAATGTTGGCCAGGAAACTTGGAGAACTCCCCTGCTCTTCTTCAAATACTGTTACGGGATGTCTTGTGTCCACCTGAGAGAAGGACCTTGGTTTTAATGTTTTATCCAAAAGACTGACTTATTTACTTTTACTACCAATAATCAACATAAGCTATACCCACATCAGGCAAAGCACAGCTCCTTATACTCTGCTACCACAACATGACTTAATCCTAATCCCAAGAGCCCTACTCCAAGATTTGAATCCATAATCTAGGCTGACATTCCAATGCAGTACTCAGTGAGTGCCTTGCTGTTGGGGGTACCATCCTTTCCATGAGTTGATAAAGCAGGACCTCATCTGCTTATCCTCAGAATAACATTAAAGATCTCATGGTTCTACTTAAAGAGCAAGGAGTTCTGGTATCCTGGCCAACATCTCTCCATCAATCAATAGCATCAAAAATAAATTAATTGGTCAATCATCTTGCTGCTGTTTGTAGGATCTTTCTGTGAGCAAAATGGCTGCCATTGTTTCCTTCATAACAATGGTCACTGCATTTCAAAATTATTACTTTTATGTTAAGTGGTGAAAAACATTTCTAAGACATAATAAAACATTGTAGAAATGTAAGACCTTTTTTCTGTCAGACTGTCTCTTTCCCTCTTCCTTTCTGGTGAGTATCATATACTGCACCAATGGGACAGTTGTGTGTCCCACATCACCGATTCCTTTGTGGCCTCTTTGAGAAGCCCAATTAGTGCTGATTTTTTGAACGCTCTTGTGCTGTGAATTCATGTATCACTAGGAATAGATTGGGGCTGCCCGTACCCTATTTCACATTGACATTTGCAAAGGGAAGAAGTAACCCATCATTCTGGGCTTGAATCAAATCCACATCCCAAAGGTGAGAGGCACTATTCTAACCAAATACAGTCCCCAGTCTTGATTTTCCAATACTTCTTTGATACCAGCTAGAGATATGGTGGGTAAGAGATATTTAGATTCCTACCTCAGTTTGATGTTGTGTCAGATAGGTTTTGGTATTAGAATACAGCAACAGATTTCTTTTAAGAAATACTAGCTGGTCACCTGTGATGTGGACCATGTTGTAATTTTTAACTTTTAACCTGGCCAGTTCCTTTAACTCTATTGGGGAAGTGGCCTAAATAGGTTCTGAGGTCAATTCGAGGCTAATTATTGTTGGAAGTTTCTCTGGATTGGCAGCTGCTTGTTATTTCAGCAACATCTCCAGGGTACCTCCAGGTGAGAAGAACAGTAGGACATAACTGAGTTTCTTTGCCTTTTTGTATATTTTTAAATATAGATATTGTGATTTGTAGGTGTTTTATATAATTTGTGAACTCTTGAGTATGATACTAGATGCAAGATATGTCCAGGCATACATCTATATAATTCTCAATTAATGGTTATCATTCTAGGGGCTGAAAAGTAAGACATTTTGATCATCAAGCTTATTTAACTAAAGAAATAAATTGCAGCTTTCAAGACCTCAGGACATCTCAAAGCGCTTTACAGCCAATGAAGTACTTTTGAAGATTTGTTCGAGATTTTTAAGTTTCATACGTTGGTCTGCTACTCATCCCATTTGAATTAATGGAACCAAACATGAAATTGTACTTTCATCATGAAATTTTATTTTACGTTAACATTTTGACTGTATCCGCTGAAGAAGGTGAAGACAAATGTTTCCCAGTACGTGTGTGCAGTGTAAACATTTAAATTTCAGGGTCTTTAATTTGGCTTGCCCTTTCCAACCCATGTGTAGACCATGTTATTTGTTGCTCTATTCTGGTGTTACTCACTTTTTGTCTCTATACGGCACCACGAGGTGATGGGATGTGAGCCTGTGATTCTTGAGTGGTGATCCGATTTCAATTGTGGCATTATGGGCAGCTGGCCCATGCAAACACTTCGGCCCCGGATGGGGAAGAAAAATAAAATCAATAGGACCAGTACTTCTGTTTTAATAGAGCCTTTTCACTTTCTCTCTGAATGTTGTGATGGTTCCGCCTGCTAACAGCATTCCTTTGCCTTTGCTTACTCCAGAGCAAGAAGATGAGACATAATCCAACTCGGTCATCAGCCCACAGCCAGCTAGATTATGAGACACACAGGATGCTACAAGTCTCCTGAAGGCCACCGTGAAGGGGAGGCAGATCACAAGGATCCCCCAGGATGACTTGTGTGTACTGCTGATTTTATTCAGATCAAACTGCTCCACAATTGTTTGATTTAAAGTGGCAACACTGAATATAAATGGACATGACCCTAGTTACTTCACACAGTCAAAAGTACAACCAAAACTACAATGATACGTCATGTGTTTAATTATAGAGAAGGTAGTCTGAATAGAACTTGTATAACATAGGACACTTTATTCCTGAATATTTCTATTTTAAAAATTAACAGCAATTAATCCTGTCACATAGGGTACCAATGTCATCAAATTTGCCTAAAAGATCAGACACTGGGATCAGACTTGTTTATAATTTGTTCTAGCACTGTCCATCAACTGCCCAACTCCCTTGAAATGAATACTCAAAGCTTCACTCCAAACCACTTCATAAACCTTGAAGAGATTAAGAAGAGAGTGACAGAAAATTTCAGCTACCGTAGCAGTAAATAAAATTCCACTGGTCCAAGTCCTATTTTTGTCAGGAGCAACAGAAATTCCTCCTTTGAAGCCCAGCTATCTGCTGACCAATCCTTGCCACTGGATGACACTGCACTGAACTTCTGTTCTGAAATACTCTGCCCTCGTTATAAACATTATAATTACGAGACTTAACCATAACATGTTTGGTTCATGACTGCCACTTGTTTCTCTGCCAAAGTCCAGCTGTTTCTTTGGGTGGGCCGTGGAAACAGGATTCCGACTGCCAGCTCATGTGGATGAAAAAGATGCCACGCACTAGAAGACGGACAGGGAGCTTTCCTGGTGCTTGGGTCAATATTCCTCCCTCAATCAACATCATCAAAAACAGATGATCTGATCGTTAGCTCACTTGCTGTTTGTGGGTTCTTGCTGTGCACAAGGTGGCTGCTGCATTTCCCTGCATAACACTGACTGCACCTCAAGAGCAATCTATTGATTGTAAAGTGCTTGGGGATGTCTGAAGGATGTGATAAAACATTGTATGAATGGAATTCCTTTTTATATTTCTTTACTGTTACTGATGGAACAAAAATTGCCTGTAACAATTTACAATTTGAGGATTGCAATAATAGCTGAGTAATCAACATAGCTTCAGAAGGGGAAGGTTCTGCCTGGCCAGTGACATCCCAAGTGGACATTCAAGCTGTGGAGTCAGTTCAGAGACAAGCCACGAGACTGATGCCACGATTTTACCATAGGCAGCGGGTTGGAGTCGGGTTGGCTGGTCGGTGGGTCCCGATCCCACTGCCAGTTTCAGCCGCTCTGAAATAATTATTTTGCCTTAACTGGGCTTATTAAGCCCGCCATGCGCGTTACCCGGCCCAATCAGTGGGTTCGGGTCTGCTGCTCGCCTCTGCTGACGTCTTTCATTCAGCTGCATTTAAGGGGCCCACGCAACCTTGTGGTTTTTCATTCACATTCTGCTGCTTCTCAGTGTTACTGATAGTGAGATGACTGCTTCAAGAGCCAAGGGGGGGAAAATTTGGTTGATTTGCGCCTCGTTAGAGGGCGCTAATGGGGCGCAAAGCAATTAGCGCACAAGCGATGTTTGCGCCGCTCGCAAAATTGACCAAACATTTTGCGGCGGCGTTAAACACTACCGCCACGATCTCCTGCGCTCACAGATCGTGACGTCATTCGAGCGTGCAACGCCCGGCAGCACCCTGGACCGGATATTGAGTCGCGCCCCCTGCCTTACCGCCTGCCGCTAGCAACGACAGGTAGAGGGGAACGTTTTGCAGACAGGAAGGGACTGGGGCAGCGCTATTTAAAGGCGGCCGCTTCCTGCCTTTTTTTGTCGGTGACATTTTTGCACCATGCATTCTGAGAGCGAGAGAGACTTCTGGAGAGATTCAACGCTGTGTGAAGGAGTTTCGGGTACTGAGCAGCACTTTGCAGGTTCATTTTGATTTGACCTTCATTGTAGCGATTTAGAAGAGACTATGGGGGCTGCACTGAATTGGGGTGTCGTCCTGCACCTGCAGAATCGGAGGCAGCAGGACGAAGAGAGAGCGGTAAACATGGCCAGAGGGAGGAGGGCCAACAGGCCTCTGCACAGGAGACCTTACCCTCCCAGGGTATTCAGGGAGCAGTTCTCATACCTTCATTTGTCTGAGGAACAGTGTTTGCGCAGGCTGCGCTTCAGCAAGGAGGTGGTCACTGAGCTCTGCCACCTGCTGCAACCAGATCTGCAGCCTCAACTGAGGGCCAGGTCTCTGTCGGTGGCAGTGAAGGTCACAGCGGCTCTGAATTTTTATGCCAGCGGCTCCTTTCAAGCATCTACTGGGGACATAACGAATATCTCCCAGTTTGCGGTCCATTGCTATATCCGGGAGGTCACAAATGCCCTGTATAAAAGGAGACGCCAGTACATCTCTTTCCCCATGACCCGGGCCAAACAGCATGAACGCGCATGTGGCTTTGCTAGGATAGCGGGCTTCCCCATGGTGCAGGGCGCCATTGACTGCACACATGTGGCATTGCGGGCACCGTATGAGAATGCAGAGGTATTCCGAAACCGCAAGGGCTACCACTCCTTAAATGTGCAGTTGGTCTGTGACCATACACAGCTCATACTCGCCGTCAATGCCCGCTATCCTGGCAACAGCCACGATGCTTTCATCCTGCGCCAGACTGGTGTGCCAGACCTTTTCCAGGCACCGCATCACCCAAGTGGATGGCTCCTCGGGGACAAGGGTTATCCACTCTGCACCTGGCTGATGACACCGCTCCGTAACCCCAACACCCCTGTCGAGCTGCGATATAATGAGAGCCATATCGCCACCAGGAACATAATTGAGCAGACGATCGGCGTGCTGAAGCAACGGTTCCGCTGTCTGGACCACTCAGGAGGAGCCCTGCAGTACTCTCCTGAGCGAGTCTCCCTGTTCATAGTTGTGTGCTGCATGCTTCACAATCTGGCAATCCTGAGGACCCAGCCAATGCCACCAGGGATTGGTGCACCACCTGAGGAGGAGGAGGAGGAAGAGGAGGAGGAGGATGAGGAGGAGGATCAGCAGCAGCACCAACCTGGGAGGGAGGCGCACAATGTTGCCACTGCAAGGGCCGTCCATGAACGGCTGATAAGAAGCCGCTTCTAGGCCCCTACTCAGAAGATGGCTTCTGGCGTGGAGAACAACATCATGGAAAGCAACCCGCAACCCCTATTGCCGGCCAAAGCTGGAATGATTGCAAAGGCCAAAAATTTACATTTTGAATACAACAACTTTTTTCTTTAACAAACTCTGTGTGTGTCATTTATTCAGGACAAACAATTAGAAACAAACACATCAAATCAAAACTAACAGAACTGGTTCTCACAAGCTGGAGATAAACAGCAAAACATTAAACAAATGTAACCACACGAACCTCGACCTTTACTACAAACATTCCCACCATTTATTTAGACCTACTGTTTTCCCTTCGAGGGTGATCTCCATCCCCTGCGCACTTCCCCCCTTCCCACCCTACTGCTCCTCCGTAATGGGGTCCCAGTGGCTGCAGCAAGGCTGGTGGAAGGCTGCTGAATGTCAGATGCAGAGACTACAGATGCCCTTGAAGGACACCCTCGACCAGCTCTGGGCCTGGAGGCCCCGGCTGCAGACTGCAACAACTCTGCATGGGTGGCAGCAGTCTGGGCTGGCTGTGTTGCAGGCAGTGGCAAGTGCAACGGGGAAGTGCCAGTGGTGGGAGCAGGAATGCTGTTATCCTGAGAGTGGACAGCACCTTCCTGCTCGACCGACACACTGGCACTCCCACAGGGCAGTACCTCAGCATCCAGAGCAATCTGCTTGAGTACAGATTACTGGCCTACTGTGGCACCGTGATGGCCCCAGGGCAATGTGGCCGACCCAGCGAGGATGGCAGCAGTCAGTGCTTGCGTGACATCAATCTGAGACTGCATGAGAGCAGTCTGAGACTGGATGGCACCAGTCAATAACTGAATTGCAGCACTAAGCCGTTGCGTTGCGTTGGGCTGTGCTGCAGCGGACTGCTCCACACTCCTAGCCAGTCCATCCATGCTTTCGGGCACCCTTGCCATTGCACCCATGAGCTCAGTGTGCATGCTCAAGGCCTGGCTATTCATGGCCGCGATGGCGCGGTCCTCATCTGAGTCCTGTGCAGCAGGACTCGCTTGCCTACTCGCCCTCCGGGGAGATGGCCTCCGAGCTTCCCTACCCCCATGGCGTTGCTGCAGCCTGCTGGGTCCCGAAGTTTCATCCTCATCAGACACTACCCCCCTGCTCCCCTCCAGGGAAGGCGTGGTCCCAGTGTGGGCATGGGGTCCCTCGGGAGATGCAGGCAGTGAGGCTCCGGCTTCTTCTTCCTCCTCGTCTGGGGCGTCGCGGCCACTGGTTGGTTGAGGGACAGGCTGGTCAGCTGGTGGTTCACTATCCGAAAGCAGGGAGGTACAAGAGTGGCTTTAGTGTCAGGACAGGGGGGCAGTAAGGGAGCAAGGACTGGAGACATTTAGTAAGTTGGATTGAAAGTGTAAAAGGCTGGTGTTGTGAGGGGCAAGTGGAATGAGAGAGTAGAGAAAGCTGATGAACATACCATTGCTGTCCCCAAGGGGATTGACCTCTCCAGCGGCCGTAGCACCTATCACCTGGCTGACAACGATCCTGTGCACGCGCACCTCCAAATTGGTGAGGGTGTGTAGGTCAGCCAGTCCTCTTCCCGTGCATTGCTGCTGGCGCCTGTTATGAGAAAGCTTGGCCTGCAAGAAAAAGGATGGTGTCTGAGTGAATGTGCAGCCATGTGCTTGCCTGATGTGCCTCCCATAGTTGAATAGCCCTTAATGTATGCAGCCATGTGCTTGCCTGATGTGCCTCCCATAGTTGAATAGCCTTTAAGGTATGCAAGATGTGGAATGTGCGCGTGTGTTTTATGAGATGGCCATAGGTCTTGGATGAGTGTTGGGAATTTGGGGTTTTTAAACCCTCTGGGCACAGAGTGAGATTGAGATGGAGGGATGTAGAGGTATTGAAAAGCAGCCACTCACCCTGACCACCCGAGTGAGGTCGTTGAACTTCTTCCGACATTGGGTGTGGGTCCTCGACACCAGGCTCCTGGAGGAGACGTGCTGAGCCACCTCCCTCTACACTCTTCTGTATTCACGGGGCAATGGCCTCCTGCCACTCTGTGGGTAGAGTACTGCCCGTCGCCGCTCCACAGCGCCAACCAGAGCCACCAAGGCCCGGTCGCTGAAGCGCTGAGCTCTTTCCCTGGGCCTATCTATTGGTGGTTCCAGCACAATTAATGTACAGGTCTCTCCAGGCCGAGATTCAAGGCTGCAATGAGCAGGGTGTGGCTGGACAGCAAGATCGACCCTCCCCTTTAAGAACTGGCCGGCGCCAGTGTGTCTGTGTTCCATTGCTAACTGACATCACACGAGCTTCGCCAGCGCTCTGAGGTAGCGCCTCGCTCCTCGACGTTAGCGCCTTAAGACAGGTGTGTAGCGCCTGATTTAGAGCTCCAATCACCTCCAGGGGCGATAGAAGCCAAGTTTGCAGTCGGAGGCGATAATTAGTGCCGGGCGCTAAACTTTGCGCCCGGCCGATAATGGCGCCCCAAACGGGACGATACTGAATTTCTTCCCCCAGGTTTCTCCAAGATTCGATGATGACTCCCTCCATGCTCTTGTGGAGGGAGTGAAAGGGTGCAAAGAGGTTCTGTTCCCCTCAAATGGACAGAGGAAGCCTTCTCAGCAAACCAAGGCAGCCTGGCTGCAAATTGCTGAGGAGGTTAGCGCCAGGTCTTTGTGCTCACGTACCCGGGTTCAGTGCCGGAAAAGGTTCAATGATCTGCAAAGTGAGCATAACATCACACTTACCTTCAATCTGCTCCCCATCTCCTCTCATTACCAGCACTCTGCATTGTCAACCTACTCCTGCACATCCCAACTTATCCTTACATCCCTTGCACCCTAACCATCCCTCTCTCTCTATGTACAGAATCACTTCGCCATCCTACTATGCACCCCTCACACTCGCTCTCACTGTTATGCAATGGCAACAACTAACAACACACAGGGAGGGCCCTTGGTATTGGCACCTCACTCCCTCTTTGTCTCCCTCTGAGCATCTATGCTATGGATTCTCTACACTCACTCCAACATTCTCGCTCAAGCTCCACTCCGCCTCTTACTCTAGATTGTTCTTTGCTCCTCTCCATTGCTAATCTAAATCTTATGATACGATGATCACTCGTACCCAAGTGTTCTCCCACAGACACTTAGTCGACCTGGCCCACCTCATTCCCCAGCACCAGATCCAGCAATGCCTCCTTCCTAGTTGGGCCAAGAACATATTGGTCAAGGAAATTCTCCTGAACACATTTCAGATGTTCCGCCCCATCCTTTCCCTTTACCCCAGCATTATCCCAATCGACATTTGCATAATTAAAGTCCCCCAATATCACCACTCTATGAGGGAAAAATTGAGTCGCGCCCCCTTTGGGGCACTAACTTCGCCGGGGCGCTAACCGAAAAATTAGCGCCCCCGCGGCCGAAATTCATCGGTAGCGCCCCAAGAGGGAAGCAGGGCGCTACTGGAAGCGCCCCGCCTCCCTCTTGGGGTGTTGCGAGGGAATATCGCGGCGCTACGTGCCGTGGTACTGCAGGCCTTGGGGAGGGGCCCAGCTGGGCCACCAGGGATCGGAATGCCAGCAAAAGAGCCCGGCACTCAAGAGGAGTACCGGGCTCACGGAGCGGAGCCGGCACTCCGCGGGGGGGGCTGGTCAGGAGGCCGGGGACAGCAACAGGAGCAGGTGCTGGCAGGCGGCCAGCAACAAAAATGGCCACCCGGCACCTCGCCTTTAATTAGCGCCGCCCCAGCCGCAGGTAGGCCCCCCTGACCCCGTCAGGTATAGCGTCCGGCGGTAAGTCAGGGGGCGATACCGAAGATCGCAGCCGGGGCTGTGAGGGGGGCGCTGCGCATGGCGATGATGTCATCGGCGGCAGCGCAGCGCCGCGGGGCACTAACGGTTGCCATCGCTGTTAACCTCCTGCTGAATTTCGCTGGATGCGTTGGAGGCGCCGCACCCGGGCGCTAGTTGCTTTGCACCCCGTTATAGGGCGCTAACGGGAGGCGCAAAGCAACCGAATTTTTCCCCCTATAGCTCTTGCATATCTCTGCGATTTCTCTGCAGATTTGCTCCTCTACCTCCCTCTCACTATTTGTAGGCCTGTAGAATACCCCCAATAGCATGATCATACCCTTTTTGCTCATCAACTCTAACCAAATGGATTCTGTCCTTGTCCCCTCAAGAACATCCTCCCTTTCCAACACTACAATGTCTTCCTTAATCAGCACTGCCACCCCACCTCCCTTTTTTCCTTCCCTATCTTTTCTGAACACCTCGTACCCTTGAATATTAAGTGCCCAGTCCTCACCGTTTTTAAGCCACGTTTCCGTTATTGTCACAACATCATATTGTCACACGGCTAATTGTGCTTATAGCTCACCAACCTTATTCACCACACTTTGTGCGTTTACGTACATGCATTCTAAACCCATTTTTGAATCCACTTTTATGCTGCAGGAGCAGCTGTCAATTATTCAGCTAGTTGCTGAACCCGGCACAATCAGCTGGCGTGTTTGTCGTACGACGTGCAACACGCTGAAAATGTAGTAAAATGGGAACAGCCTCTTAAAATAGAATTATCTAGGCAGTTAACAAGCTGTTAACGGCCTTAAGTGGCTCTCCCGCCGCTTGGTGTCGGGTCTGATCGGGACTCGCAGACCCGACACTTTGTAAAGTTACGTGGAGGCGGGATGGCGGCGGGTTCACAACCCGCCGTCAATCATTTAGATTTTAACTCCTGACCCGCCTCCAAATCCGCCCTCTGAGCGCCGGCAAAATTGCGGCCTAGTGTCAGAGGACTGAATTATGAGGAAGTACCTTGAAAGGAGGCGACTGAGAATTGATATCATTAGAGCGAAATAAGAACGCAAACTGAGCTAAGATGAAAGACTGGGAAAAACTTGGCCTCAAAAGGAAGCAATGAGGAGGGAACCGGATGAAGAAAAGATCACTAGTTCATGGGAAATCATGATTGTCAGACAAGGGGGCACAGGTTCAACTAGTGAAAGGTAAATTTAGGAGCAATGCCTGGATGTTCTTTATACCGAATGAGCAACAGTTGGAGTTCTGGGTAAAGCTATGAAGGCAAAAAACCTTAAAAAAAACAATTGGGTGCTGGGAAGAGGAGGAACCGTAGGTTTTTGGGGATGGATGGATGAGGTGCGTTAGGCCTAATGCCCTTCCTCATCCATAACTATCTTGTCAGCAAATCTACGTAGGCATTTTCCACAGCTCCATCCAGTGGACAGAGCTGACCACTAAAGCAACTTCATTTTTTGCTGTCGGCTTCAAAAGAATGCAAGCAGTAAAATGCAAGGGAGAGAAGAGAAAGTGGAAAGAGTAGAAAAAACATCCCAAAAAATGGAAAACTACGAAGACAAGGAGAAGTGAAAGTCTGAAACAGCAAGGATATATATCTATTACGGTGAGAATGCGGAACTTGCTGCCACATGGAGTGACTGAAGCAGACGGCATTGACCATTTCAGGGGAGCCTTGAAGTATATGTGAGGAGAAAGGAATAGGAAGATACGGTGGTCGGGGTGGCGAGGGGGTGGAGGGGTGGTGCCGGGGTGGGAAGAGGTCATTAGAGTGAGAGGAGGTCTGTGTGGAGTATAAACACTGGCATAGACCAGTCGGGCTGAATGGCCTGTTTCTGTGCTGTAGATTCCAAGAAATTATTCCCTGTATATTAAAGATAGCACTCGCAGTTTTCTGTGCACGGGGTTTCTCGGCTCAAATAACGTCAGCTCCTGGTATTTTTGCACTGGAAACGTGCATTTTGTTACGTTGAAGTAAGTTCTCTTATGAAGGAGCAAAATATTTGAAACTGCAATGCACAGCAGTACTTTACCTCTGTCAGTTCTTGAGCCAAAATCTGCCAACCAGCTGTTAAAATCAGTTTTGTTCCTAACAGCTGTTCTGAATGTTGTAACCTATGGCAACGATAACACTTGTGTTCGAGAGATGGTGTACAAAAACTCCGATTCAGATCAATCCCAGCAGCCCTGCTACTTAGGCGGAACATGTTTGGTAGCCCTGCTACTGAGAGTTCAGATTGAAGACAAAAGTATATGATTACACTATTTTTACATGAAGGAAACAGTCTGCGTCACTTCGATTTTTTTTCAGTATGGCAACCAGGAGCCTTAATGGTCTCAAGAAGTCAGAAGAATGCTATTGAACTCTCCAAAGGCAAAATATGACTGGTAGAGGTAGAGACATCTAACATTACTGTTTCTAACTTCTGACTTAGATTCGAGTACGCTGTGCAAATTAGTCAAACGTGCCAGTGATACTAAACTATGAGAGGCAGTGAGATCAGAGGAGGCAGCTGAGAAATTATAGGGCGAGATGGACAAAATGGGGGTGATTTTGCCAATGGGGAGCTTTTCGAGGCGGGACTCCCACTTGTTGGGTTTCAGTCCCGCCTCCAACAACTTCTGGCCAACCCACGCTATTTTCCCTTGATTGACCTTGTTAAGCCCGCCCAGCGGGTTTAGCAGGCCAATTAAGGGAAAGCCAGTTGCAGAGAACGTCAACGTATGACGTTTCATCTGTCAAAAATTTTTGACAGATGAATTGTCATCGTTTGACAGCTCTGTGAAGCTGTCAAACACTGACATTCTCTGTAGTTTGATGAGGTCTTGAATTCAAACATCTTTCTTTTGCAGAAATTAGATGGTTGTTGCATTGGAGAATGCAACGGCCATCTGTCATCTCCAACGCGGAGGTGCGAGACTCTCCGCATACACATCGACTGAAGCCTGCAGGAAGAAACAAAGGTAAGTACACTTTTACTAACACTTTGCACTTACCTCAGATACTCACCTCTACACTCTTGCACCCATCACTTACCTTCACAGCACACTTTTGCACCCCCCCCACCCCGACCCCCGCAGACCCAGTACTCGCCTCACTGATCTGGCGGGTTTCGGAGCCTTCGGGAAGCCCGCACTTGTGAGGGCAAAAAGGGGATTTTTCTATTTTCTGCCTGTTAACTACCTATTAATTAATAAGATCCTGCAAATCCATTGGCAGGATAGGCGCACCAACGTTAGTGTTCTTGCTCAGGCCAACATCCCCAGCATCGAAGCTTTGACCACGCTCGATCAGCTCCGATGGACGGGTCACATTGTCCGCATGCCCGATACGAGACTCCCAAAACAAGCGCTCTACTCGGAGCTCCGGCACGGCAAGAGAGCCCCAGGTGGGCAGAGGAAACGCTTCAAGGACACCCTCAAAGCCGCCTTGAAAAAGTGTAACATCCCCACCGACACCTGGGAATCCCTGGCCCAAGACCGCACAAAGTGGAGGAGAAGCATCCGGGAAGGCGCCGAACACCTCGAGTCTCTTCGCCGGGAGCAAGCGGAAGCCAAGCGCAGGCAGCGCAAGGAGTGCACGTCAACCCAAGCACCCCACCCACCCGTCCCTTCAACCACCGTCTGCCCCACCTGTGACAGAGACTGTAGGTCCCGCATTGGACTCATCAGTCACCTGCGAACTCTTTTTTAATGTGGAAGCAAGTCATCCTCGGTTCCGAGGGACTGCCTAAGAAGAAGAAAAAGAAGAATGGGTGACACACATGCTTCATGAATGGTGTTGAAATAGTTAAGGATGAAGTTGAAAGAGTCTTGGGAGTCTTAGTCAACTTGATACTCAGCACAGCTAAAAACATAGAATGGATGTCAGAGAAAGTAATGATCAAATACAGTGCTAAATTCAGACCATACCTTGAGTACTGTGTCCAGTTCTGGTCACTGAGACACAAGGGAGACATTCTAGCGCTTGAAGCAGTGTAGAATGATTCACGAGGCTATTGTCAAAGGTCTGAGTTATGAGGAAAGACTGGAGAGACTTGAGCTTTTCAGCCTTGAAAGGAGATGTCTGAGAGGTGATCTGTTTATAAGATCGTAAATGGTATGGAAAAGGTAAATCCAGAAAATCACTTTAAACTAAATTGTGAAAGCAGGACAAGTCAAAACAGGTTCAAATTAAAAGGCAAATTTAGGACAGGGATCAGCAAGTTCTTCACACAAGGTGTGTTCAATATATGGAGTAGACTTCTAGATAGAGTAGTGCAAGTGAAACCCCTGGAATAATTGAAGAAGTAACTGGAGACTGCAGAGGGTGGTGATGGTGAGTGGGACTTGGTGGGGGTTAGTATCCGGGCAGCAGAGATTTTAATGAGGTCAGGTTAATGGAGCGTTGGGGGTGGGAGGCTGGCCAGGAGAGCATTGGAACAGTCGAGTATGGAAGTAACAAAAACATGGATGAGAGTTTCAACAGCATCTTAGCTGAGGCAAGGACGGAGACGGGCAATGTTACAAAAGGTGGAAGTAGGCGGTCTTTGTGATGAGGATATGGGGTCGGAAGCTCAGCTCAGGGTCAAATAGGACGCTGAGATTGCCAACAGTCTGGTTCAGCCTCAGAAGACCCTCCTTAAAACCCACCTCTCTGATGGAGATTTTGGTACTCCCCACCCAGCTCTCTGTTTCTTTGGCTGCTTGTCCATTTTCTGTGATTCTGCTTTGGGGCATTTCTTCATGTTGAAGGCACTACATAAATGCAAGTTATTCATGTAACCTTTCAGTAATTAGAGTTGAGGATACATATGAGATTGCTACAAAATGCAAAGGAGGTACTTAAACACATGTTTATATGATTTATACTCCACAGCATGTGAGACCTGTCAATACTGAGGAAATGTTTAAGTGAGATTTGTGATCTCCAAAACTCATTTAATGAACTTCAGCTGTGCTAAGTTTTTTTTAAAGAGTGACATGCATCAAAATAAATTGTATTTTTAATCCCAAATGGCTGTCACTTTTTATGAGTGACACTTAACAGGTCTTTGCGTGCTTGTAAAAGGGGCACTATTTCTTTCAATCTTCAGAAAAATAATTTCCTATTTTCGTTTGCTGTTATATACTTCAGACTGGAAATTAAGTAATAAATCTGAGCAGCAGGCAAACCCAATACAGTCAAATTAAACTACAGTCAAATTAACCTCCGGGGAAAAACTGAATCAGTAAGTAGATCAGTGACCTGGCCTTCATTCTGTTCCCTTGGCAACAAGCCTCTCACTGAGGGAATGAGGCCCTTTTATATTCCTTCAGTAACAGCAGGTCAACCTGATATTGGATTCCCCTCCCACTCAGGAGCACGCATGTCGTGAACTGGGTCATTTTCCACTGAGAAAGAACCCACTTTGATGCTTGTGTTCCAGCTGCAACAGGCCATACATAAATTGAGATTAAATGCTTGATTAGTTTGCTGCAAAGTGAATTCTAGTGCTAAACACCAGAGAGGTTGACTGGCTCCATTTCCTGAAATGTTTGCAGCTTGTGTATTTTTCTTGAATCTAACATGGCCTCCAATAACCCAGCAGGTGCTCTGGCATTCAGGTTGGTTCGCTCAGAGCAAACATGCTGGTATCAGCTAAACCGAAACGGGTTTGCCCAGTACTTGAATTCTTGAATTCTTCACATGGTAGAAGGTTGACTCATATGGGTGAAAAAAGGGTTGATCTTGGACTAGTAGGGAAGAATAAATCCCAAATTCTGTATATGGATGCCTACAAGGATCAAACGTCCAGTTTCCAGAAATTGCTTGTTGCATGGAACATGTCTCAAGTCTGCTCACTTAAGAGTCTCACAACACAGTTTGAAGTCCACAAAACTATGTGTATTCCACTGCAAGCTTCTATGTTGCTGTTTATTGTGACTCATTTCAGAAGAACTTTTGTTCAGGTTTTGATACTGTATTTGTTACAATTTTGAGGTGTTCAGTACTGCCTTCTCTCTCAATGGTCTAACAGTCGGTTCCATAACAGACCTTTGTCCCTTACAGTCCAGAAAGTGTATCATTTCCAACTTCTGCCGCCATAGAGATGAATACCTGAGGGACTAAGTTACCCCACCTACAGTAATCTGTTTACTGGATATAACTTCCTGCCTATAAAACCTTACTTTCTGTCTAAAAAAAAATATTTTGTTCAAGAGGTTAAAATCTGTATGAAAGTAACATGAAGAATGTAAACATTCCACCATTCTGGCATTTGTCGGGCTATCCCGTTCTCTGTGCCGCATTCTCTGCTGTTTCTCGCCTGCTCACAGGCCTCCCCTTTCTGACTCCCAGGACTTTCCAAGACTCACCCCTTAAAAATTCTGCATGCTTGCGGCCGAGACCTGTCTCACTGTACCAATTCCCGCCTGTTCAGTCATCTTCCCGGCGTGGGGGAAGTCAGATGCCCCTCTGTGGCCTGGCCATTCCACCCCGACCGGCCACCAACATCCTCAACCCCCGTATGTGTGTGCGTTCTGCGCTTACCGGTCTGCATCCTCTCTCTACCAATGCTGCCAGCTTCCTCCACTCCTACTTGTTTATCTTCACCATGGGATCTATCAGCAACTCGTCTCTCATTTCTGTCCGGGGTGGGTGGGGGGAGGGATGCAGTCAGTGCCAGGATAGAAAAAGTGGATTTATTTTCAAAACATTTGCAGCCCTTTCTGCCTTAATAAATGGACTGTATTTTTTTAAACAATAAAAGAACTGCCCTCTCCATTTAGAATTCCTTTCTTCTGTGGCAGACTAAGATCTCGCAGACAGTCCATCAAAGTTTATGAAATCATTTTTGAGTACTTCTTGCGCCCACCACTAAATCAAGTTATTTGCTGAAAGATATATTTTGATAAGTCGTTATTGTCAGAAGTACTGTAACAAGGGGTTTCATGTGGAGAAGGGGACAAATGCTCCTTTCTTTAACGAGATTTATTATCTGCATATGTCATTTCAAATGTTCTCTGTTGTTGCATTAAATAAGGCATGTCAGATTAAATGCTTTTCAGACCACGAGGCCCCCACCTCCTCCAAAGACCTCCTCCCTGGTGCCTCTGCTTCACCCACCCTCCATAATTAACCCCTTCCCACCTTTTCCCCTCCTCCCTCTGCTCCGTCCTCGACCTCTCTCCTCCTCCTCCTCCTCTTCCCTCCGTATTAGCTGGATAGGACACAAAGCTTTAACTTAGTGATAGGGTTCCCTCAAGTGCAAAGAGCTTGCACACGGTAGCCATGTCAGAATTAGGGCTCTTTATACCAGTTCCTATCCCCGGTGAAGCATAAAACGTGGAAACAAAGGGCTGCTCACAAAGAGTCAGAGAACCTGCTGTTCCTTAAGTAAAGGACAGGCAAGAAAGCAATATGGCTGCTTGAAGGATGTGTAAAGAAGTTTGAGGTGGATCTGAGAGACAGTACTAATGAGTTTTTTGATTGTTTACTGCGAAACTGAGGCATCGTGATTCCTTATGTGATGCACAATGTAGGTTTGATGGACCCAGGCTAGACACAAACAATTAGGTTTATTCCAGAGTTCATCGGGGTCCTTTTTTACAGTGGTATCACACTTTAGAGAGTCAAATTAAGGAAAACAAAGCATGTACATATAAACAGATGATTAGATTATGGGAAAACTCAGTAGAATCAAATCCCATGTAAATTTCAACTTTAAAATAAGTTAAAGCTATAAATCTGACGCCCTGACCCCGATTCACACTGGTGAACCCCACGATTAATGTTGTCATATTTTAGACCTGAATCTAAGTAATGTTACTGTATGAGATGGATTTTACAAATACAAACTCCTGGTGCAAAGTCTGACCCTTTCGGAGTGCTTATGAGGAACTCACAGCATGGAGGCTGCGGAATTTTCTGACGGCATAAATTCTTCTAATCTGCCCTTGGATCTTTGTTTATGATTGACTTTCTGAAAAAAAGTTTTAAAAGCAATTTAAAAAATCAACCCTCAAACGATTGGCTCAATCAGCGGTCAGCTCGCAGTCACTGGTGAGGTCAGCACATGACAGCTTGAGCTGCAGGACGTCACAATGAAATTGGTGACTGCATGAAACCAGGAAATGCTGACACAATAAAGTTGCTTGCTGCTTGGATACACAGCAGTTAAACTTTGGGTTTGACCGTGATGACGGCTGGCGAGAGTTTCAAAAACAAATCAACTAAATCTTTAAACATAGTCCGAATCTATCAAAATAGGAATTTGAGGAAAAATCTGCGTAGTGCTGACAAGTGTGCAGAGAGAATCTTCACACACAAGAGAGAGAAACCCTGGGTCAGGGTGTAGGAGCCAAACAAGGCACTATCTGAAACAAGTCAGCATCAAAACTAGATCAACACTTAGGAAGATCTGTGAGGACCAGTCTCTGCCATAGTAGACAGCGTTTAGCACTATAGGACTTTGGGGGGGGCTAACGGGGCGCAAAGCAACTAGCGCCCGGGCGCGGCGATGTTTGCGCCGCTCGCGAAATTGACCAGACATTTTGCGGCAGCACTAAACACTACCGCCACAATCTCCTGCGCCCGCAGATCGTGACGTCAATCGAGCGTGCAACGCCCCAGTAGCGCCCCGGACCAGATATTGAGTGGCGCCCCCTGCCTTTCCGCCTGCTGCTAGCAACGACAGGTAGAGGGGAACGTTTTGCAGTCGGGAAGGGACTGGGAGAGCGCTATTTAAAGGCGGCCGCTTCCTGCCTTTTTTTGTCGGCGACATTTTTGCACCACGCATTCTGAGAGCGAGAGACTTCTGGAGAGATTCAACGCTGTGTGAAGGAGTTTTGGGTACTGAGCAGCACTTTGCAGGTTCATTTTGATTTGACCTTCCTTGCGTCGATTTAGAAGAGACTATGGGGGCTGCACTCTGAGCTCTTTCCCTGGGCCTCTCCATTCTTCTTTTCAGCAAAATTGATGTACAAGTCTCTCCAGGCTGAGATTCAAAGCTGCAATGAGCAGGATGTGGATGGAAAGCAAGATCGACCCTCCCCTTTAAGAACTGGCCGTTGCCATTGTGTCTGTGTTCCATTGCTAACTGACATTACATGAGCTTCGCCAGCGCTCTGAGGTAGCACCTCGCTCCTCGGCATTAGCGCCTTAAGAGAGGTGTGTAGCGCCTGATTTAGCTCTCCAATCACCTCCAGGGGTGATAAAAGCCAAGTTTGCAGTCGGAGACGATAATTAGCACCAGGCACTAAACTTTGCGCCCAACTGATATTTGCGCCACAAACGGGGCGATACCAAATTTCTCCCCCTATGTCTATAAAAAAAATCTGTTTAGTATAGATTTTATTCACACCGAGCTGAATTTACAAGCAATTCTGGAACAACAAGTAAGTCTACTCTGCAGTTTAAAAATAAAAGTTAGTTTGTTGAGATATTTGCAAAAGCGAATCAATACTTAAAAAAACAAACTTCTACTTTTAGAGAAATAAGCCATTCCTGGTTTGCAAGGAAGCAAAAATCAGTAGAGAAATTAAATCAATAACGAGAACAAGTGAAAATCTGCTCGAGACCTCTGACCGTCTTAGTGCAAACAGAGAGATTTTGTACCACAGGTAAAAGAGAAGGGCCTGTGTGAAACGTAACAGGACAGAACCACATACATGAGGAAGTTAAACAAGTTAAATGGCCCTATAATTGTGTGGTTTAAAAAAACATCGACTGTTGAGATAGTGGGCTGGATTTTCATTGACCCGTGGAGGCGGGTTTGGAGGCGTGTGGGGGGTTAAAATTGCGAAAACTGGCGGGCGGGCACAAGCCCGCCTCCATCCCGCCTCCACGCAATTTTCATTAAATCGTGTCTGCTGGTCCCGACTCCGTCCCGCCTCTAAGAGGCGGGACAGGCTGTTAAGGCCCTTAACAAGCACTAAATTGCCTCTATAATGCCATTTTGAAAGGCCTTTGTGATTTTAACCCTTTTTCTACATGAAGCACGCCTGTTCTGAACCACGAATGTGAAACCTGGCGGGAGCACATTTGGCTGGCTGGCTCGCTGGCTGGCCATATCTGGATGGATGAGGAGGAGACATATCTGGATGGATGGATGAGGAGGAGACATATCTGGGAGTGGTGGTGCAAAAATATCTGGGAGCAGACTTAGGGCTGCTGCTGCTCATTTTGCATCCAGGTCCTCTCACAGCAAAGGCCAGGCAGTCTCTGACCTTCAATGCAGCAGCAATGATGACATCATCAGAGGAGACATTCAGACTGAAAACACTAATTGGGTCATGGGTTCCCACATGCTGGAACTCAATTGCCCAATTAGGTGAAAATCGCATCAATCTCCCACATCCAATTGCAGTCGGGTGGATAACACGAAAAGTGGATGACATGACCCCAACCCGCCCCAGTATCAAAATCCAGCCCAGTGAATCAAAAGAAGTTGGAATTGTAGAGACAAGAAGAAGATCTGATTCATTACCCCCCACCTCTCTGAACAAAATCACCATTACTTTTAGGGAACTGTAGGCTTTTAAGAAAAAAGAGCTTCTGTACCAATATCGACAACACAATCAAAATCCAGTCTGTGGAAGACTCTGCATAGGATTGGAAACCCTGTGCAGCAAGGAGTTGTACTAATCATAAGAGAGATCTGGCCCTGAATTAGAGGCGAAAAGAGGAATAGATCTAGATCACAAAATAAAACTAA
Organism: Squalus acanthias; assembly: GCA_030390025.1. NCBI lineage: Eukaryota > Metazoa > Chordata > Chondrichthyes > Squaliformes > Squalidae > Squalus > Squalus acanthias. Next base: position 69,175,957 of record CM059429.1, read on the forward strand.
ACTTCAACAGTCCATCAAATCCTGTGAAGACATGCAGCGAGCTCTGTGCTGCATTTAGCCAGTGTAGTTATCACAAGCAGATGGTCTCAGGAAATATACAGATGTTGTCACATAGAATTGAAGAATAGGAAGTTAGAAATAAAGAGCATCGATTCAGATCCCACCAAAATCATTAATTTTGGAGCACAACTGTTGAGTAAATAAAAAGAACTCAAATTAAACAATCACAGAACATTCTGAGGAGGAGATTGCACAGGATTGGGAAACTCTGCTGCAAGAATCCAAGACCTGAAGAGATTGCTCCGAACACTGCATCGAGGAGCTTCGACCTCTTGGATTCCTGTGTGACGTAAAGTAAAATGGCGGCAAGCAAAATAGAAACTTTCTCGAGTCTGATGATGGATGTGCCTTTGGATGATGGCGGCGGCTTAGTTAGGCAGGCAATATGTGAGTCGCTGCAAGAACTAGGAAGCACTAATCCAGAAGTGGTACTTCTGTTCTGTCATAGATATCTTGCCTGTCACAAGAGGCTGGCGTTGAACACTGCTTTGCTTTAAGAAGGACTTTAATAGAGCAGATAGTGAAGTTGTACGGTGATGAGTTTGACCAAAGAGAGGCTGAAAAAACTCATCACAGTCTTCCATGTAAATGGTCCAATCGAAAGGTATAACTGATGACCAACAGGAAATTGCATGTAGCCTCCTATTTAGTCTGGGTCATTGGTTTACCAAGGACGTTTTTGATGAGATGCTGTCGACATTTCAACCAAGGATGCAACTTCATTTCTATGTGCTTGTGGCGGATCGCCACCTAAACGGGCATTATCCACTTTTCCGTCCGTGGACAATATATCGATGCACCTTCCCTTTAAGGCACCTTACCTTTAAGGCAGGAGTGGGCGGGGCCTCAGGCTTTTTCCAGAGAATTCTGGGAGCAGTCTGTTCAGCCATTTTGTGCCATGCTGTTGTATTAAAAAAGTCTCTTGTTTTCCACACATGGATTCAGCCTTAATTCGTGTTTCGCGGCAGCCTCAACATTGGTGACCCCGACGCTCAGAACGTATTCCAAGCACTGCAATGGCGGACATGAACGCAGTTTCCGTGAAACTGCCGGAGTTTTGGGAAAACCAGCCCGAAGCCTGGTTTCTCCAAGCTGAATCTCGCTTCCGGCTATGAAACATCACCACAGATGGGACGAAGTACGACTATCTCGTTACATCACTCGGTAGCACCACAGTTTCGAAGGTTTGGACAGCGCTGCAGAACCCACCAGAGGAAGGCAAGTACGCACATCTCAAGACAGCGCTCCTTAAAAAGTTTACGGCCTCGGCATATCAGCGAAACTGCCACCTCCTCGACCTTCCAGGCCTCGGTGATGCCTCACCGTCAGACCTCCTCTCCCACATGCTCTCCCTCACCGACGAGAGCCCACCCGGATCCCTCTTCCGCACGCTGTTCATCCGCCAGCTCCCTCTCAGCATCCACCCAGCGATCGTGGCGTCCAGCCTCACGAACCTGGAAGCCCTGGCCGATGAGGCCGACAAGCTGCTGTCCGCTCACTCCAGCCGCGACGTCACTCCGGACCTGGCAGCCAATGCCTGGGCGCGCCCCTCACCGGCCACCACGCGGCAACAAGGGCCTGCCACCAGGCCCACGGGGCCTTCACGCCCCACTAACCCGGGCCACTATTACTACCACGCACGGTTCGGCGCCAGGGCACAACGGTGCACACCTCCCTGCTCTTTCAAGTCCGCCCCCGTACCAGCCCCCGCGATGGCCGTGGGCCACGCGGGCTCCCTGCTGTTCGTCACGGATGACAAAACCGGCCGCCGGTTCCTGTGCGACACTGGGGCTCAGCACAGCATCATCCCGGCCTCCTCCCTCGACATCCAAAAGGGCGAACGAGGACCGGCGCTGGCTGCTGCTAACAGCTCGGAAATCCGGACGTATGGCACCCGGACAGTCACCCTCGACCTTGCTGGTCGCCGCTACCGATGGGAGTTCATCACTGCCAAGGTGCTCTCCCCTCTCATCGGTGCAGATTTCCTGTGCGCCCATGGCCTACTGGTAGACATCCCCTGTCACCGCCTCGTGGACATGAACACCATGTCCCCCATCCTGGACGCCATGGCCCCCCGTCAACCCGCCGACATGGCGTCACAGTGCCACGCCCGGGCCACGGATGACTACTCGGCACTCCTGGCCAAATTCCCGGCCCTTATCAGTCCGACCTTCTCCGCGGAGGCCGCCAAACACGGGGTGGAACACTTCATCCCCACCACAGGCCCCCCAGTGTACGCCCACGCCCGCAGGCTGGACCCGACCAAACTGGAGATAGCGCGGACCGAGTTTGCCACCATGGAACAGCTCGGCATCCTACACCGCTCCAACAGTCCCTGGGCCTCCCCACTCCACATCGCCCCCAAACCAGGCGGAGGTTGGCGCCCCTGCGGGGATTACCGCCGCCTCAACGACGCCACCACCCCTGATCGGTACCCCGTGCCGCACATCCAGGACTTCTCGGCTAGACTGGCTGGCCGCTCAGTCTTTTCCAAGGTCGACCTGGTGCGCAGCTATCACCAAGTCCCCGTCCACCCCGCGGACGTCCCCAAGACAGCCGTAATCACCCCCTTCAGCCTGTTCGAGTTCCTGCGGATGCCCTTCAGCCTCAAAAACGCGGCCCAGGCATTCCAACGGCTCATGGACTCGGTCCTTCGGGACCTGAAGTTCCTGTTCGTCTACCTGGACGACATCCTGGTAGCCAGTTCCTCCAAGCAGGAACACCTCGAACACCTTCGCATCCTGTTCGGGCGCCTCAGCGACCATGGGCTCATCCTCAGCCCAGCCAAATGCCAGTTCGGCCTGGACAAGATCGACTTCCTCGGCCACCACATCACCCATGCTGGGGCCATTCCCCTGCCCACCAAGGTGCAGGCCGTCCAACAATTTCCCCGCCCCACCACCATCAAAGGCCTCCAGGAGTTCCTCGGGATGGTGAATTTCTATAACCGCTTCATCCCCAAAGCGGCGTCCCTCATGAGGCCCCTGTATGAAGCCCTCCGGGGCAGGAGCGGCAAGATGGCGGTCGAATGGATGGCAGACGCGTCCGCCGCCTTCAACTCCACCAAGACCGCGCTCGCCAACGCCACCCTGCTCGCGCACCCACGGCCCAATGCCAGGGTAGCGCTCACCACGGACGCCTCCGACCACGCGGTCGGCGCCGTGTATGAGCAGTGGGTCGACGGCGCCTGGCAGCCACTTGCCTTCTTCAGCCGCCAACTACACCCCCCGGAGGTCAAGTACAGCACCTTCGACCGCGAGCTCCTCACGCTGTTCCTGGTGGTCCGCCATTTCCGGTTTTTGCTTGAGGGCTGCTGTGTCTCCCTACAAAATAACAGTGACTCTACTTCAAATATAATTAATTGGCTGTGAAGCGCTTTACGGCGTCCTGAGAGTGGGAAAGGCACAGTACAAAATGCAAGTTCCTTCTCACTTGGGGGCTTTATACCTGGCAGTGCTTAAGCACTGTTAGACTAGCTGGAGTCGGGAAAGATATGGAGGTAGTTTTCACTTTCAGCGGAGGTGGAAAACAGGCGGTAGTGGATCAGCCGCCCGTTATACATCCCGCCAGATTTTCTCTCCGTCGTCCACCATCACAGAACAAGAGAAAGAATAATCCAAAGAGATTCCAATGGAGAATATGCAGAAGCCTCCTCCTGGAATTGCTGATCCCTTCCATTTTCAGTTTCTGGATCTTCACAAAAAGGATTCGGGCCAGATTATGTGATCTTCAGGGTTCTATCCAACTGGGTTTGAGATCCATTATGGCTTGATGCATCATGGAGTGCTATTTATTTGGTTTGTGGAGCTGATGTTCCAATATCAGTGCTGGTCATCATAGCTGGGAGCAAATAACAATTAGTCTCCTTTTGCCTTGTATCATCATCCCTTTTGTCTTTTCATCTCTCCTGCCATCCAGCCTATCTCAGACCTTCCCTTTTGTTCTTTCCTGCCCTCCTCCCTTTCCTTACCCCTACACGTGCTTAAAAATCCGTTACATCTCTAACTTTTTCCAGTTCTGACGAAGGGTCATCGACCTGAAACGTTAACTCTGTTTCTCTCTCTACAGATGCTGCCTGACCTGCTGAGTATTTCCAGCAATTTCTGTTTTTATTTCAGATTTCCAGCATCCGCAGTATTTTGCTTTTGAATTAGTTAAGTTAGGTGTATCTCATTTGAGCATGGTTTCCCCATAACTCTGTACACTCACTACCAACTGGAAAAGTCCAACAAAATGTTTTCTCAGCACTTTTAATTTCAGAACTGACCTGAAGAATCCCAAGGACATTCCAGAGTGAATTCTGAGTTAAACAAAAACGTAATCACATTGACCTCAGTTCATTATCAACCTAGAGTGGCTCTGGAATCCTCTGTTTGATCTGGGACATGTAGCCAATGGTCAGGACGCAGTTTGCATAGCACCCTGGCCAAAATGTGGTGATCTGATATCACCGCTATGAAATGTGGAAGATGAGAAGGGCAATACACAGTCTCAATGCAATTCCCTAGGGCAGAGGAGCCATCAGCCAGCGACTGTTTGCAAGGCCTTTATTCATGATTAACACCATATAAAAGTAAAGGGGGTGGGGATTAATCAGTGATACATTACAAAAGACAGTCTTGTCCTTGGCCCATATCATAACACTGATAGTGCAAAGTTGCTGGAATGTAACCCAATCTTAACACAAGAATTACAACATGCAGATGATTCAGCTGATGAATCAGTACTCCTCCATGTTGAACACCACTTTGAAGAAGCACTGAGAGTAGCAAGGGCACAGAATGTACTCTGGGTGGGGGACTTCAATGTCCATCACCAAGAGTGGCTCGGTAGCAGCACTACTGACCGAGCTGGCCGAGTCCTGAAGGACATAACTGCCAGTCTGGGTCTGCGACAGGTGGTGAGAGAACCAACAAGAGGGAAAAACCTACTTGACCTCGTCCTCACCAATCTACCTGTCGCAGATGCATCTGTCCATGACAGCATTGACAGCAGTGACCACTGCACAGTCATTGTGGAGACGAAGTCCCGTCTTCACACTGAGGACACCCTCCATCGTGTTGTGTGGCACTACCACCGTGCTAAATGGGATAGATTCAGAACAGATCTAGCAGCTCAAAACTGGGCATCCATGAGACGCTGTGGGCCATCAGCAGCAGCAGAATTGTATTCCACCACAATCTGTAACCTCATGGCCCGGCATATCCCTCACTCTACCATTACCACCAAGCCAGGGGACCAACCCTGGTTCAACAACGAGTGTAGAAGAGCATGCCAGGAGCAGCACCAGGCGTACCTAAAAATGAGGTGTCAACCTGGGGAAGCTGCAACACAGGACTACATGCATGCTAAAAAGCGGAAGCAGCATGCTATAGACAGAGCTAAGCGATCCCACAATCAACGGATCAGATCAAAGCTCTGCAGTCCTGCCACATCCAGTCGTGAATGGTGCTGGACCATTAAACAACTAACGGGAGGAGGAGGCTCAAGAATATTCCCATCCTCAATGATGGTGGAGCCCAGCACGTGAGTGCAAAAGACAAGGCTGAAGCGTTTGCAACCAACTTCAGCCAGAAGTGCAGAGTGGATGATCCATATCGGCCTACTCCCAAGGTCCCCACCATCACAGAAGCCAGTCTTCAGCCAATTCGATTCACTCCACGTGATAACAAGAAACGGCTGAGCGCACTGGATACAGCAAAGGCTATGGGCCCCTGACAACATCCCGGCTATCGTGCTGAAGACTTGTGCTCCAGAACTATCCGCACCTCTAGCCAAGCTGTTCCAGTACAGCTACAACACTGGCATCTATCCGACAATGTGGAAAACTGCCCTGGTATGTCCTGTCCACAAAAAGCAGGACAAATCCAACCCAGCCAATTACCGTCCCATCAGTCTACTCTCAATCATCAGCAAAGTGATGGAAGGTGTCATCGACAGTGCTATCAAGTGGCACTTACTCACCAATAACCTGCTCACTGATGCCCAGTTTGGGTTCCGCCAAGACCACTCGGCTCCCGACCTCATTACAGCCTTGGTCCAAACATGGACAAAGGAGCTGAATTCCAGAGGTGAGGTGAGAGTGACTGCCCTTGACATCAAGGCAGCATTTGACCGAGTCTGGCATCAAGGAGCTCTAGTAAAACTGAAGTCAATGGGAATCAGGGGGAAAACACTCCACTGGCTGGAGTCATACCTAGCACAAAGGAAGATGGTTGTGGTGGTTGAAGGTCAATCATCACAGCCCCAGGACATCGCTGCAGGAGTTCCTCAGGGCAGTGTCCTAGGCCCAACCATCTTCAGCTGCTTCATCAATGACCTTCCCTCCAACATAAGGTCAGAAATGGGGATGTTTGCAGTGTTCAGCACCATTCGCAACTCCACAGATAATGAAGCAGTCCATGCCCACATGCAACAAGACCTGGACGACATTCAGGCTTGGGCTGATAAGTGGCAGGTAACATTCGCGCCACAGAAGTGCCAGGCAATGACTATCTCCAACAAGCGAGAGTCTAACCACCTCCTCATGACATTCAATGGCATTACTATCGCCGAATCCCCCACTATCAACATCCTGGGGGGTCACCATTAACCAGAAACTTAACTGGACCAGCCACATAAATACTGTGGCAACAAGAGCAGGTCAGAGGCTAGGTATTCTGCAGTGAGTGTCTCACCTCCTGACTCCCCAAAGCCTCTCCACCATCTACAAGGCACAAGTAAGGAATGTGATGGAATACTCTCCACTTGCCTGGATGAGTGCAGCTCCAACAACATCAAGAAGCTCGACACCATCCAGGACAAAGCAGCCCGCTTGATTGCCACCCAATCCACCACCTTAAACATTCACTCCCTCCACCACTGGCGTACCGTGGCTGCAGTGTGTACCATCTACAAGATGCACTGCAGCAACTCGCCAAGGCTTCTGCGGCAGCACCTCCCAAACCCGCGACCTCTTCCACCTAGAGGGACAAGGGCAGCAGGCGCATGGGAACACCACCACCTCCAAGTTCCTCTCCAAGTCACACACCATCCTGACTTAGAAGTATATCACCGATCCTTCATCGTCACTGGGTCAAAATCCTGGAACTCCCTACCTAACAGCACTGTGGGAGTACCATCATCACACAGACTGCAGCGGTTCAAGAAGGCAGCTCACCACCACCTTCCCAAGGGCAACTGGGGATGGGCAATAAATGCTGGCATTGCCAGCGACGCCCTGATCCCATAAACGAATAAAAAAAAAGATGTGCATTGAAGCAGTAATATTCCCCATCATTGAATAAAACCTAACGTTGATGCCTTTCAGAAACCAAATGGTGAAATGTCAATGAAACTCACAAAAATCATTTGCAGGAATCTGCCATGCCAGTCTGCAAAAAGCACCTGTCCCCAGCAAAACAAACCCAAACACAAGCCAAACGTGAGTGAAACTGCCTTTCCACAATCTCCATCTGTGCAGAGTTGGGATTACGGCCCGAAGCAGTAATATACCTCAGATGAAATCACATCAATCTGAGGTTCACTCTCGTGATTTGTGAGAGCCTAGATTTTACGATTGGTCGTAAACTTGACTGGAAATAGGGCAGTGCGAAAACAGCTGACACCTGATTGATCTGATCCTTGCACAGTTCCGGGGGTCAGCATTTATGTGCGTAATGAGGGGCAAGCTCGCAGTGTGAAAAGTGTCTGCAGTTGGGAGGGCGGGAAATCAGTTACTGCTGCAGGATTTAGAGATCTACAGCAGCTTAAAGGGGCAGGCGCTGTGGTTCTTGATCTTCCAACACTACAAGCTTCTTTGTTGGTTCTCAATGTGTGGAAGGGGTTCGGCAGAACAGAGATTGGTGGCAAGTCGCTGCTAGTGTAAGTGCCAGGTGCACCATACATCCACCTGAAGGCAATGCTGAAAGAAAGTACATGAGCGTACCAGGTAAAGAATGGTAGGGGAGCCCTACTGTTACCTTCTGTTAATTCATCTATAGCATCAATAGCACTTACAATAACTTCCCCTTCACACTGTCTTAAAGTACTTTGAATTCTGGTGTGAATCCTCCATTTTCTTGCAGGACTCACTTTGTACCATCGCCCTTCCCCTCGAACTTTCTTCACTTAAATCATAAATACATCCAGCCCAAAGTAATCCTCCCATGTAATGCTGCAACATATCATCATACTGCTGTCACTTGGGGGCCTTGGTGGTAATTGTTGAGTCATAGCCATCTTTCCACAACAGCTGCAATAGTTCCACATTGGGTTTCCCCATCTGAATCGCCCTTTGTGCTTTTTGGAGGAAGAAGAGCTGTTTATTGCCCAGATTAGAATTACGAATGGTAAATATATTTGCCTGACTATCCATCTGTACAGGTACAGAATGAGGGGAGAGCTTGACGCTACAAGAGAAGACGGTTTGCATGTTAACCTGACATAACCTCCTGTCACAGACTTCAGTTTTTCAAGTGGCTGTGTTCTCTATTTGAAACAAATGCATGTCCTGGATTTACAGAGGTTTGTATCTCTCTCTGACCTTCAGATGTCTAAACTACACACCTGACCTTTACGCTCACCACCCCCCCCCCACCGCCCCCAACCTGACCTTTACCCCTTTACCACTCTATGCTAGTCGAGGTGGATGGGGGAGGGGGAGGTACTTGAGCAAACCTTCAGAGGTTTTCTTCAATGATCTTGATCTCATTTAAATGATAAAGGCTTGGATTTATCTGAATAATTTATCACTGAAGTGAATTTTCTTCCAAAGCTGTTGAATAATTTACAACCTCACTGTTTTCAATGCTCTTTATATAGAAGCACAAAATTAACAATTGTAGCCAGGAATCATACAAAGTACAATGAAGAAATCCGATTTGGAGAAAAAAAATAGCAGCAATATAAGGAAAATGATCAGTGTTGTATAATTCTCTGACAAAAAGACAAATTATTTGAAGTCTCCCCCCCCCAACCCCCGACGTGCTGAATTACTTTATTCCGTTCACTCCCTCAGTTTTCTCATTCCTGTCATATGATTGAATTTAAATAACCTCTAATGTTTGTTGTCCTGAACTCAAAGCACTAACAGAGAATAAATTACACAGAGGACTCCATTATTAAAGTTCAGTGAATAGGATTAGACTCGAGGCTTTGATGGGCTTTATAAAGTAGTGCTGTGGGGAAGAATGACCCTGTTGTTGGATGATTTCTTCAGAACCAATAAATCTTCTCTTTAATTACATTCTGAAATTACCAATATAAAATAAAAACGGACCTATACTTCTGCTACTGCTGAACAATATTATGGCGAAAGAAGATTCCTGATATTAAAAAAAAAGAAACCATCGTTGGACACAAATGCAATAAAAAGATCTTTAATGCACGGTGGCAAAAGTCCCATCTTGCATAAGAAATTAGATGCCATTTGGATCAATATTGTGTGAATTCAATCCACCCGTTCATCCTTTTTGTAAGACTCCAAACCAATTAGGCAGCAAAGCAAATCTCGACCGGATTATAGGAAGTCAAAAAGGGTTTTGATTAGCTGAGAGCTATGTTATTCTCTCCTCTCAATAAACAGGCAGCTTAACCTTGATTGAGCTTCAGAGCCTCTTTACTTGGCTTCTCAGAAGATCTGCCACAGACAGTGGCTGTTTTGTAATTTTAAAAAATACAATACAACGGCTTGTACTATTAAATGGGTCCTGCCTTTATGAAAAGGTATTCAGCACTTTTTTTTGCCAGCTCATGAGGCAATAACATAAAATCACTTTGAAATATATTGTCATTTGGCATTTCCACAACGAAAATGGTGCATGGCTCCTCTCCAGCCCTGGACATAAAAATGATTTGAGTAGACGACATTCCTTTAGTTATGACAGTGAACTGGAGTTACACGTCTGCCTAGGTTTCAGCATGCAGCAAATGCATACCTAAAACACCCATTATTACTTGTCTCACTTTTTGGTCACAGCAACTCAAATGAAGAGTTTTAACTGAACTGACAGTACCATTTCCAAGAAAGATAGGAAAGGACAAAACCGTCTTATTCACTTAGAAAGTTTGGGCTAGGAATTCATGTGGTTTGCGCCACATGTTAGCGCCACAAGATGGCGGTAAAATGCCGTTGACAGCTGTAATGACAGCTGATGCTGGTTCCAGCACCACACGCCAATCGGTGTTGCCAGTAGCGCTACCGGTAAACTCGATCACCAGGGCCCTCGCCATCATGGAGATCGTGACGTCAGTGACTGTGCAACGCTCACTGGACATCCGATCTCTCAACTTTGTTATAGCCACTTACCTTAACGGCAGCGCAGAACAATGACAGGGAGAGCTGGCGTCTACCAGCAGGAAGCAGGCTGCAGCAGCAATGTTTAAAGGTACCATCCCAATCAGCTGCAACTAACATGGTCTGCAGTTTCAGTTTGCAACTTCCTGCAACTGAAACTGCTCTATTTAGTTATTTCAAGTTTTTTTGGTGACAGGGAGTGTTGATTCAAGAGCAGAAGTCACTCATTATTTGTTAAAGGCTTCTGCTCACAATACTGCCTCATAGTCATGGGGGCTGCGGGATTGCGGGATTACCTCAGGAGGACGACGAGGCAGAGGAGGATGAGGAGGAAGAGGACAAGGAGGAGGAGGATGAGGAGGAGGACGAGGAGGAGGAGAAACAGGAGGGAGGGCTGTGGCAGCAAGACAATTGGCCTTCTGGACGGGCTGTCCGTGACCGGCTCATCAGGCTCCGATTGACATGAATGAAATCCCAGATCCCCGGAGCTCACCACATCCCCATCATATAATCCCTGTCTCACGCCATATCACAGCGCCCTCCTGGGCACAAAGGTGAATTGAGACCACAAAATATTCCAAACACACTTAATAAATCTATCTATAAACATATCACACATATCACATGAATTCTATAACTAATGACCCTTGTGCCTGCCATAGTAGAATAGCTGTCATTGTGTGCAAGGTGTGAGATGTGGGTGTGAGTGTTGCTAGGTAGAGATTGTTGGTGGGTGAGTGCTGGGGGCGTGGTACATTGAGCAGTGTGTGAAGCTTGTGGTACAGATGGTGGTATGTAGCATTTATTGAAGCCTTCACTCACCCTGACCACCTATGTGAGCTCGTTAAACTTCCTCCTGCACTGTGTGGGTTCTGGGGACCACAGTGCTGTCGTGACATGGTGTGCCACCTCCCTCCACATAGTCTGGAAGATTTATGGTGAGGGTCTCCTGCCAGTTGGCGGGTACAGGAACGCCCACCTTCTCTCCACCGCTAAAACCAATGCCTCAAAGCTTCATCGAAAAACCTCCAGGCTCTCTCCCTGGGGCGGCAATCTGCCATCAGGATTTGTAAATAAGTGTTCCTTCTCCTTGTCCTTCTTCTTATGGTTGTTGAGGCAGCTGCACACCCAACAATGCTGAGAATGAGTATTGCAGCATCAATGAACCACCCCTTTAAGTAGTGAAAAAAGCCTGTGGCAATCATTACTTGCGTTTAGACTGCCATCTTTTCAGTGTAACGCCAATGAGCTTGGGTTTTTGACTAGAATCATGACTGCAATCATTTTAATGAGGAGCGAGGACGAATTTTGCGTGCAGCCTAGACGATTTTCAACTGGCGCTACTTAATCATTTTTAGTCTAAACACTGCCCATTTCTTGGCTATAACAAATCTCTCACCCTTTATCTTTATGCACAGAGTGCTCAACACCTGGAATGGACTCTAGGATACAGTGGTGGAGATGAAAACCCTGGAATCATTTAAGAACCAACTAGATGCTGCAGTGGGGACATCTTTAGGGTCATTCTGGATGGCTGAGCTACGATGGGCTGAATGGCCTTCCTCATCCATAATTATGTACATAGATAGAACATATAATTTGCCATATATTCTGGATATTTCTTTTGTATTTATTGGTGGAACAAAATTGACAGCAATCCATTTATTTGGTTATCTGACAGTAGGAGCTCTCAAAATATAAATTTTATGGCACTTACCCAGGCTATTTGAATCATGAATTGCACTAAAATTCACTAATCTGTTACAGTATTGGGCTACTTCAGTAAATGATTTATTCAGATTAAATTAATAACCTACAAAATTCTGGAGATAGAAATGCATAATCAAACTCTTGAACCCTCTTGGTAAAAGTCGGGGCTGATTCTGTGATTGGCGTTGAGGGGGGCTCCCAAAGGGCACAGGTCAACCCTCAACACCATGATTTTCTCTCCATTAAAAGTAACGGGCATAAAATCGCGGGCTCGTGCTCGCAATTTCCCAACCTGCGTTGTCTTGTGAGTGCTGCTCCGCTCCAGGAACGGCCAATCACAGAGTCAGCCCTATCATCTGCACCGACAATAGAAAAGGGTGAAAGGCTGTAGGGAGTCATGTGCTGCCATGTGTCTTTTCAACTTAAGTCAAAATGGTTGCAGAGTGAAACCGATTCTGTAACAGTCCTGAGAAAAGGTGGTTCTTACTCCAGAGCTGAAACTGCCCAAACGCATTTCACATATTTGAATACAGTCCTGATGGCTGGATGAAAGTCTTCTCTCTATCTCTCTCTTGGCTGTAAAGGACCCTACGGGAAATTAGTTTGGGCCATCTAAACCTAATTTTCAGTGGGTGCCAACAGCCAAGCTGTCTAAAGTAAAGTATTCAAAATTCATCACTGATAAATTGTCAGTTTCACTTCGGCCACAAGGTTGGCTGATGTGGGAAACAGAAGTGCACGGGAGGGTGCTCGACTGAACCTGGCACATTTTTAGGGTGGAATAGGAAAAAGAAGTTGCATTTAAATAGCGCCTTTCATGACCTTAGGATGTCCCAAAGTGCTGAACGGCCAATTAAGTACTTCTGAAGTGTAGTCATGTTGGAAAGTAGGGAAACAAAGCAGCCAATTTGCACACAGCAAGGTCCCATAAACAGCGGTGAGATAAATGACCAGATAACCTGTTTTGGTGAGATCTTCTACATCTACCTGGAAGGGCAGACGGGGCCTCGATTTGACGTCTCATCTGAAAGGGGGCACTTACAACAGTGCAGCACTCCCTCAGTACTGCACTGGAGTGTCAGCCTAGATTATGTGCCGAAGTCTCTGCATTGGGGCTTGAACTCGTGACCATCTGACTCAGAGGTGAGAGTGCTACCACTGAGCCAAGGCTGACGACTCGGAGAGTGACACTTTACTCCGCACCTGGCCATACTACCCCGATCTGGGAGTGCTTGATATCTGGCACAAAAATGTTCCATTTCTCAGTACTGATGCTCCACACTTTGAGCACAAGAAAAGTTCACTTAAGTATTGAGATAGAAGACCAAACTAGATTGTAGCTGTGAAACCAGAATGTTTGTGGTGCCGGAGCTGTCAGGGCAGAAATTTCAAGTCTCTGCTGCCAGCACACAGCCTTTCTAGACACGAGGAACGATGCAGAATCACAGGTCACCTTGTTAGCCCTACCTCCGACATACGCTCACACCTAGCGAGGTTCCACACTGGCAGCAGATCCTTGCAATATCTGCCCTGTGCTGCCAGTGGCAGGTAAAGCTTCCAGCAAAGTGCCCAGCACGGTCAGACTTGAACAAATTAGGTTTTTTCTGTGTCTTCAAGGAAATGAACCCAACTAAAAGGGTTAAATTATGAGGACAGGTTGCATAGACTAGGCTTGTATTCCCTTGAGTATAGAAGATCGAGGGGTGAACTAATTGAGGTGTTGAAGATGATTAAAGGAGTTGATAGGGTAGATAGAAACTAGTTCCTCTGGTGGGAGGGGGATCCAGAACAAGGGGTACAACCTTAAAATTAGAGCTAGGCCATTCAGGGTTGATGTCAGGAAGCACTTCTTCACACAAAGTGCAGGGGAAATCTGGAACTCTCTCCCCCATAAAGCTGTTGACGCTGGGTCAATTCAAAACTGAGAGTGATAGACTTTTGTTAGGCAAGGGTATTAAGGGCTACAGAACCAAGGGTAAATGGAGTTGAGGTGCAGACCAGCCATGATCTGATTGAATGGCGGAACAGGCTCGAGGGGCTGAATGGCCTGCTCCTGTTCCTATATTCCTAAGTTCCTTCTTTATAAGCACCCCATGCTTGATTTCTCTTCACTGAAACTTTCAGGCTCAGCATATCGTGAAAGTAACTCTGTCAAATCAGTTGTCCACGGCTCATTATTTAATTCTCTACCAGTGACATTTACCATACAGAAACAGGAATGTCCGTCAGCAGTGTGCTGTTCCGCTCAGGTAACTAGATATGTCCTAAAGCCGTCAGACTGGCAGCTAGTAAATGATTTCCATCCCTTTGTTTGAACTGTTTGACAGCGTCAGGAAGATTGACTGCAGTAATTACGTGAAACCGTACCAGATATAGCGCAGATCATAGGAATTTGGTGACAACAGGAACGTGAAGAGGCATCAACACCAGCTGTTGTGAATGGCAGTAATAGAACCATTCCAGTAATAGTACTAATGAGTTGCTAGGAAGAAGGGCCCAATCATTCCAACTAAGTGGGTTATTAATAGAAGCAGCATTAACCCTGAAAAAAGCAAGTTAAATGTGGTAACTGGATTAAGCCACTGAGCAGCCTCTACAGCTGTGGTTCAATAGTATCAAGATACAATTCTTACCATTTGAGTTTTGGATGTAATGTGACACTACATTATTGGTTCTGTAAAGTAAGTGACCTACTTGTTGCAAAGATATTGATATCCTGCATTAAAAGGAATTCCCATTGAAATGCAGTTGGCTCCCTTTGAGATCAATTTGCCAAAAAGAGAACTGGTTTATATCAGCAATTGGTATGATCAGGGATTCATTAATTCACCCAGTGCTCATAATTGATACCATTCCCAGAGCTAATGTGTCGGGACGGAGTGCTTGTAATGAAATAAAAACAGAAAGTGCTGGAAACACTCAGCAGGTCAGACAGCATCTGTGGAGAGAGGAAGGTAGCGTTTACATTTGAGGTCGATGAACTTTTGTCAGAACCCTTGAACTGTTAACCCTAATGTCGATAGACCTTAGTGTTTAAAAAAATACAAGAGTCAAACTCATGCATTAAATTGGTTCTTGCACACTACAGCAGATAGGTCAGGGAACAGCAGCAACATCAACTTTTCCGATACAATTTTCAAGTTTGAGCTTTTGTTTTCGCAATGTTGACTCAATTGCCAATGCAACAAAGTAATCACGTTACTGATCTGCTCATGCGCATTCCTCCTTAAACATCTGGGGGGGAAAATTCGGTTGGTTAGCACCTCCCGTTAGCGCCTCTGGGGGGCGCTAATGGGGCGTTAGAAACTTAGAGCCCAAGCACGGTGATTTTAGCGCCACTCGCAAAATTGACCAGTCGTTTTGCGGCGGCGCTAAACACTACCGCCACGATTTCCTGCGCCCGCAGATCGTGACGTCAGTCAAGCATGCAACGCCCCGGTAGCGCCCCAGACCGGATATTGAGTCGCGCCCCCTGCCTTAGCGCCTGCCGCTAGGAACGACAGGTAGAGGGGAACGTTTTCAAGTCGGGAAGGGGCTGGGGGAGCGCTATTTAAAGGCGGGCGCTTCCTGCCTTTTCTTGTCGGCAAAATTTTTGGTTTTAACGCAGTCCTAAGGAGTTTTGGCCCTCAGCACCACTTTTGAGGTTCCTAAGCGCCGAGCTCTTTCTCTGGGCCTATCCATTAGTGCTTCCAACACAATTGCTTTTGAGGTCTCTCCAGGCCGAGATTCAAGGCTGCAATGAGCAGTGAGTGGCTGGCCAGCAAGATGGCCCCTTCCCTTTAAGAACTAGACGGCGCCAGTCTGTCTGGCTTCGCCTGAGCTTCAGTAGCGTTCTGAGGTAGCGCCTCGCTCCCTAATGTTTGCGCCTTAAGAGAGGTGTGTAGCGCCTGATTTAGCGCTCAAATCACCTCCAGGGGCGATAGAGGCGAATTTTGCAGTCGGAGGCGATAAATAGCGCCGGGCACTAAACTTTGCGCCTGGCCGATATTAGCGCCCCAAAATGGCGGATACCAAATTTTTCCCCACAGTCTTGCAGGACATTTTACCATGGCACTGACACATCTTTAACTACCTCCTCCTGCCAATCCATATAGTCTGTTGTGATGGTATTATGAATCTTTTTTGTTCCATGATTCTACATGCACTGAAAACAGGAAGCAGATGCTTGATGTGTTATTTTTCATCCAAAGCCACCGTTAAATGTTGAAGTGTAATACAAGGTTTATCTTTTTTAGAGACTTTAAAGAAAGGTAAGTTTATTTTTATAACTTTTAAAAAGAATTAAAAAATTTTCAAAAATTAAAATTTTTGTTTAAAGTGGTTAATTTATTTAACTATAGTTATTTTATTAATGTGATGGGTTTTAAAAAAAATTATTTGAGGTTTAGCTGTTCTTTTGGGGGCAATTTGTATTCATAGTTTTGACAGTTCTCCTGTCAAATCTATGAATGAAAGATGGTGTGCTGCCATTGGCTCTCCATGGCCCACGTGATCCCAGAGGTCGCATCGAACTAACTGCACCTCTGGGACACGCACACACTGCGCGCCGGCACCAGGGAGAGGCCCAGGAACTGAAGTTCGTGTGGGCCCGAAACACAACGGCAGGCGCGGTAGGTAAGATCGCGCGCGATCCTTACCCCCGCGGCAAGCCTCCGAGTCAAATTTCTGGGCCATTATTGAATCTGCACCCACCCACCACTCTTTCAAGCAGTGAATTCCAGGTCATAACCACTCGCTGCGTAAATAAAAATGACCTCATCTCGTCTGAAAAATGAAATGGATCATATTAAACCACTTCTGACAAAGCCACATTGCCTTGATGTTCAACTCAATTTTTTTCTCCTTCTCTGAAGGATCAGCCGGTTTCTCCAGTGAGAAGCTAAGCCGTACAATCAGGAATGTTCCAGGTCTGATCGTTCGCCTGTACTGAGTTCGCTGATCTTATCCACCACAGCGGTGGGATCATTCCAGTTGGCCTCGACACTACTGGGTTAAGGAGGGGGAAATCAGCAAAGATTCTCACTACTGACTGTTATCCACATGACAACGCAAAATCATCGAGCAGAAACTGATAGCCAAGTTCCGCACCCATGAGGACGGCCTCAACCGGGATCTTGGGTTCATGTCACGCTACATGTAACCCCACCTGATGTAGAGTCATCCAAACTCGAGTCGTCGCTGGCTTGTTCTCTCTACACAGATGCGGCCTGCTGTAATTTCCAGCAAAAAAAGTAAAAAATCTTTTTGTTTTCCATACAGACTCCAGCTGCCACATTTGACCCATTGTGACCCCACCTCATTGTCTTTGTTGTATTTTGCTATCGTCTTTGATGTAATGTCTTCCTGACTGACCTGGTTGGACACCATCCACACCTTTGATTGCCGTGATTGTCTCTCTGCCGAGGTGTGATAAAGGGCAGTTAGAAAGATTAACTGTAGTCATCTGGCATTGTTCTCTGACTATTTATGCTGTGCCCATTTGTATTTCTTCACTTCACCTGACGAAGGAGCAGCGCTCCGAAAGCTTGTGATTTCAAATAAAGCTGTTGGACTATAACCTGGTGTTGTGCGACTTCTCACTTTTGTCCACCCCAGTCCAACACCGGCATCTCCGCATCATGACTGTTATCCAGAGACGCCTGTTGGAAGTGAACAGGTATGGACATCAAGTGAGGCCAGGACCGGCTCAGCTGTCGTGCCCCTTCTTGCTGACTAGTGCTTGTCATGGTTCACACATAAATAATGGCCATTTGGGCTTGTCTCCCAGCAAGGGGTCAACACAGTCAAGGGGTGCGGAGAGGGAGAAAATTAACCTGGGAAAACTTTACAAACCATGGCCTCGAGATTCATCTCGGGCAGTGGCACAAAACGGGCGGTATCGAATCGGCCGCCTGTTATACGCGGCGCCCGATATTCAGTTCCATTGACTGCAATTTTCTTCAACTTCTACACCAGTAGTGTGGTCACAGTTTCTGTACAATTTTTGCCTAACAATTAAATTGATTGGTGTTAGTCTCTCATTACCTCTCTTTGCAAACAATCTCTCTCTTTCGATCTGTTTATCTCATGCATTCTGTGTTCTCTTTCTCTGTAAAGTTCTTTGATAGCCCAAACAGATTCCACAATTTTTTTCTGCGCAATATTACTTCAAATAATAGGGGATAGGATGGGATATGTTAGGGGGAATTAAATACGTGGGGTTACGGGGGTAGGGTGGGATATGTGTACTGTGGGGATTAAAGCAGGGACAGGGTACTGGATTTGGATGATCAGCCATGATCGTATTGAATGGCGGAGCAGGCTCGACGGGCCGAATGGCCTACTCCTGCTCCTAGATTCTATGTTTCTATGTTTCTAAATGATCAGTCAAAGTCTGCAGCTGCTCCTAAACATTCCTGCTCCAGTTGGAAGAGGAGTGAGCGGAACTGCATCGAGGCTGCACTTTTTTACATTATCAGGTAAAATTAGGGAATATCTCTAATTGTTAACATTGTCAGAAGTATGCACAGAATACCCCTTTATTTATCTCTTTTCTCCCAAACTACTCTAAATTATTGATTCTTGCTTTCTCTATTTTCTATTTCTATTTTGCAATTAGATTTTGTTGCTTCTTATTGAACTGACTTTCTCTTTTATGCCACTATTAAAGTCCCTCCTATTCTAATCTTTCTGCTTTTTTATATCTGCCTTCTCCTTGACCTCTGCCCTTTATCATCTCCCAGTGTTTCTGTTTGGTAAATTCTCTCACTGTTAATCTCTCCTGTTCCTCGATCTCTGGCCTTCAGCATCACCTTCTGTCTCTTTTGGGAGTTTACTTTATGTCGAGCTCCCAAATTGTTTCCTCTGTCCTGGGAAAACCCTCATACAAATCTCCCACTCCTGCAGCACTTCACAGGCTTGTAGAAACTTTAGTAAGAAAAGAAGATTAGATTTTAAAAATGGTCTCTTTTAAAGTGCTGCAATCCTTATTTTAAAGATGGGGGAACCTCAATCCCCTCTAAACCTTAGTGTACATCACAAATTGTCCCTCTCCCCTCCCCCATTAATGGAATAATTCACGCTGCTCATATGAATTAAGAATGGGCCCGTAAACATTTTGAGGTGGAAATGCTGAATCAATTCAAGTTGTTCAACAGTTCTCATTTATATTTATTCGTTCATGGGATGTGGGCGTCGCTGGCAAGGCCAGCATTTTATTGCCCATCCCTAACTGCCCTTGAGAAGGTGGTGGTGAGCTGCCATCTTGAACTGCTGCATTCTGTGTGGTGAAGGTACTCCCACAGTGCTGTTAGGTAGGGAGTTCCAGGATTTTGACCCAGCGACGATGAAGGATTGGCGATATATTTCTAAGTCAGGATGGTGTGTGACTTGGAGGGGAACTTGGAGGTGGTGGTGTTCCCATGCGCCTGCTGCCCTTGTCCTTCTAGGTGGAAGAGGTCGCGGGTTTGGGAGGTGCTGCCGAAGAAGCCTTGGCGAGTTGATGCAGTGCATCTTGTAGATGGTACACACTGCAGCCATGGTACGCTGGTGGTGGAGGGAGTGAATATTTAATGTGGTGGATGGGGTGCCAATCAAGCGGGCTGCTTTGTCCTGGATGGTGTCGAGCTTCTTGATGTTGTTTGAGCTGCACTCATCCAGGCAAGTGGAGAGTATTCCATCACACTCCTTACTTGTGCCTTGTAGATGGTGGAAAGGCTTTGGGGAGTCAGGAGGTGAGACACTCACCGCAGAATACCTAGCCTCTGACCTGCTCTTGTTGCCACAGTATTTATGTGGCTGGTCCAGTTAAGTTTCTGGCCAATGATGACCCCCAGGATGTTGATGATGGGGATTCGGCGATGTTAATGCCATTGAATGTCATGGGGCGGTGGTTAGACCCTCGCTTGTTGGAGATAGTCATTGCCATTTCTGTCCTTAGGTTGGAGGGAAGGTCATTGATGAAGCAGCTGAAGATAGTTGGGCCTAGGACACTGCCCTGAGGAACTCCTGCAGTGATTTATTTGTATTGGACAGCCAAAGCGGACTGAATTAAACCAGTATAATTATTATATGTGGACTTACATGCTTCAAAGTCTGCAACTTTAGGAAAATTCATCGATTTGTCCAGACTGAAATGGGTTAGCGCAAATTCCTGGCTTGGGTGCCTCTAAGGTAATGTTTTGGTGCCTAGCTGCTGCAAATGTTCTTCGATAAACTGTTGAGTATACCTAATGATGCAGAGTTCACTGCAACTTTTATGTTAGGATTAAAATAGAACTACTAATACTACATTGCCGGTCACTTAATAACATGGACCTTTAAATGCCACTGTCCACTTCATTACATTTTCACCTATGTAGCACAACCTCGATTAAATCCAGCCAACCCATTTACATAGCAAAAGCATTTTATGAGCATTTTATACATACAAATACAAAAGACATCTGCAGATATAATCAAACAGCTGGTAATATATTTAAGCCAGCAGTTCCTGCTTGTGCGTTTTGCTGTTGTTAAGTTTCTAGAGCTTCATTTTTGTGCTGAATGATTTCATGGATCAGTGTTTCTGAATTACTGCCTTGCAACTCACAGCCACGCTCTCCTATGTATCTCCCATACTATTCCATGAGATTACACTGAGCCAGCGCATTTCAGTTAGGTGAATAAACAATTCAGCTCAGATTCATAGACTGTCATTGTTGCACTTTTTGACCCCTGCAGATAAGATCAATGTGCTCTGGGCCTCTGTTTGCATTAAGTTAGGACAAATTGTGCTGACACCTTTGTCTGGTCGTTTTGCTGTGCTAATTACCCGTGTATTATCTGATTTGCTGAGGGTGGCTATTCAGCAGAGTCACGGAAACTGTTGAGAAATTGTGTAAACCAGCTGATGAATTTATGGTTCAGAACTGGCTGGCAGAATAGGGCTGCTTGCGGTCACACAGGGGGGAATTTTAACCTTAAAAAAGGGTGGGTTTGGAGCGTGGGGGTAGTTAAATTGTTAAAAATGGGATTCCCGACCTGATCCTGCCTCCAACCCGCCTACTTCTGGTAAAACAGAGGTGGGACGGTGGGGGTGGGGGCGGGGTGGGGGTGGGTGGCCAACCCGCTCCCAGGGGGCAGAACGTCAATTTAAATATTAGAATGAGGCTGGAAGCCTCTTTTTTAACCTCCATTTTGTTTTTAATTGCACGTGGACGGGTTTTACACACTTCGTGAAACCCGGCAGTTACAGCAAGGCGGGGACTGCTGGATCCAGAAGGTAAGTGCCTTTATACCTACCCCCTAGATGCAGGGTCCCTGCCTAACCCATCCCTGGCGATCGGAGACCCCCTCACAAGGCCTCCGATCACCCCCTCACAAGGCCTCCGATCACCCCCCAAGGCATTTCACCACCGCCCCCACCCCCCTCCCCCACCCCCAGCGATGATGCTGAGGCTGGCCACGATCCTCCGGTGACCGGCCATGATCTTCCCTTCACCACCACTCCCCCACCATCATCCGGCCCCGATCCTCTCTCACCAGCACCCCCCCCCCCCCCACCGACCCCCGATTCTCTACCCGACCCCCGATTCTCTACCCACTCCCCCCCGATCCAAACATTTAACGGCCCGGCCCCCACAGGAACCCTCCCTCCCTCCTCTGTGCAGCCGAAGGCCTACTCTCCCGCAGCGAGCCAACCTCTCAATCTGGCTGGCTGCAGGCAGGAAACCGAGGCCTCGTATGCAAATCAGGTCCTGCCGTTAAAGTCGGCAGAGCCTGCGGGAAACCCGACCTACCGGGTTTCCCGACCGTCTCAGAGCCCTCCCGCCCCCAACCCGCCTTCCTGCTCAAAATTCTGGCACAGTCTTCACAGAACAAAAAAGTATGTTCACAACCTGATCATTTGTCTACAGTGGACATTAATTAATCTTTTAGGTTTTCTGGATTCAGTGACATGCCAGAAAACATAGAGAGGTTAGAGTAAAAACTTATCCCATTGAGTAACTGAATTCTATCGAACAACGTATTCGCATGTGCATTTTGGCTGCTGCTCCGGACCTAAGTTCATTAGTCCTATCTCACTTTTTCTTTCTCATTTTTTACCCCTCTTGGGCCCTTCTCTCCTGCCTCCTCCCCTTCCTGTTACCCAGTCATGCCTCCTTTCATCCCTCCCCTCTCGAGTACTCCCCCCCCACCCCGGCCCGCCCAAATCCCTACCACAACGCTTCACTATTCCTCAACCTTCCTGCTCTCCTGCCACAGTTCCAGAATTGAATACCCCTTGGATAAGCCCACAGTTTCCCTCCATGCCTCTCTCGGCATTCTCCAAAGGACTCACCGAGGCACTCGTCACTGCCTCCTTATGAGCAGCAACCCCAGCTGCCCAGCCTACTCTCTCGCTGACCATCCTACCCAGTGCATTCCCTGGGGGTTAATCTTGCCAACCTCCTTCACGTCCCACTCATCCCTCCCACTGCTGACCCCATAGACTCTGCCAATGGATCAAAAATCACCGCCTCTCTCTGCAACTTCCTCCAGAATGTCCTGTCACTTGTGAGCAAGGCTCTTGCCATCCATGACCTTATCGTGGAAGATTGCATCGATATCATGGCCTTGACATAACTTGGCAGACGGGTGAGGACACCTTCCCCCTTACCGAAGCCACCCCACCTGGCTATACCTTTCACCATCTGCCCCATCAAACAATTGCGGTCGTGGTGTGGCCCTTATCCCTAGATCACACCTTAATCTGTCCCCCTGCTCCTCTGGCACCTTCTCCTCCTTTGAGCACCTCACCTTGTTCCACTCCTCTCACCAGTCCTCATTCACCCAAGCCCCAAGCCAAGTTTCTCACCGAGATATCTTCACTGCTTTCCTCCCTCAGCCTCTGCACCAAGCGACTTCTCATTTTCGGTGATTTCAACCTACATCGTAACTGACCTTGCCCTCTCTCCTCTGAGTTCACTGCTCTCCTGTCCTCCTTTAATCTATCCCTCCATATAGAACATAAGAACATAAGGCGTAGGAACAGGAGTAGGTCATTTGGCCCCTCGAGCCTGCTCCACCATTCAATAAGATCATGGCTGATCTGATCTTGGCCTCAACTCCACTTCCCTGCCCGCTCCCCATTAATCTTGACTCCCTTATCGTTCAAAAATCTGTCTGACGTAAGAAAACTACTAGGCACTTGGTCTAAGCGTTAAACAAAGCTTTAATCAACTGTTTTACAACATGGAGATCTAGTTGTGTCCTTCACTAGTTCCTGTTGAGGAATGTCCTAAGCACGCTGGGCCCATGCCCGAGTATTTATACTCTCCCTGGACAGCGCCACCAGCAGGCCGCCCAGTATTACTTCATACAAGATTCATGTCACTGTCTATCTCCACCTTAAATATATTCAATGACCCAGCCTCCACAGCTCTCTGGGGAAGAGAATTCCAAAGATTCACGACCCTCTGAGAGAAGAAATTCCTCCTCATTTCTGTTTTAAAAGGGTGCCCCCTTATTCTGAAATTATGCCCCCTAGTTCTAGATTCCCCCACGAGGGGAAACATCCTCTCTGCATCTACCCTGTCAAGCCCCTTCAGAACCTTATATGTTTCAATAAGATCACCTCACATTCTTCTAAACCCCAATGAGTATAGGCCCAACCTGCTCAACCTTTCTTCATAAGACAACCCCTTCATCTCTGGAATCAACCTCATGAACCTTCTCTGAACTGCCTCCAATGCAAGCATATCCTTCCTTAAATAAGGAGACCAAAACTGTACGCAGTACTCCAGGTGTGGTCTCACCCATGCCCTGTACAGTTGTAACAGGACTTCCCTGCTTTTATACTCCATTCCCTTTGCATTAAAGGCAACATTCCATTTGCCTTCCTAATTACTTGCTGTACCTGCATGCTAACTTTTTGTGATTCATGTACAAGGACCCCCAGATCCCTCTGTACCTCAGCATTTTGTAATCTCTCCCCATTTAAATAATAATTTGCTTTATTATTTTTCCTACCAAAGTGGATAACCTCGCATTTTCCCACATTATAATCCATTTGCCAGATTTTTGCCCACTCACTTAGCCTATCTATATCCCTTTGGAGATTCTTTGCATCCTCCACACAATTTGCTTTCCCACCTATCTTTGTATCATCAGCAAATTTGGTTACATTACACTCGGTCCCTTCATCCAAGTCATTAATATAGATTGTAAATAGTTGAGGCTCCAGCACTGATCCCTGCGGCACCCCACTAGTTACAGTTTGCCAACCTGAAAATGACCCATTTATCCCGACTCTCTGTTTTCTGTTAGTTAGCCAATCCTCTATCCATGCTAATATATTACCCCCAACCCCGTGAGCTCTTATCTTGTGCAGTAACCTTTTATGTGGCACCTTATCGAATGCCTTCTGGAAATCCAAATACACGACATCTTCTGGTTCCCCTTTATTCACCCTGCTCATTGCATCCTCAAAGAACTCCAGCAAATTTGTCAAACATGATTTCCCTGTCATAAAACCATTCTGACTCTGCTTGACTGTATTATGATTTTCGAAATGTCCTGCTATCACTTCCTTAATGATGGACTCCAGCATTTTCCCAATGACAGATGTTAGGCTAACTGGTCCATAGTTGCCTGCTTTCTGTCTCCCTCCTTTCTTAAATAGGGGCGTTACATTTGCGGTTTTCCAGTCCACTGGGACCGCTCCAGAATCCAGGGAATTTTGGTAGATTACAACCAATGCATCCACTATCTCTGCAGCCACCTCTTTTAAGACCCTAGGATGCAGGCCATCGGGTCTCATTAGTTTGCCTAGTACTTTTTCTCTAGTGATAGTGATTGTTTTAAGTCCCCCCCCCCCACACCAATAGCCCCTTGATTATTCATTATTGGGATGCTTTTAGTGTCTTCTACCGTGAAGACTGATACAAAATATTTGTTCAAAGTCTCCGCCATTTCTCTGTTTTCCATTATTAATTCCCCAGACTCATCCTCTAGGGGACCAACGTTTACTTTAGCTACTCTCTTCCCTTTTATATACCTGTAGAAGCTCTTACTGTCTGTTTTTATATTTCTTGTTAGCTTACTCTCATAAGCTAACTTCTCACTTTATCATTTTTTTAGTCGTCCTTTGCTGGTTTTTAAAAATTTCCCAATCCTTTGGCCTTCCACTATTCTTCGCAACATTGTATGCCTTTGTTTTCAATTTGATACCATCCTTTACTTCCTTAGTTAGCCACAGATGGTTCATCCTTATTAGAGTCTTTCTTTCTCACTGGAATATATCTTTGCTGAGAGTTATGAAATATCTCCTTAAATATTTGCCACTACTTTTCTACAGTCTTACCCTGTAATATATTTTCCCAGTCCACTTTAACCAAGTTTGCCTTCATACCTTTGTAATTACCTTATTTAAGTTCAGGACACTAGTTTGAGACCTAGCTTTCTCACCCTCAAACTGAATTTGAAATTCTACCATGCTATGATCACTCTTCCCAAGAGGATCCTTCACTTCGAGATCATTAATTAATCCAGCCTCGTTACACATTACCAGATCTAAAATAGTCTGCTCCCTGGTTGGTTCCACAACGCATTGTTCCAAGAAACCATCCCGCATACACTCTAAGAACTCTTCCTCAAGTCTACCTTTGCCAATTTGCTTTGTCCAATCAATATGAAGATTAAAATCTCCCATGATTATAGCTGTACCTTTCTTATAAGCCTCTATTATTTCTTGATTTATACTCTGTCCTACAGTGTGGCTACTGTTTGGGGGCCTGTAGACCACTCCCACCAGTGACTTCTTACCCTTATTATTTCTTATATAAACTCTCATAACCATATTCACGAGCTTTGAGAGCACTTATCCATTATTTGCTTTGTTCTTTAAAATTTAGAGCATGTCCCACTTTCAGTGAAATCTGGTTTCCAAAAGGTAGTATAAACCCCTCTCTTTAGGCGATCTGTCCTGGATTATGTCAGGTGCCTGTCAATCAAAATTTGCTTGCTAAAAAATTCTATGCAAGCAACGAGTGCCCAATTCTTGTCATAATGTGACTCCTAGCCAATCATAGAATTGATAGTCTGAAAGTTTTCTGAGTGAGTCAGTTTAGGTCTTTATCTGTTTTGAATTACCTTTTATTTAATCCAACATAATGGTTAAAAAATGTTACTGGCATTTCAGGGCTACTTAACCAGTTCAACTTCACTAAACAGCAATCAGCAAGTTACAGGAGTACTGTAGCTTTTGAAGCCAGCTCCGTCACTTCATTATTCAGCACATTTGTGGAACTGATTACAAAGCTTCTGAAAAACTAATAATCTATATCATGTTACTGTTTCCATTAACTCACAAAATGGTTCCTAATACTCTGATAAAATGTTGATTGTATTAAAGCAAAATTGTACTCCTTTCATTAATTTCCTTTATAAAGAGCTAAGTGAACGCACAACTAAATTTGATCTCATTTGATTAACACTTCTGCTGGGGTTTATGGGGAGTGTTACTTAATTCAAACTTGCTTTATACACAAACTAATGTTTCTATATAGCACACAACCTAGGCTGCACTGTCACAGCTGCCATCTTTCAGATGAGACGTTAAACTGAGGTTCTGCCTGGCCTCTCAGTTGGAAGGAAGAGATCCCATGGCACTACTCGAAGAAGAACAGACAGTTCTGCCCATGTCCTCGCCAGCATTTATCCCTCAGCCAACAGCACCAAAAACAGACGATCTGGTCATTCATCCCATTGCTGTTTGTGGCACCTTGCTGTGCACAAATTGGCTGCTGTGTTTCCCTACATTACAACAGTGGCTACACTTGAAAGATACTTCCTTGGCTATGAAGCACTTTTGTGATGCTCTGAGGTCACAAAAAGCACTTTATAAATTAATTTTTTTTTTTTGCTTTCATACAATTTCAAGAAATCAAGTGTGAAACCAAAATAAGGAGATGTATGAAACTGATATTTTACTGTGCAGAATCGTATCCCATGCATTTACAATGATGCATGTGACAATTTAGGAAATGGGAATTAACTCTTGGATCGGAGGATGTTGGTATCTTATGAGATGTTTACCGCCTCTTCCTCCAGTAATGCCTTGGAGGGGGGAAATTTCTATTAAATAAATTTTTTCTGTTTTAAGAGACGTGCTGCACTCGCACATGCTCAGAACGAGTCTTCATTGGGCCTAAAGGAGGGCTGGTGCCAACTAAAGTACCAACACTGGAGAGCGACATATAGAGGCCATTGTGGCGTCGCTCTTCCAGGACCCAATTTATTCGATAAAAAGGACCTTTTGTCAAAGCTGCTTTACTCTGCTTGCAGTCTGCTTGTGTCAATGTCAAGAGATTGTTCCCATTAATAACACATCTTCAGTGTATTCTAGTGGCATCTGCATCGTGTTTGCTCCTGCAGTTGATTCCGCGCTCTACCGGATACTTCATTGTTAATGTATTAACACATTTCTTCATTATTCAGTGAATGCTATGAATTCAGCCTCCAGTAAATAAGCCATCTGCTAACTGTCAGAATGTGGGCCTGATCCAGTGTCTTTTTCCTCATCAATTTAACAGGATTTTAATGAGGAGATAGATCTCGGCTTGTGTACTGAAAACATGATACAGTAGCAGAAAATGCCGTATGCTAATTATCTCTAAGATCCTAACACAGCTCCGTCATCACAATCTTTAAATTTAAAGAAAATTCCTCCAAGACAGTCGAGTGTGTGTGTGCAGAGGTAAAAAGGGTAGCACGTTTATGCTTTTGTTTTGATTATTGTAATGTTCTTATTTGAACCAATTTTGGGGATTATTTTCATCAAGGACTGACTGGAAAAGGAATAACGTTATTAAGACTTAAAACAACTTAGCATTCAGCAGCCAAGCCTTCTGCTCTCCAACTGTCAACCAGTCGCCTTGAGGTCTCTGTAGGAGATTGACAATCATATTAGTATCAAATTGAAGCTTTTTTTTTACTGTGGGTCTCTGCCCACAAGGAGTTGGGTTGAAACTGGCAAAACACATATTCGCACAGCCAGTAAAGAGAGGAGACTTTCATCCGGTTAGTCTTGGCTTGATTTGAACTGAAGTCTCAGTGGCAAGAAGCTTGTGTTTCTAAATCACTATGTCCTCCAGCTTATTTTGTTTCTTTTTTAGAGACATACAATTTTGCACTGACACTGCTATAGCCATAGCTGTTAAAATGATTTTTTAGTAAAACAGTTACATTTATTTGGTAATGGAATGTAGCAACAGCAACTTGCATTTATAGAGCCATTAAGGTATATCCCAAGGCGCTTCACAGAAGTATAATTGGACAAGGCAGTCTTTATGATGGAGAGGATCTGGAGTCGGCACCTCAGCTTGGGGTCAAATAGGATGCCGAGGTCGCGAGTGGTCTGGTTTAACCCGAGATAGTGGCTGGGAGCCGAGTGGCATTGGTGATGTGGGTACAGAGTTTTTGGCGGGGGGTCGAAAACAATGGCTTTGGTCTTCCTAGTGTTTAACTGGAGGAAATTGGGGCTCACAGAACCGGAGGTCAGACAAGCAGTCTGACAACACAGAGGCAGTAGAGGGGTTGAGAGAGATGGTAGAGAGGTAAAACTGGTTGTCCGTGTGGAGCATGACTGCGTATGTTCGGATGATGTCGCTGAGGGGCAGCATGTAGATGAGGAAGGTTAGGGGGCCTAAATAGACCCATGGAAAACTCCAGATGTAACAGTGCAGGTGCAGGAAGTGAAGTAATTACTGGAGATAGTCTATCTATGATTGGATAGGTAAGAGTGGAACCAAGCAAGGGCAATCCCACTGATCTGGACAACGGAAGAGAAGCATTGGTGGAAAATGGTGTAGTTGACCGAAGTCAAAGGTTGCAAAGGGGTCAGGAGGATAAGGGCGGATGGTGCACCATGGTCATGGTCACAGAGCATGCCATTTGTGACATTGATTCGGGCCGTATCCATGCTGTGGCGGGGTGGAAACCTGCTTGGAGAGATTCAAATATGGTTGCAAGAAAGATTGGCACATATTTGGGAGGCGACAACATGTTCAAGGGCTTTGGACATGGGTGGTAGTTTACAAGAACAGAGTGGGTCGAAGGTGATTTTTTGAGGAGGATAGTGATGACAATGGTTTTGAAAAGGAGAGAAACAGTACCTGCGGAGCAAGATCTAATATTAGCTATCATGGGGACCAGGAGCAGTAGTTGGGTGGTCAGTAGTGTAGTGGGAATGGGGTCAAGGCAGCAGGAGGTGGATCTTAGGGACAAAATGAGCTCTGAGAGGGCATGACGGATACAGGAGAGAAACTAAAGAAAAATGTGGGTTCAAGGCTTGGCAAGGGAGCTTTGGCCGGGGCTTGGCTTAGTGGGCAAGGGGAAGCCGGGTACAACAGAGATAGCTGAACGGATGGTCTCAATCTTAGTGACAAAAAAGCCTATGAGCTCCTCACATTTATTGTTGGGGGTGAGGATGAAGGTGCGCGGATTTGGGTTTAAGATAGCTAAAGTAGAGACTTGGAAACGTTCTTGTTTAAGCTTTAATGTAGAGGAGCAGCATCTGTAATGAGAAAGCAGGTTGGTTACTGAGTCCTCCAATCAACCAGCTTATGCCCAATAAGTATAATATTATTGAATCATTTGTTGATTATGCAAACAAGTTACTTCTTTCCAGAATAAACTATCAGGATGGAACTATGTGTTAAAAAATATTGTAGCTTTAATCTCTGGTTGAAGAGAATCCAAAGATTCACAACCCTCTGAGTGAAGAAATTTCTCCTCATCTCAGTCCTAAATGGCCGACCCCTTATCCTTTACACACATGTAACCCCTTCACATACCCCATTTTCCCTCACATTCCCTATTTTCACCTCACAATCCCCATTTTCCCTCATATTCCAATTCCCCCTCATATTCCCATTTTCCCCCTCACGATCCCCATTCCCCCACAATCCCCATTTCCCCTCACAATCCGCATTTTCCCTCACATCCCTTATTTTCCCCTCACATTCTCTGGCCGCGATTTCGCCATCGGAGGCGGGATCGCGGTGGGAGATGTCGTTGGCAGTCCCAGTCTCGCTCCCGGCTCCAGCTGCTCTGTGAAAAGGATTGTCCCCTGATTGGGCTTGTTAAGCCCGCCCTGCGAGGTTCCCGGCCAATTAAAAGGAAGCAGGTCTGGCGACGTCATTTGATGACGCGTCATCAGCCGGTTTCCTTAAAGGGACCACGGCCACATTCATTTTGACAGTTATTCTGTCAGTGTTCTGAAGCATTGAGGTGCTGTAAACACTGACAAGCACTGCACAAAGCACCCAGGCT
Organism: Squalus acanthias; assembly: GCA_030390025.1. Lineage (NCBI taxonomy): Eukaryota > Metazoa > Chordata > Chondrichthyes > Squaliformes > Squalidae > Squalus > Squalus acanthias. The sequence continues at coordinate 69,206,276 of CM059429.1, forward strand.
CCCGCATGACTCCCTCCATATGCTTATGGAGAGAGTCACAGCACGCAGGGAGGGTCGCTTCCCTTCCAAGGGCGGAAGAGACCTCCCCAGGACACCAACACAGCCTGGTTGCACATTGCACAGAAAGACACAAGCAGGGATGTCTTAAGCAGGACCAGGCTGCAGTGGTGCAAACCTTTCATTGATCTCAGTAGATCACGAAACGTTACTGCAAAGCCACACCCAACCTCATCCTGCTGTCACACTCATCATATCCCCATCACTCTGCTTTCCCTACCCTACTCCTGCACATCCTTACTCACACCAACTTACCTTGCATCTCCATCCATCCCTCTCTATCTACATTATCACTTCCCCATCTCAGTAATCACCCCTTAGTCACCCCTCACACTCACCCTCATCCTAGTGCAATCATACCAACTAACAACACACAAGGGTAGGCACTTGGGTGTTTATGCAATGTTCATGTAAATTTTCTGTTAACATGTTGTCAAACATTGAAATCTATATTTTCAACACTACTTTATTGGACAGATCTGTGCTCACCTTTGGGAGTGTCTTAGTGAGTTCCAGTGAATGTTGAGACATAACTCCCCCCACCCCCTGCAATTTTGAAATGCTTTATGGTGCTGGTGTGGGGTGGTGTTAGCCGGCTGCATCATGTGGCAGCCAGGGTGTAAAGCATCAAGTGAAGTAAATCTGGCCATGGTGATGCCATCGCTGGCCTCCCGGGCAGCAATGTTGTCGGGTGCTGATACCCTGTGTCAGGTGATTGCGGAGAAGGTTTATGTTGCTGTTGGGGCTGATCGTGGAGAGATTCAGAGGACCAAGGTAAGATGTTGCTGGAATAGATGGCAGCTGAAGTTGAGATGACAGAAGCGATCTGTCAATGGTGAGAGAGTTTGCTCCCAGGAGGTGACAGTGGATAGAGAGTTTACTCCAAACACTTCCAAACTGCATTCAGCTCAAAAGTTTCTTCCAAGTCCTGAAGGCTCAATCTTCTGACATTGGAAAGTGACCAGCTGTGAAATGGTAGCGTTCATACCACTTTTGCATCTGTCACCTATTCACAGCAACGGGGAGACATAGAGAACCCGACCTACTTACCTGACATGACCTCCAAATGAAGTGAACCTCGTTAAAAAAGTGGTAAAATAGAAATAGGCTGGCAAAATAGTAGTTAACAAGCGTTTAACAAGCATTTAATTATCTTAAATGTCTCCCCTGCCGCTTGGTGTCAGGTCTCTTCTGAAATCGCAGACCCGACACTTTGGAAACTTACATGAGGTGGGTTCGGAGTGGGCTCCCAACCCGCTGTCAATCATTTCGATTTTGACAGCAGACCCGCCTCCAAACCCACACTCTGAGCGCCGGCAAAATTTTGCCAGCAGAGGCGGGATCGCAGCGGGAGAGGTAGTTGGCGGGTCTCAGTCCCGGCTCCCGGCTCCAACCGCTCTGTGAAAACAATTTTACGTTAATCGGGCTTGTTAAGCCCGCCGTGCGCGTTACCCGGCCCAATTACAAGGTGCGGGTCTGGAGACGTCATCTGATGACGTGTTTGTTGCCGGTATATTTAAAGGGGCCATGTTCCCATTTGCTCTCACTTGTGATTTCATGTTCCTGAGTGCTCCTTGTGGGAAAAATAGCTGCAGAGAGACAAAGGGCTGTGCCACGATTCAATGATGACTCCCTCCATGTTCTTGTTCACTGAGACAACGTATGAACGAGCACCGCGCAACAATCGCCAGGCAGGATTGTTACCTCCCAGTCGGGGAACACTTCAGCAGTCAAGGACATTCAGCCTCGGATCTGCGGGTAAGCGTTCTCCAAGGCAACCTTAGAAACACACGACAACGCAAAATCATCGAGCAGAAACTGATAGCCAAGTTCCGCACTCATGAAGACGGTCTCAATCGGGATCTTGGGTTTATGTCACGATACATGATGTGATCCGGACTCGAGTCGTCGTTAGCTTGTTCACAGATGTGATTCCCAGTAAAAAAGTAAAAATTTTCCCAGTAAAAAAGTAAAAATTTTAAAGCTTTTCGTTTTACATACAGACGGCAGCTTTTGACACGTTAGAACCCCTGCGACTACACCTCATTGTCTCAGTTGTATCTTGCTATGTCTTTGATGTGGTACCTTCCTGGCTGACTTAATTAACTTTATCACACCTCGGCAGATAGTCAGGATGATTTAATTTAGTGGTCTGCAATTGTAAGGTACACATGCTTTGTTTTCTATCTATATATGGTTTGGCGATTCTGTATCTAATTTACTTCACCTGAGGAAGGAGCAATCGATAGCTCCGAAAGCTTGTGATTTCAAATAAAACTGTTGGACTATAACCTGGTGTTGTGCGACCTCTCAATCTTGTGGAGGGAGTCAGAGGATGCAGGGAGGTTCCATTCCCTGGGGATGGAAGGAGGAGACATAACATAAGAAATAGGAGTAGGCCATTCGGCCCTTCGAGCCTGCTCCGCCATTCAATGAGATCATGGCTGATCTTCTGCCTCAACTCCATTCATCGGCCCTATCGCCATATCCCTTGCTGCCCTTACTAGTCAGAAATCTATCGACTTCTGTTTTGAATATACCCAATGACTGAGCCTCCACAGCCCTCTGGGGTAGAGAATTCCAAAGATTCACCACCCTCTGTGTGAAGAAATTTCTTCTCATCTCAGTCCTGAATGGCCTATCACAGATCACAGAATATCACAGAATCCCCACAGTGCAGATAGAGGCCATTTCGGCCCATCGAGCCTGCACCGACACATATCCCACCCTATCCCCGTAACCCCACGTACTTAATCCCCTAACACTAAGGGTCAATTTATCATAGCCAAATCAACCTAACCCGCACATCTTTGGACTGTGGGAGGAAACCGGAGCACCCGGAGGAAACCCACGCAGACACGGGGAGAATGTGCAAACTCCACACAGACAGTCACCCGAGGCCGGATTCGAACCCGGGTCCCTGGCGCTGTGAGGCAACAGTGCTAACCACTATGCCACCGTGTTGCCCTTTATCTTGAGGCTGTGGCCCCTGGTTCCAGACTCCCCAGCCAAGGGAAACATTCTCCCAGCATCCATCCTATCAAGCCCTGTAATAATTTTGTATGCTTCAATGAGATCCCCTCTCATTCTTCTGAATTCAAGAGAATTCAAGAGACCTCCTCATCAGACAAAGGCAGCCTGGTTGCAAATAGCTGAGGAGGTCAATGCAAGGTGTGTGTTTGTTCGCACCTGGGTCCAATGTAGGAAGAGGTTTAATGATCTTCTGCGTTCAGGAAAAGTGAGTATAAAAGCACACTTACCTTCATTCTGCTGTGCCTGTCATCACATCCCCATCACTCTGCATTGCCAACCCTACTCCTGCACATCCTAACTCACCCCAACATCCCTTGCACCATCACCCATCCCTCTCTCCCTATGTACAGAATCACATCCCCATCTTACTATGCACCCCTCACACTCACCCTCATCATTGGGCAATGACAACAACTAACAACTCAAAAGGAGGCAACTTGGTATTGGCACCCCACTCCATCATAGTCTCCCTCTAAACATCTATCCCATCCATTCTATACACTCAATCTATCACTCTCACTAAAAATTCTCTTCTTTCCCTCATTGCAAGAAAAGAGAGCTCACAATAAGAGGGAGAGGGAGAGGGAGAGAACAGGAGGAAGACCGCCATCATTGGCTGAGCTCACCAGCGCTGAGGAGGCAGCTCTGGACATTACAGGAGTCATTGACCAGCCTGAAGTGGGGGACGGAGAGGGGCTCATTAAAACAAACTGGTGACAATTGATAGACAGGATGTACTAGAAAGATGCAGGGGAGGTATGCTTAGAGTGGTCCAGATGGCTTGCATCCCAGGCTGCTAAGGGAATTGGGGGAGGAGATAGCAGAAGGGCTTGCCATAATTTTCCAATCTTCCCTAGATGCGGGGGAGGTGCCTGAGGATTGGAAAGTGGCAAATGTGACACCATTGTTCAAGAAAGGGTGTAAGAACAATCTTAGTAACTACAGGCCAGTCAGTTTAACATCAGTGGTGGGTAAAGTTTTAGAAACAATAATCAAGAAAAAAATTAACAGGCACTTGGAGAGGTTTAAGCTAATTAAGGAGAGCCAACACGGATTTGTAAAAGGCAAATCGTGTTTGACTAATCTAATTGAATTTTTTGATGAAGTAACAGAGAGGATTGATGAAGGGAATGCAATGGATGTTGTCTACATGGATTTTTGGAAGGCGTTTGACAAAGTACCACATAGAAGGCTGGTTAACAAAATTGAGGCTCATGGAATAGGTGGGTCAGTGGCAGCTTGGATAAGCAATTGGCTTAAGGACAGAAAACAGCGAGTTGTGGTAAATGGCTGTTTTTCAGACTGGAGGATGGTAGACAGTGGTGTTCCCCAAGGGTCAGTGCTGGGGCCACTGTTTTTTTTGATATATATAAATGACCTAGATATTGGAATACAGAGCAGAATTTCTAAATTTGCCAATGACACCAAATTTGGGGGTGTGGCAAACAGTGATGATGATACCAATCGACTGCAACAGGACATAGAAAGGCTAGCAGAATGGGCAGACAAGCGGCAGATGGAATTTAATAAAGAGAAGTGTGCAGTGATGCATTTTGGCAGAAGGAACAGGGAGAAGGCAATATACACTTAATAGCACAGTTTTAAAGAGTGTGCAGGGACAGAGGGACCTGGGAGTTTATGTGCATAGGTCCCTGAAGGTGGCAGGACAAATTGAGAGAGTAGTTAACAAAGCATATGGGATCTTGGGTTTCATAAATAGAGGTATTGAGTACAAAAGTAGAGAAGTTATGCTGAAACCTTTATAAAGCACTGGTTAGGCTACAACTGGAATATTGCATCCAATTCTGGTCACCACACTTTAGGAAGGATGTGAAGCCCCTTGAGAGGGTGCAGAGGAGATTTACCAGAATGGTTCCGGGGATGGGGGATCTTAGCTACAAGGACAGGTTGGAGAGTCTGGATTTGTTTTCATTAGAGCAAAGGAGGTTGAGGGGTGATTTGATAGAGGGTACAAGATTATGATGGGTTTGGATAGGCTAGACGGGAAAGGCTGTTCCCACTAGTTGATGGTACAAGGACTAGGGGACACAGATTTAAGGTCTTGGTCAAGAGATACAGGGGGGATGTGAGGAAAAACTTTTTTACTCAGCGAGTGGTGAGGACCTGGAATTCGCTGCCGACGGAAGTGATAGAAACGGAGACACTCAATGTTTTCAAGGGGAGACTGATAGGCACTTAAGGGAAATAAACTTGCAGGGCTACGGGGATAGAGCGGGGGAATGGGACTGACTGGATTGCTCTACGGAGAGCCGGCACGGACTCGATGGGCCGAATGGCCTCCTTCTCTACCATTATGACTCTATGGGGGAAAAATTCAGTTGGTTGCGCCTCCCGTTAGCGTCTTAAGAGGGCGCTAATGGGGCGCAAAGCAACTAGCGCCCGGGCGCGGCGATGTTTGCGCCGCTCGCGAAATTAACTAGACATTTTGCGGCGGCGCTAAACACTACCGCCACGATCTCCTGCGCCGGCAGATCGTGACGTCAGTCGAGTGCGCAACGCCCCGGTAGCGCCCCGGAGCGGATATTGAGTGGCGTCCCCTGCTTTACCGCCTGCCGCTAGCAACGACAGGTTGAGGGGAGCATTTTGCAGTCAGGAAGGGACTGGGGGAGGGCTATTTAAAGGCGAACGCTTCCTGCCTTTTTTTGTTGGTGACATTTTTGCACCACGCATTCTGAGAGAGAGAGAGAAAGACTTCTGGAGAGATTCAACGCTGTGTGAAGGAGTTTTGGGTACTGAGCAGCACTTTGCAGGTTCATTTTGATTTGCCCTTCCTTGCATCTATTTAGAAGAGACTGTGGGGCCTGCACTCTGAGCTCTTTCCCTGGTTCTCTCCATTGTTCTTTCCAGCAGATTTGATGTACAGGTCTCTCCAGGCCGAGATTCAAGGCTGCAATGAGCAGGATGTGGATGGAGAGCAAGATAAACCCTCCCCTTTAAGAACTGGCCGGCGCCATTGTGTCTCTGTTCCATTGCTGACTGACATCACATGAGCTTCGCCAGCGCTCTGAGGTAGCGCCTCGCTCCTCGGCCTTTGCGCCTTAAGACAGGTGTGAATCGCCTGATTTAGCGCTCCAATCACCTCCAGGGGCGATAAAACCCAAGTTTGCAGTCGGAGGCGATAATTAGCGCCAGGCGCTAATCTTTGCGCCCAGCCGATAATTGCGCCCCAAATGGGGTGATACTGAATTTTTCCCCCTATGACTCTATGACTATGAACTCATCCAAACGCTGCAGCCCATGTCCTCACCTGCACAAAGTCCCATACTCCCATCACCCTAGTGCAAGTTGACATCAAAATTCTCTTCCTTGCTTTCAAATCCCTTGCCTCATCCCACGCACCCTCTGAACTTGCAGCATAGGGCTTCTTTTTGTCTGTGCATCCACTGTGCTCCTGCCTATGCAACGTTTGGCCTAATGCTTTCCACACACACAAGGCCCCTCCCTTCTTTCCAACTCTTCTTCAAAAACCTTTCCTTTGACCGTGCCTTTGGTCTTCCCCTCTCCCTTATCATCTCCATTTTTCCCTCCTGCTTAGTATTCACTGTTTGACAATTCTTTGAGACGTGCTTCTGCATGGGAGGAACACGACAGAAATGCAAGTTGTTGTTTGCGCTGGGAGCAATGCAGGTTTAAGAGTTCAGGCGGTTTGTTTGTTATCGGTCTCCTGGGGTCAGAGAATGAGTAGGGGTCCTGCCTATGGGTTGGTTGAGGGTGTTGTCCTTTGCTGTGTTTGGTGGCAGGTGTGTATGCGGCTGGTTGGGGACGTGTTTCCCAATTTGTTTTTAACTCCTCCCGCGACCCTCTCCCACCCTTCGTGGGGGGGGGGGTTAATATCAACCCCACAGTGTCCAAGCTGGCATTGTATACATGCTGTTTTAGCCCCTATCATTAAGGCTTTCCTGTGTGTAAGCAGGTCCCAACCCAAATCACGTGGTTTGTGTTGTTTTGCCAGCTGAGGCCTTGAGCACGGCCCAGTCAGTGGGCTTCTGGAAAAATTCGGCTACCTTGAATTGGCATTTACTTAGCTTTCCCGCTGAACTACCTTGGCTCCCGGCCCCCAATGCCTTGTATTTAAAATTCTCATCCTTTTGTTTAAATCCTTCACAGCCTCGCCCTTCTCTATCTCTGTAACTTTCTCCAGCCTGCAACTCTCTGAGATCCCTGTGTTCTCGGACTCTGGCCTCTTGTACATGCGCCCTCTCATTAACCCCAGCATTGGTGGCCATGCCTTCAGCAGTCTAGGCCCTATGCTCCGCAATTCCCCTCACTAACCCAATCCACAACTCCTCCTTTAAGACCCTTTTTACCTCTTTGACCAAGCTTTTAGTCACCCCTCCAATCACCTTGTCTGACTCATTTGTATCTGATTACGCTTCTGTGAAGCGCCTTGGGCTATTTTTCTACATTAAAGATGCTATATAAAGCCATGTTGTTGCTGTCATTCGAACATTACCAACTCCATTGTTCAACTATAACCAAATTCATTTTACGATGATCTTTTCAAGGTGCCAATGCTAGAGCAAACACCATGTTTCACAGAATTAACCACAGGATTAAACAGATATTTATGTGGCTGCATTTTTTTTAAGTGAAAGGAGATATCAGTCTGGAAAGATGTAAAAACAACCTGGAAAAAATGCCAACTTCCATTAAAGTCAATTGAGCCACTCCATGTCACCTGAACCGCTGAGGAGACAAGTAGAGACCTGAAATATCTGTCCTGTGAGGATGAAAATACTTTCACAAAATTACATTTTGTACCTGAATTCAGGGCCTCTTTGGCTCTCTTGCCAGAGAAACTGCTCAGAGAGTGCACACCACACCCTCCAACCAGTGTTCATATCATAGAATCATAGGGGGAAAAATTCAGTTGGTTGCGCCTCCCATTAGCGCCTTAAGAGGGCGCTAATGGGGCGCAAAGCATCTAGCGCCCAGGCGCGGCGAAGTTTGCGCCGCTCGCGAAATTAACTAGACATTTTGCGGCGGCGCTAAACACTACCGCCACGATCTCCTGCGCCGTCAGATTGTGACGTCAGTCGAGTGCGCAACGCCCCGGTATCGCCCCAGAGCGGATATTGAGTGGCGCCCCCTGCCTTACCGCCTGACGCTAGCAACGACAGGTTGAGGGGAGCGTTCTGCAGTCATGAAGGGAAAGGGGGAGCGCTATTTAAAGGTGACCGCTTCCTGCCTTTTATTGTTGGTGCCATTTTTGAACTACGCATTCTGAGAGAGAGAGAGAGAGACTTCTGGAGAGATTCAACGTTGTGTGAAGGAGTTTTGGGTACTGAGCAGCACTTTGCAGGTTCATTTTGATTTGCCATTCCTTGTACCGATTTAGAAGAGACTATGGGGGCTGCACTCTGAGCTCTTTGCCTCGTACTCTCCATTGTTCTTTCCAGCAGATTTGATGTACAGGTCTCTCCAGGCCGAGATTCAAGGCTGCAATGAGCAGGATGTGGATGAAAGCAAGATTAACCATCCCCTTTAAGAACTGGCCCGTGCCATTGTGTGTGTGTTCCATTGCTGACTGACATTACATGAGCTTTGCCAGCGCTCTGAGGTAGCGCCTCACTCCTCGGCCTTTGCGCCTTAAGACAGGTGTGAAGCGCCTGATTTAGCGCTCCAATCACCTCCAGGGGCGATAAAAGTCAAGTTTGCAGTCGGTGGCGATAATTAGCGCCAGGCCGTAGTCTTTGCGCCCGGCCGATAATTGCGCCCCAAATGGGGCGATACTGAATTTCTCCCCCATAGAATTTTACAGCACAGAAGGAGACCATTCGGCCCATCTTGTCCGCGCCGGCCAACAAAGAGCTAGCCACCCTAATCCAACTTTCCAGCACTTGGTCCATAGCCTTTTAGGTTATGGCACTTCAAGTGCATATCCAAGTACTTTTTAAATGTGATGAGGGTCTTTGCCTCTACCACCATTTCAGGCAGTGAGTTCCAGACCCCCACCACCCTCTGGGTGAAAAAATTTCTCCTGAACTCCCCTCTCAACCTCCGACCAATTACTTTAAATCTATGCCCCCTAGTTATTGACCCTTCTGCTACGGGAAATAGGTCCTTCCTATCCACTCTATCTAGGCCCCTCATAATTTTATACACCTCAATTAGGTCTCCCCTCAGCCTCCTCTGTTCCAAAGAAAACAACCCCAACCTATCCAATCTTTCCTCATAGCTCAGGCAACATCCTCGTAAATCTCCTCTGCACCCCGTCTAGTGCAATCACATCCTTCCTGTAATGTGGTGACCAGAACTGCACACAGTATTCTAGCTGCAGCCTAACTAATGTTTTATACAGTTTAAGCATAACCTCCCAGCTTTATATTCTATGCCTCGGCTAATAAAGGCAAGTATCCCGTATGCTTTCTTAACCACCTTATCTACCTGTCCTGCTACCTTCAGGGATCTGTGAACATGCACTCCAAGGACCCTCTGATCATCTGCACTTCTCAGTGTCCTACCATTTATAGTGTATTCCCTTGCCTTGTTAGCCCTCCCCAAATGCATTGCCTCACACTTCTCCAGATTGAATTCCATTTGCCACTGTTCTGCCCACCTGACCAGTCCATTCATATCTTCCTGCAGTCTGCAGCCTTCTTCTTCATTATCAATCACACGGCCAATTTTTGTATCATCTGCAAATTTCTTAATCATACTTCCTACATTCAAGTCCAAATCATTGGTATATACCACAAAAAGCAAAGGAGCCAGTACTGAGCCTTGCGGAACCCCTCTGAAACAGCCTTCCAGTCTCAAAAACACCCTTTGACCATTACCCTTTGTTTCCTGCCTCTGAGACAATTTTGGATCCAACTTGCCACTTTGCCTTGGATCCCATGGGCTTTTACTTATATGACCAGTCTGCCATGCGGGACCTTATCAAAAGCCTTGCTAAAATCCATATAGACTACGTAAAACGCACTACCCTCATCGACCCTCAAATGGCAATCACGCTCTTGTATACATCATAGGATCCTGATTTGCATATTAAAAGAGGCCTACCACCTGAAACAGCGGTAGACCCCTATAAAAGTGACAGCGGGACAATCGTTGGTATTACTGGGGCAGTAGGTCTACCAAGTGCATTTTAGGCCATTATTGCCCTGTTAACGCCAATTTTGGGAAGTTAAGTTAAAATGGCCCCCCTTGTGTCTAAAGAGTACCTCTCACTCCTGCAACATGCTAAATCCATTCTTCGCACTTCTAGTCATGCTTCTTTCTAAGATGAAATGGAGTCAAACTTGGGACAATTTGATATTATGAACTCATTCCCCTTGTGAACTGTTTGTCATTCTTGCCCTTTGCACAAAGGGAGCTTTCATCTGCTTTCTTATTACATTGATTAAAATAGAGTTCTCCAGGGGTAAAAGGAACATTTATTTGAACAGAGTTCTGAAAGGTGAAAGAAAGAGAAATTCTCCTTAACTCAATAGAAGATTTAGCTGACCAATTTTGGTTCTGTTTCTTCAATATCTTCAATTAAAGGACAGGAATAGTAGATTAGCCATTGTTATAATACTAGATCTGGGAATCACTGGGACATGCAAATATGAAAAGCATTCCTTTCCTCCCACTGTGTTAGTGCACAGCCTCAAAGACTCGGCACAAATGTCATGCATTTGTAGCAAATGAAATTAATTCCCTACCAGCCTATGAAGAAACTGACACAAGGACAATAGAACATCAAATTTCTAAGCAACATTCTTTAAACTTAACAATGAAGGTTAAAGCATCATTTAACTTCAACAGCCTGCTTTCCTGCATAATGGTATTGGGGAAGTGGGAGTTGGTTGCCATGGAAGCAGACCAGTGTTAGGCAGTTTGAACTTTCCATCAGTGTGAGGGTACACAGTGAGTGAAGGACTCAAATGTTTATATCTCTTCCAGTCTGTAGATATTCTATTATACTGCAGCATTATCAATAGCAGCCAAAGGTTTGGTCCTGATGCATTGGCAGCATTGAGGGTGTCCTTGTGCATATTAATCACATCCGGACCACATTTGTCAGAAGGAAATACCGGTTGACAAGAAAATCTGTGTTTTATTTCCCCATTTAAGAAGCCGCAGTGGCAAGCACGCATGATACAATTTGTCAATTGTGTTAATGGTGCTATTTCCTGGCTAGTGGACAATTAAAGGGGTTCCTTGCTCATGTAATCTCAGGGAAAGATACAGTTGGACTGAAGTTTAGTGTTTGACAAAACAGCAGTAGTGATCAATAGATGTAACCTGGTCTTGATTAATTACTGATAATAACATCACTCCCACAGCTCTTCAGCATTAATCCGAGGCTGCGTCTATTTGCACCTCGTGGTGGAAGGAACAGACTTCATCTCCTGACCTTCTCCAGGAAAGCAGCAAGCAGAAAATGTGCTTCAGGCTCCACATGCACCGGCTTCTAGGCGCATGTGTGGCCGGGACGGAGTGCGCATATGCAGAAGTACTCATTCCACATCAATATTTACAGCGGTAATTCAATTCCAAGTTTCTTTTTGTTGCTTCATTAGAGTTGCATTGTCATTAGAGATTATTATTCCAAACTGGCGACCTCTCCTCACTTTTAATACACCCATACTCAGCCATGTAGCTGGTTCATTTATTTTGTTGTAGGTGTCTGAACTGAATAGGCTAACAATGCATACGTCAACAACATTAGGATCTTGGGAGAACCAGTGTAACCCTTATGGGGCCAGTATTAAGCAATAAGAACTTAAGAAATAGGAGCAGGAGTCGGCCAATAGCCCCTCGAGCCTGCTCCGCCATTCAATAAGATCATGGCTGAACTTTGACCTCAACTCCACTTTCCTGCCCTATCCCCTTATCCCTTGATTCCCTTAGTACCCAAAAATCTATTGATCTCAGTCTTGAATATACTCAACAGTTAAAAACGAGCAGGTTGCTTAACATGCTCAGATCCCTACCATTTCCAATTTTAACCTGCAGGGTTGTGCAGGTGGTGGGAGCCTCATACATTTAACGATATCAAGGTGCCAATAGACCCAACTATACAATAGTAGAATTAAGGACTTTCATACCAAACTTAATTACATATAAAATTACTATATTTAAAAGGTATAAATATATGTACGGTGGTGTAAATTGAAGACAAGTGGTTAGAACTTCTGATCAATGAACTTCACATAGGAATGCTTAATGCACTCATAATGCATTCTCAGGTGCAACATATTTGCTGCAGCAGTAACTCATTTAGAATGTACAAGTTAGCACCTAAAAATAGTGTAGACAGGAATGCAGTAAAAGCATTAGCATTAAGCATTTATACATGAAGTTCGTTGATCAGAATTTCTACCCTAAGTTTCATGACGTATTATTTACTTCTCGCTGTTTACATACTGTGGGTGTTTTTTGGTTTGGACCGGGCACTGTGTGCTCATTTAACTAGTGCGTGATACAAATCATGTCCCACCCAAGGCTGACCGCGTCTCAGTTTAATATTTTTTTGCTAATTAATTATTAGTTCAGCCCACTTGTGGGATATAAATTGCATCCTATGGCTTTCCATTACATGTTAGGTTTTATCACATGCAAATAATAAGAACAAGATGTGGTTTGTTTAGCTCAGCGGTGACCTGCTCCCACTGTTGGTGCTCTTCCTGCCATTGCTGCTGTTCTTGCTTTTCCTTGTGTGTCAGGTCCTGCGGTGTTGATGCTACTGCCACTGGTGCTTCAGCTATGTTATTCCGCTCTCATGAAAACATAGCAATTACAGAACAGAAGGAGGCCTTTCTGGCCATCGGCCTTGTGCCAGCTCTTGAACTGGAAGTATCAACTGTAGTCTCCTTTTCCAAGTCCTTTTATGTTCCTCCTTTTCAAATCATTATCCAATTCTAGGGGACTCTAGGGGAATCAAGGGATATGGAGATCGGGTGGGAAAGTGGAGTTGAGGTCAATGATCAGCCATGATCTTATTGAACAGCGGAGCAGGCTCGAGGGGCCGTATGGCCTGCTCCTGCTCTTATTTCTTATAGAAGCATAGAAGATAGGAGCAGAAGTAGGCCATTCGGCCCCTCGAGCATGCTCCACCATTTAATGAGATCATGGCTGATCATCCAAATTCAGCACCCTGTCCCTGCTTTCTCCCCATATCCCTTGATCCCTTTAGCCTTAAGAAATATATCTATCTCCTTCTTGAATATATTTAATGAATTGGCCTCAACTGCCTTCTGTGGTAGAGAATTCCACAGGTTCACCACTCTCTGGGTGAAGAAATTCCTCCTCATCTCAGTCCTAAATGGCTTACCCCTTATCCTTAGACTGTGACCTCTAGTTCTGGACTCCCCCACCATCAGGAACATCCTTCCTGCATCTAGTCTGTCAAGTCCTGTTAGAATTTTATAAGTTTCAATGAGATCCCCTCTCATTCTTCTAAACTCTAGCGAATATAAGCCTAATCGACCCAATCTCTCTTCATACGTCATTCCTGCCATCCCAGGTATCAGTCTGGTAAATCTTCGCTGCACTCCCTCCATGGCAAGAACATCCTTCCTCAGATAAGGCGACCAAAACTGCACACAATACTCAAGGTGTGGTCTCACCACGGCCCTGTATAACTGCAGCAAGACATCCTTGCTCCTGTACACAAATACTCTCGCTATGAAGGCCAACATGTTCTTATGTTCTTATTCCCTTTTTAAATGATGTTATAGTCTCTGCCTCAATAGCCAATTGTGGTAAAGCATTCCATATCTTAATGATCCTCTATATGATAAAAAAAAATCTTTTAAATTCCCACTTCATTCTTCCAGTGATATTGAAGTTTTACAGTTTGTGTTACTGATTCACCAACAAGTGGAAACAATCTTTAGTTAGTCACCTCTCAATAGCTTTCATAATTTGGAAATCCTTTGGATCCACCTGCCCTTAACCGTCAAAGGTTCAGTTGGTGGGGTGGGGGGTAAGGCCTCAAGGATATTAAGGGTTATGGAACCAAGGCTGGTAGATGGAGTTAAGATACAGATCAGCCATGATGTAATTGAATGGCGGAACGGGCTCGAGGGGCTGAATGGCCTACTCCTGTTCCTATGTGTTCCAATTCATATGCCAATTGCTTCTGTTCTGTTTTTTGTTCTCTCGGGTCCTTCTTATTTGCATCTATTTGGTTAATCATTGCTATTTATCATTGCTCCTTTTTGAGTGGTTAAATATTTCCACCACAATGGACTGGTTCCTACAGCATCAGCATGAATCATTCCCTCACCCACCATCTGTCCTCAATGATGATGTCATCAGAAACATAGGGCTGGATATTGGCTTGGAGGTGGGGAGGGCGCGGGGGGCTGTTTTGAGGTCGGGAAACCCAAAAGAACAGGTTTCCCTCAGATCCTGCCGAATTTAACGCCAAGACCTGATTAACATTTTTTGTCTCCATTTCCCGGCCGCAGCCAGCCAGATTGAGAGGTTGGCCGGCTGTCGGGTGGGTAGGCCTTCGGCACCAGGCTGCAGCCATGGAGCAGAGAGGAGGGAAGGAGGGATCGGAGGCCTCGGGAGAGATCGGAAGGGTCGGTGGTGGAGGAGATCGAAGGCCTGTGGGAGGGGGGGAGGGGGAGAGAGATCGGAGGCCTCGAGGGGTGCGAGGGAAGATCAGAAGGATCGGTGTCAGGGGGGAGATCAGAAAGGCCAAGGGGGAGATCGGAAGGGTTGGTGGAGGAGGAGATCAGAGGCCATGTGGGGGAGATCGGAAGAGTCGGAGGCTGTCCGATTGCGGGGAGTGGCTGAAGCAGGTAAACTTGATCCAGTAGCTAAGTGGAAAGGCACTTACCTCCTGGATCCAGCAGTCCTCGCCCCCCTTTAGCTGATGGGTTTCGCAAGGCCTGGGAAACCCGCCGAACAGTGTTAAATTTAAAATGGTGGTTAATTCTGAGGCACACAGCCTCTTTACAATATTTAAGAACATAAGAATTAGGAGCAGGAGTAGGCCATACTGCCCCTCGAGCCTGCTCCGCCATTCAATAGGATCATGGCTGATCTTCGACCTCAACTCCACTTTCCTGCCTGATCTCCATATCCCTTGATTCCCCTAGAGTCCAAAAATCTATCTATCTCAGCCTTGAATATACTCAACGATTCAGCATCCACAGCCCTTTGGGGTAGAGAATTCTAAAGAAACACAACCCTCTGAGTGAAGAAATTCCTCCTCACCTCAGTCTTAAATGGCTGACCCCTTATCCTGAGACTATTGCCCCCTAGTTCTAGACTCTCCAGCCAGGGGAAACAATCTCTCAAGCATCTACCCTGTCAATCCCCCTCAGTATCTTATATGTTTCAATGAGATCCCCTCTCATTCTTCTAAACTCCAGAGAGTATAGGCCCAATTTGCCCAATCTCTTCTCATAGGACAACCCTCTCATCCCAGGAATCAATCTATTGAACCTTCGTTGCACCATCTCTAAGGCAAGTACATTCTTCCTCAGATAAGAAGACCAAAACTGTGCACAGTACTCTAGGTGTGGTCTCACCAAAGCCCTGTACAATTGTAGCAAGACTTCCTTACTCAGCGTGCCATTTGCCTTCCTCATTGCTGGCTGTACCTGCATGCTAACTTTCTGTGTTTCCCGTACGAGGACACCTGAATCTTTCTGAACACCAACATTTAATAGTTTCTCACCATTTAAAAAATATTTTGTTTTTTGATTCTTCCTACCAAAGTGAATAACCTCACATTTCCCTACATTATACTTCATCTGCCACTTTATTGCTCTCTCACTTAACCTGTCTATATCCCTTTGCAGGCTCTTTGTGTCCTCCACACATCTTACTTTCCCACCTAGCTTTGTATCATCAGCAAACTTGGATACATTACACTCAGTCCCTTCATCTAGGTCATTAATATAGATTGTAAATAGCTGAGGCCCAAGCATTGATCCTTGTGGCACCCCACTAGTTACAGCCTGCCAACCTGAAAAATGACCCGTTTATCCATACTCTCTGTTTTCTGTCTATTAACCAATCCTCTATCCATGCTAATATATTACCCCCAACCCCATGAGCCCTTATCTTGCATAGCAACCTTTTATGTGGCACCTTATCGAATACCTTTTGGAAATCCAAATATACTACATCCACTGGTTCCCCTTTATCTACCCTGCTAGTTACATCCTCAAAAAACTCTAATAAATTTGTCAAACACGATTTCCCTTTCATAAAACCATGTTGACTCTGCCTAATCATATTGGGCTGAATTTTGCTGGCGTTCAGAGGGCGGACTCACCATTTTAGCAGGCACAAAGCATTTTCCCAAGTTTTCCACAAGGTTCCCGTTGCTCGGGGATCATGCCAGGTAAGTATGTCGGGTTCTGAACAACTCTCCATTTCTTTCAATAGGTGACAGCTGCAAAAGTGGTTTAAAACCTACCATTTTACAGCTGGTCACTTTCCGCTCTCAGAAGCTTCAGGCTTGAGTATTTGGAACAGATTTTTAAGCTTTATGCATTTGGGAAGTGTTTGCAGTAACCTCTCTATTCACTGTCACCTCCTTGCAACATCATGTCTAACCCATGATAGATTGGTTCTGTCATCTGAACTTCACCTGCCATATGAATCATCAGAATGGGCACGATTTGTGCTCTGTCACCATGGTCCTTCGAATCTGATGATGATCAGCCGCAGCAGCAGCAGCAGAACCAGCCACACCAGCAGCAACAATAAGTGCGCCAACCTTCTCCTCAACCACCTGATGCTGCACAGGGCAGAGGGCATCAGCGTATGACTGCACCGCATCAGAGGCCATGCCCCCAAAACAGGGTATACAGGCAGAGGATGAGCTTCCTCAACATGATGGAGCAACAGTGCCAAAGGAGGCTCAGCCTATCGCACCAGGTTATCGCCAACATTTTGCGCTTTACTGGAGCAAGATCTGCAGCCCAGAGGAAGGGGTGGACACTCCTTACCAGTGGCTGTCAAACTCACCCTTGCCCTCAACTTCTTCGCCTCAGGCTCCTTCCAGGCATCTGCAGCAGACCTTTGTGGCATCTCGCAGTCGGCCGCCCACAGATGCATCGCACAGGTAACCGACACCCTCTTTGACAAGTCCGCAAATTATATTCATTTTGCCACTGATGAAGCCACTGTCAATGAATGTGTGCTTGGCTTTGCCGCTCTAGCCAGCTTCCCATGGGTGCAGGGAGTCAGCGACTGCTCACATCACAACCCAGTAGCATAGTTAACCACAAGTGCTTCCACTCCCTCAACGTTCAGCTGGTCTGCAACCATAGGAAGATTATCATCCATGTGTGCGCCAAGTTCCCTGGCAGCTGCCATGACTCGTAAATCCTGCGCCATTCCACCACCCCTCAGCTCTTAGCACCGCCAAACAGACTTGGCGGCTGGCTGCTTGGAGACAAAGGCTATCCCCTGAAGACATGGCTCATGACACCTTTGAGGAGGCCAACAAATGAGCCTGAGCGACGTTATAATCATAGCCACATCTCCACAAGAAGTGTCATCGAGCAGAGCTTGCTCAAAATGCACTTCAGATGTCTCGACAGATCTGGAGGAGCCCTTCATTACGCACCAGATAGGGTCTCGCGAATAGTCATAGTCTGCTGTGCCCTGCACAACGTAGCGCAGCAGCGAGGATTAGTACTGATGAAAATGAGAAGTCGCACAACACCAGGTTATAGTCCAACAGATTTATTTAAAATTACAAGCTTTCGGAGCTGTCGCCCCTTCCTCAGGTAAAGTTACAATGATGAGTACTGATGAGGAAGATGGCGCTGAGCACAGAGCCTCATCGGAGGACGAGGAGGCTCACCATGAGGTTGGTTATGAGGATGAAGAACACCTGGACGAGCCGGCGGTCCCATTGCGACCAGTACACGAGCACATTGCTGCCCATCATGCCAGGGATACCCTTATCAATGGCAGATTTCAATACCTTCATTCAGCTCATACATGTGGCTGCCACCCGCGTACGCAGGTTTGCATCACCCAATACCAACACCATGCAGCAGTCAAACAATGATTCCTCCCTTGTTTTGACTCTCACCACCATTGCTGGGTGTGAAATGAGCCCTGACCCTTCACTCTGCCACTTCCATTTCATCACACAAATTTGCCAACGACCTCCAAGTGTAACAATTAGATGATTTATCAACAGCACTTCATAGAATACTAATATGACATTGATAAAAAAAAGACACACCCGAGTGACTACCCTTGTGACTATTTGTGTGGGATCTTTCTTTTCCGGGTGCTTCTATGTCGTGCTACCCCTGCGGTTTCAGCAGAGGTAGAGGTAGCCTCCTCATCGCTGTGCTGCGCCTGCTTAGACGCCTTTGGTGGTCGTTCTCTGGGTTTTGGAGCCACTGATGTCTCCGTCAAAGTCTGCTCCTCCTGCGACTGTGCATGTGCAGACTCGGCCATCACTGTCTGGGGAGGCATCTGGGGCTTTGACCGAGGGGTTGGCAAGGGGGTGGAAGTCAGAGCGCTTAGAGCGGAGCCCCCACTTCCATGTCCCCTTCCACCATCCTCCCTCTCATGGGCCACCCACACTTCCCTACTAGCAAGTAGCTGGAGAGCACCTTGCTGCACTTCAGTGGGGCCATGAGGGCCCACATCTATACTGACATCCCTCCTACAAAGGACGTCTATGAGCCTCTGGTTTCTCTCCTCCATAGATGCCCATCTCTCCTCCATTTTTCCCCATCTCTCCTCCATAAATGAGCATCTATTTTGAAGTGAATCCATGTTCTCATGCGACTGGTGCCGTGTCTCCTCCATGCAGGTGGCCATCCTGTCCATGGAGCAAGCTATAATTGCCAGTGAGTGCGCCACGGTGTTGCTCATGCTGGAGATGGACTCCTCCATTCTCTGCACACTCACAGTCACCGCGGTCGCAAAACCAGTCAGAGCCTCCTGCACTTGTTCCTGCAGCTCCAGGATCGCCCTCTTCCTGGATGGCCCCCGAGGCTCAGCGTCTGCATGCAACTGAGCAGAGCTAGGGCACTCCTGCACCTTCCGATGAGGAGTCTCCACCACTGTCAATGTCTCCACCATCTGCTGCTGCTCAGTTGTGATCTGTAAGACAGCAGATGGCAACATTACTCTATCTCGTGACATACCCACCGAGGTGTGCAACTCTGCGCTGGTGCTGGGTTGCGTTGTCTGAGGTGACGCTGCGCCCTCAGAGGCAGGAGGCTCCTCGGAGGAGTCTTCTTGCTGTTGCTCCTGGACAGTGGAGGGGGGGGGATCTTGATGGACCTTTGGGAGAGTGAAGACATCAGTTAGATATACAGGATGTCTACTGCAGACACATACCATTATCCACATGATGAGCATTCATCTTGTCTTGACATCACACCCCATATGAGGCAATGATGAAAGGCATGCAATTGTATGGAAATTCATTCTGTCACCAGCTTCTTCTACTGAGCCCCTCTCTCCGTCCCCCACTTCCGGAACGTCTACCACTCCAGCGATCTCCAGTGCTGCCTCCTCTGCACTCGTCAGATATGACATGGTTTGTGGAGGCCCTCCTCCCATTCTCTCCCTCTCCCTCTTATTGTGGGCTATCTTTTCCTGCAAGGAGGGAAAGAAGAGAAGGTTCAGTGAGAGTGATGGTATGAGTGTAAGGAATGGAATGGCATAGAGCTTTACACTGACAATTTGATGGAGTGGGTTGGCAATACCAAGTTGCCTCCTTTTGTGTTGTTAGTTGCTGTCATTGCATTACGATGAGGCTCAGTGTGAGGGCTGCATAGTAAGATGACGACCTGATAATGTAGATAGAGTTAGAGGGATGGATGAAGGTACAAGGGATGTTGGGCTGTGTAACGTTGTGCAGGAGTAGGGGTGGCGATGTAGAGTGGTGCGAATGTGATGAGACGCACAGCAGAATCAAGGTAATTGCGGATTAATACTCACTTTTCCTGATCTTACTAGATCATTGAACCTCTTGCGGCACTGCACCCAGGTGCGAACCACCACTGACATCGCCGTAACCTCCTGTGATATCTGCAGCCACGCTGCCTTTGTCTGCTGGGGAGGCCTCTTCCTGCCGTCCGCAGGGAAGAGAACCTCCCTACGTGCTCCCACTCCCTCCAGAAGATGATGGAGGGACTCATCTGTGAAGCGAGGTGCTGCTCGTTGGTGCTGCAAGCTCATAGTGCAGAGACTCAAACACTGACAGCCCTTTCAATAAACCGGCAATAATCGCGTCATCCGGTGACGTCACCAGACCCGCACCCTTTAATAGGGCCGGGAAACGCGCAGGGTGGCCGAACAAGGCCCATTAGGGCAAGATTCGATTTATCGACGGGATCCACACAGCAGTGGGGTCGCCGCCGACCTCTCCCACCTTGGAGCCGCCCAGGTAGGCGCAATCGCGGCCATTCTGTGTATTAAGTGACCAACCCGCCTCCTGCGAGCGAGTTGGTTGCCCCCCACCCCCACCATCCCACCTCTGTTAAAAATGGAAGTGGGCGGGTTGGAGGCAGGTTTCAGATTTTTTACATTTTTCCATGCCACCCGTCCCAAACCCACCTGTTTTTGGGGGTTAAAATTCCCCCCAAAGACTATTTCATGGCCTCGCTATATGTATCACTGTGAGTAAATAATATCATTACAACTCTCCCGGTTCTCTGTAAAGTTTGTCTCATATGACTTGATTCTGATTGAAGTCTCAGTTACCAACACATTTTCCCATAACTCATAGTAGGGACAATGACACGGCAACCTAGGTACTGTAGTTTCAAACAAGTGAGATCAGAGTATCCAGAGCACTAGATTTTAAAAAGACAAACTGAAAATCTATCTATTAATTACATGAAGGGACAAGGAAGTTATACACAGCAAAGAATGACCTTCTGTTCAGAGTTGCTCCATCACAGAAGGTAAACCATCTTGTGCTCTCAGCCTAAATACTCCATCAGCTCTTAAAGCTCATAGAGCAATAAAGCCTGTTGTTGGCTAGTGATTTATATTTTGAGAAACCAGCACCAACATCTATATTAGTAAATCTATTGCTTCCTCTGGCAGAGTGGTTTTCGAATCCTTTTCCATCGCATTATTAAATTGGTTTCTAAAGTATATGTTGCACCTCTACATCACAATCAGGAGAAGAACTGAGAGCCAAGAGAGAGCTAGAAACAGGTTAGCAACTCTGTTCAAAAAGCATAGGAAGGAATAGGATACCAATGCATTATGCGTTCATGCAATAACATCACTAATGGTAATTTCCAAGCTTAAGAGAGCTTGATGTGATGGCCAGCTGCTGGGAGTGGGTCAGGAACAGGGAGCAAAAGCAGTACTTTACAAGGTCAGTCATTGCTGGGAACTCCATCCATTTGGAGTTTAGGAGTTGAAACAACGCATCCACGTTGGGGTTTGTGAGCTGAAACACTAGCTGCTGGAAGCCTATCCAAATTGGAGTTTGGGAGCTAAAGAACCAATTGTTGGGAGCCCACCAACATTGTGGTTTAGAAGCTGAAACACTAGCTGCTGGAAGACTATCCACGTTGCGGTTTGTGAGCTGAAACACTAGCTGCTGGGAGCCTATCCACATTGGAATTTGGGAGCTAAAAAAACCAATAGTTGGGAGCCCACCAACATTGTGGTTTAGAAGCTGAAACACTAGCTGCTGGAAGCCTATCCACGTTGGAGTTTGGGAGCTGAAACACAAACTGCTGCGAGCCCATCCACATAGGAATATATGGGTTGATATTTTTAACAGTTCTGAATGAGACATCGAAATGATAGTCGTTCCCCAACGTGATGTAATCTTGTTACTTAATTGAGATAATAGTATCTAAGCCTTTCCAATATCAATGAATTGAAATAGACTTATGGCTTTGTAGTCAGAATGTTTTGCAATCCTTGTAAATTTAACATCAACAGACGTCAAGTGCATGTATCAGCAATTCCATTCGTACAGAACGTTCTGTGCTCGGGCAGGTCAGGTCTGTTATTGGGGAGGCAGTGAAGCGAATGGCAGTGAGTAGCTGCTCATCTCTGGCCCCCGGCATTGAAGAGAAATGCTAAATGGTCAGAAAAAATTGTCTAATTTACCATAAAGTTCTTATATCTGTACTCTCATAACAAAAACACAGCAAATCTGGCAGATAGTCGCTTGCAACCTGACTAAAGGCCAAGCAGCCAACACATTCAATTATGTCTTAAAGCTTGAATATTCTTAAAATGAAAGAAAGATGGAGAATAGGAAAAGAGAACGTAGAACCAAAAAAAAAATCACAGGGCAAATGCACAGGCTTTGTTTATAATTTCATGTAAACTTTAGAGTTAATTATGTTGACAAAACTATTTCTAATATTCCACGAGCTGTGAGCTGTGAAATATATTTTTTTTTCCAGCTATCAGTGCATGAGTAAAAAACAAACAAAACCTGCTACCCCAGGGTGTGGCATTTCCCTGAACCAACTGGCAATCTAAGGGTTAAAAGGTTTACAAATGCATTGCTTTTGTGTCTGTAAGAGGAAGTGGCCACGGCCACATTTCATCCACACAGATAAATTCCCCCAGAGTTTCGGGTCTTCATAAAAGTCTAACTTGTTATTCAATCTAAGGCCACTCCAACATTAGGGTTCTCTGCAATAATTGTGAAGATATTGCACAAGCCAATGTGACAGATGTATGACCCCAAATATTCTTTAACGGTCACCTCTAATTACCTATTCAAAGTGAGTCCAGGCCTATATTGGACCTGGCACCTTGAGCTCGCTAAAGGAGAGGGAATACGAAATTGCGTGCGATGTAAAATTTAGCAGGATGAGTGACTACATCTATTAGGAGTGTGGGGGGGAGGGGAGTAATAAATGCAGCCTTTAGAAAGGCTCAATGGGGCAAAAGCTGGCTGTTAAACACAAGTTGCAGCCAAATAATTGTGGAGGCAGAAGACTAAGGGCTCGATTTTGCCAGGCCCGAGGAGGCGGGTGGGGTGTTAAAATTGCAAAGAATGGCGGGCGGGCCCGACCCTGCCTCCGAGCAATTTTCCGAAATGCGTGGTTTCTGATCCCGTCTCCAAGAGGCGGGGGGGAGGAGGAAGAAGAGGAAGAAGAAGAAGAAGAAGAAGAAGAAGAGGAAGAAGAAGAAGAAGAAGAAGAAGAAGAACTCCTCCGTCTCACAGCAAAGTCCAAAAGCTTCCCAATCTTTGCAGACCTTAAATGCAGCAGCAATGATGACATCATCAGAGGCAACTTTCAGACTGAAAACACTAATTGGGTCATGGGTTCCCACATGCTGGAACTCAATTGCCCAATTAGGAGAAAATCGAATAATTCTCCCACATGCAATTGGAGTCGGGTGGCTAACACGAAAAGTGGATGACACGACCCCAGCCCGCCCCATGACAAAATCGAACCCTAATTCTCTGCATGTGTGACAAGATGCTACAAATAGAAGGGAACATACCTGAACTGGAGGAGGGCTCAGAAACCACAAGCCCTGCATTTCCTTGGAGGAGACCACCCTGGCCAACTATGTGTATAAGAGTATGGAGGGAATAGTGGAAGGTGAAACAGCAGGAATCCCCCAAGCTTGGAGCTAGTACTTCTGGTTTTACTTCTGATCCCTCTTCTCACTCTCACACTGACATCACACATTGTATCTAGCAATGCAAGCTCTGTTGTAAGGTGTACTCTGGAGTCAACATTGTAACATCTGTTCTTGTCATTGTGGGCCTGGAACTGGAGCCTGCCAGCTCTGCCAGAGGCCAGGAAAACGCAGCTGTCTGGATTTGCGCATGGGTTCTCAAGCCAGAGATCAGCAGAACCACGAGAGAAATAGGCCTTAAATGGCTACAAACGGCCATTTACACAATTTTTCAGGAGTTCCGCCAATCTTCTGCCAAAGTATTGACAGGAGAACCCTGCAGAAATTCAGGGCCAGCATTCATCACAGCCACCGGTACAGCTACACACATCTCAGCAGATACAGTTAGTGAGCTTGAGGAGCTGACAGTAGGTGATGGCGCAGGTGAGAAGGACCAAATGGTGGTGGCACAGGTGAGGATCCTGCTGCCTGGATAGCCACATAGCTGCCATCAATAACCCACAAATATAAGTACATTTGAGGAAGGCCATTCAGCACGTTTAGCTTATTGTTCCATACAAATCTACAATTCTTCACCTATCCAACTGCCTCTTGAATGACTCTAGGTATTTGCCACCACTACCCTATCCAGAAGACCATTCCAGATACTAATTACTCTTCATATGAACAAGTGTTTCCTGATATCTGTCCTGGTTTTGCCTTTTTAACAGTTTGTACCTATGTCCCCTAGTCCCGCAGTCATGGTTCAATTTCTAATATTAGTCTTTTCTATTCCATTTAGTATCTTGCTTACCTCAGTAAGGTAAGTTGTCTTCTTTCAAAGGTGAAGAGTCCAAATGTTTCTAATCTTTCTTCCTATATCAGTCCTTTGACAGTAGGGATAAACCATGTAGCCCTTCTCTACATGGCTTCCAGGGCTTGAATATTTCCCTTGTGCCTCAGTGACTAGAATTGAATGGAGTATTCAAGGTACAGACTGACCAGAACACTATACAGTATCAGCATGATGGCTTCAGCCTACTGATCTGGCAATACAGCTCAGCATTCTCTTTGCTTTGTTAATTGCAATGACTGGGCATGATCAGTGTAGAGTATATCTCTTTCAGACTTTTCTCTTGCTAGCTCAGTGCCATTTATTATGTTCCACATTTTCTTTCTTCCAATGTATAGGTCACATTTTGGGATTTCTGATTATTTTACCTCAGGTCTTAGCCAATGTTCCCCCTAATTTTTTTGGGGTACACAGGCCCTTTAAGGGGCTGTGCGGCCCATTCACAGTTTTGCGCATATGCAAAATTTAACATTGAAAAAGCCGGTCCTGGGCTGCGCGAGACCAGCAGAGAGCTGCGTGATCACACAGCTTAGAGGGAACATTGCTATAATTTTTAGTAAAATGTTGCTATTAAATGAAATATAACTCCCAAGGGCTTCAATTCCCAGAGCATCCAGTGCTGGGGTGTGTGTAGAGTTTCGCAATTATCGCGATTCAAAATAACATGAGAGAAGCAGTTTCAATTGATCATTTTATTAAACGAAATGCTGTCCTGATAATAAAGGACACAGAAGCCTGTAAAATGGCCGCCGCGCATCATGGCAGAAGCTTCCAGAGACACAGTGGGCAGACAAGATGGCGTCGAATATACATTCAGTATGAGATCGGATCATACTCGGTACACATTGAAAAGGCAGGATGCAACCCGTTTGCATCCTGGACAATAGCAATGATATAAGTGCTGGAATCGTTTCCTACGCACAGTAAGGATCATTGAACTGGGCCAGCGAGAACCCATCTAGACACATCAATACACAAATACCCCCCCGGCTCAACAATGAGAGAGACATTGGCGGGTGATTAAGCCAGTATTCGGGGGGCCCCAAAACCAGTCGAGGAGACGATTCATACACATCCTGGCTGGCTCAACAATGGAGAAGGTATTAACGGATAGTTGGCCAGTTTCAGGTGTTACCGAAACCCGTTAAGAAGATAATCGCCCCATGCTGGGAGTTTTGGGCGCCAAAATCACACAAAGAATAAACGTTTAGATTTGAGCGGGAGATAAGGCCGACAAAACAGTATAACTATAGAGGACAAATGTCCATCGCTCGCTTGACTCTCTTGACTCTTGGCTCTGGACTCTTGACTCTCTCTCGCTCTTCCTGGACTCTTCTTTGACTCTTGACTCTTAGCCGTGCTGGTCGGTTATTCGAGTGTTGGGTGGAGCTCAATCGGAACGAGCTGCCTCGACAGGGCAAGTAACAGGGTACACCATCCCAAGCGTCGGTAAACGGTGTCCGGACCCAGAGGCCCGAGTAACCAGAAGAAAAACGAGAAGAAAGACGAGAAGAAATTCCACGTGCCGCCGCGGTCAGTAAACCCCGACCACGCCCGAAGTTATAACGACAGAATCCATCTTTGAATTCTACAGACTACTACATGAACCGTTTCCTTTGAATTCTACGGATTACTGCACGATCCGGTCTGAATCCATCGACCACTTCATGACATCAGGGAATCTGGCTTACCTTTCGCGGCAGCGAGAGTAAACAAGTGGGGTGCAGAAACCCTTACAACCACGTGACAGTCAGGCGCTGCAGCGAAACGAGCTGAGTGCCTCACTTTAAATTTCCGAAGTGAGCCGAGTGGTGAGCATGTTTTCCGATCCTACAAATCCAGACGTAGTTTAGGTATATTGAGGGAGGGTGGTTTTTCTCGGGTTAATGTATAATGTGTTCCCCCTTTTACGATGTGTCGTGTGTTCCCCATTTCCATAGACCAAGTTTTATGAACGTGTGTATACTTGTACTCTCTTTGATCTGCGCCTATGACATGTATTTCATGATTTTAGACGCCATGCAATAAAGATATTCATTTCGTGCTATTCAACCGAGTCTATTTGAGTCTTTCTCTGCATTACTGCTCCTTGCATCTAAGTCCAGGTGTCAGAACCGTAAGGGCGAGTGGGTCGAACCACTCACAGGTGCTTATTGCAAAAGTCTGGCCGGAGACCAGAGCAAGCAATAGTATAGGCAACGAAGGCCTCACCTCGCACCAGTACCGTGACCCCTTACAGGTGTATTAGATTTCATTGTTATGACCCCCAGGTCAAGCTATCATATCACTAGATGTATATTGGGTAATAAAGTTAAACTCCTGATCATAAGGGATGTAGTAGCCACTTATGCTGAACCCAAGAGAATATCTAGTATGGACCCGATATTTGTAATTGTTATTTATATTGAATTTCATCTGCAATAACTCTATCCGCTAACAAATATCATCTAGGGTCACCTGTAATTCCTTGAATGCTTCATTTACACTCTTCTGCCTCCTTGTCCCTTGTTTAGTATCATCAGCAAGTTTGATCAATATTGAATCTCTAAATCCATGTTATTTAAAATCAGAAACAGTAGTGGTTCCATAGGGAACTGCACTCTATATTTCCCCAGTCCAATATAATTCCACTAGTACCTGCTACTTCCTCGCTTTCAGCCAATTGCTTATCCAACTCCAAGTTTTACCTAGGAAACCTACTGGCTTAAGATTATGTAGTTCCCCTTCATGTGGAACTTTATTGAAGACTTTCTGGGAATCTGGGTACACTACATCATAGGACTTTCCGAAGTACACTTGGGATATTACTTCCTCAAAAAAGTCAAGGTCGACCCCATTCTGAAACCGATAGCTGCCAGTTACTAGCTTATTTTCGTACAGGGTATCCTCAAGTTTGTGCCTAATGATTAATTCCATTGTTCCACTAGTTATCATTGTAACGCTAACGGGTCTGTAGTTACCCAGGTTCTGTCTTTCTTGAAAATAGATTCCCTGTTGGCTTGTTTCCAATCCAGTGGGACTTCTCCTGTGTTCATTGACTCACACGGTGATTGTCAGAGCTTGATTGATTTTGTCCCAAGTTTACCTTAGCATCCATGCCTGAGGATTATTGGTTCTGTACCTTTTAAACCTATTTTGGGTATCCATGAAAATGATATCAAAGTCAGTAAGTATAGCTGTAGTACCTGTTGTGATGGATGACATGCTAGTGGTATCTTCTCAAACAAATGCTTCCAGAAGATAATTATTTAGTATGTTATTTTATTTTATCCTCAGCTTCAACTCTATTTAAGAGATCTCAATCTTCTTTGATAACGCTCTTGTTATATGTCACGGCTATGCTCAGTTCTAGCTCCCTCTTTGGCCCCCAACTGCCGTTTTAATATTTTTTAGAGGATCCTGTATTCTTCCCAGTAGTTTGACTCATTTTGTTTTCTACCTTAATTTTCTACTGTTATCTTATTAACCTACTTAGAATTCTGTTTCTCTATTTATCCTGCATGCTCAGTAGTATGCCCTTAAGGCTATTCCATTGTCTTCAAGCTGAGATTTTCTTGAGCACTATCTCCTAATTGATCTGTTTAAGCTCTTCCCCTTTTTCCTGAAGTTGGGCCCTTTCAATTGAGTGAGGCATTGGTCAGCTGTATTATGTTCCTATTACTATTCAGTGGACAAGGAGATGAAAGTGCTGGGCACGCTGACCAATGCTTTAGTCACCTGTTTGATACATTTGTGGCCAGCACATGGGCTGATACTTCAGATGATCCCTAAACTAGCATGGGAGGAGGCAGACGCAAACATTGTGCGGGCAGTGCTGTCCCTATGCTGGAGGTTGGCTGCAGTGTCCTTGCAGCTGATGGCACAGATGTACAACCGACTGACCCAGAGCCTGCAGAGACAGTTGTCTTTTGTTATTGCTGGGTTGGTTTGGTAGGAGCTACAGATATGGTTGGGGGCATAATGGTGGGTGAAAGGCAGTTCAGCTCTGGGGCTTCCTAAGCTGCGTGGCGTGGCTTCTTTCAACTTGTACCATTTCAACTATGAAATAATGCAATTTGGATTTATTTCAAAGCATCCCCATCATTCATTTTAATTTGTCCTGCAAGCTTCCAGGGACTCTGTAATATGTATTAAATGGTTTCCCCACTCCTTAAATCAAAGTTAACGGCATGTCTGCTCTTTTACAGTTTTCCTTTTCTGCTAAACTTTGCAAATGCTGCAACTGCAGTGGGCTTCCTGGGGATTCTGCAACCAATATTTATCATGTTCTGTTGCTGAAAAGCAAAACAAGTACCAAACAAAAGCACCGGAAATGAGCATAAACATTTAAAAAACATTGGAAAGAAAAAAAGAAAAATGAATGACATATGCCATTGCCCTTTTAAGAACTCCTTTGCGCAAAAAAACTTTGCTTTGCATGCACTGCAGATGGGTGGGCTTAATGCACAAAGACATCTCACTATAAATGTCAGAAATCACATGCGCTCTGATTTGCATATGTTTCAGCCCTTGTATATCAAACTACAGTTCTCATTCTAATCTACACCGGCATTAAGCCCAAGCGGAAAAATGTGCTCATCGGGATTCCAGCAGGAATCAGTCGGGCTTGCGCGCTGCCAAATTTCCTGATCCCTGCCCATTTGAATCACACTGCCCGGAATTATCCCACCGGCAGGAGAAACTTCAACCCCAGAAGCTGAAATGAAAGCTTTATGGTTTGCATTTGGAAAACATTATGTCACTAGGCTACAGGCAAATTGTAAACACATACACCGTATCAATGGCCAAGGCAAATATAGTTGTAATGCCAAAAATTTACCAACATCATTTGAGTTCATTGCTTGTCTTGTGTGGTGTGACACCAACCCAGTTTCATTTATTGTTTTTTTTTTAATTGGCATAAATGCCTCAGGTTAGAACTGCAGACTTGCGATCCTTTGAGGTCTAACGCTAAAGCATTTCTGTAATTGAGATAACAACAACAACTGGCATGTAGCGCTTTTAATGTAGGAAAAACGTCTCAAGATTCCCTCACAGCGGAGTAAGGAAAAAATGGATGGCAAGAGAAAGAAGGAGGGGTGACCAAAACCTTGTTCAACAAGTTGGGTTTTAAGGAGGGTCTTAAAGGAAGACAGGAAGATGGAGAGGTGAGGAGGTTGGGGAAGGAGGAGGGGGGTAGGGGGTGGGGTTAGGGAGGGAATTCCAGAGCATGGGGCCGAGGCAGCTGAAGGCATTACCGCAAATGGTGGGGCAATGGGAATGTTGCAGAGGTGTACGCAGGCTGACTTTGTGACCGAGAGGATATGGGTTCGGAAACTCAGCCAAGGGTCGAATAGGATGCTGAGGTTGTGAACAGCCTGACTCAACCTGAGACAGTGGCTCGGGAGAGGGATGGAATTGGTGACAAAGGGAAGGTGTTTCTGGTGGGGGCTGAAGACGATGGCCGGAATTTTCTTTACCTGGTCGGGTACGGGTGGTCACCGTGGCGGGTCACGACCCCATTGTTGCTTCCATCCCGCTCCAGAAATCGACTTTGCGCAAATGGGGCCTATTAAGCCTGCCCTGCGCATTACCTGGCCCTGTTAAATAGTGTGGGTCTGATGACGTCACCCATGACGCGTTTTCAGCCGGGATATTTAAAGGAGCCGTGGCCACATTGCATTTGAAGGTTCATCTAGGAGTGTGCAGGCAGCACACTGGACAAATCAACTGCTGCAAACAGTTCAATAGATGACTGCACAGAGACAGAGGGCTGCACCCAGGTTCTCCGATGACTCCCTCCATATACTTGTGGAGGGAGTGAGAGCACACAGAGAGGTCCTCTTCCCTTCGAATGGGCGGAAGAAACCTCCCCAGGAGACAAAAAGAGCTTGGCTCCAAATTGCAGATGTGGTTAACAGCAGGGATGTTGTCATGAGGACCTGGGCGCATTGCCGGAAACGTTTCAATGATCTCATTAGATCAGGAAAGGTGAGTACAAAGCCACACTCAACTTCATCCTGCTGTGCCTCTCATCACATCCCCATCACTCTACCTTCCCAACCCTGCTGATGCACATCCTTACTCACACCAACATACCTTGCACGCCCACCCATCCCTCTCTCTCGATCTACATTATCACATCCCCGTCTGACTAGCCATCCCTCACACTCAGCCTCATCCTAATGCAACCATACCAACTAACAAGACACAAGGAGGCCACTTGGCATTGCCACCCCAATCCATCATAGTCTCTCTCTAAAGACAACAACAACAACTTGTATTTATATAGCGCCTTTAACATAGTAAAACGTCCCAAGGCGCTTCACAGGAGTATTAAAAGACAAAATATTTGACACTGAGCCACATAAGGAGAAATTAGGGCAGGTGACCAAAAGCTTGTTCAAAGAGGTAGGTTTTAAGGAGCGTCTTAAAGGAGGAAAGAGAGGTAGCGCAGCGGAGAGGTTTAGGCAGGAAATTCCAGAGCTTAGGGCCTAGGCAACAGATGGCACGGCCACCAAAGGTTGAGCGATTGTAATCAGGGATGTTCAAGAGGGCAGAATTAGAGGAGCGCAGATATCTCAGGGGGTTGTGCGGCTGAAGGAGATTACAAAAATAGGGAGGGGCGAGGCCATGGAGGGATTTGAAAACAAGGATGAGAATTTTGAAATCGATGCGTTGCTTAACTAGGAGCCAATGTAAGTCAGCGAGCACAGGGGTGATGGATGAACGGGACTTGGTGCGAGTTAGGACAAGGGCAGCCGAGTTTTAGATCACCTCAAGTTTACGTAGGATAGACCTAATCCATCCATTGCTTACACTCATTCCATCACTCTCACTCAACCTTCGCTTCTTTCCCTCCTTGCAGGAAAAGAGAGCCCACAATAAGGGAGAGGGAGAGAACCGGAGGTGGAACGCCAACATTTGCTACCCTTACAACAGCAGAAGAGGCTGCCTTAGAAGTGTCTGGAGTCGCCAAGCAGCTGGAGGTGGGAGACAGAGAGAGGGGGATATCACAGCAACCTAGTGACAGAATTACATATCATACAGCGACATGGCATACATCAGTCACTCATATGGGGACTGATGTCAGCAGCCATTGAATGGTCGTCATGTGCATAATGGTATCTGTACCCATTCTTCATATGGCATATCTAACTCATCTCTTTACTCTCCCACAGGTCCATCAAGAGCCGCCCCACCACCCTACTGTTCAGGAGGAAGAAGAAGACGACTCCTCAGAGGAGCCTCCAGTCTCTGAGGGCGCAGCATCGCCAGACTTAAGCGCACCCAGCACCAGCGCAGAGACGTACACCTCGGTGGGTGCCACACGACATAGAGTAGTGTTGTTACCTGGTGTCTCACAACTCACAAGTGAGCAAGAGCAAATGGTGGAGACAAGGACAGCAGTGGAGACTCCTCGCCGGAGGGCGCAGGACACTCCCAGCTCTGCTCAGCTGCATGCAGACACTGAGCCTCGGGGGCCATCCAGAAAGAGGGTGATCCTGGAGGTGCAGCAAGAAGTGCAGGAGGCTCTGACAGGTTTTGTGAGCGTGATGTCTGCAAATGTGCAGAGAATGGAGGAGTCCATCTCCAACATGAGCACCACCATGTCGCAGGCGATGGCGACTGTAGGCTCTTCATGGATAGGATGGCCACCTGCATGGAGCAGCTAATGTGCCACTCACAGGAGCACATGGTCTCTATGGAGAATAGATGGCAGAGGCTCATAGACCTCCTGTCTAGGAGGGATGTCAGCGTAGACATGGGTCCTCACTGGCCCCACTGCTGTGCAGCAAGATGCTCTCCAGCTCCTTGCTAGCAGGGAAGTGTGGGTGACCCATGAGAGGGATGACGGTGAGAGGGGAGAGGGAAGTTGGGGCTCCTCTCAAAGCGCTCACACTTCTCCTCCGTTGCCACCCCCTCAGTCAGAGCCCCAGATGCCTCCTCGGACAGCGATGGCCGAGTCTGCCCCTGCACAGTCGCAGGGGGAGCAGACTTTAGCGGGGCCATCAGAGGCTCCAAAACCCAGAGGACGTCCGCCAAGAGTGTCTAAGCAGTTGCAGCAGGGAAGTGAGCCGGCTGCCTCTACCTCTGCTGAAGCCACAGGGAAGCACCTCGTAGAAGCACACGTAAGAGAAAGATGACACACAAGTAGATTCACAATGATGTTTTATTCACTGTTTATATAAAGTTTCCGTTATGTCAAACATAAAAATCTTTATTTTCACTACTTTCCGGTCTTGGACAAATTTGTGTGCACCTTTGGAAATGGCTTAGTGAGTTGCAGTGAATGATGAGACATAACGGTACCGCCATCAATTGTGGTCAGTGTGAAAGGAATGGCTTGATCACTGTAGGGATGCTTTATGGTGTTGCTGTGGGGTGGTGCCAACCTGGCGCAGCATGTGGCAGCCATATGGGTGTACTGCATAAAGTTAAGTAAATCTGGCAATGATGAGGCCATCCTGGCCTCCCGGGCAGCAATGTGCTCGAGTGCTGGTGGGATCTGGCCTGCCGGTTCCTCCAGATCCTGCTCCTCCTCGTCTTCCAGTTGATGCTCCTCCTCCTCCTCTTCCTCGTCTTCCAGCTGATGCTCCTCCTCCTGCTGCTCCTCCTCCTCCGAAGAGGCTGTGCGCTCAGTGCCTTGCTCCTCATGCAGTGCTAATCCTCGCTGCTGCGCTATGTTGTGCAGGACACAGCAGACCATGACAATTCTGGAGAGCCTGGCTGGTGCGTACTGAAGGGCTCCTCCAGATCTGTCAAGGCATCTGAAGCACATTTTCAGCATGCCTATTGTCTGCTCTATGACACATCTGGTGGAAATGTGGCTTTTATTATATCTCTCCTCGGCCTCAGTACTTGGCCTCCTCAAGGGTGTCATGAGCCACGTCTTCAGTGGATACCCCTTGTCTCCAAGCAGCCAGCTTGAGAGTCTGTTTGGAGGAGTGAAGAGCTGAGGGAGGGTGGACTGGCAAAGGACAAAAGAATCATGGCGGCTGCCAGGGAATTTGACGCACACATGCATGATGATCTTCCTATGGTTGCAGATGAGCTGCACATTGAGGGACTGGAAGCCCTTGCGGTTGACAAAGACTCCTGAGTTATGATGTGGTGCCCTGATGGCCACATGTGTGCAGTCAATGACACTCTGCACCGGTGGGAAGCCAGCCAGAGTGGCAAAGCCAAACACCCGCTCAGTAACACTGGCTTCAGCAGTGCAAAGTTGATATAATTAGCTGACTTGTCAAAGAGGGCATTGGTGACCTGTGTAATGCATCTGTGAGCGGCCGACTGCGAGATACCGTAAATGTCTGCTGCAGATCCCTGGAAGGAGCCTGAGGCAAAGAGTTGAGGGCGCTGGTGACTTTGACAGCCACTGGTAAGGTGTATCCACCCGTTCCTCTGGGCTGCAAGTCTTGCTCCTACAATGTGCAAATGTCTGTGACGACCTGGCACGATAGCCTGAGCCTCCTTTGGCACTGCTGCTCAGTCATGTTGAAGAAACTCATCCTCTGCCTACATACCCTGTGTTGGGAGTATCGCGTGCGGCGTGGTGCAGCCCTGCGCTGATGTCCTCTGTCCTGTGCAGCATCAGGTGGTTGAGGAGAAGATGGGTGGTGTTGTTGGTGGTGCTGCTGGTGTGCCTGGTGCTGCTGGTGTTGGGGCTCATCATGGTCCAATTCTGAGGACCAAGGTGAGACAGTATAAAAGGCACCCATGCTGATGGAATAGATGGCAGGTCAAGTAGAGATGACAGAGGCAATCTGTCAATGGTGAGATAGGTTCTACCAATGAGGTTAGACTGGATGGCGACTTTGCTGGAAACACTTGCAGCCTGTAGAAAGCTAAATCTGTGCTGGGAATGCAGTCAGCAACAGCTTCTGCCTGAGGAAAGTGATCAGCTGTGAGGTGGGAGCTTTTATAGTACATTTCATGCTGTCAACTATTCCTGTCGTCATCCAGGGAAATTTGAAAGGTAGGGTTAAAAAGGCGCTTAAGGGTCTGACAAGTACTTGTTAATGATTTAAATTACGTCGCCCTCCTCTGCAATTTGGGTCTCTGCCGCACTGGCAAACGCGCCCGAGGGAAAGGCGCGTGGGGGCGGGATGACGGCAGGTTCCCGACCCGCTCCAACATATTTCAAATTTCCCACTCCATCCGCCTCCGTTCGCGCCCACACGGACCCCAGAAAATTCCGGCCGATGGATTTGAAGATAAATATTTATGAATGAATTTAAGACAATCCGCAAAAAGTCGAAAGTGAAAATTAGGAGAAATTTTTACTCGGCGAATTATTACAATCTGAAATGGTGGTGGAAGCAGGTTCAATAGTAAATTTCATAAGGAAATTAGATATATACGTATGGTAGAATAGTGGTTACGTTACTGGACTAGTAATCCAGAGGCCATGAATTTAAATTCAGTTAATTAAATAAATCTGGAATAAAAAGCTAGTATCAGTAATGGTGACCATGAAACTATCGGATTGTCCTAAAAACCCATTTGGTTCACTAATGTCCTTCAGGGAAGGAAATCTTCCGTCCTTACCCGGTCTGGCCTATATGTGACTCCAGACCCACAGCAATGTGGTTGACTCTTAACTGCCCTCTGAAATGGTCCAGCAAGCCACTCAGTTGTACCAAACCGCTACAAAAAACAATAATGAGAATAAAACCGAGAGTGGCTCGGTAGCACCACTACTGACCGAGCTGGACGAACCCTGAAGGACATAGCTGGCAGACTGGGCCTGCAGCAGGTGGTGAGAGAACCAACACGAGGGAAAAACCTACTTGACCTCGTCCTAACCAATCTACCTGTTGCAGATGCATCGGTCCATGACAATATTGGTAGCAGTGACCACCGCACAGTCCTTGTGGAAACAAAGTCCCATCTTCACACTGAGGACACCCTTCCATCGTGTTGTGTGGCACTAGCACTGTGTTAAATGGGATAGCTTCAGAACAGATCTAGCAGCTCAAAACTGGGCATCCATGAGGCGCTGTGGGCCATCAGCAGCCGCAGAATTATATTCCACCACAATCTGTAACCTCATGGCCCGGCATATCCCTCACTCTACCATTACCATCAAACCAGGCGATCAACCCTGGTGTAGCAGAGCATGCCAGTAGCAAGACCAGGCGTACCTAAAAATGAGGTACCAGCATGGCAAAGCTGCAACTCAGGACTACATGCATGCTAAACAATGGAAGCAGCATGCTATAGACAGAGCTAAGCGATCCCACAACCAACAGATCAGATCAAAGCTCTGCAGTCCTGCCTCATCCAGTCGTGAATGGTGGTGGACCATTAAACAACTAATGGGAGGAGAAGGCTCCATGAACATTCTCATCCTCAATGATGGTGGAGCCCAGCACACAAGTGCAAAAGACAAGGCTGAAGCGTTTGCAACCATCTTCAGCCAGAAGTGCCGAGTGGATGATCCATATCGGCCTCCTCCTGAGGTCCCCACCATCACAGAAGCCAGTCTTCAGCCAATTCGATTCACTCCACGTGATAACCAGAAACAGCTGAGCGCACTGGGTACAGCAAAGGCTATGGGCCCTAACAACATCCCAGCTGTCGTGCTGAAGACTTGTGCTCCAGAACTAGCCACGCCTCAAGCCAAGCTGTTCCAGTACAGCTACAACACTGGCATCTATCCGACAATGTGGAAAACTGCTCAGGTATGTCCTGTCCACAAAAAGCAGGACAAATCCAATCCAGCTAATTACTGCCCCATCAGTCTACTCTTAATCATCAGCAGTGATGGAAGGTGTCTTCGACAGTGCTATCAAGCGGCACTTACTCACCAATAACCTGCTCACCGATGCTCAGTTTGGGTTCCGTCGGGACCACTCAGCTCCCGACCTCATTACAGCCTTGGTCCAAACATGGACGCAAGAGCTGAATTCCAGCGGTGAGGTGAGAGTGACTGCCCTTGACATCAAGGCAGCATTTGACCGAGTGTGGCATCAAGGAGCCCTAGTAAAACTGAAGTCAATGGGAATCAGGGGAAAAACTCTCCACTGGCTGGAGTCATACCTAGCACAAAGGAACATGGTTGTGGTTGTTGGAGGCCAATCATCTCAGCCCCAGGACATCGCTGCAGGAGTTCCTCAGTGCAATGTCCTAGGCCCAACCATCTTCAGCTGCTTCATCAATGACCTTCCCTCCATCATAAGGTCAGAAGTGGGGATGTTCGCTGATGATTGCACAGTGGTCAGTTCCATTCGCAACTCCTCAGAAAATGAAGCAGTCTATGCCCGCATGCAGCAAGACCTGGACGACATTCAGGCTTGGACTGATAAGTGGCAAATAACATTTGCGCCACACAAGTGCCAGACAATGACTATCTCCAACAAGAAAGCTTCTAACCACCACCCCTTGACATTCAACGGCATTACCATCACCGAATCCCCCAACATCAACATCCTGGGGTCACCATTGACCAGAATCTTAACTGGACCAGCCACATACTATGGCTATAAGAGCAGGTCAGAGGCTGGGTATTCTGCGGCGAGTGTCTCACCTCCTAACTCCCCAAAACCTTTCCATCATCTACAAGGCACAAGTCAGTAGTGTGATGGCATACACTCCACTTGCCTGGATGACTACAGCTCCAACAACACTCAAGAAGCTCGACACCATCCAGGACAAAGCAGCCCGCTTGATTGGCACCCCATCCACCACCTTAACCATCCCTCCCTCCACCACTGGCGTACCGTGGCTGCAGTGTGTACCATCTACAAGATGTACTGCAGCAACTTGCCAAGGCTTCTTCAACAGCACCTCCCAAACCCGCGACCTCTTCCACCTAGAAGGACAAGGGCAGCAGGTGCACAGGAACACCACCACCTCCAAGTTCCCCTCCAAGTCACACACCATCCTGACTTGGAAATATATCGCCGTTCCTTCATCATCACTGGGTCAAACTCCTGGAACTCCCTCCCTAACAGCACTGTGGGAGTACCTTCACCACACGAACTGCAGCGTTTCAAGAAGGCGGCTCACCGCCACCTTCTCAAGGGCAATTAGGGATGGACAATAAATGCTGGCCTTGCCAGCGACGCCCACATCCCATGAACGAATTAAAAAAAAGGAGAAAGTTGCAGAGCTATGGGAAAGGAGAAGGGGAGTGGAGCTAATTGAATAGCTCTTTCAAAGATCTGGCACAGACTCAATGGGCTGAATGGCCACCTTCTGTGCTGTATGATTCTATGGTTCAATAAATTTATTCTCTTTTCAATTGTCTATATTGATCAGGGTTAAGTTGGATAACCCCCGAAAACGGGCGCAGGGATCACGATGCGCGATTAACCTGCGCCCATTCACTACGATGCAGGCAGGACATCAAAT
Organism: Squalus acanthias; assembly: GCA_030390025.1. Classification (NCBI taxonomy): domain Eukaryota; kingdom Metazoa; phylum Chordata; class Chondrichthyes; order Squaliformes; family Squalidae; genus Squalus; species Squalus acanthias. Next base: position 69,244,083 of record CM059429.1, read on the forward strand.
TCATGCCTGCCGCCTGCTGTTTTAAATGATTGCTGCGTGTAGCCAGCGCTCCCCATTCTGCTCATTGGGTGCACACATCAGCAGGAGGCCCGATATCACATGTGCCTAGTGCTACTTAATGCCAGCCTGCACCTCTTAAAGGGGAGGTGCATTGTGGCTGGAATAGGTGCGGCGAGTATTTTCAAAAGTGTGTGGAAGATTCAACAATGGTCTGGCCATGGTTGAGAACATGCACCAAGGTTTTCAAACACTGCACTGGAGATCTTGGTGGAAGAGGTGGAAGAGAGGAGAGATGCCCTCTATCCACAGGGGGGCAGGTGGCCCTCCAGATACATGCTCAGGAGGCAGTGGGAAGAGGTAGCAGCGGAGGTCAATGCCAGGAGTATAACTGCAAGAACCTGGATGCAGTGCAGGAAGAAGTTTAATGATCTCACACGAGTTGTTAACGTCAGTTGGTTAAATCTTCAAATGCCATCTCTTACCAACTGCACCACTAGCCTCATCCACTGCTCAATTCACTGCACCCCATCACCCATCTACCAACAATCTCTATCAATCAGGACTCAACCCGACAATTCAGATGCTTCACCTCACCCTCACACACTTAGCACTGTTGCAAGCCTTACACCCACATCTCACAGCTCGCACACAATGGCAGCAATTTAAGCATGACAGCCACATCACACAAACATATTGCACGACGCTCACTGACACACTTCCCTCTTTCTTGCAGGAGAAGGTGGTGCATAACAGAAAGCAGCAGAAATTAACTGGAGGGGCACAAGCGTGCCTGCATGTTTTAACCCCCATGGAGGAGACAGTGCTAACCATCATGAGAAGCGGCATCACTGAGGCCGTGGCTACCGGCGGGGGTGAAGCGATTGATGATGAGGGTATCCGCATACTTAATCCTCCATCTCTCATCCCACTTCTCCCTTATCCCTCAGTCTCTTCTGACTGAGAAGCTGCAGATGGTGTAAGCATACACTTCCTACTTTCTCCTCTCCCCTCACCACAACCCAACCCTTGTCCTTTTTTCCTTTCAGATACTCAAGAACTGGAACCTGCCCAGGCAGTGGAGGAAGAGGAAGAAGAAAGTGAAGATGAAGGGACACCGTCACACAACCTCCTAGTCGCAACCACCAGCTCAGGTACTGACTCCGCATATATTTTAGAGGATAGGATAGAGGAGGGATCCGCACGTGGTGAGACACTGGGCATAAGTGCACAAGTGCCAGGGCTGGGGGAAAGGATAGCGCACATGCCAGCTCACCGGAGGGTGAGGTCACAGACTAGTTATGCTGCAGAGGACTCAGATGAAGACTTCGATGGGCCAGGCTACAGAAGAAGGCTGATGGGTGTACACACCCAAATGCTTGGTGCACTGGAATCACTGCCGGAAAGCCTGCGTTCCATGTCAAGAGGCATGGATGAGTCCGGCACCAACTTGGCACAGGGCTTTACACAGAGCTTGGAGCCCATCCTTTCCAACATGGATCGGGTGGTCATCTCCATCAGTACACCTCTGGAACCAACCATGATGCAGTGTCTGATGGCCAAATCTCAGCTTCCATTGCAGCACAAGCAGCTTCCACCAAAAGTCTGAGTGCTGCCATGCAAGCTCAGACTGCTACCATCATGGCTCTGGATACCAGTGTGTTAAAGGGGACATCATAGCCCTCCCGCAATCTGTTCTCCAACAGATTACTAGGATTGCTGAGACGCTGTCCCGGGGGAGTGGCAGTGGCTCCATGGAGCACTAAACTCCTGTCCTCTCTCAGGATGACAGCATTCGTGCTCCCACCCCTGCCACTCTGCCAGTGCCCTTACTGTTGCCTGTTAGCCAGCCAGCCCAGGCTGCTGCAGCCCAGGCCGAGATGGTGCAGTCTGAAGCTGAGCCTTCTAGGCCCAGAGTTGCTCGAGGTCACCCTCCAATGCTATCTGCAGTCTTCTCAACTGAAGGTCAGCAGCCATGTTGTAGTCACTGGGGAAGCACCTTGTAGAAGCACTAGGAGAGGCAAAGGCACACGGAAGAGACACAGAGGGAAGGCACAAGGGTGATTAGTTTATTTTTATATGCATTATGTCATGATATAATTTATAAATTTGGATTGGAATGTGAATTTTGTGTTGGCTTTTAATATTGCATTGTGGGAATGAGGACGATGTGATGGTCAGTAACAGAGAGAAGGTAAGGAGTGTGGGACTGTTGGTGAATGGAGAGGTGTGGTTGAGGTTATTGGTATTGCTCATGAATTATTTGGTCATGTAGAGCCTGGGCAGAAAGGGGCTGTCTGCATTGTAGCCTCCCTTCCGCTTCCTGTTCCTCCACTTCCTCCTCCTCCACTTCCACCTCCTCCACTTCCTCATGCTCCTGCTCCTCAGCTTCTTGCCTGATAGGTGGTGGCAAGGGCTGCTTCCCCATAATGGCAAGCATTGCTTGAGGACGCTGATGGTGTGCTCTATAATGTTCCTTGTGGCAGCATGGCTCCCATTGTAGGCCTGCTGTGCACGTGTGCATGGGTTCCGGACTGGAGTCATGAGCCATGCCATGAGGGGACAAACCTCATCGCCCAGTAGCCGGCCTTTGACTTGTCGTGGTGGGTCAAATACAGGTGGCACAGTGGACTGCCACAGAATTAAGGAATCGTGACTACTGCCGGAATACCGGGCATTGACCTGCATGATGCACGGCCGGTGGTCGCACACCAGCTGCACATTGAGGGAGTGGAATCCCTTTCGGTTCAGGAAAATGGCAGAGTTGACATGAGGCGCATGCAAAGCATGCAGTCAATGGCAGCCAACACCACAGGGAAGCCTGCACTCCTTGAAAACCCTCATGCTCGCACCGCCTGCTTGTCTCTGGCAAGCGGGAATGAGATGAAGCTGTCTCACTTTGCATAGAGAGCCTCAGTCACCTCCCTTATGCAGCAGTGCACTGCAAACTGCGAGATGTTGCTTAATATCTCCAGCAATAGCCTGGAAGGAGCCATTCGCATAAAAGTTCAGAGCCAGGGTCACCTTGACAGCCACAGGCAATGCGGTTCTCGCCCTGCTCTGAGGTTGGAGTTGTGGCTGCAGCAGTTAGCAGATTTCAGTCACGACCGCTTTAGTGAAGCACAGACATCTCAAGTATTTGTCAACGCTGAAGTTCTCTGCAGATATGGCCTCCTGCTGATAGCCCTTCTCCCCCCTCCTCCTCCTCCCCCCTCTTCCAGCAGCTTGTCCTGCTCTGTGTGGCCTCTCTTCATTCTCCCAGTCATGCTCAATTCCAAGAGGAAGGCCTACTAGACCACCCATGTCTGCAAGCAACTGGTTTCAGAACAAGCCTTTAAGTCACCAAAAAAGTACTTGAGCACCAGCCAGACCACTCCCTGTAGACTATCGAAACTTTACACAAGTATGGAAAAGCTCCCAAAATGCAAAGAATTGCACCAATAGCCAGAAGAAAGAATCCAACAACTAACCTATAAGTAGTTCATGATCCCTTTGAATAGCGCTGATGGGGGGGTCCTTCATGCCGTTTAACGTCGTGTTCAGCTGTGCGAAGTTAAGAGAGGGCATAGGCTGGAGCGTGGAGCTCGAAAATGGAAGCGCTGGCGTCAAATCAGCGTCGCACACTGATTGACGTAATGATCTGCCTGCTGCCGGCAGACGTTAGGCGCGCGCGCGCAAACCCCTTTACCAAGATGGCATCTGGCGCACTTCACATTGGAAGTTTGCGCGCACATTTGTGGACTCCATTTTCGAACTTTAGGAGGCCTCGTATCACCCAAAATAACGGGCGCGACAGAGCCCAATTTCTCCCCCATTATATTTCTTCCAAGAGAGCTAGTGACGGTGTTATCATTTCTTCTCTCTATCCTTTATTGTAATAACTTGAAGCACCTTTGTATTTTAGTCAAACTTGGTAGATGGATACATTCAGTTGGATGCTGGGACAGATCTGGTCATTTCACTTGTTCTCAAGATGATCTGTTGGTCCACAGTTACCTAGGTGTGTCTCAAATTGTGTTTTATTGTTAATTTTTAGAATTTAGTTTAGTAGATCTCTCTGTTTAGATCAATTTTGCACGAATGAACAGGCTAGGGTGGCATCTCCTGCACTGTGTTCATGATGTCACTTTTTTATGCCTATTTTAGAACAGATTACAGGCCAATATTTTGTGTGTTGGTTATAAATGAATATCTCTTAAGTTAGTAAATAAAATAGAACAAAAATCCACTTGCAATCTGCTGCACTCTTCAACAAAAGACAATCTTCATCCTTTGAGCACTGAAACAGATTTTTGATTCGCTTGAAAGAGAGGAACTGATTTTTCTGCAAATTCCAAAGTGTCTCAGCAAGCAATAGAGAGATGTATAAAACCGAAGAATATTTCTTAACACGTCTTCTACTTGGATAAACCATAACAGAAAACCTTGTGACAATTTAACTTGGTGCTGAAATGTTGATGAATTCTTAAAAGGTGTTTATTGTCACGACTGTAACTTAATAACCACTTCAGATTTTGCCACTAGCTAAATATGGTAATTCACTTTCTTTGTTATGAAGCGTCGATGGTTTTGGTATTTCAATGATTTTGTTTGTAGTTGCTGCAAAGTGTCAGTTATTGAAAACCACCACTAGCTTGGCTTTATTGTATAATATTCCATAAGCCCATAATGCAAGGAGGATTCCTGGAAAGGAAATGTTATCTCAAAAACATGTGAATTTCAAAGGAATCTCCGGAGACATCTGGAAACCATTAAAGCCTCCAAATTCCTTCAGAACGGCACTTTCCATAATAGATTTGATCTGCCAACAACTGTGCTGCAGGAATTTCTTTTGATCATAGACCTCACATTTTGCAGTAAAAATTAACTGCATACCTCATTAAAAATTGATTTACATTTTTTCCAAGTAGATATTGCGCAGTAATTACCATTTTATTAACAAGTGTTTATTTACAGTAGTTTCTTATTTATTAACAAAGATCCTTACAATCATCGGGCATGTAGCTGGCAGCTTAATCCTATCCTATCCTTGGATATACACTGAGGTAGAGTTAGGCTGATCCATTATTCGGTGGCCATAGAGCAAATCAGTTAAAGCATTTCTTTCACAGCTCCGCAGTCACAGGGACGTAAGCAGTGCACATGCACTATATGCATCACTATATGAGGCCTGTATTGGTAAGATTAGTATTTACAATACAGGTCCACTGCTGAAAGTCCTATGAAGCTGTGAACTCGAGTTTTCAGTTCCATTAATAGTTTTACAAGTGCCTTTAACTGTTTTGATTCTAGGCCTATGCTATGAGCATTGTTCTGGAGATATAGAGATGATTGGACTTGGGTATCGGGAACACAATCTCAAAATTCGCTGACAAAACAAAAGTAGGGGGTTTCGCAAGCAGGGGCAAGACTGTAGAAGACTTCAAAAAGACACGGACAGGTTAGCAAAATGGGCAGGTAGATGCAAGCTGAAGCCAGGAAATGCAAAGTAATGCATTTTTGGAGGAAAAGCAAGGAATAGGGGTATAAATCAATGGAAAGATGATGAATGTTGTGGAAGAACAGAGAAATCCAGGAGTGCAAATACTTAATTCCTTGGAAATGTAATTGCAGGCATATAAAGCCATAAATAAAATCAGTAGCATTTTGGGTTTTATAAATAGGGCCATAGAGTACAAAAACAAGGCAATGTTTTGACTACAATTCGAGTACTGGGTGCAGTATGGACACCCCATTATAGAAAGGACATTAAAGCCATAGAGAGCACACACATGGATTCATCAGGATGATACCAGAGATGAGAAACTCAAGCCGAGGAGAGACTTGAGATACTGGAACTAATTCCACTGGATCAGAGAAGGCTAAGAGGAGATTTAATAGAAATGTAACATTTCTGAATGGTTTTGATCGGGTGAATAGGAAAAGACTATTTCTTCTTGTTGGGAGTCAGAGATGAGGGTGGTCTTCAATTTAACATTGTCACTGAGCATGAAGGGAGAGATTAGGAGGAATTTCTTTATGCAGAGGGTTGTCTCAGCATGGAACGCTTTGCCATGCGGAGTGCTTGAAGCCGAGACCATTGCAATTTTATGGGGAAATTAGATACATAGTTAAAGCAGAGGAAGATACAGGGCAATGGGAAAAGAGTGGGGCAGCAGGATTAGCTTTGAACCGGCACGGTGGGCCAAATGGCTTCCATCTGAGCAGTTATCTACTGAGGTTCCTTCCAGGTACTCCCCCAGTGGTAGGAGTAAGTAAGATTGTGGGTGGGGTGGTGAGTGAGTGAGTGAGTGAGTGAGTGAGTGAAAGAATAGTAAGAAAGGGATGGTACTAATCCTGAGCTTCAGAGAGTCCTCCAGCTTCACCCTCTACATTTTCAGGCAGCATCATTTCCAGCATGGCATGTTCAACGTAACAAAGGGAACTAATCTGAGGGAGGTCTCCTACCTTCTGTTATGCATCACTTTTTTTCTGCAAGCAGAGCAGTGCGGAGATGTCAGAAGTTTGAAGGGCACAAAAATGACTAAGAACCAAGTGGCCACCCTTGCGTGTGAATAAATGAACACACTTGTGGGTGATTAACTGTGCATGCATCATGCAGGTTTGCTTTGTGGGGATACCATTCCAAGTGACAGTGCAACAGAAGTTAAAGTGGGCGCTGTTGTGAAGGTGAAACTAAGTAATCATGATTCACATCACATTTTAGTTCTGGCATAGAGAAGGACATTCAGCAGAAGAAAGAACGAACAAACTTACATATGCAGAGGGGGTGATTTTCTCAATGGGGAGCTTTTGGAGGCGAGACTCCCACTTGTCGGGTTTCAGTCCCACCTCCATCAACTTCTGGCCAACCCACGCTATTTTCCCTTGATTGACCTTGTTAAGCCAGCCCAGTGAAGCTGTCAAACAGTGACATTCTCTGTAGTTTGATGAGGTCCTGCATTCAAGACCTCATCAAACTTTTTTCTTTTACAAAAATGAGATGGTTGCTGCATCTGAGAATCCAACGGCCATCTGTCATCTGCAACACGGAGGTCCGAGACTCTCCGCATACACACCAACTGAAGCCTGCAGGAAGAAACAAAGGTAAGTACACTTTTACTAACACTTTGCACTTACCTCAGATACTCACCTCTCCACTCTTGCACCCATCACCTACCTTCACACTTTTGCAGCACCCCCCCCCCCCTCCGCCGACCCCCGCAGACCCAGTACTCGCCTTGCTGACCTGGCGGGTTTTGGAGCCTTCAGGAAGCCCGCACTTGTGAGGGCAAAAAGGGGATAATCCTATTTTCTGCCTGTTAATTACCTGTTAACAAGCAGTTAATAAGCTTTAATCCCTTCCCGCCTCCAAGGAGACGGGACCCGGCGTGGGACGTCTACCCGCCTCCTAGATGGCATGGAGGTGGGTTGGGGGCGGGTTTGGCACCCGCCTCCAAATTCTGCCATTTTCCCAGCAGTCCCGCCTCCATACCCGCCTCCCCAGGGCTGGCAAAATCGCCCCCATATATCGCCTTTCACGGCCTCAGGGTCTCCCAAAGCAGTTAACAGCCAATGAAGTACTTTTTTAATGAAGGATAGTCACGCTAGTTATGTAGGGAAACATGACAGTCAATTTGTGCCCAGCAAGATCCTACAAACAGCATTGAGATAAACTACCAGATAATCTGTGTTAATGATTTTGGTTGAGAGATAAATATTAGCCAGGAGACTGGGAGAACTCCCCTCATCTTCTTTGAAATAGAGCCATGGGATCTTTGACATCCACCTGAGTTTAATGTCTCCTCTGAAAGACAGCACCTATGACAGTGTAGCACTCCCTCAGTATCAGCCAAGATTATGTGCTATGTTTAAAAAAAAACACTCAGCCCATCAAGCCTGTTCCTTTAACAGACCATATGCAATCTTTTCCATTTAATATCCTGAGGAAAAGCTCTGCCAACTTTCTCCATGCCTGTCCCCAAAAGTTAAATCAAGCAACACTCCACAATATCCACCTAACATCATCCAACCTAGGTCAGTCCCATGTGTGTACTGGTTATAATCGCAATCTCAGAATTACCTCCCCAAAAAAACACTTGACCAGATTGAAAAGTGGATGTTCCAGTCAAACGTACAGATTCTCTTCCTATTACCAATCAAAAATACTTTGGTCACTGGTGCTCAGCTCATGCACAGCATTCCAGGGGTAACGGTGGAGGTTATCTGCATGCTGCTGAAGTAAAAACAACCGATTGCAAACTTTCTTTCATTTACTTGGGAGAGGGGAACTGTATTATTCAACATAACAACAGAAAACGCTGGAAAAACTCAGCAGGCCAGGCAGCATCCGTGGAGAGAGAAACAGAGTTAACGTTTCAGGTCGAAGACCTTTCGTCAGAACACTTCTGTTAATATACAGTCAGTGCACAGACTCTCAAATTTGAAAGATTCAGTGTTATTACAAAACAGCAGTGGCGTTGAACCGAGCGATTAAAAGTGTCACCGACAGCACCGCGTTTATCTGTTTTTGAAATCTATTTTGCCTCCTGCTCTGTTTATTGGCCTCTCGTTGGCAGGAGCATGTTGTAAAGTGGCTTTCAAGCTTAACTGGGATTTCCTGTACAAGTATCTGTAAAGTTGCATCTGCACCTTACTGAGGAGAATAAAATCTGTAACTTTGAATAATTTACTCAAAAAAACCCTTCTGCTATTTGCTTTAAACCACATGTTGCTGTGCTGAGGAGAACTTCAGATTGTAGCAATGCAGTTCTACATTGGTAAAACCTGGGGGTCCAGGAAAGGGTGTCATTATTGTAGTTGATTTGTGTTTTGTAGCCATGCAGTAAAACTTTCCAGAGAATCTTGGCTGTTGAACAAAACAGATACTTGTGTTTTTTTTCAAGAGCCAAAGAGGGATTGTTTTATAGTATAGCTCAGTGAGTTTTATAGTGTAAAAAACACAAGCCAATCACACTGATGTCAGCCCTCCCATGATTCATTATACAGAAGAGAGGCAACAGCACCTCCTGGTGACAAAAATGTAGTCGAACAAGTTGGATATCAACAGAGCCTGCAGCAGACGATTCAAAACATTGAGCACAGGATTTTGTTTCTAATTTAAAATAGAGCAAAATTCTCTTCAATAAATAAAGTTCCAAAAGGTTTCCCCAATTCCGCACGAAACACTATTAACTAAACTGAAGCTTTGGTGATTCGGGGTAAACCCTAAGAATGGATAAGAGACTCGTTGCATGGTAGGAAACAATGAGTACCCATTGGAGGAGTTACGTTGGAGTGGGGAAAACTACTGAGTGAGTGAGGTGCCTCAGAGCTCGGGGCTGGGACCTGTACTCTTTGTAATTTACATAAACGACTTGGATTCAGTAACTCAATGCAAAGCAGTCAAATCTGCACATGATAACCAAACTAAGGAGGGGCTGTGGAATCTGAAGAGGCAGCCCGAAATGACACAATGAGTTGGACAAAATATGTAAGTGACAGATGAAATTTGATGCAGGAGTGTAAAGTGCGACGCAGAGGAAGAAAAACTAGATGACACACATACTCCATGAATGGTGCTGCAATAGCTAAGGATGAAGCTGAAGAAGACCTCTGAGTCTTGGTTGACTAAACACATCCAACAATACAAAACAGCAATCCACAAATCTAACAGGATGTTATACTACATAGCCCAAACAGTAGAATATAAGAGATAATGATCAAACTTTATAGTGCTCTGGTCAGACCACACCTTGAATCCTGCATCCAGTTCTGGTCACTGAGACACAAGGGAGGCAGTCAAGTGTTGGAGGCAGTACAGAGAAAAGCCACAAAGCTGATCCCTAATGAGTTATGAAGAAAGACTGGAGGCACTTGGTATTTTCAGCCTGGAAGAGAGACAGCTGAGATCTTATAGAAGTATTTAAGATTGTTAAGGAAAGAGAAAAATTAACCCAAAATATTACTTTAAATTAAACCGCGGGAGTAGAACAAGGGGACACAGATTCAAACTAGGGAAGGGTACTTTCAGGACAGATATTCAAAAATTCTTCTTCACACAAAGTGAGATCGGCATGTGTAATAGACTTCCAGATAGAAGCAAATACCTTGGAATCATTTAAGAAACAATTGGATGCTGCAGTAGAGGGTTACTATCACTCAGGAAATAGTACTTGGTAAAATAATGGGACTAAAAGATGACAAGTCCCCTGGACCAGATGGCCTGCATCCCAGGGTCTTAAAAGAAGTGGTTGCAGAGATGGTGGATGCATTGGTTGCAATATACCAAAATTCCCTGGACTCTGGAGAGGTCCCAGCGGATTCGAAAACCGCAAATGTAAGAAATGTAAGAAAGGTGGGAGACAGAAAGCAGGAAACTATAGACCAGTTAGCGTAACATCTGTCGTTGGGAAAATGCTGGAGTCCTTCATTAAGGATGCAATAGCAGGGCATTTGGAAAATCATAATGCAGTCAAGCAGAGTCAGCATGGTTTTATGAAAGGCAAACCATGTTTAACAAACTTGCTGGAGTTATTTGAGGAGGTAACGAGCAGGGTGGACAAAGGTGAACCAGTGGATGTGGTGTATTTGGATTTCCAGAAGGCATTCGATAAGGTGCCACATAAAAGGTTACTGCATAAGATAAGAGCTCATGGAGTTGGGGGTAATATATTAGCATGGATAGAGAATTGGCAAACTAACAGAAAACAGAGAGTCGGGATAAATGGGTCATTTTTCGGTTGGCAAACGGTAACTAGTGGGGTGCCACAGGGATTGGTGCTGGGGCCTCAACTATTTACAATCTACATTAATGACTTGGATGAAGGGACCAAGTGTAATGTAGCCAAGTTTGCGGATGATACAAAGATGGGTGGGAAAGCAAGTTGTGCAGAGGACTCAAAGAACCTGCAAAGGGATATAGACAGGCTAAGTGAGTGGGCAAACATTTGGCACATGGAGTATAATGTGGGAAAGTGCGAGGTTATACACTTTGGCAGGAAAAATAAAAAAGCAAATTATTATTTAAATGGAGAGAGATTACAAAATGCTACAGTTCAGAGGGACCTGGGGGTCCTTGTGCATGAAACACAAAAAGTTAGCATGCAGGTACAGCAGAATGTTGGCCTTTATTTCAAAGGGATTGGAGTATAAAAGCAGGGAAGTCCTGCTACAACTGTACAGGGTATTGGTGAGACCACACCTTGAGTACTGTGTATAGTTTTGGTCTCCTTATTTAAGGAAGGATATACTTGCATTGGAGGCAGTTCAGAGACGATTCACTGGGTTAATTCCAGAGATGAGGAAAGGTTGAGCAGGCTGGGCCTATACTCATTGGAATTTAGAAGAATGAGAGGTGATCTTATTGAAACATATAAGATACTGAGGGGGCTTGACAAGGTAGATGCAGAGAGGATGTTTCCCCTCGTAGGGAAATCTAGAATGTGGGGGCACAGTTTTAGAATAAAGGGTCGCCCTTTTAGAACTGCGATGAGGAGGAATTTCTTCTCTCAGAGGGTCATAAATCTGTGGAATTCTCTGCCCCAGAGAGCTGTGGAAGCTGGGTCATTAAATACATTTAAGGTGGAGATAGACAAATTTTTGCAAGATAAGTGAGTGAAGGGTTATGGGGAGCGGGTGGGGAAGTGGCTTTGAGCCCAAGGTCAGCCATGATCTTATTGAATGGCAGAGCAGGCTCAAGGGGCCAAGTAGCCTATTCCTGCTCCTATTTCTTATGTTCTTATGTTGTTAGGATCTCTCTGAATGGATGAATTAAGATGGGCTGAATGACCTCCCTCGCCCATAATTATTTTGTGACCATGTCACATTTAGTTCTTTCACAATTAAATAGTTATAGGAGCCTAGGTCACTGAAATTGACCTCCAGACAGATAAGACCCTTTGGTCAGTCAATCCATGGTTCACTCATATCAGAGTTGGGTCTGCAGTGTTGCTCAAACCTGTCTGACTGGAGATTAATGGCTGTGGTAACCAAAAGCTCAGGTGTGGATTGTCTCTTTAAGGTCTATTCATTAGCTGCTACCTTATCACCTCTTCACCCTGCCACCTCAGAATTTTGTCAAAACTGCAGGAAATTATATTTTTGTTGAAATAGCTCCAGTGTTTTTTATCAGAAAAGTGAATACCTATCAATGGTCAATGTGTTGCTGTTTCACGGGACTACTCCAAGCTTCAGTTTTTTTCCATTGCTTATTCATGGAGATCAAATCTTGCAATGCTCAGCCTGAAAGCCTGTAAGTACTAAAGGAGCTGAGGTCAACTAATGTGCAACTGCTGTTTCTGCTGTAGCATGAGTTTCCCCAGTCGGGGACATAGCTTCCCTTCCAAATGTGTATTAACATTGAACCCAACAGGCATATGCAGTGGCATAATAATGCCATTACATGTAGGTAACATTAATGTTCTATTTAAAGCCAACATGCTGCCACGTTCTGAAATAAGGGCAGGAAAACAGCAAGCCTGCTAATTATGGGAATGTCCACTGCCATTTTGTCTCAGTGAATCTCGATCTCATTGACTGTGTCACTTCAACTGCAGTGATATAGACAAAAGTGGGGGTGGGGGGGCGGCGGGGAGGGGGGGGAGTGCGAGAGTAAATCAGGCCAAAGAGAAAAAGCAAAACCGATCCAATCACCAGGGAGAGAGAGAGATGATACAAAGCGAAACAAAAGAAAATTCATGCCACCATGTAGGAAAAAAGAAAATCAAAGCCAAGAGAAACAAATGTGTTATTAACTGCCACTTCAAGAAAACAAGCAAAACCTCCCTGTGAACTCGGAGGTAGAAGTGGGAGAGGGTTCAGAGTGTCTTTACATGGCAGCACTACATAGGTTTTGGGAGTCCTTAATAAATTGGTTTAACTAAAGTAATAGCAGTCAAAGTCTGTATACAACAAGGAGAGGAAGGGAAATATCAAGACAAAATAGAAAAGCCAAGGGAGTTAAATGTTATATGGGAAATGTTATTTTTTTAATATGTAACAGGTTTTGCCCTGTGTTTTTGTGGCTGGATTGAAGGATTTTGGCAGTGTAATTGTTTACATTCTTGCCTCCCTACATTCTCACTTGTGCACACACAAATATACAAAACAAAAACATACGAAGGGCAAGAATCTATACGATGTGGGAAAAAAATCCAATCTGGAAAACACTCCAGCATAGCCCCTTTAAAAGTTACAATGACTTAGAGAAGAAAACAAGCAGTGATGTTTGAAGACAGAGCACTCAGTGCAGATCACCGAATATGAGAATAGTGCATCGAGGGCAACTCTTGGTAAGTGCTAGCTTTGATTGCAATGAGACAAGACAAAGAATCAATAGTCTCGATTGGTACTGAGTGCACCTTAGCCTTAGCGATTAGAGACTTAGCCCGACGTGCATTTACTCAGTGGTCTCTATTTGCAAAGTTCTTAAACTTCCATTAACCTCAATTATGGCCGTTGATCTTTTTATGAAGGAACGGCAAGGTGCTTGCTACCCTTCAGAGTGACATAATGAGCACTGGGATAGCTGAACATCGAAAACAGCAGATGATTGTCTTTTAGCCCTACAAGTAAGTAACGGGATGGAAGCCACAGGCACTTCAATTTGATAGCCAATATCCAGCAAATTCTAGCCAATTTGTGTTACTTTCAAGAAAAGCCTTTTCATTTATTTCTGACCTTAATTTATAGGATGGTTTTAATATAGAAATCATCCCAAAGTGCTTTACACAGGGGGCAGGGGAAAAAATAGGAATAGATTGGGGAATGGACATCTAGCCACAGAGGGAGAGGTTAGGAGGGGGTGACCAAAAACTTGGGCAAAAAGATGGGCTTTGAGATTTTTAAAGTTGGAGAGGTGTAGTGGTAGAGTTTAAAGAGACAGTTCCAGTGGCGGCCAAGATCTTGGAGTCATTCAATTCCTGTATGCAAAGAAGATATTGTGGGTAGAGAAACGGGCATGATAATGTTATTGATAAATGATCAATTCACCCTTTCTGTTCACTTGTGCATCAAGATCACCAGCATTTTAGAAAAGTGCAGCCAAAATTCAATGACATTGTTGATAACAGGTGACAGACTCGGCAGTGAATTTTAACTGGAGCCATCAATAAAATGCTAAAGCTGAGGGTAGGTTGGGACAGGTGAACGAAGGCTTCATCCTCCATGTCCTTGGCCAAAATAATCCGAGGTTTTACTAGCACCTGCCGGCATCCATTTTGAGCTATTACCCGTGCACTGGCAGTGAATGATGTCACATAACTCTTCAATACACAGATTATTAGGAGATTTAGGCCACAATTATATTGTAGATACTAATTTGAGATGAGAACCTGTTTGGACCAATACCAGGCTGACAGAACTGAGTTATACTGCAGGCTCCACAACATGCTCTGGCCAAGGAAAACAATGCTTTGTGCTTGCGTGCACAGGTAGCACTCTACTTTTGACAATAGTTAAATTTGAATGTCAAGAAAGTGCCGATGAGACAATTGACTCTCTGCTATCATTTTAAAAGTTCCAAGGATTGCCTGGGAACCCTGGAGGAAAGAAGGCTAAGAGGAGATTTAATAAAGAGTTTTAAAATTATGAAGAGTTTCGATAGATTGAATAACGAAAGAATGGGGCAGAATTTGCGGTCGGTATGACCGTACTCTACCGCCTTTGAAATTGACCGCAAGTTCGAGATTTCCGCATGCGCTTATGCACTAAATCCCAAACTTGCGATCTGTCAAGTTTCAACTAGACAGGTCATCCATTCTGACTGTCAAATCCTCATTGCTCCCGAGAAATTGGGCTAATTGCTCACCAGCTGCACAGCAATTATGCTGGAAAATTTTACATCCGGAGCAAACAGATGCAGGAGCCTGTTTGCACAGTGTAAGGGATGGGGGGATGATAAAATTGTATAAATAATTAAAAAATAAACACATAAAAGTGCCATGCAGAGTCTTCCAATAAATAACTGTACTAACTCCAAAGCATTCCCTGTGCTTTTAAAAGCCAAGTACTGTACTTGTCAAATAAATATTCACACTGTTTAATTTACAAGTTGATTGATGTCAGGCATTGGAGATTTCTGTTTCCAGATTGGCTAATGAAAGCAGCACCACCCCACATGATCCAAGGTACGCTTCTGCACAACGGTGTGCCCCTGGGATCCATGGGCCACTACGCTGCACACAACTCTGCAGCATTTCAAAGCAAGTTTTCGTTTGGGGCCTCGCACGAGGTAAGTGCGGATTTTGTTCGGAGATTAGCTACGCCACCGGCTGCAATTTCAGGGCCATTATTTCCGCTGGTTGGAGAGTCAATGGGTAGGGATCAGCAATTTAAAATTGTCACAAAGAGAGTGACGAGAGAGGTTAGGAGACATGTCTTTCTTTACACAGAGGGTTGTTGAAGATCAAATGTCACTCACTTGTGACCAATCATTCAGTTGGGAATAAGTCTGATCGATGTAATGTGTAATCAGCTCATTAGTCCCTCCCATGACCTTTCTGCTAATTAGCTCTTGAATTGACTATTTAAAATTTATGTGGCTGCACAGCACCCCACAAGATTATAATTAATACAAACACTGACAATAAGAATTTTTTTTTTGTTAAATAATATGGTTATCTTTAGTAATTGCCAACAGCAATTTTAATATAGATGCTGGGAGATAGCAGAATACTTCTGTAAACCATTCAGACAGACATGGAAGATAGCAAAAGGCAGACTTGGGAGACTGTGGGAATATGTGGGAAAGAGGCGGTGGGAATGAAAGAACCAGGGGACTGGAGAGACAGTCAACATAAACAGATCAAAAAGATAAAAAGAAATCGCAATGATGGAGAAATCAAGAAGAATATAGTATGAATGGGGGTGGGGGGGGGGGCGGTGGGGAGAGATGAGGTAGAGGAACAAACGGTGAAATAAAGATAAAGAATGGAAGTACTGGGGAAAAAACAAGAAAAGCAGAAAAAGATTTTAATAAGAGAAGGATCAATTAAGATGAAGTTGAGTAAAGATGCACTGAAAGGAGATACAAGAAGAAAAGGATTTTTAAATATTAACTATTTCTCTCATTACAGAAAGAAATGGTGCAGTTTGTGCATCTGTTAACTGATTTAAAAATGCGTATGGTAAACAAGTGACTGGAGCAGAATTGACCATGGTTTTCGCAATAGCCCAGTCTCCCTGAATTCTAAATCTGAGTAAAAAAAATCAATACTCTATTTAGGGCTGCCTGTTACCTTTGACAGACAGCCCCTGGGCCAGTTCAGAGAGCTGCTAACATAATTTGAATGCAAATTGATTTGTCTGATGGGCACAGTTACCTCGTTTCTCAGTTCTCGTGATGACCACACAAGAAAAATGATAGATGCAGATTCATCAGCTGAAGAGCATAGTTGCATCATCGGTGATGTTTCACCGTGAATCTGCAATAAAAGTCTGCTTGAACCCACTGACTGTCGATGCCCTCATTTTCAAAGTAAACAATTTGGGCTTATCAATAATAACAACAACTTGTATTTATATAGCACCTTTAATGTTGTAAAACGTCCCAAGGCGCTTCACAGGAGCGTTATCAAACAAAATTTGACACCAAGCCACATAAGGAGATATTAGGGCAGATGACCAAAAGCTTGGTCAAAGAGGTAGGTTTTAAGGAGCGTCTTAAAGGAGGAAAGGGTAGAGTAGATGTTTAGTGAGGGAATTCCAGAGCTTAGGGCCTAGGCAGCTGAAGGCACGGTCACCAGTGGTGGAGCGAGTAAAATCGGAGATGCGCAAAAGGCCAGAATTTGAGGAGCGCAGATATCTTGGCGAGTTGAGGGGCTGGAGGAGGTTACAGAGATAGGAAGGTGTGAGGCCATGGAGGGATTTGAAAACAAGGAAGAGAATTTTACAATTTCCACATATACTTTTACATTTTTCTTCAAGTATTTATCCATTTCCCTCTGCATAGAAAAAAAACTCCTAACCTCTCCCTTCATTCTTTCGGTGATTATCTTAAATTTTTGCCCTCTTTCCGACCTCTTTCAGATGTTTCACGGAGATGTAATGCTTGTCATTTATATGTAGCTGCTTCAGGCTAATTCTAGTTACATCGAGTCTACAGCACAGAAACAGGCCATTCGGCCCAGCTGGTCTATGTCGGCCTTTATGCTCCACATGAGCATCGTCCCACCCCTCTTCCCTTAAATGCATCTATGCTATTTGCCTCAACTACTCCTTGTGGTAGCGCACTCCACATTCTTACCACTCTCTGGGTAAAGAAGTTTCTCCTGAATTCCCTATTGGATTTATTGGTGACTATCTTATATTAATGGCCCCTAGTTTTTGACTCCCCTACCAGTGGAAATATCTTATCTATGTCGACCTTATCAAACCTTTTAAAGACCTCCGTCAGGTCATCTCTCAGCCTTCTCTTTTCAAGAGAAAAGACTCCCAGCCTGTTCAGTCTTTCCTGATAGTTATAAACTCTCAGTTCTGGTATCATCCTTGTAAATCTTTTTTGCACCTTCCCCAATGCCTCTATATCCTTTTTATAATATGGAGACCAGAACTGTGCACAGTACTCCAAGTGTGGTCTAACCAAGATTCTATACAAGTTTAACATGATTTCCCTGCTTTTCAATTCTATCCCTCTAGAAATGAACCCCAGTGCTTGGTTTGCTTTTCTTTGGCCTTATTAACCTGCGTCACTACTTTTAGTGATTCGTGTATCTGTACCCCCAGATCCCTTTGCTCTTCTACCCCATTTAGATTCTTATTATCCAAGCAGTATGTGGCATCCTTATTCTCCCTACCAAGATGCACCATCCCACATTTATCTATATTGAAATTCATTTGCCAATTGAATGCCCATTCTGCAAGTTTATTCATGTCTTCTTGTATTTTGTTGCATTCTTCCTCAGTATTAACTATACCCCCCAAGTTGGTGTCATCCACAAATTTAGAAATTGTACTTCTGGTGCCCGAGCCCAAATGGTGAACAACAGTGGTCCCAGCACTGATCCCTGTGGAACACCACTTCCCACATTTTGCCAGTCTGAGGAACTACCTTTAACCCCTACTCTCTGTTTTCTGTTTTGTAGCCAACTTGCTATCTATTCTGCTACTTGTCCCCTGACTCAACATGCTCTTACCTTAATCATGAGTCTACTATGCCGTACCTTATTGAAGGCCTTTTGAAAATTCAAATATATTATCTACTATATTACCCTTGTCTACTCTTTCTGTTACTTCTTCAAAGAATTCAATAAGGTTGGTCAAGCATGACCTTCCCTTTTGAAATCGGTATTGACTACTTTTTATTATATTTTTGGTTTCTAGATGTTTTTCTGTTACATCTTTGAATAAAAATCCATTATCTTTCCTACCACCGATGTTAAGCTAACTGGTCTATAGTTCCCTGGACTTGTTCTATCTCCCTTTTTAAATATAGGAATAACAGAAGCTGTCCGCCAGTCTTCTGGCACTATTCCCTTTTCGAATGAATTGTTAACTTGAACCCATGACCTTCTGACTCAGAGGCGAGAGTGCTATTCCTGACACCTATAAATAAAAATAAATACTACATATGTAAAGGAGCAAAAAATAATCAAGGCTACTTATTTCCTCTTTTCACATAAATATGAGAAGTCGCACAACACCAGGTTATAGTCCAACAGATTTATTTAAAATTACAAGCTTTCGGAGCTGTCGCCCCTTCCTCAGGTAGAGTAGCTGTGAGAGAATCTCCCAGAATTCACAATATAAACACAGAAAAAATGTATTCAAATCTTTCCCTACATCAAAGACACACTAAGAGCACAGCCAAGACAATGAGATGTGTCCCAGGGGGTCCAACGTGTCAAAACACCTGCTGGCTGCATATCCTCTGCAGTTGACTTTGGTTCTTGTGTTAGTTTTTTTTTTAAAAAGGCTGGAAAGACCGGCCATGATGTCAAGTCACGTTCTGTATCGTGACATGAACCCGATATCGCGATTGAGGCCATCCTCATGAGTGCGGAACTTGGCTATCAGTTTCTGCTCTATGATTTTGCGCTGTCGTGTATCCCGAAGGCCGCCTTGGAGAACGCTTACCCGCAGATCCGAGGCTGAATGCCCCTGACTGCTGAAGTGTTCCCCGACTGGGAGGCAACCCTCCTGCCTGGCGATTGTTGTGCGGTGTCCGTTCATACGTTGTCTCAGTGTCTGCATGGTCTCGCCGATGTACCATGCTCTGGGGCATCCTTTACTGCAACGTATCAGGTAGACAACGTTGGCCGAGTCACATGAGTATGTACCATGTACCTGGTGGGTAGTGTCCTCACGTGTGATGATGGTATCTGTGTCCATGATCTGGCATGTCTTGCAGAGGTTGCCGTGGCAGGGTTGTGTGGTGTCGTGGTTGCTGTTCTCCTGAAAGATGGGTAATCTGCTGCGAACGATGGTACTTTTGAGGTTAGGCGGCTGCTTGAAGGCGAGTAGTGGAGGCGTGGGGATGGCCTTAGCAAGGTGTTCGTCGTCATCGATGACATGTTGAAGGCTGCGAAGAACATGGCGTAGTTTTTCCGCTCCGGGGAAGTACTGGACGACGTAGGGTACTCTGTTGGTTGTGTCCCGTGTTCGTCTTCTGAGGAGGTCTATGCGGTTTTTCGCTGTGGCCCGTCGGAACTGTCGATCGACGAGTCGAGCGTCATATCCCGTTCTTACGAGGGCGTCTTTCAGTGTCTGTAGGTGTCCATCGCGTTCCTCCTCGTCTGAGCAGATCCTGTGTATTCGCAGGGCTTGTCCATAGGGGATGGCTTCTTTAACGTGGTTAGGGTGGAAGCTGGAGAAGTGGAGCATCGTGAGGTTGTCCGTGGGCTTGCGGTAGAGTGAAGTGCTGAGGCGTCCGTCGATCGACAGTTCCGACGGGCCACAGCGAAAAACCGCATAGACCTCCTCAGAAGACGAACACGGGACACAACCAACAGAGTACCCTACGTCGTCCAGTACTTCCCCGGAGCGGAAAAACTACGCCATGTTCTTCGCAGCCTTCAACATGTCATCGATGACGACGAACACCTTGCTAAGGCCATCCCCATGCCTCCACTACTCGCCTTCAAGCAGCCGCCTAACCTCAAAAGTACCATCGTTCGCAGCAGATTACCCATCTTTCAGGAGAACAGCAACCACGACACCACACAACCCTGCCACAGCAACCTCTGCAAGACATGCCAGATCATGGACACAGATACCATCATCACACGTGAGGACACTACCCACCAGGTACATGGTACATACTCATGTGACTCGGCCAACGTTGTCTACCTGATACGTTGCAGTAAAGGATGCCCCAGAGCATGGTACATCGGCGAGACCATGCAGACACTGAGACAACGTATGAACGGACACCGCACAACAATCGCCAGGCAGGAGGGTTGCCTCCCAGTCGGGAACACTTCAGCAGTCAGGGGCATTCAGCCTCGGATCTGCGGGTAAGCGTTCTCCAAGGCGGCCTTCGGGATACACGACAGCGCAAAATCATAGAGCAGAAACTGATAGCCAAGTTCCGCACTCATGAGGATGGCCTCAATCGCGATATCGGGTTCATGTCACGATACAGAACGTGACTTGACATCATGGCCGGTCTTTCCAGCCTTTTTTTAAAAAAAAACTAACACAAGAACCAAAGTCAACTGCAGAGGATATGCAGCCAGCAGGTGTTTTGACACGTTGGACCCCCTGGGACACATCTCATTGTCTTGGCTGTGCTCTTAGTGTGTCTTTGATGTAGGGAAAGATTTGAATACATTTTTTCTGTGTTTATATTGTGAATTCTGGGAGATTCTCTCACAGCTACTCTACCTGAGGAAGGGGCGACAGCTCCGAAAGCTTGTAATTTTAAATAAATCTGTTGGACTATAACCTGGTGTTGTGCGACTTCTCATTTTTGTCCACCCCAGTCCAATGCCGGCATCTCCACATCATCACATAAATATGGACAGCTTTGTAGAATTCAATACCAAAAATATTGGTAAAAATCCCAGAATAACATGTAATTAACAGCACAGCAGTTCCTATCTCACTTAATCAAAACTACATGTAAGTAAAATCAAGGCAAATTTGTCACATATTCATGATTGAAATTACATATTTATAGAAGAGCAATAAAACTGGGTGATATGGTTGCTCTGCAAAGTTCTTAAGCCACAAAAAAAACTTTTTTCCCACTATTTTGTTCCCTATGCCAGCCCAACTGCACACGATTTAAAAAATGGCTGCATGTAGTGATACCATAGGTCCTGGCCAGAATGGAGATGATTGGGTAATTCCCCCGTCATTCATGTCTGGAGACCGCACTGCTGTAAGTGATTGGAATTGATTTCACATAATTTGTATTACATAACTATCCTCCAGTCAATGCATTTTCTTGGAGAAATAATCCTGCTTTTATCGGGTGAAGTTGCTGTAGTTTCGGTCATGAGTTCTGTTTGCTGCAGTTCGTAGAGACTCTGTTTAAATAGACTCCCTGTTTCCATAAATCCTGCCCTGCCTCCAACTCATTGGTTGACAAGTGATGTCAATACTCACTCTGTTAAAAAAAATACAATTCGTAACAGAACAAATAGGTTAAAAACTGTGAAAGTTTGCAACTCATGCATATAGTTGCCCAAACACTGATGAAAATGCATCTCTTAGATTTTAAATTTCCCCCCCCAAGCCCTAACTTCCATCAGGGGTAGGATGATCAAATTTCACTTCAACATCAATGCTCTTGTCCCTGGTGCACCTGCCTTCTAGCCCCCCCCAGCGTGACTCTGAGTAATGCCCCTGGAGGTCCTATCCTCGCCTACCCGACTGCTGCTCTACTCCACTGCCTATGGTGTCCCAACCTACCTGGCCTATGCCATCCTACAGTGCCCCGCTAATGTCTTCCTGTGGTGCCAGGTCTGTTCCATGACCCATATTTCATATCCATTACCGTCCACACAATTGAGAATTCTTCTTTTGAATCCGGCATGGACACGATGGGCCGAAATGGCCTCCTTCCATGCTGTAACTTTCTATGATTCTTTCTATGAAATAAGTGTAGAATGTGTGCCAGTATGATACAATGGGGGAAAAATTCAGTTGGTTGCGCCTCCCGTTAGCGCCTTAAGAGGGCGCTAATGGGGCGCAAAGCAACTAGCGCCCGGGCGCGGCAATGTTTGCGCCGCTCGTGAAATTAACTAGACATTTTGCAGCGGCGCTAAACAGTAACGCCGCGATCTCCTGCGCCGGCAGATCGTGACGTTAGTCGAGTGTGCAACGCCCCAGTAGCGCCCCGGAGCAGATATTGAGTGGCGCCCCCTGCCTTACCGCCTGCCGCTAGCAACGACAGGTTGAGGGGAGCATTTTGCAGTCAGGAAGGGACTGGGGGAGCGCTATTTAAAGGTGACCGCTTCCTGCCTTTTTTTGTTGGCGACATTTTTGAACCACGCATTCTGAGAGAGAGAGAGAGAGACTTCTGGAGAGACTCAAAGCTGTGTGAAGGAGTTTTGGGTACTGAGCAGCACTTTGCAGGTTCATTTTGATTTGCCCTTCCTTGTATCGATTTAGAAGAGACTGTGGGGGCTGCACTCTGAGCTCTTTCCCTGGGCCTCTCCATTGTTATTTCCAGCAGATTTGATGTACAGGTCTCTCCAGGCCGAGATTCAAGGCTGCAATGAGCAGGATGTGGATGGAAAGCAAGATCAACCCTCCCCTTTAAGAACTGGCCGGGGCCATTGTGTCTGTGTTCCATTGCTGACTGACATCACATGAGCTTCGCCAGCGCTCTGAGTTAGCGCCTCGCTCCTCGGCCTTTACGCCTTAAGACAGATGTGTAGCGCCTGATTTAGCGCTCCAATCACCTCCAGGGGCGATAAAAGTCAAGTTTGCAGTCGGAGGCGATAATTAGCGCCAGGCGCTAATCTTAGCGCCCGGCCGATAATTGCGCCCCAAACGGGGCGATACTGAATTTTTCCCCCAATATTTATAAAATAGCACATGGGCAGTTCTGCTCCTTTTGTGTTTTGATGTATCATGTATAAATTAAAAAAATCAGATTTCCATGAATTACTGAATTGCATTTTTACTACGGATTGAACATGGAGCTGGCAATCAACTGCCAATATGTGATCATTTCCTGAGCTTAAATTATGCAAAATATAATTAAAATAGCCATTATCAGCAGTAAAGCAAATGAAGTCGTTGCCTCAGCAAAAATATTGATCGATCAAAATAATAAGCTAACTCGAGCAGAAAGCTGGTTTCCCTGTCCAGGTCACTCTTTTAATGTACTATTTATGGGACAGCCAAAATTCACTCGCAGGAAAGTCACACCCAAAAGCTTAACTCCTCTTTTTTCTTTCAGATGCAGACTGACCTGCTGTGCATTTCCAGCGTTTTCTTTTCTATGATCAGATTTAACAGTGTTTGTGGGGTTTTTTTCTTTTTACCTATGCTTACTCTCTTCCACCAATTCACTTGTAAGCAGCGTGGTGGATATTGTGCTGCTCCACAATATCCACCAGCCAGTCTGGAGTATCTGACTTAATTCCTGTGAACGGGTGATTCAGAACGGAGAGCTGCTACTGAACAAAGAGCACCAGTCAAAATAAGTAACAGCACCAACACCCGTGTTCTCGTTCAAAAGGTCACTTACGCTTTGCGAAAACACATCTTTGCCACCTGCGGAGTAACCTGGCAGACCAGATCACCCGCCCTTCGTTCAATGGTACCAATTTCGGGTGTGTTCCATAATGGGTGGGTGATACACTCTGCCAGGTTACTGTCCAGGCAGAGTTGAAAATTACCCCCATGGTGGCAAAGCAAGCCAGCGATTATTTATGAAGATCAATCATGCCCTAAAGATATTGCGGCTATTTAATATTTGCACGTGTATTTTCAAATGGTGTCATGAATTGGTTTAATTTATAGCTGTTTCAATATGACACAGGTTGATGTAATACAGCTTTTAAACTGAAGTCCATTTCCCAGATTCTGTCATTCATTTTGAATAAGTCTTGTGTTTAAAAAATATCCGATTGTCATTTCTGTAATAAAGCAGTGTTTCTGTAAAGTTATTCGGTAAAATCTAGCATCTTCTTTTCAATCTTTGCCCTTGCAGTAAACTTATGATTTGTCCATTCCAATTCAGTTTTCCATGTTTGAATCCCTGATTAAATTTGTAGTATCTCTTAATACACTTTCAAAGGTGTTTCAGTCTTCCTCCTTTGTTTCAATGAAAGGGTAATCTAATACATGTTGTTTTTTAATGATCCTACTTACGTACGATAATGCAGTTTGGATTACGTCAAACTCACTGGTACATGAGATTATTGCTTTCAATTGCTAATGTTATTTCAGCCAGTCAAACAGCATGTTAGACATATATGTCAAGTGTCAGAATGTCACAGAGATGATTTTCTGTATACACGTTTGATTTGGTTTGTAATCAATACCCCCAATTTTAATTGCACCCCAGTATCACTTGTCAGCCCATTTGTCTACAAGCATATTTCTACATGCCTGAAATAACAGCATCATAGTTTGTGGCTGTGCATTACTTTAAACTGAAGGAATATTCCGTAGCTTGTAAACATTCATACGTGTGACACCGACCCACTGAGTCTTGTTAATTTTCTCACACACACACACGCAAAATTCACACAGGAAAATCAATGGGAATTCTAACCTAACATAGTGAAAAATCTGCAACAACATCATTACATATTTTGGTTTGAAAATAGATAAATCAAGAGACTGTATATCAGAGTCTCGCCATCAGTACTGTTTTAGTAGATGGCTAAAAATAATGGACAAAAAGTAATTGCAAAAAAAAGCCAGCCCAGAAGTACTGAGCCCAATTGAAACATATACCAACAGAGGTTAGATTTAATTATATGAAACTTTCACCTTATTACTTGCCTCTAATTTTATTTTTTTTAAGTTTAAGAAAATATTGGAAGCATTTTTTATCAAACGTTAATGACTGCTTGAAAATATTCTTAAATGTTATTGCAATATTTTTTATAGATGATCCGGAAAAACTGCACAGACCATGCAGTTTTTACCCAATTTAGCCTCGGGGTCTTGAAACAGGCAGTAATTAATGGTCCCAACACTTGTTTCAGACAGGCAGATAAGTGTGCTTGTAATAATCAGGTATAAAATATGAGGCCTGTTGAGAAAACTTCACCCATCCCATCTCTTCCCCCCTGCCCCCGCACCCCATTTCAAAATTCTGATGGCGCATGATTCTGAATGTCTGTGAGAATCGAGCAGACTTACCCAATATTGTACATTCATTCCCTGGTTTAACAGTGTCATATACATGTGTGGCACAGTTACAATCAGGAAATTCTGGCACATAGCAGATGACAGCTGGTGCACTGAGCATAACATACCCCGAGCACACTCATGTCAGCTTCCTTCATTTACTGCTCTCCTAAGAGTATTATTGTGTGGATCAAATTCAATGTCACACCATAATTGTGGTCTCTGTGCCCTCCAGCGTGTATGTATAAAATTGACAGAATACAGAAAGAACACCTAAATCTTTCTCTCAGCTTCAGTTACCAAAAAACAGCAGAATCGTCAATTATCAGTAGCGTACTTAATTCAAGTCCCTCATCAGCTGTAGCTGTAATAAGGAAATGAGTAAGAGTAAACAGCTCAATGTAATAAAATTGTTATTGAGCATGAACGTCATTTCATGTATTGTATGTATGACTGTCTTGGTAGATGTCGAAAAGATGCAATGCCACTGCAAACTGCTTGGGTATTCCAGCTTTTCCAGTCAGGGCAGTAACAATTCGTAGCCTGAACATGACTTTAGAACCAAGTGTCATTCAGGAAATGTTTTGCATGCTTTTGATACCTTTATACAAGATATTGCATTGTTATTCCAAGCTTTAATCATGATCACAGGCCCAAACCTTGACATACATTGAAAGCAGAAACAGACAGACAGCGCTCAATGATTCCTTGAAAGACAAAGAAAAGCTATGATTGTGGGGAGCTACCTTCTGTACAAAGTACCTTCACGTGTGTTATTTGAACAGCTATTGAAGAATCCCCTGCCTATTGCTTCAGGCAATATTTTGCCTGTCATGTAGATCAGCCATTTTAAAGCTGCGGTAAGATGTATTACAGAGGCAGTCTGGGTGTACTCTGGAGTGTTTCTATTCATTTGTATGAGAGTTGGTGCATCAAAAAAAAATGTATGTATATCAATACACAAATCATAAAACAAATTGGAGATCTAGAATCATTAATTAGAATAGAAAATCTAAATATTGTGATAACAATAACTGATGGCTGCAACTGGGTCAGGATTGGCAACTAAATATTTCTGGTATAAAACAGTCCCTTTTTATCTTACTATAGTTTGCTTTTTATCTAATCACATACCCTTGCCCTTGATTTTTTTTCTTTTATATTCTTACACTTTTGTCAAATGTTCCCCATCTATGTGCTTTCCCTTATTACCTAGAAATATGTCAAGCCGTGCTTCCTTCCTTGTTGGAGCAGCAACATATTGACCAAGTAAAAGGCCCCGAACACCATGCAAAACATCTCCCTCTTTCTCATCACAAACATTTTCCCTAGCTCAGTCCATATTTGGGTAATTGAAACCTCTTTTAACAGTTATAACTCTATTGTTAATACACAGGTGTCTACAAATTTAATCCTTAACTTCCTTGATATTAAAAAATACTGGATTTTTTAATAGAGCATTTAAAGAGGCCCTGCTTAATAAATGTGGCTTTAGGAAAAGTTCATATTGTTCCAGAGTAAGCTGTAACTTGGATAATGAACAGGTCATAGGAAACATTAATGGTTATAATTGTAATTGGGAGCTGTGACCAGTGGGAAATTAACCATCAGTCCATAACGATTTCATTCTTAACTCTAATAAATTGACACATAACTTTGTTAGATATTCTTAATTTGGAGACAATAAATGTAAATAGCAAATGAAACAACTTTGTAAAGTTATGAATGGAATGGTTCTTATGAGCTTAATGAATGACAAGGCCACATTTTAGCCTCGTGTAGCTACAATAATTCACTAGATTATTACGAGTTTATGTGTGTCACTTGGTTTGTGCTGTATATTGCGGCAGGTGTGAAGATGACAGTAGTTTCCCAACCACTTTATTTTCAGTATGCTTACCACAGTAGTTTGTGAGTTATACATCTTCCTAAACTGAGGGGAGAGCTTTTGGTTGGACCAACAGTTGCTTACAGGAGCTGTTCGTCTTTAGATTCATCAACGATTGGGTCAGGAATGATAGGGAGGGGGATCAGGTCTGGATTGACAGTGGGATAAAACCCCCCACACTTTCATTAAATCCATTATACTGATTGTGACAGGGTTCTGATGAGACTTGGAGACCTTACCCTTCCTTTCACCAAACTAATGTCAAGTCTGGGGGAGTTTGGAGCTACAGTCTCAATTTTGTGCATCTTCTGCGATTCTTCGTGACTTCAAGGCCATCCCAGGTGTATTTTTTTTTTATTTCCCCCCCCCCCACCCACCACCCTGGCAATATTTTCTTTGCTAATTTCTCTCAGGCAAAGAATGTTACCTGGCAGATGGTGACATGCAAACAGGGAGGGGCATTTACAGTTAACCTGCCAGTTCAATCCAGAAATTTAAAATTGGCAAATCCTATGTTAGTGATAATGAGTTAATTGAGAGAGAAAAATATTTCAGAATATTACTTTGACACTGCTAATCCCAAGTCACTGAACCAAGACAATATCACTGTCACCTTAATTATCTTGAGCTCTTATCACACCCCAGTGTTCTTTTTTAATTGATTTCAACCCAATAGTGACACATTCTACATAATATTGGTATAAACTACTTCCACATTCATTCTGTCCATCACACATTCTGTTTATTTCTTTTGTATTTTCTCGCATTCTAATTTGCTTAAATTCAAAAAGTTGGCAGCTTTTTAAACAACATTCATTTCAAGTGAATGCATCATTACTTACTGATTGTTTTCTTTTCTCAGTCTGTTTCCCTCTTTCCTTGTGATTATAATCTTCTTGAGCTGTGATATAGCTGCACGTAGCCTGCAATACAAATAGTTTGTCTCGGGAAGGTGAGCCGGGATACGAGGCGAAACAAAGGCCTCCTTGATGGGAGAAGGACTTCTTGCAACCTTTGGAGTTTTCCACTTGGTGATAACAGCTTTGGAGACCCGAGCAGACAGATTTTGAGAGACGCAGATAGGAAGGTTGAGAAGGTGAATATGCATTTTCACTTAAACTTGTGTTGCACCCATTTCTCTTGGGACAGGTAGCTCTGGCTGTTCCACTTGGGACGCTTTCATGTTGTAGTTCATCAGAGTGGTTGGTTGCATCCAAACACAGAGACCATGCATCGTCATTCTCTAAAACTGTAGTACCATTGCACTGGCTTGTTCTTCTTGGCATTGATTTCTCTTTGGCTTTTCTGTTCAAGGGCCTAGACTGATGAGTACCTGTAGTGGAGGGTATTATTTTAGTAATTTTATGAGATGATTCCATTCCAATAAACTCAGGACTTTCAGGAGAAACTTTTTCTTTTGTCTTCTTACTGATGCTCTGTGTACAATTATTAAGATCTTCATTTGTTTTCTTAGCTCTTCTGTTATAATAGTCATTGTTTTCAGCAACTCTATTATCAGTTAGTCTAGTGTTTTTGCCTTGTTCCTTCTGTTGATCAATTTGCAATGCATGAAAAAATGGGCAGTCCTCCATGGCAGTTTCATTACTGAACTTCCCAGTGTCACTGCTGTTCATCTTCAAGGATGCCACATGATTAACACAGTCCTCCAGAAGCTGAGACACATCTTGTGGCCTTGGATTGCTGGAATTACTCGGATGATCCTTCTTTGGTCCTGAATGACAATCTTTTTTGCTAAAATTGCCCAATACATCAGATGTGATACGATTGCCAACCAAAGCAAAGCAAGAAGAACAAAGCATCACCTCAGCAAGATTGGATTCCACTGATCTCCTACAATTTGGGCAAAGGATGGTTTTATTGATTTCCACTATGATCATAGATTCTGATGTTGCTGCAGTCTTTCCTGTTGATACCGTTGTGTTCTTCAGCTCTCCATGGGGGTGAGTTGTCCATAATGCATGCTTCTTTAATAAAGTAACTGGGACAACTTTGGTTGCAGAGCTATGATTACTCTGCAAGAGCCCGAGATCATCATCCCTAGACATCAAATTCGTTGACAAGCAAACATCATCATTAGTTGATTTAACAAATGAGGAAGCTGCATTTTGATCATGAAAACTCATTCTATTTTCATTTTTTTCATTTTGTCGCATTGACGTGGCCTTGGCTGGGTTGTTCACGCTATTGTCTTCCAGAACTCCTTCTGTATCAGTACAGGAAACAGAATGGCCAGCAGACGTTTTTGTTAGACTGATTATGTCTGTCCTTGATTGGTCATGACTTTCAGTATTATTTTGAACATTGACGCCAAACTCATTTGTTTCTGTCTTTTGCCTAAGCCAGTTTACTAGGCCCATTGCCAAAGAAAGTTCAGTGTCACAAAGTTTTAATAAGCATTCTTTGCCTTTCCAACTGCCCTGGAAGAACTCATGACAATTTACATCCACAGTAGGAGACGGAGCCATGTTTTCTTCAGCTCCTACATAAAAACTATACATAGACAAAGGAGTTTGGGGCTGAGCCAGAGCATTTTGCGATGTGGACACTTCTTCATCTAAGATAGGACTCATCCTCGGTTCTTCTGGATCATAAAAAAGCTCATAGAGGGCATCACCACTGTAACTGTCCCTGGGAAATTGCCTACTTACACATGGGCTTTGTGAACCCTTGCTTTCGTCCTCCTCTTGCCCTGGAGAAAATGAATCATAGTATCCCTCATCACTGGTTGATGTTGATTCCTGATGATCACTCTGTGGTGTCCCCAGGTCTATGGAAGCATTTAAATTCTTCTCAGCCTCCTCAACTTCTTCTTTCTCTGTGATTTTTTGAAATTCTAAAGGTGAAAGATCTAACTGTTCATCCCCAGCCTTGAGTGCCGAGGAGTGTGTGCCTTCTTCACTTATCGTTGTCTCCTGAACTATTTCACGTGCTGCATCAGAGTTGTTAATATTTTTCCAAAATCCATTTAGTTCGAGGCCGTCCGTCTGTCCTGGCGATGCGAGTTGTTCCCCTCCACCTTGGAAAGATCCGCCTGAAGGAGTCTGTTTATCTTCACACCTTTCAGTTGCATGTTTAAAACTGTGACCTGTCTCCAGTTGGTCACTGTTTTCTTCATCAGCAAAGATCTCCCCACAGCCTGTGAGGGAATCAAAGCTCTTTAAAGAAGCAACGTCTTCACAGAGTGTGCTGCTACATTCATGCGATGAGTCTGAGGGTGGGTCACTATCAGTAAAATACTGTGCTAAAGAGTCACCAGCATGAGTTAAAATCTTTGAACTTTTGGATATGCCTTTATTAGGTCTTAATGTCACTTTACCACTGAAAAATTTAGAGTCGGGTTTATGGACCTTGGTTCCCAATGAAGTTATTTTCTCCTGTCTATTTCTCCTCATAGTAAATAAACCCCTGAAGCCTCGTTTAGGCTTTCTCAGTGAAAGCCGTCTATTTGTAATGCATTTTGTGATTGATGGCAGTGATTGAGAGGAAGGACTTGGAAGCTCAAGTATTGAATGGTTAGATTGGGACTTGGCCCTGCTTTCACACAGCCTATTCATAACAAAAGGCCCAGAGGACATCGCAACTTCAGAGAAATTTATGGTGTTAATAATTCTATCTTTATTTTTTTCAAGTGATGTCATTATCTTATTATCTTGGGGTTTCTCCACTTGAGCACATTCTCCATCTTGTGCCATGGACGCAACACAGTCGTGAGTCTTGCTTTTTCGTATAGACCTCTGCACATTCCAAAATCCTAGCTGTTCCTCTTCTTTGTTTCTTTGTCCAGAGCTGCTTGTAACGCTCCGAGCTTGCCCTGATTTCAAGAACAGTTTCTTCACTTTTTCATCTCTGCAGCTGCCTCCACTCGTAACTGAACATTTATTGACTGATCTTCGCTCAAAGTCGGTATCAATGAAGGTTTCTGCATTTTTAACAGCCTGTTGCAGGCTGTACTTCCGAAAATGTCTTGCTCTTCTTGGTTCCATTGCCACGAGTCCTAAATGCTCTGCTAAAAAGAGAAAAGAGTCATTCTTACCCTGCAAATACACATTTTCATATTTATGTGATTGTCTTCACTCTTGCGTAAGTAAATATGCATCTGGGCAATTTGTCTTAGTAAGACTTTATGATCAGCAAATTGAGAGATAGAGCTGAGAAAAGGAACATTTGCCCATCTTCAGTACTGAAATTAAACAGTGTGAGTGTGTAAACGCTTAATGCATGCCTAAAAAAATCCTATGTCTGCTACTTTAACTGAGGCATTAACCCATCTATTTTAAAAAGGGGTAATACATCTATTAAAATAGTGGACAAAGGAATTTCCTATGAGCCTGTTAAGTGTTCATACGCAGCATAATTTCAACATCCCAGTGTCAACATCAAGCATTTCCAGGCTCTCCAGCTATACCACAGGAAGAGGCAGAGTAAAACTTCCTCTACTCAACCTCAGCAATGTTCTAACCCCACCCTCAGAAGAGTATACGTTTCTGCACTAGAAAGACATTTTTCAATTCTAGGCAGGTTAATGTTGTGAGCCCATGTACATTGGAAATTCCATTGAGACAGCACAAACTTATTTCACATGCATCTCTTATGGCCCATAGTCAGAGGAGGCTTTCATTTCAACATTCTAAATTTAACCCAGGTCCCAGAGGTGAAAGCTAATACACTGTGCTACATAGTACAAGGCTATTTACACAGTTATGTGTCAGTAATGTTACTGTTGGTTGAGAATACAAGAAAATGAAGATTTAAACATAGAAGGACCTTATTAAACCGGCAGATGATTTAAAAGTTACAAATATTGATAATGATTTAATAGAAGGAGTTTTCTATACACCAGTCATTGTCATTAGACTGATGTAAAAAAACGTCAACAGAAATAGTGCTCAGATTTCAAGGAACAGGTAGGGCTGGATTTTGTCAGCCCCGAGGAGGCAGGTATGGAGGCGGGACAGCCGGTAAAGTTGCAGGAAGTGGGGGCAGATGGCAAACCCGCCCCCATCCCACCTCCGAGCCCTTTTGCCAGGAGGCGGGAAGCCGTCCTGCCCCGGGTCCCGTCTCCTTGAGGCAGGAAAGGGATTAAATCCTTTTAACTGCCTGTTAACAGGCAGAAAAAAGGATTAGTCCCATTTTACCTTTTCAAGTGCAGGCTTCCCGACCTCGGAGAACCCTGCCAGGGTGGAGGAGTCGAGTAGGAGGTCTGCGGGGGTCGGAGGGGTCTGAAAGTGAGATGTAGAGGTGAGTGATGGGTGCAAGTTTAGTGTGGTAATTATGTGAGGTGAGTGTAAAGTATTAGAAAATGTTAACTTACCTTTGTTTCTGCCTACAGCCTTCAGCCGTGCTGAATCTGGAGTCCCGACACCTTCATTGTAGATTTCACAGACTGGCTGCTGGATCCTCCGAACCAACAGTCATCTAATGTCTACAAAGCAGAAAGGTTTGATGAGTCCTGAACACAAGGGCTCATCAAACTATACAGAATGTCAGTGTTTGACAGCTTCACAAATGCTGACATTTTGTCTTTCAAGAAGTCTTGACAGATGGCACGTCAGACGTTGACGTGCTCTGTCAGTGACTTCCCCCTAATTGGCCTGCTGAGCCCGCAGGGCGGGCTTAACAAGGTCAATCAGGGGAAAATCCCACTGGTTGGCCAGAGGCTGATGGAGGCGGGACTGAGACCCGGCAAGCAACAGTCCCGCCTCCAGCACGTCTCCATTCACAAAATCCAGCCCGTAGTGTTGTAACATTGTTTGGTGGCTAAGGTAATAAAGACTTTAGAAGTTCGGGGTGATCTAATAGATGTCTTCAAGATTATGAAGGGCTATGAATAAATAATGATACATTGTTTTCACTGGTTAGCAAAATGGCAATGAAAGGGCACAATTTTAAAATAATTGCAAAAGGAATTAAAGGAGGTTAGAAAAAATCTTTATGCAGCAGGTGATTGGAATGGTGAACTCCTGCTGCAAAGTCTCATTAATGCAGAGTCCATAAATCTTTTAAAAAGAAATTTCGATAATTGCTTGGAAATGAGAAACGTTAATGGGTACAAGGAGCAAGCAGAAGATTAGATTTGGTAGTATACATGGAGATCAACACTGGCATAGATATGATGAGTCGAATGGCCTATTTGTATGCTGTAACAGAAAATGATTCTATGATTTTAAACTGTCCTTGTGGGCGGGGATCCAGCCTAAAAGGAACAGCAATACTAGTGCTACGTTATACAGTAAAATATTTCTTCTGGCCATGATTGGGGAGCTGGCTATTGATTACACACTGTAATATTCAGCAATACACTCCATCTCTGCCCCTGCCTCAGCTCATCTGTTGCTGAAACCTTCATCCATGCCTTTGTTACCTCTAGACTCGACTATTCCAATTTTCCTCTGGCTGGCATCCCACCTTGCATCCTCCTTAAACTTGAGCTCATCCAAAACTCTGCTGTCCGTATCCTAACTCACACCAAGTCCCGTTCACCCATCACCCCTGTGCTTCTTGACTTACATTGGCTCCCAGTCCGACAATGTCTCGATTTTAAAATTCTCATCCTTGTTTTCAAATCCCTCCATGGCCTCGCCCCTTCCTATCTCTGTAATCTCCTCCAGCCCTACAACCCTCTGAGCTCTCTGCACTCCTCCAATTCAGGCCTCCTGTGCATCCCCGATTTTCTTCGCTCCACCATTGGTGGCCGTGCCTTCAGCTGCCTAGGCCCTAAGCTCTGGAATTCCCTCCCTAAACATCTCTGCCTCTCTACCTCTTTCTCCTCCTTTAAGATGCTCCTTAAAACCTACCTCTTTGCCCAAGCCTTTGGTCACCTGTCCTAATATCTTCTTATGTGGCTCGGTGTCAAATTCTGTTTGATAATTGGTCATGTGAAGCATCGTTTTACTACGATAAAGGTGATATATAAATGCAAGTTGTTGTTGTTGTTGTTGTAGGTATTCAGCTATACATTGCATAGGTATTCACAGAATCATAGAATCATAGAAACCTGCAGCACAGAAAGAGACCATTCAGCCCATTGTACCTGCGCTGGTTCTTTGAAAGAGCAGTCGTGCTTAGTCCCACATCCCAGCTTTTTGTCCCGTAACCCTGTAAGATCCTCATCCTCAAGTACCTATCGAACTCACTTTTAAAATTATTTATGGAATCAGCATCCGCCATCTTTTCAGGTCGAGCGTTCCAGATCCCAACAACTCTTTGAGTGAAAATGTTTTTTCTCATCTCCCCTCGAGATCTTTTGCCAATGATTTTGAATCTATGACCTCTAGGTATTACATAAGAACACAAGATATAGGAGCAGGAGTAGGCCATTTGGCCCCTCGAGCCTGCTCCACCATTCAATAAGATCATGGTTGATCTTCTACCTCAACTCCACTTTCCTGCACTATCCCCATATCCCTTGATTCCCTTAATATTCAAAAATCTATCGATCTCTGTCTTGAATATACGCAACGACTGAGCCTCCATAGCCTTCTGGGGTAGAGAATTCCAAAGATTCACCACCCTCTGAGTGAAGAAATTTCTCCTCATCTCAGTCCTAAATGGCCGACCCCTTATTCTGAGGCTGTGACCCCTGGTTCTAGACTCCCCAGCCAGGGGAAACATCCTCCCTGCATCTACCCTGTCAAGCCCTGTAAGAATTTTGTATGTTTCAATGAGATCACCTCTCATTCTTCTAAACTCTAGAGAATATAGGCCTAGTCTACTAAATCTGTCCTCATAGGTCAATCCCCCTATCCCAGGAATCAGTCTGGTGAACCTTCGTTGCACTCCCTCTATGGCAAGTATTGACCCACTCACCAGGGGGAATCATTTTTCTCTATCTACTCTATCAAAACCTCTCATCATCTTGAAAACCTCTATTAGGTCACCTCTTAACCTTCTCTGTTCCAAGGAGAACAGTCCTAACTTTTCAAAACTCTTCTCATAACTGAAGTCCCTCACCCTGGTAAATCCTGGTAAACCTCTTCTGTACCCTTTCTAAGGCCTTTACATCTTTCCTGAAGTGTGGTGCCCAGAATTGTCCACAATACTCCAGCTGAGACCTAACCAGCGATTTATAAAATTCGAGCATGGTCTCTTTGCTTTTATATTCTATTCCTCAATTTATAAACCCAGTAATCCAAATGCTTTTTTTTAACCACCTTATCAACTTGTCCTGCCACCTTTAAGGATTTGTGTATATGGACACCAAGGTCTCTGCTCATCTACACTTTTCAAAATCATGCCATTTATAGTACACTGGGGGAGAAATTCAGTATCGCCCCGCTTGGGGCACGATTATCGGCCGGGCGCAAAGTTTAGCGCCTGGCGATAATTATCGCCTCAGACTGCAAACTTGGATTTTATCGCCCTTGGAGGTGATTTGGAGCGCTAAATCAGGCGCCGCACACCTGTCTTAAGGCGCAAAGGCCGAGGAGTGAGGCGCTAACTCAGAGCGCTGGCGAAGCTCATATGATGTCAGTCAGCAATGGAACACAGACACAGTGGCGCCAGCCAGTTCTTAAAGGGGAGGGTCGATCTTGCTCTCCATCCACACCCTGCTCATTGCAGCCTTGAATCTAGGCCTGGAGAGACCTGTACATCAAATCTGTTGGAAAGAACAACGGAGAGGCCCAGGGAAAGAGCTCAGAGTGCAGCCCCCAGAGTCTCTTCTAAATCCATGCAAGGAAGATCAAATAAAAAAGAACCTGCAAAGTGCTGCTCAGTACCCAAAACTCCTCAACACAGCGTTGAATATCTCCTGCAGTGTCTCTCTCTCACTCAGAATGCGTGGTGAAAAAATTTCGCTGACAAAAAAAGGCAGGAAACGGTCGCCTTTAAATAGCGCTCCCCCAGTCCCTTCCCAACTGCAAAACGCTCCCCTCAACCTGTCGTTGCTAGCAGCAGGCAGTAAGACAGGGGGCGCCACTCAATATCCGGTCCGGGGCGTTGCACGCTCGACTGGCGTCACGATCTGCAGGCGCAGGAGATCGTGGCAGTAGTGTTTAGCGCCGCCGCAAAATGTCTAGTCAATTTCGTGATCGGCACAAACATCGCCGCGCACGGGCGCTAGTTGCTTTGCGCCCCATTAGCACACTCATAAGGTGCTAACGGGAGACGCAACCAACTGAATTTTTCCCCCACTATCGTTCCATATTAGTCCTCCCAAAGTACATCTTCACATTTCTCCATATTGAACTCCATCTGCCATGCTTCTGCCCATTTCACCATCCTGTCTATGTCATCCTGAAGCCTATAACTGTCCTCATCACTATCTGCTACTTTGCCAAGTTTTGTATTATCTGCAAACTTTATAATGCTGTTCCATACACCCGATTCAGCTATATACTGTACAAATAATCTGATAATCACTACATAGGTATTCAGGTATATACTATGTAAATATTCAGCTATATGCTGCGTAGATATTCAGCTATGTACTGTGTACATATTTAGCTATATACTTCATAGGTATTCAGCGATAAGCTGTGTAAATAATCAGTTATACACTATGTAGTTATTCAGCCTGGATTATCAATAATGCAAGAACAGAGGAATAATTTCCTGAATTTTAGAGGTGGGATTTGTAAAATGATTTTAGAGTTTAAATATAATATAATTTACATAGTAAACTTTCTATATATGTCACGTTTAATGCAGGTGCTGTCTATGGTTGAGTTTTGTGTAACAGATGACTAGTCCAATGAAACACACGTGAGATATGTTCAGCAGAAGTGTATAATTCCAGTTACAGTCCACTCTTATTCATGAATGGAATGCATGTCATTCCGTTGTTCAGAAACCTCTTTTGTGGTTTACACAATGTTGTTTGCAGTTTGTTAGTTACCTTGGCAAATGTTCATGGTTGTCTGTGGACTTATAAGAGGGTTAATTTTACTACACATCGATAAATTGGATTAAAGATTATATCATAAATCAAATCAAAGGAGGAAGGCATAAAATTGTGCTTTGTGTTTGCATTTCATAAAGATATTTCCATTTTCAGTATTTGGAAGTAAATACATCCCTTTATATTAGCTACAAAATAGGTCCATTCAGATTCCTTCAGCACCTGTGGATTTAAATAAACATCAATTACTGGAACTATTCCCAAGTCGATATCACAAATTCACAGATGGCTGTTTAAGAGGAAGTTTGATGGGAGTACTTTAAATTTTAAGTACTTCCAAAATATATGTGATTTTCAATTCTTTTCTTTTTATTACATCTTACTGTGCAATTAGGATGTATTGAGAATTGCAGCTCTATTTCCCTTTCTGCTACTGGGTCTTCCCACGTCTGCGGGGAGTCAATTAACTGATGTCATCAAACAAGTAAACAGCAACAGCTGACCAGCATCTAGGCTCAACAAGCTACTTACTGCTGCTCCCATAGCTGCTATCAGCTGACTGGCTTCCTGCAGAGGAGGCAGATCCGAAATACTTGGCCTCTATGGGTGAACAAAGTGTTAAACATATGAATATTTTCTGTGCAAGCTTTGCATATTACATACTTGGGAAGAGTCCTTTATACTGAATCTATGCCCCCACATACACTCTCCTTGACCTTTTAATACATTGCTTTTGCCATAAGATAGATGCACTGGAAATTTCCAGTAATGGGCCTTAGTCCCATCCTCAGGAAAACACGTCTTTTCTTTGTGATTTTTTTTTCCTTTGCCCACACCTGTCATTACTGCGCCCTTTTTCAGTGAGGCTGCTAATTTGCGCCAAATGATGGCAAGTTTTGGGCTGTGGTCTGGGTTGAAACCATTTCTGGCACCATTACAGCTGAGGGAGAGATGGAGGACGAGGCTTTCAGTTTATCAGTCTAGGTTGGATTTGATCGCAATCATCAGAGATGAAAGGACAGATTGCAAACAGACAACAGTACCTAGACCTCATTGAGAAACATTTTGATAATGTTGGCATATTTTTGTGTTTCTTTTGTGCAGTTTTAATTTCTTTTAATATATTTGGAAAATGAAAAAGCATGTAAGCGGCTAAAGGAAGTGGCTGCTAAATGTTTTTGCCTGTTAGCTGATTGAAAATCAAGGCGACTTTTTTCATTGCATTTTGAGATCGCAATGCATTCTTTATGGGTGTATTAGGAAAGCATAATACCTAAAAGTGTACATTGCATTCCCCGCGTTTAATAAATAATTTCCTATGATGCAGTTCTTTTCCCTAGTAGCATTTAAAATTAAATGGTTAGTGATCCAGCAATAACAGTTTTAGGTTGTTAGACTCTGCCTGATACTGAAACTCAGGCTTCCCCTGGAGTTATACATTTCAATCTTTTCTAGGGCTGAAATTGTTTCCTGCATCAATCACCTCTCGGTGAGTAAACCTCAGGACAACAGTGTCAGTACAGTGACTACGCCATTTGGCTCTACACATCAATGGTCGCAAATACCCCGCAAAAAGCATCAGAAAACACACATACAGAATAGTTCCGAAGAACAGTGACTATTACATGTGGTTAATCCAACCTAGATTCTAACACTGGGTTTGACACTCTACACGATAATCAGATTAAGTTAAAAAAAATCAACTAATTAGGTGTAAGACTTTACAGAAATAAGACAAACACAAAATGTCAACCATAAATACATAAAAACACAACAACAAAAAACCCCTAAAAACTAAATTGATGAACTATTCTGGTAAAAAAAATTAACATTTCACTTCACAAAGCTCAAAGTACTTGACGCAATTTTTTTAAGCGACTGCTGTTCTGCAGAGAAATTGTGGTTTGCTTTAAAATGCAGTATCGATGGAATAATAGGCAGTATATTACCAGAATAATGTTCAGCTAATACATTTTTTGACTAGAATACCTGAACTGGATGGGGCCCTTGTCTCGATTTACAGATGGTGCCTTCCCTTTGGCCAGTTGGGACATGATGCACGTGCATATATGCTTGTTTATCATTTTTTTCTGTTTCCTGTTATCATTTGAATCAGCAAGAATGTTTGGGCAAGGAGAGGAGATTGCTAAGATGGACGCCTGTTGTTCTGAATGTGAAGCACAGGATGGATGTGAAGGGGGCTGACTTGGCAGAGGTTTAACTAGGAGAGCAATAATCAAAAGGAGTATATTAATCCTAAATACAAACTTAAACCAAATTATGTACGTGATGCAAAGTACAAAACTGACAGGTCTGTTGCAAAGCTATATAGAGAAATTAAATAATGACTGCTATTTTTTTGAAGTAGAACACATTTAAATAATGAATCTGGGTGCTTTTGCACTACAACTTGTAGCAATTTTACTTTGTCCAGGGAGTCTTACAGGTCAGATCCTGATTCACTATTTATACTACTACTTTAGTGTTGGTGCAAAGTCAAACCACTCCACACTGGCACTACAATTGTAGTGTAAATGCACCCTTAATGTGGAAATTGTAGAATATTCAAAATTGACAAAAAAAAATAAGTCTGGAATGATAAAAGGAATCAATTTTTAGTATTAGGAAAAATATGTATAATTTCAATCTTCTGTCCTTCAACCAGTATGATAATAAGAAAGGAACCAATTTGCATCATGAAGTATGACATCTGATCTCTGCATATTTTTAACATGAATCTAGGGAAACGATGTTCCAAGAATTGATTGTCATGTTTTCAACCTCCATACCAGTGATATTTCACAGCAATGGAAATAAAATGCATTAAGTTCACATGCAAACCTTAATCTGTGTTTCTATCACATGATGCATTATCCATGACTATTGCTTAAGTAGACCACAACAAACATATTCACTTCCTGGCCACTTTATAAAGCCGTCCTCTCCTAAAAACACAGGAACATAGAAATGAACAAAAGAACAAGATTAGGCCATTCACCCCCACAAGCCTGTTCCGCCAATCAATTAGATCATGGCTGATATGTACCTTAACTCCGGTTACCCGCCTTAGTTGCATTTCCATTTAATACCCTTGCCTAACAAAAATCTATCAATCTCAGTTTTGACATTTTCAATTGACCTAGCCTTATCAGCTTTCTGAGGGAGAGAGTTCCAGATTTCCCCTACCCTTTGTGTGAAGAAGTGCTTCCTGACATCACCCCTGAAAGGCCTGGCTCTAATTTTAAGGTTATGCCCTTTGTTCTGGACTCGCCCACCAGAGGAAATAGTTTCTCTTTACCTACCCTATCAAATTCTTTAATCATCTTAAACACCTTAATTATATCACCCCTTAAACTTCTATACTCGAGGGAATACAAGAATAGTCTTTGCAACCTGTCCTCATAATTTAACCTTTTTAGCCCCAGTATCATTCTGATGACTCTGTGCTGCACACCCTCCAAAGCCATTTTTCCTAACAGTCTCTTGTGTGGAACCTTATCAAATGCCTTCTGGGAGGCCATATAAATAGCATCCATAGACATTCCCTTATCTACCATGTTAGTGATCCCCTCAAAAAAAATCAACTAGGTCAGTTAGACATGATTTACCCTTTACAAATCTATATTGTCTCTCTCTGGTCAGTTCATATTTGTCCAAGTGCTCAGTCACTGTCCCTAATAACAGATTCCATAACAACAAACATCAGATTAATAGGTTTAACATGTCCTGGTTTATCTCTCCCACCCTTCTTAAATAATGGAGTGATATTGGCAATTTTCCAATCCAAGGGGACAATTTCTGAATCGAGAGAGTTTATGGAAGATCACTAAAGTATCTACAATTTCCTCACCTACTTCTTTAAGTACCCTGGGGTGGAAACAATCAGATCCTGGAGACTTGTCTATCTTCAGTCTCATTATTTTCTCCATTATCATTTTTTACTTATATTACATCTAGTAAATTCCTCCCCTTGATTTATTTTTACATTTCCTCATATGTTGGATCCTTTTCCTCTACTGTGAAAACCAATACAAAGTAATTATTTAGCAAGTGTGCCATTTCCTTATTTTCAATTACAGTGTCACCTGCATCTGCCTTTAAGGGGCCCACATTACCCTTAGTTATCCACTTTCTCTTAATATACTTGTAAAAACCGTTTAGTGTTGTCCTTGCAATCCCTCGCAAGTTTTGTTTCTCGTATTCCCTTTCTGCAGCTCTTACTACATTCTTGGTACTCTTTGCTGTACTTTGTATCTCTCCCAGTCTGTGGGATCTCCACTATTCTTTGCGTTTGTAGAAGCCCTTTCTTTTAGTTTTACACTATCATTCACCTCTTTTGTTGACCAAGGTTGTTTAATTACACAACTGGTGCTCTTGCCCTTTAGGGGTATGTACAGGACTTGAATTGTACCTAAAAAGGTCTCTCACAACAAGGAAATAGCAACACAAATGTCAAAAACATACAAATATTGAGTCAGATCCAAACAGAGAATAAACATACAGTCAACATTAGGATTCCAAACAGTTAAATTGAGAAAATCTCCAATTTGCTCAGTGACAACAACATTACTAATGCAAAACTATTTATACATACTAGACATATAGCAAACAAAGATTTCGTACTTAATGGTGCATTGCAGGTGGTATTTTATTCCCAAAGTATTGGTCTTTCCCACTTGTGAAATAAACACGGTAATGTACCACTGTTGGTTCGGGATTATCTACTCAGTCCAAGTATATATGTAAATATTTTCCATACCCACTTCATCCAGGAGTAGAAAAAAAATCAAGCTGTTAGTAGAGACATAGGCAATATTTAAATATTATAGTGCACTCCCTCCTGAAGAGGGTGTGGTGCAAACGATCACTCAAATAGGTAGAAAAGGTTGGTTTGGGTTTGAATAGTATGAAACGTGTTCAGAATAACATTAATATCTCACTAGGCAGCGGGGAGCAGGGGGATTGTTGTCTTACGGACAAAACTCACCTAACTGAATACAAAAAGATGACCCATATTCATTATTCTCAAATGAGAATACGTTTATGTTTACGGATTGTTCGCCAGTCGGTTTCCTCGCTTGAACGCGAGCTCAAAATAAACCCACAAACGCATTGCATTTCAGCTGGGTTTAAGCTGTCACGACCAAAAATAAGCCGAGGATCTTTTTGCGCCAATGTGTTGAGCAGCCGCGTTCTAAAGGAAAGGACAGCAGATTGCCACATGCTTTTAAACAATGGCTGTTTTATACCATATAAATATACTATATAATATTTCTCAGAAGCATAAGTCACAAATCGTCAGTATACCTTGATATTGTCCTTTGCAGTTAAGAGCACAACATTATTGTAACGAATTGTAATTAATGTGTTGTTGGATCTAATTTGTTTACACACTGATATAAATGAGTTTGCTTTAAATATTCTATGGCGCCTTTTTAACATGGGTTGTGTTATTAAACCAGCCCACCAGCGACAGTTTATTTTGCAACTAGCAGATTTTGCAGCAGTTGAATTATTTCCCATGTGTTCGTAATTCATCCAAAACCCGTCAAATAAAATTGTTAAGCGGGCAAGACGCACACTTCAATATCATCGATGCTTCTTCGACTGTACAGGAATGTTTTAAGGTGAAACGGAGCGTGGAGACATTTCCGCATTTGAAATGTCCTTGCACAAGCGCCTTAAATCGTTGGTGACAGGAGCATATGAACAGGAAAATGGATTCTCTGCCGTTGCAAACCTAACTGTGGCCCGAGGCAGCGGCGCTGGCCATTTTCAGCACCGAGGCCAGCTCCTGCCCCGGGCAGCAGCTCAACACCACGGCGGCAACTGGTCATTACTGAGCAGCAGAAATCGAATAAAATGATCAATGGCGAAAGACAAGCCCCAAAGCCGACTTACTTAGCAATCAACCTAAATCCTCAATCCTCCTTCACCATATGCCCGAGTGATCTACACCAGGAGCATTCGCAGTCCATTCCGAGGTATAACAGCTATTTTTCCAGTCCACCACTTAATCTAACAGTTGCACTGCCCCCCTGACAGTGATTCATCTCCCGCGCCTGTTTCTCAACTAAAAAAGCCCTTTACACGGGAACTGGAGACCAGACCCGCGATCCTGCACATACCTGAATCACCTGTGCTGTGCTTTATCAGTCCTGCCTGCCGTTTCGTGTTAGAGAGAGAGAGCTGGGTTTACAATGCAATACACCCCTCGCCTGAAAATCTCCTTGTACCAAGATCCCGCACCTCGGCAGCATAGAGATCTCCCTGCTCTACACACGCGAAGCAACACGCTGCGCCTCTCTTGGGTATGTGACGCCCTGACCTGCAGGAAACCATCATACCTGTAACACGGTGGGTTGATCGGCTCCGTCCAGGTCAGAGGAACAGGAGCAGGCCATTCAGCCCCTCCAGCCTGTTCTGCCATTCAATGAGATCATGGCTGATCCTGTATCCTAACTCCACCCACCCGCCTCTGTGCAGGCAGTAACTGTAACTGGGAGTTAGAGGAAAAGCTTCACACCGGGGAAACAAAATCCGACTGAATAGATCGGCGGTGGAATTTAAACCAAAGGCCAAATTAGGAAACATCAGCCCCCGCTGGAATGATCGTATGTCTGTACCAAAAACTGCAACTGACTCACGCATACTTTACAAAATTAAAATTAAAATGCAGAGAAATCTGATAAATATAAGATGGCAGCAACAGTTAAAGTGTTATCTTATAACCGAGTGTTTGCACACAGAATGGGAATAGTTTAAAATAAATCTCCAACGCGCGCCGCAATTCGAGATAGCTCGCTCTGTAACAAATGTTTACATTATTACATTTAAATAATACAG
Organism: Squalus acanthias; assembly: GCA_030390025.1. NCBI lineage: Eukaryota > Metazoa > Chordata > Chondrichthyes > Squaliformes > Squalidae > Squalus > Squalus acanthias. Next base: position 69,287,912 of record CM059429.1, read on the forward strand.
ATGAGTCTTCAGTGTTAAACAAACAAGATCCATCTCTGAAGGAATCGATCCAAACACCAATTGGAACAACGAATTTGAGAATATTTCACGTGAATTTCTAAATATGTTTCAATTTAGAAAGGAGGCGTGAGCAGGATGCAGCCTCTGGTGTCTGTTTAAACAGCTGAAACAAAAGAAAATCCACAGAAAGCAATACCTTGGTTTCTTGACTGGGAGATTGTCTGACGGATCAGCCCAATTATTTAAGCAGACAGCCCTGCTGGGACACTGTTATGTGGCTGGTCGGTGTTTTCAATGTTTAACCAAATCCATTGTCAGATATTCGGTTCTTCCTACTCGAAATCTTAAAACAATCCCCCAAGCGTGCTCTGCAACAGCATGTCTGTTAGACTCCACCATTTTACTCTTTAAACATACAAAGCCTAGAAATTACAGTTGGTGACATTTGGGGACCAACGTAATGTGTTTGTATGACAGTCCCTTGCTATGTGTTTGTATGACAGTCCCTTGCTATGTGTTTGTACGACAGTCCCTTGCTATGTGTTTGTAGGACAGTCCCTTGCTATGTGTTTGTACGACAGTCCCTTGCTATGTGTTTGTACGACAGTCCCTTGCTATATATTTGTATGACAGTCCCTTGCTATGTGTTTGTATGACAGTCCCTTGCTATGTGTTTGTATGACAGTCCCTTGCTATATATTTGTATGACAGTCCCTTGCTATATATTTGTATGACAGTCCCTTGCTATGTGTTTGTACGACAGTCCCTTGCTATGTGTTTGTACGACAGTCCCTTGCTATATATTTGTATGACAGTCCCTTGCTATGTGTTTGTACGACAGTCCCTTGCTATGTGTTTGTATGACAGTCCCTTGCTATATATTTGTCCGACAGTCCCTTGCTATATATTTGTAGGACAGCCCCTTGCTATGTGTTTGTACGACAGTCCCTTGCTATGTGTTTGTATGACAGTCCCTTGCTATATGTTTGTATGACAGTCCCTTGCTATATATTTGTACGACAGTCCCTTGCTATGTGTTTGTATGACAGTCCCTTGCTATATATTTGTTCCGCACTCATGAGGATGGCCTCAATCGCGATATCGGGTTCATGTCACGATACAGAACGTGACTTGACATCATGGCCGGTCTTCCCAGGTGTTTTTTTTAAAAAAGACTAACACAAGAACCAACACAAATTGACAGGATATGCAGCCAGCAGGTGGTTTGACACGTTGGACCCCCTGGGACACATCTCATTGTCTTGGCTGTGCTCTTAGTGTGTCTTTGATGTAGGGAAAGGTTTGAATAGATTTTGTCTGTGTTTAAATTGTGAATTCTGGGAGATTCTCTCACTGCTAACTTACCTGAGGAAGGAGCGACAGCTCCGAAAGCTTGTAAAATTAAATAAATCTGTTGGACTATAACCTGGTGTTGTGCGACTTCTCATATATTTGTACGACAGTCCCTTGCTATATATTTGTACGACAGTCCCTTGCTATGTGTTTGTATGACAGTCCCTTGCTATATATTTGTACGACAGGCCCTTGCTATGTGTTTGTATGACAGTCCCTTGCTATATATTTGTACGATAGTCCCTTGCTATGTGTTTGTATGACAGTCCCTTGCTATGTGTTTGTACGACAGTCCCTTGCTATATATTTGTATGGCAGTCCCTTGCTATGTGTTTGTACGACAGTCCCTTGCTATGTGTTTGTACGACAGTCCCTTGCTATATATTTGTATGACAGTCCCTTGCTATGTGTTTTTACGACAGTCCCTTGCTATGTGTTTGTATGACAGTCCCTTGCTATATATTTGTCCGACAGTCCCTTGCTATATATTTGTAGGACAGCCTCTTGCTATGTGTTTGTACGACAGTGCCTTGCTATGTGTTTGTATGACAGTCCCTTGCTATATGTTTGTATGACAGTCCCTTGCTATATATTTGTACGATAGTCCCTTGCTATGTGTTTGTATGACAGTCCCTTGCTATGTGTTTGTACGACAGTCCCTTGCTATATATTTGTATGGCAGTCCCTTGCTATGTGTTTGTACGACAGTCCCTTGCTATGTGTTTGTACGACAGTCCCTTGCTATATATTTGTATGACAGTCCCTTGCTATGTGTTTTTACGACAGTCCCTTGCTATGTGTTTGTATGACAGTCCCTTGCTATATATTTGTCCGACAGTCCCTTGCTATATATTTGTAGGACAGCCTCTTGCTATGTGTTTGTACGACAGTGCCTTGCTATGTGTTTGTATGACAGTCCCTTGCTATATGTTTGTATGACAGTCCCTTGCTATATATTTGTACGACAGTCCCTTGCTATGTGTTTGTATGACAGTCCCTTGCTATATATTTGTTCCGCACTCATGAGGATGGCCTCAATCGCGATATTGGGTTCATGTCACGATACAGAACGTGACTTGACATCATGGCCGGTCTTCCCAGGTGTTTTTTTTTAAAAAGACTAACACAAGAACCAACACAAATTGACAGGATATGCAGCCAGCAGGTGGTTTGACACGTTGGACCCCCTGGGACACATCTCATTGTCTTGGCTGTGCTCTTAGTGTGTCTTTGATGTAGGGAAAGATTTGAATAGATTTTGTCTGTGTTTAAATTGTGAATTCTGGGAGATTCTCTCACTGCTAACTTACCTGAGGAAGGAGCGACAGCTCCGAAAGCTTGTAAAATTAAATAAATCTGTTGGACTATAACCTGGTGTTGTGCGACTTCTCATATATTTGTACGACAGTCCCTTGCTATATATTTGTACGACAGTCCCTTGCTATGTGTTTGTATGACAGTCCCTTGCTATATATTTGTACGACAGTCCCTTGCTATGTGTTTGTATGACAGTCCCTTGCTATATATTTGTACGATAGTCCCTTGCTATGTGTTTGTATGACAGTCCCTTGCTATGTGTTTGTACGACAGTCCCTTGCTATATATTTGTATGACAGTCCCTTGCTATGTGTTTGTATGACAGTCCCTTGCTATATATTTGTATGGCAGTCCCTTGCTATGTGTTTGTACGACAGTCCCTTGCTATATATTTGTACGACAGTCCCTTGCTATATATTTGTACGACAGTCCCTTGCTATGTGTTTGTATGACAGTCCCTTGCTATGTGTTTGTATGACAGTCCCTTGCTATATATTTGTACGACAGTCCCTTGCTATGTGTTTGTATGACAGTCCCTTGCTATATATTTGTTCCGCACTCATGAGGATGGCCTCAATCGCGATATTGGGTTCATGTCACGATACAGAACGTGACTTGACATCATGGCCGGTCTTCCCAGGTGTTTTTTTTTAAAAAGACTAACACAAGAACCAACACAAATTGACAGGATATGCAGCCAGCAGGTGGTTTGACACGTTGGACCCCCTGGGACACATCTCATTGTCTTGGCTGTGCTCTTAGTGTGTCTTTGATGTAGGGAAAGATTTGAATAGATTTTGTCTGTGTTTAAATTGTGAATTCTGGGAGATTCTCTCACTGCTAACTTACCTGAGGAAGGAGCGACAGCTCCGAAAGCTTGTAAAATTAAATAAATCTGTTGGACTATAACCTGGTGTTGTGCGACTTCTCATATATTTGTACGACAGTCCCTTGCTATATATTTGTACGACAGTCCCTTGCTATGTGTTTGTATGACAGTCGCTTGCTATATATTTGTACGACAGGCCCTTGCTATGTGTTTGTATGACAGTCCCTTGCTATATATTTGTACGATAGTCCCTTGCTATGTGTTTGTATGACAGTCCCTTGCTATGTGTTTGTACGACAGTCCCTTGCTATATATTTGTATGGCAGTCCCTTGCTATGTGTTTGTACGACAGTCCCTTGCTATGTGTTTGTACGACAGTCCCTTGCTATATATTTGTATGACAGTCCCTTGCTATGTGTTTTTACGACAGTCCCTTGCTATGTGTTTGTATGACAGTCCCTTGCTATATATTTGTCCGACAGTCCCTTGCTATATATTTGTAGGACAGCCTCTTGCTATGTGTTTGTACGACAGTGCCTTGCTATGTGTTTGTATGACAGTCCCTTGCTATATGTTTGTATGACAGTCCCTTGCTATATATTTGTACGACAGTCCCTTGCTATGTGTTTGTATGACAGTCCCTTGCTATATATTTGTTCCGCACTCATGAGGATGGCCTCAATCGCGATATTGGGTTCATGTCACGATACAGAACGTGACTTGACATCATGGCCGGTCTTCCCAGGTGTTTTTTTTTAAAAAGACTAACACAAGAACCAACACAAATTGACAGGATATGCAGCCAGCAGGTGGTTTGACACGTTGGACCCCCTGGGACACATCTCATTGTCTTGGCTGTGCTCTTAGTGTGTCTTTGATGTAGGGAAAGATTTGAATAGATTTTGTCTGTGTTTAAATTGTGAATTCTGGGAGATTCTCTCACTGCTAACTTACCTGAGGAAGGAGCGACAGCTCCGAAAGCTTGTAAAATTAAATAAATCTGTTGGACTATAACCTGGTGTTGTGCGACTTCTCATATATTTGTACGACAGTCCCTTGCTATATATTTGTACGACAGTCCCTTGCTATGTGTTTGTATGACAGTCCCTTGCTATATATTTGTACGACAGTCCCTTGCTATGTGTTTGTATGACAGTCCCTTGCTATATATTTGTACGATAGTCCCTTGCTATGTGTTTGTATGACAGTCCCTTGCTATGTGTTTGTACGACAGTCCCTTGCTATATATTTGTATGACAGTCCCTTGCTATGTGTTTGTATGACAGTCCCTTGCTATATATTTGTATGGCAGTCCCTTGCTATGTGTTTGTACGACAGTCCCTTGCTATATATTTGTACGACAGTCCCTTGCTATATATTTGTACGACAGTCCCTTGCTATGTGTTTGTATGACAGTCCCTTGCTATGTGTTTGTATGACAGTCCCTTGCTATATATTTGTACGACAGTCCCTTGCTATGTGTTTGTATGACAGTCCCTTGCTATATATTTGTTCCGCACTCATGAGGATGGCCTCAATCGCGATATTGGGTTCATGTCACGATACAGAACGTGACTTGACATCATGGCCGGTCTTCCCAGGTGTTTTTTTTTAAAAAGACTAACACAAGAACCAACACAAATTGACAGGATATGCAGCCAGCAGGTGGTTTGACACGTTGGACCCCCTGGGACACATCTCATTGTCTTGGCTGTGCTCTTAGTGTGTCTTTGATGTAGGGAAAGATTTGAATAGATTTTGTCTGTGTTTAAATTGTGAATTCTGGGAGATTCTCTCACTGCTAACTTACCTGAGGAAGGAGCGACAGCTCCGAAAGCTTGTAAAATTAAATAAATCTGTTGGACTATAACCTGGTGTTGTGCGACTTCTCATATATTTGTACGACAGTCCCTTGCTATATATTTGTACGACAGTCCCTTGCTATGTGTTTGTATGACAGTCCCTTGCTATATATTTGTACGACAGTCCCTTGCTATGTGTTTGTATGACAGTCCCTTGCTATATATTTGTACGATAGTCCCTTGCTATGTGTTTGTATGACAGTCCCTTGCTATGTGTTTGTACGACAGTCCCTTGCTATATATTTGTATGACAGTCCCTTGCTATGTGTTTGTATGACAGTCCCTTGCTATATATTTGTATGGCAGTCCCTTGCTATGTGTTTGTACGACAGTCCCTTGCTATATATTTGTACGACAGTCCCTTGCTATATATTTGTACGACAGTCCCTTGCTATGTGTTTGTATGACAGTCCCTTGCTATGTGTTTGTATGACAGTCCCTTGCTATATATTTGTATGACAGTCCCTTGCTATGTGTTTGTATGACAGTCCCTTGCTATGTGTTTGTATGACAGTCCCTTGCTATATATTTGTATGACAGACCCTTGCTATATATTTGTATGACAGTCCCTTGCTATGTGTTTGTATGACAGTCCCTTGCTATTTTAAATGAGTCAATGCCTCAGCTATAATAACAAAGGTATTAAGCATGGTCCTGATAATATCGCTGTAAGCATTTTCTAAGTTCAAACGATGAATTGTATTAACCTATTAAATCTGCATAAACAATTAATGGTCGGTCAACCTCTTCTTGCAATGAGTATACAGAAGAGAACGTGTCTATTTTTTTAAGTCAATGCATCCTGTTAAAATTCTTGATGTTTGACTCTTTTCCATCATCTGCACAACAGATTAAGCACAACTGCTTGTTTCATCATTCAACAGGTGAAGTACAGCACAAAGATGTCAATGCACTGTGTGTCACAAAGGCCAAGTTAGTAATAAAGGGTGTTAGAAGACGAAACCTCATTTACACAGGCGGGCTTGAACAGTTGAAGTTGCAGAGGACAGAGGACCAGAGTCCTTGCACATGTGCTCAAAACTAATCCATAGTAAAGGAAAGGACTTGCATTTGTATAGCGCCTTTCATGACCTAAAAATGTCCCAATGCACTTTACTTTTGAAGTGAAGTCGCTGTTGTAATGTAGAGAAGCAGCCAATTTGAGCACAGCAAGGTCCCACAAAGAGCAATGAGATAATCTGTTTTTTAGTGATGTTTGGTTGAGGGATAAATATTGGCCAGGACACCAGGAGAACTCCCCATCTCTTCTTTGAATAATGCCATGGGATCTTTTACATCCACCTGAGAGGGTAGACTGGACCTCAGTTTAACATCTCATGTGAAAGATGGTGCCTCTGGCAGTACAGTACCCCCTCAGTACTGCACTGATGTGTCAGCCTGGATTATATGCTCAAGTCTCTGGAGTCAGGCTTTAACCCATCACCTTCTGACTCAGGGCAAGAGTGTTACCAACTGAGCCATGACTGACACTGTAGTAATTAAATTTAAATATTTCCAGACAATGAGGGGAAAGCATCTTCACTCATTAACTGTTTGAATCAATTCCAGATTAAGCACATTTTCTATCAGATTTTATTTTGCACTATAGTTATAGGCCATTTGCTGTCAGACCCAAGTGGGTCCAAGTAAATATTGAATTCCATTCTTAAGCTGAATTTCCTCCAGTTAATCACTGGGAATACCAAAGGCATCATCTTTGGTCCCCACCACAAACACCCTACCTTTGCCACTGATTCCATCCCCCAGCCACTGTCTCAACTTGCAACCAACTGTTCACAACTTCAGCATCATATTTGACCCCAAGCTAAGCTTCGGAATCCATATCCTCTCCATCACAAAGGTTGTCTACTTCCACCTTCAGAATATCACCTGTCTCCACCCCTGCCTTAGCCCATCAGGATTACTCCCAGTGCCACGAGCTAGTGAGTATAGAAGTAGGAGGATAGAGCAGATGAATGCGTAGCTGGAGAGATGGTGCAGAAGGGAGGGCTTTAAATTTCTGGGACATTGGGATTGGTTCTGGGGGAGGTGGGACCTGTACAGGCCAGACGGGTTGCATCTCAACAGAGCCAGGACCAGTATCCTCGCATTGGGGGTTTGCTAGTGCTGTTGGGGAGGGGTTAAACTAATTTGGCAGGGGGATGGGCACCAGGATGTAGCATTAGAAAGGAGAAACAAGGTGCACAAAGGATTGGGAGAGACAGATAGCACTAGAGTAAGAAATAGTATGTAATTAGGTGAGGTCAGACTAAGAGAGAATAAAAGAAGGACTAAGATAGATTTACAGTGCATGTGTGCAAATGCATGAAGCATGGTAAATAAGGTTGGTGAGCTGCAGGCACAAATAGGTGCAAGGGAATATGATGTTGTGGCGATAACGGAAACCTGGCCCAAAAAAGGGCAGGCTTGGGTATTAAATATTCCTGGATATAAGGTGTTCAGGAAAGATACGGAAGGAAAGAAAGGCAGTGGGGTGGCAGTATTGATTGAGGAGAATATTACAGTGCTTGAGAGAGACAATGTCCTGGAGGGGTCAAGGACAGAATCTGTTTGATTAGAGTTAAGAAACAATAAAGGTGCCATTACACTACTGGGTGTATTCAATAGGCCATCAACTAGTGAGAAGGATATAGAGGAGCAAATTTACAGGGAAATTACAGAGAGGTGCAATAAATATAGAGTAGTGATAATGGGGGACTTCAATTATCCTAATATAGACTGGGATAGTAATAGTGTAAAGGGCAGAGAGGGGAACAATTTCTGAAGTGTGTTAAGGAGAACTTTCTTGCTCAGTACGTTTCCGGCCCAACAAGGAAGGAGGCATTGCTGGATCTGGTTCTGGGGAAAGAGGTGGGTCAGGTGGATCAAGTGTCAATAGGGGAACATTTAGGGAACAGTGATCATAGTATCATAAGGTTTAGATTAGTTATGGAAAAGGACAAGGAGCAATTTAGAGTAAAAATACTTAATTGGAGGAAGGCCAATTTCAGTGGGTTGAGAACAGATCTGGCCTGGTTAATTTGGAATGAAAGAGTGGCAGGCAAAACTGTAATCGAAAAATGGGCTGCCTTTAAAGAGGAGATGGTTTGTGTACATTCCCATGAGGGGGAAAAGTAGGGTAACCAAAGCCAGAGATCCCTGAATGATGAAAGAGATAGAGAGTAAGATGAAGCAGAAAAAGAGGCGCATGACAGATGTCAGGTTGAGAATACAAGTGTGAACCAGGCTGAATATAGAAAGTTCAGAGGGGAAGTGAAAAAAGAAATAAGAGGGGCAAAGAGAATATGAGAATAGACTGGCAGCTAACATTAAGGGGAATCCAAAAGTTTTCTACAGGCATATAAATAGTAAACGGGTAGTAAGAGGAGGGGTAGGGCCAATTAGGGACCAAAAAGGAGACCTATACATGGAGGCAGAGGGCATGGCTGAGGTACTAAATGAATACTTTGCATCTGTCTTTACCAAGGAAGAAGATGCTGCCAAAGTCATAGTGAAAGAGGAGGTAGTTGAGATACTGGTTGGGCTAAAAATTGCTAAAGAGGAGGTACTAGAAAGGCTGGCTGTACTTAAAGTAGACAAGTCACCAGGACCGGATGGGATGCATCCTAGGATGCTGAGGGAAGCAAAGATGGAAATTGCAGAGATACTGACCATAATCTTCCAATCCTCCTTAGATACAGGGGTGATGCCAGAGGACTGGAGAAATGCAAATGTTACACCCTTGTTCAAAAAAGGGTGTAAGGATAAACCCAGCAACTACAGGCCAGTCAGTTTAACCTCCGTGGTGGGGAAGCTTTTAGAAACGATAATCCGGGACAAAATTAACAGTCACTTGGACAAGTGTGGATTAATTAAGGAAAGCCAGCATGGATTTGTTAAAGGCAAATCGTGTTTAACTAACTTGATTGAGTTTTTTGATGAGGTAACAGAGAGGGTTGATGGGGACAATACGGTTGAAGTGGTGTACATGGACCTCCAAAAGGCGTTTGATAAAGTGCCACATAATAGGCTTGCCAGAAAAGTTGAAGCCCATGGAATAAAAGGGACAGTGGCAGCATGGATACAAAATTGGCTAAGTGACAGGAAACAGAAAGTAGTGATGAACGGTTGTTTTTTGGACAGAAGGAAGGTATACAGTGCTGTTCCCCAGGGGTTGATACTAGGACCACTGCTTTTCTTCATATATATTAATGACTTGGACTTGGGTATACAGGGTCCAATTTCAAAATTTGCAGATGACACAAAACTTGGAAGTATAGTGAACAGTGAGGAGGATAGTGATAGACTTCAAGAGGACATAGATAGGCTGGTGGAATGGGCAGACACGTAGCAGATGAAATTTAAAGCAGAAAAGTGCGAAGTGATACATTTTGGTAGGAAGAACGAGGAGAGGCAACATAAACTAAAGGGTACAATTCTAAAGGAAGTGCAGGAACAAAGAGACCTGGGGGTTTATGTGCACAAATCATTGAAGGTGGCAGGGCAGGTTGAGAAAGCGATTAAAAAAGCATACGGGATCCTGGGCTTTATAAGTAGAGGCATAGAGTACAAAAGCAAGCAAGTTATGATGAACCTTTATAAAACACTGGTTCGGCCTCAACTGAAGTATCGGCCGCGACTTTTTCAATGGAGGCGGGTTGGGTGCGGGTCAGGTGGTTTTCGGCTTCCAGATCCGCCCCCAACTGCATCCGGCCCACAGATGTGATTTTATGTTGATTGACTTGTTAAGCCTGCCCTGCGGGCTTGCCAGCCAATTAAGAGGAAGCCGGTCAGATGACGTCATTTGATGACGCATTATCTGCCGGTTTTCTTAAAGGGACCACGCATCATTTTTTTTGACAGCTGATTTCTCAGTGTTTGACAGCATTGAGGTGCTGCAAGCACTGACAATCACTATACAAAGGTGAGCTCTTGCACCCAGGCTCTCCAATGACTCCCTCCATAGGCTGGAATAGATGGCAGCTGCAGGTGAGGTGACAGAAGCAATCTGTCACTGGTGAGAGAGGTTCTCCCAATGAGATGGCACTGGACATGGATTTCAAAACTTGTAACCTAAAGAAATGTGTAAATGCATTTCCCAACATTTTCTTACCTCTGAAATTCACCAGTGCACCATTGGATCCTTCACACCACTTCTGCAGCTGTCATCAATCCAGAAACATTACAGCAGACTCACAACACGCCACACTTACCTGGCGTGGTGTCCGGACATCGGGAAACCTGAGGCAGAAGTGGCAAAATTCAAAAATAGCCTGTCAACTACTAGCAACTACCTGTTAATAGGCAGGTAATTGGCTTTAATCCTCTTCCCGCCACTAGGTGTCGGGTCCATGCGCAAATCGGGGACCCGACACTTGGGAAAATTGTTTGGAGGCGGGTTGACGGCGGGATCGCAACCCGCCATCAATCAAAACGATTTTACCCTTTGACCCGCCTCCAAACCCGCCCTCTGAGCACCGGCAAAATCCAGCCCATTGTGTCCAATTCTGGCCACCACATTTTAGGGAGGATGTGAAGGCCTTAGAGTGGGTGCAGAAAAGATTTACAAGAATGGTTTCGGGGATGAGGGACTTCAGTTATGTGGATAGACTGGAGAAGCTGGGGTTGTTCTCCTTAGAGCAGAGAAGGTTGAGAGGAGACTTGATAGAGGTGTTCAGACTCATGAAGGGTCTGGACATAGTAGGTAGAGAGAAACTGTTCCCATTGGTGGAAGGGTCGAGAACCAGAGGACACAGATTTAAGGTGATTGGCAAAAGAACCAAAGGCGACATGTGGATAAACTTTTTTATGCAGCGAGTGGTTATCATCTGGAATGCACTGACTGAAAGGGTGGTGGAGGCAGATCAAATCGTGGCATTCAAAAGGGAATTGGATAAGTATCTGAGGGAAGAAAATTTGCAGGGCTATGGGGAAAGGCCGGGGGAGTGGGACTAGCTGAAGTGCTCTTACAGAGAGCTGGCATGGGCTCGACGGGCCGAATGGCCTCCTTCTGTGCTATAACTATTCTATGATTCTATGACTCTATCTGCTGCTAAAAATCCCATTCATGCCTTTGTCATCTCCAGCCTCGGCTATTCCAATGCTCTTTTGGCCGGCCTCCCATATTCCACCCTCCATAAACTTCAGTTCATCCAGAACTCTGCTGCCCATAACTTATGCCGCAACAAGGCCCACTCACCCATCACTCCTGTGCTCGCTGACCTACATTCTTAAATCTATAATCTTAAATCTTATTGAATGGCGGAGCAGGCTCGAGGGGCCGTATGGCCTACTCCTGCTCTTATTTCTTATTTCTTATGTACATTGTCTCCCAACTTTCCAGTTCTCAAATTTCAATTTCTTATCGTCATGTTCAAGTCACTTTATAGTCTCTGTTCCTCCAACTCAGTCCTGTTGTATCCCTCACTCTCTTCACCCCACCATTGGCTGCCGTGTCTTCAGCTGTCTATGCCCTACACTTCGGAATTCTCTCCCGAAACCTCTCCACCTCCCTCTCTTCCTTTAAGACTCTCCTTAAAAACCCATCTCTTTGACCACGCTTTTAGGCAGCCCTCCTAATAACTCCTTGTTTGGCTCGGTGTTGATCATTGTCTGATTACACTTCTGTGATGCGCCTAGGACGGTTTTTCGACATTAAAGGCGCTGTATAAATGCCAGTTGTTGTTGTTGAATTGATCATTCTATATTTGAGGGAAAATTGTTAGGTTTCTCAGCAACAAAAAGGGCAGCATCAGTGAATTGTATAAGAATGAGAGGTGAGCTTCCTTACCTCTGTTTCCAAAGTCTACAACATCATAAACAATTTGGTTTAACTTTTTTTTATCTAGTGTTTTTGGTATTTTTAGCCCCTTTTCTTTTGCTGCCAGATCTAATACCAGCAGCTGAGGGAGCAGGCCTATGGCCTAGTGTAAGATTGGCAGCAATACCCTCAGAAACACCGGAGCTCATCCAATCTGGCATTTCCCTCTAATTTTACCTTCACCTGGCACCCAGCAATATTTGGTGTCTCCCCATTTAATGGGATTCACAGGCTTGTTACAAAACTGTTTCCTAAAAGCTATCCTATTGTAGCATATCTCCAAATAGTATCATTTTTTCCAAACAGCTCCCTCTTCCCCTTTTTGTATTTAACATTATAGAATATTTACTTTGTTTATAGTAATTATTTTCACCCAGTGGTTTATCTCTCCGCTGAATTTTAATGAATTTTCAACTGCTTTCCTGTTGTCCAGTTGCCTAACCTTGCGTTAATACATGTGCCACCCTGGAGCCTCTCACCAAATCTTACACTGGTAGCACTGCCTAAAAATGAATGAAAAGGAAATTGAGTAAAGAAAAGAATAATGAATACAAGTGAACCATTTTGTACAAATAGAATACATGTTATGGACCAGTGACTTATGACAGACAACACTTGTGTTGCAGCCATCATATCTGACATCTGATAGTATCACCATGAGTTACAATGACAACACTGCTCAGCAGTTTATTTCTGTATAAAACATTGCTCCCAATATGTAACCTTTGTATCATATAAAGTTGAGATCAGTGACGTACCATATTGAAAGCTACATTCCTATAATATTGGACTGACCATATTACAAGGCAATAGAGGAATCCCTTTTCTGTAGCCCTAAATCATCAGATAATGTCCACCCATAACTTTGAAATAAGCAATCTAAATAGATACACTTTTTTATACATTTAAACAAAAAGGCAAACAATCTTTCAAATGTAGAAGTAATCTTTCTGTATTACTAACTGGAGTGAAATCTTGTTCAGCACGCAGCGAGTCAGAATGCTTTCTCTCTCTTCTGAATTTGAATGAATCCCAAACTTATAAGATGAAGTTTCCTTTCCTGAATAGCTGTAAAGGTCCAAACAGAAATGAACTTGGGACAGTGATGCTCTTCTGAAGTTGTGTCTACGCCACATTGTTGGGGTAGAGAAGAGGAGCTTTGACTCAGCAGCAGACCACAGTATAGAACCTGGAGCCTTTGAGGCTGACACCAGTTCCCCAAGATGGAAACGATTTCATTGCCCAGTACTAACATCCCTTGCCTTAATGAGCATTGTTGGACTGCTTTCTTGTTCTTTTTCATTTCCTTACTTTAAACGCCAGATTACACACACACTCAGTTGTAGTAATGCAGGATCAGGTCTTTATTGAAACCTCATAGGTTAAGTGAGTGGGCAAAAATTTGGCAGATGGAGTATAATGTGGGAAAATGTGAGGTTATCCACTTTGGTAGGAAGAATAGAAAAGCAAAATATTATTTAAATGGAGAGAGACTACAGAATGCTGCGGTACAGAGGGATTTGGGTGTCCTTGTACATGAAACACAAAAAGTTAGCATGCAGGTACAGCAAGTGATTAGGAAGGCAAATGGAATGTTGACCTTTATTGCAAGGGGGATGGAGTATAAAAGTAGGGAAGTCTTGCTACAACTGTACAGGGCGTTGGTGAGACCACACCTAGAGTACTGCACACAGTTTTGGTCTCCTTATTTAAGGAGGGATATACTTGCATTGGAGGCAGTTCAGAGAAGGTTCACGAGGTTGATTCCTGAGATGAAGGGGTTGTCTTATGAAGAAAGGTTGAGCAGGTTGGGCCTATACTCATTGGAGTTTAGAAGAATAAGAGGTGATCTTATTGAAACATATAAGATGCTGAGGGGGCTTGACAAGGTAGATGCAGAGAGGATGTTTCCCCTAGTGGGGGAATCTAGAACTAGAGGGCATAGTTTCAGAATAAGGGGTAGCCCATTTAAAACGGAGATGAGGAGGAATTTCTTCTCTCAGAGGGTCGTGAATCGATGGAATTCTCTACCCCAGAGAGCTGTGGAGGCTGAGTCATTGAATATATTTAAGGTGGAGATAGGCAGATTTTTGAACGATAAGGGAGTCAAGGGTTATGGACAGCGGGCAGGGAAGTGGAGTTGAGGCCAAGATCAGATTAGCCATGATCTTACTGAATGGCGGAGCAGGCTCGAGGGGCCAAATGGCCTACTCCTGCTCCTATTTCTTATGTTCTTATGTTCATACTATCCACAACCAGTATGAGTGCACAAAACGTTTCATACTACACAAAACCTATATGAGAGCTGCTGAGACACACACTTCACAAAACCAGTGTGAGCACCAGCTGCCGTATGGGACATCACACTATCCACGATTTCAGTGGGAGCTGCTAAACACAGACTCACTCACAATCTTACACTAAATTTTACCTTTGACACAACATTCTATGTAAACTACCAATAAATCATGGCTCATCAAAGATACATACAAATGCCAACAGAACAACAAAATAAACTAAACAACCAGGCACTCAACTCTTCTAATTGTTTTATTGCTGCAATAAAACTCTCCATTCCCTAACCAGAGTGATCACTTGACACATTCAGATATGGCTGAATTACTCTTACACATTCTACTACTTTCTTTCCTGTGAAGATAACCTGACTTTAAAATCCTCTGAGCCAATTTACAACCCATACTCAGCAGAAAGCTGATTTAACTTTTAACTCATCATGTGCTGGTCTCACAGACTGCACAGAAAGAATAGCGAGGTACCCAGGTAGTGTGAACCCTGTTCCCACAAGCATCACATTATCCAAATAAGTTTTAAAAAATCACAGCGGACAAAGCAGTATTACCTTACAATTGCCACTGCATTGCATTTTTTCCTGGACTACTTTGGAATGAGGGAGCAGAAAGGCTTTGTGTACTGTATGCACTATCATTGTCCTGTGATCCAGCAAATAGTAGTAACAAAGGAGTGAAAACACACAGGAAGAGCATTAAATTAGAATTTAGATATTGATGAAACGTCACTAAAATCCACTTCACAGCATTCAGTTAAATGTTTAGCACTGACATGAATGGCAGTTTTACCACCACAGCCGACAACTGGTGCAAATAACAAAGCTAATATCTTGTTGAGTGATGCATTCGGTAGAGTTTCTGGTCCCGGAGGAACTGGAGCACAGTGAGTAAGACACTTGCAGATGGTGGCAAATTCCCACCTCACACTGTCTTCTGAGATCAGGCAATTTAAATAATTTGTCTGAGCTGCTGGTCTAGCAACTTAAAACTAACTGACTATATAAGGGGAGAAAAATTGCTAGAGCCTTTCTAAAGACTGCAAATAATAACAACAACAACAACTTGTATTTATATAGCGCCTTTAACGTAGTAAAACATCCCAAGGCGCTATATAAATAGGAGTATTATAAGACAAAAAATTTGACACCGAGCCACATAAGGAGAAATTAGGGCAGGTGACCAAAAGCTTGGTCAAAGAGATAGATTTTAAGGAGCGTCTTAAAGGAGGAAAGAGAGGTAGTGAGGCGGAGAGGTTTAGGCAGGGAATTCCAGAGCTTAGGGCCGAGACAACAGAAGGCACAGCCACCAATGGTTGAGCCTCAAGATATATATATATTTTAAATTTGTCCTGTCCAAAACTTTATGACAGGAGTCTACAGGCAAATGATGGAGCTATAGAGCACCCGACAACAACCCCCCCCCCCCCCCCACCCCCCCCCCCACCCGCACCCCCAACCCCCACCCCAACCCCTCGCTCCCAACTCTGTTTGACGGCTGGCAAAGGTTGTCCTGTCTGGCATTCCAAAGCACTCTGCCAGGGGACTGCGGTGCAACATGCCTGGTAGGAGGTGGCAGCCACGTTTAACGCTGTGTACACGGCCTGCCCAATCGGGCAATAGATGCACCAGAAGATGGCACACCTTAAGCAGGCTGGCAAGCTAAGTCTACCCAACAGTACCATTTGCCAGGTAGATGGCCCAAGACTGCATGTCATGTTTTGCTGCATGTCAACTAGTTTCATATTTACTGCTGGCCAATGTAAAGCCCTCACACAACTTTACAGCTCTCTAATGGTTTCTCGTGCATACCCATACTGCAGCAGGACATGCTTTCAGCCACTAACTTACAATAAAAAGCCTTGGCACAGTAATATCTTTAAAGGGCTTCACACAGAAAATCATTGTAACATAATCTGACTACATGATAAATCTTCTTCTTCTTCTTAAGCAGTCCCTCGGAACCGAGGATGACTTGCTTCCACACTAAAAATGAGTTCTCAGGTGACTGATGAGTCCAATGCAGGACCTACAGTCTCTGTCACAGGTGGAGCAGACAGAGGTTGAAGGGGCGGGTGGGTGGGGTGCTTGGGTTGACATGCGCTCCTTGCGCTGCTTGCGCTTAGCTTCCGCTTGCTCCCGGCGAAGAGACTCGAGGTGTTCGGCGCCTTCCCGGATGCTTCTCCTCCACTTTGTGCAGTCTTGGGCCAGGAATTCCCAGGTGTCGGTGGGGATATTGCACTTTTTCAAGGAGGCTTTGAGGGTGTCCTTGAAGCGTTTCCTCTGCCCACCTGGGGCTCTCTTGCCGTGTCGGAGCTCCGAGTAGAGCGCTTGTTTTGGGAGTCTCGTATCGGGCATGCGGACGACGTGGCCCGTCGATCTGAGCTGATCGAGTGTGGTCAAAGCTTCGATGCTGGGGATGTTGGCCTGAGCGAGAACTCTTCTCGATCTTCCTGGCTGCAATGCTCCATCTCACCCTCAGTAAGCTCCCCGCTGGAGTGGAGCTAATCTACAGAACAAACGGGAAACTGTTCAACCTCCGTCGCCGCCAGTCCAGATCCAAGGTCGTCCTATCCTCTGTCATCGAATTACAGTATGCAGACGACGCTTGCGTCTGCGCACACGCTGAGGCCGAACTCCAAACCATCGTCAACACCTTCACCGAAGCGTACGAGAGCATGGGCCTTACACTAAACATCCGTAAGACAAAGGTCCTCTACCAACATGATAAATGGTCACTTATTAGCACCCAGAATGGCCTAGAGGTTAGGCACATGTCTGTCACTATGTATGTGCTCCTTCCACTTACAACATATCAAGGCAACTGCACTGCTTGTACGGCAAACTGGCACAGTGCAAAGGACCAGGCAAAAATTGGAGAAAGGTTCAGAATTCACAAACCCTTGGCTCCCTTGAAGGAAGCTATCCTTGAATTCCTGCATATAGAAGCATGGAGGGAGTTGGAAAAAATAAAGCAGGCCTACTCCAGGCTCATGACTAGCACCACCCTGCACTAACATCTTGTTCCCCACCTCACTGCCACATAGGTAAGCACAAAGTCACACAAACACATACACAGTATCTGGCAATGCAATCTCTGAAGGCGAATCTTGGAGGCAGCATGCTAACATTTATTTTTCTGTCATAGAAAGACAAAAGGAAAGAGCATGCATTTATATAGTGCCTTATTATGTCCATAGGATGTCCTAAAGTCCCTTCAGAGCCAATAGATAACTTTTGAGTATAACCACTGTTCTTATGTAGGCAAATGCAGCAGTCAATTATCACACAGCAAGATCCCGCAGACAGCAAATGAAAGAACGACCAATCCGTTTTTTGGTGGTGTTGGTTGGTAGAGCAGTTGTCCAGGAATGCCAGGGCCCAGAACAAGATAGCAGCATGCAGCACCCTGTGCCCCTCTAAACAACGTTTGCAAGCAGTAGCACAGTTACATAGCTCCTAAAGGATGCAGTTAGTGAGCTTGAGGAAGTAGGACTAGATAAGGCAGAGTGAACAGGTAAGAAGGAGCAAGTGTTGGTGGCAGGGCAGCAGCAGAAATCTTTGGCCAGATGGCCACAGATCTACCATCAATGGCCGCCCCTGTAATTTAAGAAATGCATCAGTGCAGTGATATTGAGCAACTATATCATGCTGCTGTTGCTCTTTAGTTGGAAAGGGGATGAAAGTACTAACCAATGCATCAGCCACCTATTTGTTACATTTGCAGACAGCACATTAGCTGATACAGGAGTGATGGTCAAGGATGAGTTGGAGATATAACAGTTGAGGACAATGGCGATCTTGAATGTCACTGGCAGTGCTGCCCCTATGTTGGAAGTTGACTGCAAGTTTCTGTACAGCAGACGGCTAAGCTCTGCAGATCCAAAACAAATGGAGGGAGTTTTTCTCGGTGATTAGCAGATAGGCTTGTCCAGGCCTACAGATATGATTGGTAGCGTAATGGCTAGTGCTGACAGAGTGGCTTAGATGCCTGCCAATCTCTCTGGCAGTGTCTTCTTTCATCTTGTACCATTCCAACCATGAAATACTGTATGTGGTGGACATCAAAATCAGCCTTATCATCAATTTTACCTCAACTTGTCGTCTACCATAGGAGTCTGTCTCTTGCACTTAGATGCCTTGTGATTCCTTGATCTCCTGTGAAAGTTTGTATCGGATCAGTTCATTTTGCATGCCTCTTTTTTCATCTGTTCCTGTTCTTGTAGTTGCATCACTTATAGTCAACTTTCAACTTACAGTGTTGACTTAGCAGACAAGAATCAACTATTTTCTTTCAGTATGTGTAAAACAAAAGAACCTACCATTATGGAAAAAAAAATAATTGTACCAGAAAAATATGGACAAAAAGTGTGTATTTTTTAAATAGCAGAACTATTATAAAAACATGCTGCTAAAAGCTAGACAAAATGGGCTTTACAGACAAACAGCACAATCCTGGTAAAAATAATAAATTATGTCTGGCTCCAATTTGATTTTGTTTACATCATTTTTGAGGTCTTAATGAGATTCCCACACATTTCTCTGGGCACGAAAATTATCTCTGGCCAGAGCATGGGAAATGGGCAAAAGACAGCCCAAAGATCTACTCCCCCAATCTCCTGATCGCCTTTCTCATGGTCTTCATCTGTATATATTTTTAATAATGCAACTAATGCAGCTGAATCTAAGTTACATAACTGTTGTTTTCTGACCAGCAATAAGCCTGCTGATATCAAAATCTACTTGCCCTGCTGCTCACACAAGAACTAGAGGCTTTGAAGTAGCAAATTAAACGACACTAAAAAAAAGTCTGTGATTATTGTGCAATCTCTATTTAACTCCCAAATCTGAAAAGGCTTTAAAATAATCAGTGAGCTTGAGGATTTTCATTTTCAGTTGCCAATAGCACTTGCTACTAAAAAACCTTGTGACATTGAGACTGAAAGACTGGTTTAGTAAACATAAGAAATATACGAATTAGGAGCAGGAGTCGGCCATACAGTCCCTCGAACCTGCTCCGCCATTCAATAAGATCATGGCTGATCTTCGACCTCAACTCCACTTTCCCACCCGATCCCCATATCCCTTGATTCGATTGATTCTATCTATCTCATAGAGTCATAGGGGTAAAAATTAGGTCGCGCCCCATTTGGGGCACAAATATCGTCTGGACGCAAATATTAGCGCCTGGCGCTAATTATCGGCACTGACTGGAAACTTCACTTTTACCGCCCCGGGAGGTGAGTGGAGCGCTAAATCAGGCGCTGCACACCTGTCTTAAGACGCAAAGGCCAAGGAGTGAGGCGCTAACTCAGAGCGCTGGCGAAGCTCATGTAATGTCAGTCAGCAATGGAACACACACACAATGGCACGGGCCAGTTCTTAAAGGGGATGGTTAATCTTGCTTTCCATCCACATCCTGTTCATTGCAGCCTTGAATCTCGGCCTGGAGAGACTTGCACATCAAATGTGCTGGAAAGAACAATGGAGAGTACCAGGCAAAGAGCTCAGAGTGCAGCTCCCACAGTCTCTGCTAAATCGATACAAGGAATGGCAAATCAAAATGAACCTGCAAAGTGCTGCTCAGTACCCAAAACTCCTTCACACAACGTTGAATCTCTCCAGAAGTCTCTCCCTCTCTCTCTCAGAATGCGTAGTTCAAAAATGCCACCAACAACAAAAGACAGGAGGAGGCCCCCTTTAAATAGCGCCCCCCCCCAGCCCCACAGCGATTGATAGTGTTCCAGTCTTCTGGTCGTTGGAAGCGCCAGGCGGTAAGGCAGGGGGCGCCACTCAATTTCCGCTCCGGGGCGCCACAAGGGCGTTGCACCATGGAATGTCGTCACAATCTGCGCGCGCAG
This sequence comes from Squalus acanthias, assembly GCA_030390025.1. Lineage (NCBI taxonomy): Eukaryota > Metazoa > Chordata > Chondrichthyes > Squaliformes > Squalidae > Squalus > Squalus acanthias. The sequence goes on from CM059429.1 coordinate 69,308,259, forward strand.
GTGGTCGCAGCGGTAAGTTTTAGCGCCGCCGCACAATGTCAAGTTAAGTTCCCGAGCGGCGCAAACATCGCTGCGCCCGGGCGTTAGCGGCTTTGCGCCCCATTAGCGCCCTCTTAAGGCGCTAACGGGAGGCGCAACCAACTGAATTTTTACCCCATAGTCATAGAGTCATACAGCACAGAAAGAGGCCCATCGTGTCCGCGCCGGCCATCAAGCCCTGTCTATTCTAATCCCATTTTCCAGCACTTGGTCCATAGCCTTGTATGCTATGGCGTTTCAAGTGCTCATCTAAATGCTTCTTGAATGTTGTGAGGGTTCCTGCCTCTACCACCCTTTCAGGCAGTGAGTTCCAGATTCCAACCACCCTCTGGGTGAAAAAGTTTTTCCTCAAATCCCCTCTAAACCTCCTGCCCCTTACCCTGAAACTATGCCCCCTGGTTATTGACCCCTCTACTAAGGGGAAAAGTTCCTTTCTATCTACCTCATAACTATGCCCCTCATAATTTTGTACACCTTAATCAGGTCGCCCCTCAGCCTTCTCTGCTCAAAGGAAAACAACCCCAGCCTGTCCAGTCTCTCTTCATAGCTGAAGCGCTCCAGCCCAGGTAACGTCCTGGTGAATCTCCTCTGCACCCTCTCCAATGCAATCACATCCTTCCTATAGTGTGGCGACCAGAACTGCACACAATATTCCAGCTGTGGCCTAACTAGCGTTTTGTACAGCTCCATCATAACCTCCCTGCTCTTATATTCTATGCCTCGGTTAATGAAGGCAAGTATCCCATATGCCTTTTTAACCACCTTATCTACCTGTCCTGCTGCCTTTAGGGATCTATGTACATGCACACCAAGGTCCCTCTGATCCTCTGTCCTTCCTAGGAACCTACCATTCATTGTGTATTCCCTTGCCTTGTTAGTCCTCCCAAAATGCATCACCTCACACTTTTCAGGGTTAAATTCCATTTGCCACTGTTCTGCCCATCTAACCATCCCATCTATATCGTCCTGTAGCCTGAGGCTTCCCTCCTCACTATTTACCACTCCACCAATTTTCGTGTCATCTGCGAACTTACTGATCATACCTCCGACATTCATATCTAATCATTAATGTACACTACAAACAGAAAAGGACCCAGCACCGATCCCTGTGGTACACCACTGGACACAGGCTTCCAGTCACAAAAACAACCTTCGACCATCACCCTCTGCCTCCTGCCACTAAGCCAATTTTGGATCCAATGTGCCAAATTGCCCTGGATCCCATGGGCTCTTACCTTCTTGACCAGTCTCCCATGTGGGACTTTGTCAAAAGCCTTACTGAAGTCCATGTAGACTACATCAACTGCACTACCCTCATCCACACACCTAGTCACCCCCTCGAAAAATTCAATCAATTTGGTCAGACATGATCTCCCCCTGACAAAGCCATGCTGACTATTCCTGATTAATCCCTGCCTCTCCAAGTGGAGACTAATTCTGTCCCTCAGAATTTTTTCCAGTAATTTCCCTGCCACTGATATTAGGCTCACTGGCCTGTAATTCCTTGGTTTATCCCTACTACCCTTCTTGAACAATGGTACTACGTTAGCTGTTCTCCAGTCCTCTGGCACCTCCCCTGTGGCCAGAGAGGTTCTGAAAATTTGTGTCAGAGCCCCTGCAATCTCCTCCCTTGCCTCACACAGCAGCCTGGGATACATCCCGTCAGGGCCTGGGGATTTATCCACTTTTAAGCCGCTAAAACCGCTAGTACCTCCTCCCTCTCAATACTAATTTGTTCAAGTATATCACAATCCCCCTGCCTGATTTCTATGCCTACATCACCCTTCTACATAGTGAACACAGAGGCAAAATATTCATTTAAAACCTCACCTACATCTTCCGGCTTTACACACAGATTGCCACTTTGGTCCCTAATGGGCCCTACTCTTTCCCTGGTTATCCTCTTGCTCTTAATATACTTATAAAACACCTTGGGATTTTCCTTTATTTTGCCCGACAGTGCTTTTTCATGCCCCCTCTTCGCTCTCCTAATTTATTTTTTAAGTACTCCCCTGCACTTTCTATACTCCTCTAGGGCTGCCACTGTTTTTAGTCCAAAAGCCTCCCTTTTTTTCCTAATCCATTCTTGCATATCCCTTGACATCCAGGGTTCCCTGGGCTTGTTGGTCCCACCCTTGACCCTTACAGGAACATGTTGGAGTTGTACTTTCTCTATTTCCTTTCTGAAAGACTCCCATTGCTCTGATGTGGATTTTCCTACAAGTAGCTGATCCCAGTCCATTTTAGCCAGATCCTGCCTTATCATATTAAAATTGGCCTTCCCCCAATTTAGAACCTTTATTTCCAGTCCATCTTTGTCCTTTTCCATGACTACCTTAAATCTCACCGAATTATGGTCACTATCACCAAAATGCTCTACTACTGACACATCTACCACTTGCCCAGCTACATTCCCTAGAATTTGGTCCAGTACCGCCCCCTCTCTTGTAGGACTTTCTACATGCTGGCTCAAAAAGCTCTCCTGGATGCACTTTAAGAATTCCGCATCCTCTAAGCCTTTCACACTCTGACTATCCCAGTTAATATTGGGGAAGTTGAAATCCCCTACTATTATTACCTTATTATTTCTATACTTCTCTGAGATTTGCCTACATATCTGTTCCTCTACCTCCCCCTGACTGTTTGGGGGCCTATAGTACACTCCCAGCAAAGTGCTTGCCCCCTTTTTGTTTTTAAGTTCTACCCATATGGCCTCATTAGAGGAACCTGCTGAGATATCATCCCTCCTTACTGCAGTAATTGACTCCTTGATTAATATTGCGACACTCTTTTACATCCCCCTCTGTCTCGCCTGAAGATTCTATACCCCGGAATATTGAGCTGCCAGTCCTGCCCATCCCTCAACCATGTCTCTGTGATAGCAACAATATCATACTCCCATGTGTTCATCAACACCTTCAATTCATCTGCCTTACTCGCAAGACTCCTTGCATTAAAATAAATGCCATCCAGCCTTGCCATACTCCCTTGTGCTGTTACATATTTGCTCTGCCTTCCAAGCTGACTTGTTTTTTCCTCTATATTTGGCTGTGCATCACCCCCTACTATAGTTCCACTCCGTATCCCTTCCCCCTGCCAAGTTAGTTTAACCCCCCCCCCCCAACAGTACTAGCAAACCTCCCCGCAAGGATGTTGGTCCCATTCCGGTTCAGGTGCAACCCGTCCGACTTGTACAGGTCCCACCTTCCCCAGAAACAGACCCAGTGATCCAGGAAACTAAAGCTCTCCCTCCTGCACCAACTCTTTAGCCACGCATTCATCTGTTCTATCCTCCTATTCCTATACTCACTAGCACGTGGCACCGGGAGTAATCCAGAGATTACAACCTTTGAGGTCCTGCTTTTTAATCTGCTTTCTAGCTCCCTAAATTCTTGTTGCAGGACCTCATCCCTCTTTCTACCCATGTCGTTGGTACCAATGTGAACCATGACCTCTGACTGTTCGCCCTCCCCCTTCAGAATGCCCTGCAGCTGTTCAGTGACATCCTTGACCCTGGCACCAGGGAGGCAACATACCATTCTGGAGTCACGTCTGCAGCCACAGAAACGTCTATCTGTTCCCCTTACGATAGAATCCCCTATCACTATTGCTCTCCCACTCTTTTTCCTCCCCTCCTGTGCAGCTGAGCCACTCGTAGTGCCACGGACTTGGCTCTTGCTGCATTCCCCTGAAAAACCATCTCCCCCAGCAATATCCAAAACGGAAAATCTGTTGGAGAGAGAGATGGACCCAGGGGACTCCTGCACTACCTTCCTAGTTCTTTTACTCTGTCTGACGGTCACCCATTTCCTGTATGCCTGTGCACTCTTTACCTGCGGTGTGACCACCTCGTTAAACGTGCTATCCATGAAGATCTCAGCTTCGCGGATGCTCCACAGTGACTGCAGCCGCAGCTCCAGCTCCAAAACACGGATTTCGAGTAGCTGCAGCTGGAGACACTTCCTGCACATGTGTTCACCCTGGACACCTAAAGTGTCCTTGACTTCCCACATAGCACAGGAGGAGCACTCCACGCAGCCGAGCTGTCCTGCCATGTCCTACCCTTAATTTACTCCCTTTACTTCCTTTAAATTAAAGAATATTAAATACACTAGGGACCTTACTTCCCTTTAAACACTACTTACTCTAAACTAGAGACCTTACTTTGACTTTAACGACTGGACTGTAGAAATACTCACCAGGTCCTACTTACCAATCAGCTCCTCCCTGGTTGTGACGTCACTTTATCTGTGACCAACTCGCAGCACTCTGTTTAAACCGCACTCAGTCTCTGCGCTCGGTCTCCACCCAGGGCCGCTCTCGCTGCTGCTGCCGCCGGTGAGTCTGGGCCACTCTCTCTCTCCCCCGCCTCTTTAAATCCTCGGTCTCCACCCAGGGCCGCTCTCGCTGCTGCCGCCGGTGAGTCTATCCATCTATCTATCTATCTATCTATCTATCTATCTATCTATCTATCTATCTATCTATCTATCTATCTATCTATCTATCTATCTATCTGTCTGTCTATCTATCTATCTATCTATCTATCTTCTATCTATCTGTCTGTCTATCTATCTATCTATCTATCTATCTTTCTGTCTGTCTGTCTGTCTATCTATCTGTCTGTCTGTCTGTCTGTCTGTCTGTCTGTCTGTCTGTCTGTCTGTCTGTCTGTCTGTCTGTCTGTCTGTCTGTCTGTCTGTCTGTCTGTCTGTCTGTCTATCTATCTATCTATCTATCTATCTATCTATCTATCTATCTATCTATCTATCTATCTATCGATCTATCTATCTATCTATCTATCTATCTATCTATCCGTCCATCCATCCATCCATCTATCCTTTTCCTCCCAAACTCCCTTTACTTGATGTCCAGGCAAGCTTTCGGTAACATACCCAGGATAACAAGCAGAAAAACCTTCCTGATAATTATTTTAGTTACTGGAATTAACTTGTGCCTCCACGGGATTCTTTTCTCATTATCACAACATCAGACCTTGTTTAAATTTAAACTATCAAGTGGACTTATCAAATAAAAGAATAAATAACAACAATATAACACATATATATTTACAACAGAATTACACCTCTAGCACCTCTAAAGTAAAATAATAAAAGTGCCTAAACACTACACTGAATCTACACAGTAATTTTTTTCTTATCTTTCTCACCACTGCAGAAGCTGAACTATCCTGACTTAACTCTTGAAAGTTTTCTCAACTTAATTCCACTCCACTCAGCTCAACTCTGGCACATATTCATTCCCAAAGTAGTTGTGGATTTGAATAGCTGACAGCTGGATTCAAAAATAACCAGCTGTCATACCTATGACTAAACTTTGGGCTGGATTTCCCTGATCCCGCCCCGACAGGACTGCCCCACCCTGCCCTAGTTTCCTGGTTCAGGGCGTACATGTTCATGGTGGGCGCCCAGCAGGATTCCCATCAGATGCCCCCAGGAAGGTACAGATGGTGCCGAAGCAGGAGCACCACTGCACCACCTGAAGAGGCCCAAAGAAAGTTTAAAGGGCCCAGAAGACTGGACAAAGTCACCCACTGCAGGCCTCGGAGAAGGCCAAGATGTTCAGCAGGTAAGCCATCAGGTTGGAGGGAGTGGAGGCCTCTGCTACTTTACTTTGCAGTCCCAGGGTGTGGCAGGAACTGGGTGAATGGGAGGGAATTGGGCATGTGGAAGGTGGCGGACCCTCTTTTGCTCCGTTATCCAGTCCAATTTCAGGAAGTAAATGGAGGAAAATCCACCCCTTTGTTATTTATTTGAATGTAGCTTTGCTCCATTCCTCAAGCCTATAGTTCAAAAAACAGTTTGAACCATCCTCACAACACTTGTGTCAGTTTACGCTAAGACATGGCATTTGGCTTTTAAACTTTTTATGCACTGTGACTGGACTTAGCAAGCCAAAATTAAACAATAATACTTTATTTTAGTCATAATTCTGTTACGTGACCACCGGACATATTTGTGTGCAGATGTCAGTGTGCTCACAGGATCTACTGTCCATTAATTTGAATTCCCAATAAACATTCCCAGTGCACAAAACATAGTGACAGGAATGTAAATCTATAAAATCTCTCCTATTGTGACATCAATATCAAAAATATAATATGGTCTATCTTTGAAAAAGAGATATTATAAACAAGGGGTTATTAAAAGTCAGGTGAAAGTAGACCAAAGATGACCTGTCCAAGCAAGTCTAGAAATCTCTCACAAAATCAGAAGATAGATAAGGAAGGCCATTCAATTGCATCCAATAATAACCTAGAGTTTCCCCATCACATCAACAGTTTCTCAAGTAATTCTAGCATTTCTGCCTCCTTCACCTTACCCAGATATCCATTCTTGTGGTTACTCGTTACGTTGGTTACTTGTGAAGAAGAACCTTCTGACATCATCCCTAAGTCTGCCCCTTGCCAGTCTGAGCCTCCGCTGCCTGTCCTGCTGTCAATGTTTAATTTGAGTAGTGTTCCAGATTTGCCAATTCCACATCAGTCTTCGTCTTATATGCTTCTACAAAGACACGGCTCGGTTGGTTTTTCTCAAGGTTGAAAAGACCAAATTTCTCCAGTCGCTCTTCACATCTCAGTCCTCTGATGGTAGTCTTGTGACTCTTCTCTGCACCACCTCAATGGCTCCCTTGTGTCTTGGTGACCAGAAATGGACACAGCACTCTAGGGTGCCCCAACATAAGAGGGTCTGTTGTAGGGGGTCTGAAAAATCTGAGGCTGTTGTGAAGGCGTCTTGTACTCAAAACCAGAAAAATGTAAATAGTATCCACATAAAGGCAAAATTGAATCTAATGATGCTACCAACTACAAACTACAGCATTTACATAACCACTACTGTACTCCCTTCCATGACCAAATCTACGTAAATGTATAATGGGCTCAGTAATCCTAATAGCAGCTAGTACACAAATTCTATCAATACAGTATCCTGATAACCCAGGCCCTGGGTTTCGATTTTCATAAAAACAGATGGAAAAATGGACTATATCCCCAAAAGACTGGTTAAAAATCCCAGAATCCCATGTAATAAGTATGTAATTTGACTTCAGTCAGTGTAAACTGATAGCCCTGAACACAGGGAATAGCAGCTCCATCGTGCAATAGATGCAAGACGGCTGGATTTTAACTTTTATGAAAAAAACAGATGGAATTGTAAAATGCAATCCCCAAAGCAGTGGTAAATATCCTGGAATTATTCAAAATGGAATTAGACTTGTTCAGCAGAAACCACTAACCCTGCTAATAACCATTCTATTGGGTAAATGGGATATTTTTTGAGCTGTTGTATTTTTTTAATTACATTGTTTTCAGTATATTTGCTGAGCACTTACAGTCTCACTTACAAAGCTAGCCCTTACTCAAGCTCCAAATCTTATTCCATATTTATGGGACATTTTCAGTTGCCAATAATATAAAGCTTCTTCAGAAGATTTTAAAGTTTTTGTATGTGATTAACTTTCAAGAATCCTTTTCAATGAGACATTAAACCGAAGCCCCGTCTACCCTTTCAGGTGGATGAAAAATATCCCATGGCACTATTTCAAAGATGAGCAGGGGACTTCTCCCTGGTGTCCTGGCCAATAGTTATCCCTCAAGCAACACGCACTAAAAACAGATTATCTGGTCATTATCTCATTGCTGTGCGCAAATTGGCTTCAGCGTTTCCTACATTACAACAGTGACTACACCTCAAAAGTACTTGATTGGCTGTAAAGAGCTTTGGGACGTCCTTAGGTTGTGGAAGGTGCTAAATAAATGCAAGTTCTTTCTTTTAGTTTAAATGTTTAGATTTTGTGGGAGGAAGTTGTTTGTTTTTCTTTTTTAAGCTATCTCCGCACAACGCATTGTATGGGGAAGGACATATTGGCCACGATTTCGCCAGCGGAGGCGGGATCGCGGCGGGAGAGGTGGTTGGCGGGTTACGGTCCCGTTCTCAGCTGCAGCCGCTCTGTAAAAAGGATTTTCTGTTAATAGGCTTGTTAAGTCCGCCTGTGGGTTCCCAGCCAATTAAAAGGAAGCGGGTCTGATGACATCATTTGATGACGCGTCATCAGCCGGTTTCCTTAAAGGGACCACAGCCACATTGATTTTGACTGTTGTGCTGTCAGTGTTCTGCAGCATTGAGGTGCAACAAACACTGACCAGCACTGCACAAAGGTGCACGGCTGCACCCAGGCTCTCACATGACTCCCTCCATATGCTTATGGAGGAAGTCACATCACACAGGAGGGTTCTCTTCCCTTCCAAGGGTGGAAGAGACCACCCCAGGACACCAACGCAGTCTGGTTGCACATTGCACAGGAGGGCAAAAGCAGGGATGTCGTCAGGAGGACCAGGCTGCAGTGGCGCAAACCTTTCAATGATCACAGTAGATCACGAAACGTTACTGCAAAGCCACACTCAACCTCATCCTGCTGTGCCACTCATCACATCCCCATCACTCTGCCTTCCCTACCCTACTCCTGTACATCCTTACTCACACCAACTTGCCTTGCACCTCCACCTATCCCTCTCTATCTACATTATCACTTCCCCATCTCACTAACCACCCCTCGCATGCACCCTCATCCTAGTGCAATCATACCAACTAACAACACACAAGGGTAAGAACTTGGGTATTTTAAGCAATGTTCATGTAAATTTTATGTTAATGTGTTGTCAAACATTGAAATCTTTATTTTCAACACTTTGCCTTATTGTACAGATCTGTGTGCACCTTTGGAAGTGTCTTAGTGAGTTGCAGTGAATGGTGAGACATAACGGTATCCCCGCAATGGTGATGAGTGTGAAAGGAATGGCTTGGTCATTGTAGGAATGCTTTATGGTGATGGTGTGGGGTGGTGTTAACCTGGCACATCATGTGGCAGCCAGGGTGTACAGTGTCAAGTGATGTAAATCTGGCCATGGCGATGCCATCGCTGGCCTCCCGGGCAGCAATGTGGTCGGGTGCTGATGCATTGTGTCCTGTGCAGCATCAGGTGATTGCGGAGAAGGTTGGTATTGTTGTTGGTGATGTTGGTGTGCCTGGTGATATTAGTGTTGGGGCTGATCATGGAGAGATTCAGAGGACCAAGGTGAGATTTTTCAAGGGCACCGATGTTGCTGGAATAGATGGCAGCTGAAGTTGAGATGACAGAAGCGATCTGTCAGTGGTGAGAGAGCTTGCTCCAAGGAGGTGACACTGGATAGAGAGTTTACTCCAAACACTTCCAAACTGCACGCAGCTCAAAAGTGCCTTCCAAGTCCTGAAGGCTCAAGCTTCTGACATTGGAAAGTGAACAGCTGTGAAATAGTAGCTTCCATATCACTTTTGCAGCTGTCACTTATTCACAGCAATGGGGAGACATAGAGAACCCGACCTACTTACCTGACGTGATCTCCGAACGAAGTGAAGCCTATTAAAAATGTGGTAAAATAGAAAATGGCTGGCAAAATAGTAGTAAACAAGCACTTAACAAGCAGTTAAGTATCTTAAATGCCTCCCCCGTTGTTTGGTGTTGGGTCTGTTCTGAAATCGCAGACCCGACACTTTGGATTTTACACGGAGGCAGGTTCGGAGCAGGTTCCCAACCCGCTGTCAATCCTTTCGATTTTGACAGCGGACCCGCCTCCAAACCCGCACTCTGAGCGCCAGCAAAATTCAGCCCATCACTTCCAGGTTTCTACAAACTTTGCTTTGTAACAAGCTGTTGAGGGGGAAAGGAAGGAGAAGAGCGTCCCAGCCTGTGACTTCACCTCCCTTCCTTTGACACTTATCCTCGACTCTGTGCCTCCCCTTGACAGTGTGGCTGAGATTGGGGGCACGGCCGCGATTTTCTCCATGGAGACGGGTTGGCGTCGGGAAGGGTTCTTGGCGGGTTCCGGACCCGCTGCCAGCTCCAGCCTGCCTGCTGACACAATGTTTGGTTAATTGGGCTAGTTAAGCCCGCCGTGTGGGTTACCCCCCCCGATCACAAGGTGCGGGTCTGTTCAGCTGCTCTGCTGACGCGTTTGCAGCCAAAGTATTTAAGGGGGCCATTTCACAGTTACATCTGAAGTCGTTTCCGCTGCTCCTGACTACTGCTGGTGCTCACTATGTCTGCAGAGAGACAGAAGGCAGCTCTCCTCTTCAACGAGGACTCCCTCCATGTTCTTGTGGAGGGAGTCAGAGGTCGTCGGGAGGTCCTATACCCAGGAGATGGAAGAAGGAAACCTCCTCAGCAGACAAAGGCAGCCTGGCTGTGAATAGCAGAGGAGGTCAGTGCCAGGTCCATGGTAAGACACACCTGGGTCCAATGCAGGAAAAGGTTCAATGATCTCCTGCGCACAGGAAAAGTGAGTATAAAAGCACACTGACCTTAATTCTGCAATGCCTGTCATCACTTCCCCATCACTCTGCATTGCCAACCCTCCCCCTGCACATCCTAACTCACCACAACATCCCTTGCACCATCACCCATCCCTCTCTCCCTATGCACAGAATCACTTCCCCATCTTACTATGCACCCCTCACACCCACCCTCGAGGTTATGCAATGACAACAACTAGCAACTCAAAAGGAAGGAACTTGGTCATGGGAACCCACTCCATCACAGTCTCCCTCTAAACATCTATTCTATCCATTATATACACTCATTCCATCACTCTCACTGAAACTCCACTTCTTTCCCTCATTGCAGGAAAAGAGATCCCACAATAAGAGGGAGAGGGAGAGGGAGAGAACAGGAGGAGGACCAACATCCGTGGCGCAGCTGACCAACGCAGAGGAGGCAGCTCTCGAAATTGTGGGATCAATGGAACAGCTCGAAGTGGGGGACAGAGAGACGGGCTCAGTTGAACAATCTGGTGACAGAATGCTTCTCCATCCATCTTATTTGGCTTTCATGAGTGACACATATGGCATCTGATGTCAATAGATATTGAATGTTCATCATGTGCGCAATGGGATGTATCTGCAATCTACATATCACATGTCTAACTCCTGTCTTTACTCTCCCACAGGACCATCAAGAGCCCCCCTCCCTACAGTCCAGGAGGAAGGGCAGGAGGACTCCTCAGAGGATGCTGCACAAGTGAGCAAGAGCAGATGGTGGAGACAGGGACAGCAGTGGAGAGTCCTCGTCGGAGGCCGCAGGACGCTCCTCGCTGTGCTCAGCTGCATGCAGACGCTGAGCCTCGGGGGCCATCCAGAAAGAGAGCGGTGCTGGAGTTTCAGGACCAAGTGCATGAGGCTCTGACTGGGTTTGCAACCACGGTGAATGCGAGTGTGCAGAGAACAGAGGAGTCCATCTCAAACATGAGCAATGCCATGGTGCACTCAAGGATGGCAACCTCCATGGAGGACATAAATCGCCAGACTCAAACCAACATGGTGACTCTTTTAGATAGATGGTCAGCTATGGCGGATAGATGGGCATCTATCATGGAGAGGAACCAGAGGTACATGGACGTCCCAGTTATGAGGACTGTCAGTACAGAGACGGGTTCTCATGGCCCCACTGATGTGCAGCAAGGTGCTCTCCAGCTACTTGCTAGCAGTGAAGTGCGGGTGACCCATGAGAGGGATGATGGTGGAGGCAACATGCAAGTAGGGGCTCTTCTCCAAGCGCTCAATCTTCCAGCCCCTTGCCAACCCCTCGGTCAGAGCCCCAGATGCCTCCCCGGACAGTGATGGCCGAGCCTGCCCCTGTGCAGCCGCAGGAGGAGCAGACTTTGGCGGGGCCTTCACAGGCACCAAAACCCAGAGGACGACCGCCAAAGGCATCTAAGCAGGCGCAGCAGGGAGGTGAGCAGGCTGGCTCTACATCTGCTGAAGCCACAGGGGGAGCATAATGTAGAAACACGCGTCAGAGAAAGCTGACACATAAATAAGCACAAGGGTTCTCACTTGGGTGTTCTGATAGAATTCATTGTGAAGTTTCTGTTCTTTTCTTAAGTTGCAATAAATTAATGTTGCGTGAAAGTTTGACATCATTGCAATATGTGTGCTGACAATTTGAGGTAGCACAGTGAAGGGTAAGGGCGCCTTTTATGTCCAGCAATGCAGGTGACAGTGGATATAGAGTTAACACCACATACTTGCAGCCTAAACACAGATTGGGCTGGATTTTCTCAGCCCCAAGGAGGCGGGCATGGAGGCGGGACTGCCGGTAAAGTAGCAGAAAGTGGGGGGCGGATGGCAAACCCGCTCCCATCCCGCCTCCGTGCCCACTTGCCAGGAGGCGGGAAGATGTGCTGCTTGGGGTCCCGTCTCCTGGATGCGGGTAAGGGCTTAAATCCTTTTAACTGCCTGTTAACAGGTAGTTAACAGGCAGAAAAAAGGATTAGTGCCATTTTGCCTTCTCAGGTGAAGGCTTCCCGACCTCGGAGAACCCCGTCGGGTTGGAGGAGACATGAAGGAGCTCTGCGGGGATCGGAGGCACCTGGAAGTAAGATGTAGAGGTGAGTGATGGGTGCAAGTGTGGAGTGGTAAGTATGTAAGGTGAGTGATAAGTGTTTAAAAATGTTCACTTACCTTGTTTTCTTCCTACAGCCTTCATCCATCCTGGATCGGGAGCCCGACATCTTCCTTGTCGATTTCACAGACTGGCTGTTGGATCCTCCGAACCAACAGCCATCTGAAATTGACAAAGTTGAAAGGTTTGATGAGTCCTGAACACAAGGACTCATCAAACTACACAGAATGTCAGTGTTTGACAGCTTCACAGAGCTGTCAAACGCTGACATTTCTTCTTTCAAGAAGTCTTGACAGATAGCACGTCAGACGTTGACGTGCTCTGTCAGTGACTTCCTCCCTAATTGGCCTGCTGAGCCCGCAGGGCAGGCTTAACAACAACACGACAAGCAGCAGTCCCGCCTCCAACTCGCCTCCATTGAGAAAATCCAGCCCAATGTGTCTACCGAATTGTTAATTCACCAACCTCTGACATTTGAAATTGACCAGATTTGAGAGTGCAGCTTTTACACTGCAATTGCAGCTGTGAAGTTTCCAGCTCATTGGTGTTCCCGACATACTAACCTGGCGTGTTCTCCAAACGCGTGAAAGCCAACCCAAAACTTGGAAAATTGCAAAAGGCTGTCAAAATAGCGCTAAACAAGCACTTAACAAGGAGTTAAGTGTCTTAAATTCCTTACCTGCTGCTTGGTGTCGGGTATGTTGTGAGATCGCAGACCCGACAATCCTGAAACTCAGACGGAGGCGGGTTCGCGGCGAGTTTCCAACCCGCCGTCAATCATTGGAACTTTAACACCTGACCCGGCTCCCAACCCGCCCTCTGAGCGCTGGCAAAATCGCGGCCAGTGTGTGGGGACGGGGGAGCAGTTCTGTGAGAAATAAATTTCTCTCATACTCCACATAACCATAATAATGAAACACTGATTATGATGCAAATGTTAATGCTGAGCTGTTCACTTCAGATGGTTTTCAGTTGCCTCTTATTTCATAAAATAAATTACTGCTTTCCTTACACTGACATGTCACTGCATGCAGCGCAGGAAGATCACTGTTTGCTGATGCTTGGAAGAAAGTGGATGCACTGCTCCAGAATAATGTCAGGCTTCTTTCCTCAACTACTCTGCTCAAAACTGTCATTCCTGTCAACATTCCCATCCTCTGAGGCATGGTAGGCCATGCACAAGTGAAATAGATTGCATATTAATTTACTTGTGGTAGGTTTTTTGCAAAAACTGACAGCTTTTTGACTCCAGAAGTGATGCGATGCATGGAGGTATGCATTCAATGAAGGGAGGCTTCAAAACAGCAATCCCCCCCGCCTCACCCCACTCCAGCGTTTCTTTCATTTACAATTTTTATATATTTGCTAAAGAGTTCATTTCTTCGACATTTCTTTTGTCATTAAATAAAATAACAATAACTTGAACGTAGTAAAATGTCCCAAGGCGCTTCACAGGAGCGTTATCAGACAACAAAAATTGACACCGAGCCAAAGAAGGGGATATTAGGACAGGTGACCAAAAGATTGGTCAAAAAGGTAGGTTTTAAGGAGCATCTTAAAGGAGGAGAGAGCGGCGGAGAGGTTTACTGTTTTACTGGTGTTGCCCAGGACAACTCTGTGCTACTTCTTCAAATAGTGCCATGGGTTCCCCTACACCCACCTGAACCTCCAACGATGCAGCACTGATGTTAGCCTAGATTATAGACTCTCAAGTCTGGCATGGGGGCTTTAAATCCCAACTTTTTTTGACTCACAGAGAGTGCTACCAACCGAACCAAGCTGATATTTAATAGAAGTGGGGATACAGAGGCTGGGATGATGAATCAAAGACACAGTCACAAAGGAGGGTTTGGATGAGTATTCCAGAAGTAGAGGCATTTGTCATTTGGACAAATATGAGCTGATCAGGGAAAGCCAGCATGGATTTGTAAAAGGGCAAGTCATGTCTAACGAACCTAGTTGATTTTTTTGAGGAGGTAACAAACGTGGTAGATAAGGGAGTGCTTATGGATGTTATCTATACGGACTTCCAGAAGGCATTCGACAAGGTTCCATGTAAGAGACTGTTAACAAACATTCGAGCGCATGGAATTGGAGGCAACCCATTGGTTTGGATATGGAATTGGTTACGATGCGGAGATTTGAAAAACAAAGGTGAGATTTTTGTAATCGGAAGGCTGGAGCTCAGGGAGCCAGTGGAGCTTTGAGAGGGCGGGTGATGGGAGTGTAGAACTTCGTGTGGGTGAGGACTCAAGCTGCAGCATTTTGGAGGAGTGATATGAGGAGACCAACCCAGAGAGCATTGAGTCAATCCTTGAGGTGCATGAACTGGCAGAAGAGGAGAGAAATGGGGCAGAGGAGGGCAATGTTCTGGAGGTGGAAAAAAGCAATTTTCATAGCTTGAGCTTGGGGGTCAAGCAGGACAGCAGAGTTACGCACTTCCTAATTCAGCTTGAGGTGGCAGCCAGGGAGGTTCAAGACAAGAGGCTCAGAGGAGCTAAAGAGGACTGCCTCAGAACAGTTCTATAGTGTGATGTGGGACGAACATTAGATAACACCTTTAAAGTAAAGGTATTAAGTACCTCCTAGTCAAATAAACTTTATGGGTAGATTATTCTGTTATTGCGCATTATTTTAAATAGATAGAAAATCAGGTGGGCTCCGTTATGGGTGTGCAATCCATCCCTCCCAGTTTCCATCTGCGCTGAGCCCAAGCACTCCTTCATACTAAATGAAATAACAAGACAATCTGCCCTCTGTCGTCATACAAACCCTATCAATGTAAATGAATGTGTTAAGAAGATTTTAAACATGATGACTTGTGCTTGTTAGAAAGTCCTCCCTGATGATGATTGGCTTCTTGTTGGTTTTCCTCAGCTCGTTCTAAGTGGGTGGAGCTTTGAGAAATGGTGCCAGTCACACCTCCGCAGTGCGATAGCATCTTTTCCTGCCACTGAACATCATACTTGATCGATTGGGAGTGAGGTCATGATTTGCAAATGCTTTGAAATGCTTCATCTACTCATTGGCACAAACATTAAGTGCAGACTTCTCAGGTGGAGCGGCCCCAAGGGTTGGCCTCAGTTTGATATCTCATTACTGTAATCACCTTTGTTCTTAGAACATCATAGCAATCCCCCTCTGTCTGGTGCAGGGAATAATGCTTAGACTGATACCAGAAATTCAATTAATGTGTGTGCGTGTAAATAGAGGATTACCAATGGAGAGTCGTGGAATATGCAGTTTAGTTTCACAAGTAGGGAGGCCTGATTAGTTATAGGCAAGTTAAGGTTTTTCTCCCACACAGCCCAGCAGAGTATTTAATCCTGCGTGAGTGAACAACATGAACCATCAGCAGAATTCCTAACTGGATTCCTTCTGTTTTCCACATGGTTATATTTACTAATTATAGCACAAGGCCAGATTTATTTACCCCCTAGTTTAACTGCTTGCACTATTGATTCTCTCCAGGCATGTTATCCTTGAGCTAATGAAAGGGCTGTCAGGCAGAGAGACAGATCTGAATGGGACTCCCATTAATGTTTTTTTTGTTCATTGACGGGGGATGTGGGTGTCGCTGGCAAGGCCGGCATTTATTGCCATGAGACGGTGGTGGTGGGCTTTCTTCCTGAATCGCTGCAGTCTGTGTGGTGAAGGTGCTCTTATTCTTTGTAGCGGTTTGATACAAACTGAGTGGCTCGCTCATAAAACCAGTTGCCATTTTTGCGACACTTTTACTTTCACTTTACTGTTTTATTCCCAGATTTTTTTTAAACTGAATTTAAATTCTTAAACTGCCATGGTGGGTTTATTAATCCAGGCCTATGGATTACTCGTCCAGTAACATAACCACTACACAAGATGAATGTGAATGTCTGTTAATCCTAACATTTTGGTAAACAGCATCCCTATTCTGTTTCTGTATTCCCCTCGAGGTGTTTTACAGATTGACAGCAGCATGGGGCCTAATTTAAATCAAGCATCTTTAGAAGCTTTCAAAACCCACGCTATGGCGTCAGCTAATCACTAATTCTTGATTTACCTTATCTTCTGTAATACGTTTCTCAACCTTGGCAGCGTCTTATACGATCAGCATATCGTGGATACTGCAGGAATGGTTGTTGTACGTGATGTTGATAGTTTGACTGGAGTCCAGGGAATTGTCTCTTATGGGTTAGCCGAAGCTGTCACTCAGACAGGGCTCCTTCACTCAGAATATGTCTTTCACTCTATTTCTACGTTCTATTGATATTTAAGTAAATAACAGACAGAAATGTAGATTTTCAGAGTAGTGGTTTTAACCAATTTGGTGGGCTTTATTTTTGCACAGGGCTGGTAACATTATGATACAGCGTCCCGGAATGCTTAGTGATGATAATACAGTGCCTGCAATGAGCTTAAGGTCATCAGAGAAGGAGTAATTGCTTCTCCCATCTCTGTCATTCCCCTGGCACGGCCCCAATCATCGCTCCCTCAAGTCTGAGGGGTGCCAACAATTGTCTCAGCCACTCACCGGCAGTTCTGTATTGAGCTCTACTCAGCCTCGCTCTCCTCTGCTAAAACTGCGCACTAATCTAGAATCATCCAGGCCGGCAAAGGTAACTTCAGGCTCCCTTTATCTCCTAGCGACTGCCTCATGACACTTTTCTACATTAAAGGCGCTGTATAAATGTATCTTGTTATTATTATGGACTTTCATGAAGAAAGAGGCTTACGGAAGGAGAGTATGGGGGCGATTTTAACCCTACTCGCTCAGCAGAAACCTGGCAGGTGGCAGTTAAAATAGCCCTGACTTTTACCTGTCCAAAAGCCGCCATGATCACAACATCTGCAATTTTAACCTGCTCTCCTGAGCAGGCAGCAAGGACACGTGCCCGGAGCCAACAGGGTCCTTCTTGACATATGCATGTTGCGGCCCGATGATATCATTGAGACCCGACTGTAATTTTAACTCAGGCCTGAGCAGGGAATCAACTTGGAGTTAAAATCTATGTCAATGCCTATGGCCGCAATTTCTCCTACCTCGGTGGGTCTGGTGTGGCCGGGGTCGGTGGCGGGGTGCGATCGCGCTGCTGGCTCCAGCCCACTCTGTGAAATTATTTTACGCTGATTGGGCTTGTTAAGCCCGCCCAGCGCGTTTCCCGGCCAATTGAAGGAAGCGGGTCTGATTGTGAAGGAATAAGCCATATTCAGAAAAATACACCATTCTATGAAAGAATTCTAGCCTTATTAAAACATGACAAACTAGGTCTGGAAATCTAGAAACCTGGCTATGAAAAGCTGTATTGTTAACAGCATTCAGGCTATTGGGATAAGATAAGTTGTTGACACTGAATCAATAACCTTATTGAAACAGGAGGTTGGAAGCTCCTGAAGTCTGAAGCTTTGGAAAGAACACATTGGTACACCCTGTTAAGGTGTCCTAAATTACACTTTGGAAAGAAACACAGAAAATTAAGAAACATATGCCATCGTAAAAAGACACAAACAGAAGACCTTGGTAAGAATGACATCAAATAGATGCACTTGCTGTTACACCATTTTTTATGATAAGCTTCGAACACCTAAAGGAGAGACACAAGTCTGCATTGCTACCAGCTGAACTGACTGTAAGAATAGCAAGGGTCAGCAGAAAAATGACTAGAGATAATTAGCTTACATCAGCAGAAAACTTCAAAGGAAATACCACTGAGAAAGGATATAAATATTGAACTTTCAAATGGGATGATAGTCTTGCTGTAAAGGGGCAAAGCGATTCTCAGGCTTCAGAGGCAAGCTCTGTAAGTCTACAACTCTTTGTACCTCAGGGATCAAGGTATTGTACTGTATTTGATTTTGGTGGATATCCTGGAATAAGACTAAGAACTGTAAAAATGTAACGAAGTTAAGAATTGAGAATGAGGATCTCTGATAATAAGATTGTAAAAGCTTACTCTTTTTAGAACTGTTAATGTTACGATTGAAA
The DNA here is from genome assembly GCA_030390025.1 of Squalus acanthias. Taxonomy (NCBI): domain Eukaryota; kingdom Metazoa; phylum Chordata; class Chondrichthyes; order Squaliformes; family Squalidae; genus Squalus; species Squalus acanthias. The sequence goes on from CM059429.1 coordinate 69,326,716, forward strand.
CACCTACTGTAATTACATGTCGGTTCTTTAATAAATCTATATATTTTTAGAATTGTCTCACATAATACTTCTGTATCAAACTCATGAACTCAATCTCTGTACGCTCTTTGGTGAGGAGTTGCAGAATTCTGAGGGAGTTTTCCGGACCCTCATAATATCCGGAACGTTACAGTCTAGCTAAACTTATTAAAAGTGCTATCTGGAGGATGGTAACATCTTCAGGTTGTTCCTTTCCTTTAGGGAGAGATAGTCTGGACCTTTAGACCCAATTAAGCGTCTTTAGGATTCAGCTACCTCAAACTTTAGTTGAAAGTGAACGTCTGAGGAATACGCCTGATCCAGGGTAGCCCTAAAGGGGCTAGGACTAGTAATTATCCCTTCATGATGACGTCACTTGATGACGCGTCATCAGCTGGTTTCCTTAAAGGGACCATGCGCAAATTGATTTTGACAGTTGGTCTGTTAGTGTTCTACAGCATTGAGGTGCTGCATCACTGACAAGCACTGCACAGAGGTACAGGGCTGCACCCAGGCTCTGCCATGACTTCCTCCATATGCTTATGGAGGGAGTCACAGCAGGCAGGGAGGTCCTCTTCCCTCCCCAGGAGATCAACGCAGCCTGGTTGCACATTGTACAGGAGGACACAAGCAGGGATGTCGTCAGGAGGACCAGGCTGCAGTGGCACAAACCTTTCAATGATCTCAGCAGATCACGAAATGTTACTGCAAAGCCACACTCAGCCTCATCCTGCTGTGCCACCCATCACACACACCCCCATCACTCTGCCTTCCCTACCCTACTCCTGCACATCCTTACACCAACTTACCTTGCACCTCCACCCATCCCTCTCTATCTACATTATCACTTCCCCATCTCACTAGCCACCCCTCACACTCACCCTCACACTCACCCTCATCTAGTCCAATCATACCAAGTAACAACACACAAGGGTAGGCACTTGGGTGTTTTAGCCAATGTTCATGTGAAGTTTATGTTAATGTGCTGTCAAACATTGAAATCTTTATTTTCAACATTTTGCGTTCTTGGACAGATTTGTGTGCACCTTTGGAAGTGTCTTAGTGAGTTTCAGTGAATGGTGAGACATAATGGTACCTCCTGCAATGGTGATGAGTGTGAAAGGAATGGCTTGGGCATTGCAGGGATGCTTTATGTTGTTGGTGTGGGGTGGTGCCAACCTGGCACATCATGTGGCAGCCAGGATGTGCAGCATCAAGTGAAGTAAATCTGGCCATGGTGAGGCCATCCCTGGCGTCCCGGGCAGCAATGTGGTTGGGTGCTGATGCTGTGTCCTGTGCAGCATCAGTTGATTGCGGAGAACATTGGTGTTGTTGTTGGTGCTGCTGGTGTTGGGGCTGATCATGGTGGGATTCTGAGGACCAAGGTGAGATAGTTTCAAGGGTACTGGTGCTGATGGAATAGATGGCAGGTGAAGTTGAGATGACAGAAGCAATCTGTCAATGGTGAGAGAGGTTGTTCCAATGAGGTGACACTGGATACAGAGTTTGCTCCAAACACTTGCAAGTTGCAGAAAGCTCAATCTGCCTTCCAAATGCAGTAAGCAATAGCTTCTAACCTTGGAAAGTGAACAGCTATGAAATGTGAACTGTCATAGAACTTTTGCAACTGTCAAGTTAAGAAATCATCACATGCTGCCACAACACCCGACCTCCTTACTTGACGTGATCCCCGAGCAGCAGGGACGCCGTGGGCGAACTCTTAAAATCTAAAGGTGAGCTTAAAATAGTTTTTAAGTGCCTGTTAACAAGCTCCTAATCATCTAAATTGCCTCCCCCACCACTTGGTGTCGGGTCTGTTCAGCGATGACAGACCCGACATCCGGGAGACTAGCATGGAGGTGGGTTGACAGCGGGTTCCCTACCCACTGTCAAAAAAAAAAATTCCCACCCAACCCACCGGCAAACGTGCCCGCTGACTCCCTGAAAAATTCCCCCCCCTGAGTCTCTGATTAGGATTAAGAAGTAGTGAAGGAGTGTGCCCTAATGGGATGGCAATTATTTTCTGTTGTGTTTTGGTGAAACATTTCTTATCTAACTGATCAAAAAAATCGGCCCATTGGAGATGAGCTGTATTGATTTTATTAGGCTGTTGGTCCATGTTGTTAATTTTAGTGCATTGTGTCACATGAAGAATGAGGATGCAGATTTATCTGAGGTAATAGTGCCACAGAATATTTGGCAGCAGTTATTAGGTACAGTTGCTATTGTTACATCGGGTTCTCCCTAGTACTTTGGGTATATGTAGGGCCGTTTGTTTTTAAACCTGTTTATTGGCTTTCAGAAAAGTAATTCTGATCGAGTTGTTAATACATCTATGTGCAGTAAATTCTATGTAGAGATAGCACGCCTGTATCACATTGTGTTACCAGCCACATCATTTGTGTAAGCTGATTCATTAGAGGGAACTTGATGCAACATTTACAAAATTATTGATTCTCTTTGTTATAACGGCTGTGTGTCTCTCTGTTAAGGGATAGCCTGATTGTTGTGATCCCAGTTTTATCCTCATGTTATTCACTGCTGTTCCAATCTGATGCTTGGGACCCTATCAGTGTTTGATGCTTGACTGCCAGAGACCGAACAGTGGTTGTGTTGGACTTGGTATAGCTGTATTGAAGAGCTTCTATTAGATCACAACCAAATGGTGATGCAGTATTAATACTTGATAACTCTCCGTTCATTTGACTGCAGCATTTTGTGCATGTCCCTATCCCTTCGCCCCACCATTGGCGGCTGTGTCTTCAGCCTTTTAGGCCCGAAGCTCTGGAATTCCCTCCCTAAACCCCTCCACATCTCCATCTCCTCATTAAGACCCTCCTTATAAACCTACCACTATACCAAATTCTTGGCCAGCCCTGCAAATATCTCCTTCTTTGCCTCGGCATGAATTTTTGTCTGATCAGGCCTCTGTGAAGCGCCTTGGGACTTTTCACTACATTCAAGGCATTATATAAACGAAAGTTGTTTATTGTTGATGTACTGGTCTCTGGTGCCATCTGCTGGTCAGTGAGCATAATGTCTTTCAGTGCACATTTATTAGTGGCAACAACAGGTAACAAGTAGTTGGATACGGTTTTGAGACAGATATCTGCTGAGAACGACTCGTGCAGAGGAGTGTCTGAATCTTATGAGACTTTGGGGTAGAGTTTCTGCTCATTTACGCCAGTAACATCAGCGCAATTCGGGCAGAATCGGCCGAACCACCGCGAAAGATCGGGGAATGTTAAACGTAAGTGAATTACACCCAAAACCACTTACGTTCGTGTTTTCCATGATCTTTTATGCTGGTTAAAGATTAAGTTTGCCTGAATCAGGCCCTGCCTACAAAACTGGTCATGCCCAGGTCGAAATTGTGAGATTCCGCCCATCACACTGGTTCGGGAAGGCTCTTACACTCATTTTCTTAGGCGCACAGGCACTAGTAGACACGGTTTAATGTTTATTTCATAGAAAAATATTTAATTTACTAAGAAACTGACTATAGTGTACATCAATAAAACTAGTAAATGGTTCAGTATAGTTTTCAAGTTAGCTTCAATTATTTTATAATGCGGAGATGCCGGCGTTGGACTGGGGTGGACAAAAATGAGAAGTCACACAACACCAGGTTATAGTCCAACAGATTTATTTAAAATTACAAGCTTTCGGAGCTATCGATCGCCCCTTCTTCAGGAAGCTCCGAAGCTTGTAATTTTAAATAAATCTGTTGGACTATAACCTGGTGGTGTGCGACTTCTCAATTATTTTAAACCAGGTTACTCACAGGTGGTGGACTGGACACGCTTATTAAAAAGGCTTATTTTTGGTGATAAACCCATATTTAGCTGTATTAATAAAACTACACAGATTACCACTCTTAAATACATCAAGGAACTGTAAGAACTAGGAGCAGGAGCAGGCCATTCGGCCCCTCAAGCCTGCTCCGCCATTCAATAAGATCATGGCTGATCTGATCTTGGCCTCAACTCCACTTTCCCGCCCGATCCCCATAACCCTCGACTCCCCTGTAGTTCAAAAATCTGTCTATTTCCGCCCTGAATATATTCACTGACTCAGCCTCCACAGCTCTCTGGGGTAGAGAATTTCAAAGATTCACGACCCTCTGAGAGAAGAAATTCCTCCTCATCTCTGTCTTAAATGGGCGACCTCTTATTCTGAAACTAGGCCCCCAAGTTCTAGATTCCCCCACGAGGGGAAACATCCTCTCAGCATCTACCCTGTCAAGCCCCCTCAGAATCTTATATGTTTCAATAAGATCACCTCTCATTCTTCTAAACTCCAATGAGTATAGGCCCAACCTGCTCAACCTTTCCTCATAAGACAACCCCTTCATCCCAGGAATCAATCTAGTGAACCTTCTCTGAACTGCCTCCAATGCAAGTACTGTATATCCCTCCTTAAATAAGGAGACCAAAACTGTACGCAGTACTCCAGGTGTGGTCTCACCTATGCCCTGTACAGTTGTAGCAAGACTTCCCAACTTTTATACTCCATCCCCCTTGCAATAAAGGCCAGCATTCCATTTGCCTTCCTAATTATTGCTGTACCTGCATGCTAACTTTTTGTGTTTCATGTACAAGGACACCCAGATCCCTCTGTACCGCAGCATTCTGTAGTCTCTCTCCATTTAAATAATATTTTGCTTTTCTATTCTTCCTACCAAAGTGGATAACCTCACATTTTCCCACATTATACTCCATCTGCCAAATTTTTGCCCACTCACTTAACCTATCTATATCCCTTTGCAGACCCTTTGGGCTCGAATTTCCAAGCCCCGTGGAGGCGGGTTTGAAGGCGGGAGTGGTGGGAAAATTGCAGATTCGGGGGAACGTACCCATCCTACTGCCAACCCGCCTCCATGCCAATGTCCCAGGAGGCGGGTACCCGACCTGTGCTGGGAGCCGCCTCCCCGAGGCAGGAAGGGGATTAGTGCCAATTAACTGCCTGTTAATAGGTAGTTAACATGCAGTTTTTTTGGCTAATCCCTATTTTTAGCCCTGAAGTGTGGGCTGCCCGACGGCTCCAAACCACGCCAAGTTAGCGAGGCGGACCGTCGGTCTGCAGGGCTTGGAGGGGTCGAGATGTCCGGTGTACAGGTGAGTGATGGGTGCATGAGTGCAGAGGTAAGTGTGTTTGGTGTGTGTAAAGTGTTTTAATAAGTTTTACTTACCTTTACTTTCTCCTCCAGGCTTCCTCCCTTCAGTTCTCGGGAGTCCCTCAGCTCACCGGCACAGAAAGCAGAATGGCCGCTGAACTGTCAAAAGCTGCAGCCTCTGCTTTCTGGTCTGGAGAGCTCTCTAACTGAGTCACCAGATTGTCAGTGTTTGACAGCTTCACAGAGCTGTCAAACGCTGATATTTCATCTGTCAAAAGCTCTTGACAGATGAAATGTCAATCGCTGACATCACCAGTATCCAGGTGTCCCTTAATTGGCCTGCTGAGCCCGCTGGGCGGGCTTAACAAGGTCAATCAAGGGAAAGTAGCATGGGTTGGCCACAAATCAATGGAGGCGGGACTACAACCCACAAAGTGGCAGTCCCGCCTCCATCACGTCCCCATTGACAAAATCGAGCCCTTTGTGTCCTCCTCTCAACTTGCTTTCCCACCTATCTTTGTATCATCAGCAAATTTGGCTACAGTACACTCGGTTCCTTCATCCAAGTCATTAATATAGATTGTAAATAGTTGAGGCACTAATCCCTGTGGCACCCCACTAGTTACAGTTTGCCAACCTGAAAATAACCCATTTATCCCAACTCTCTGTTTTCTGTTAGTTAGCCAATCCTCTATCCATGCTAATATATTACCACCAACACCATGAGCTCTTATCTTGTGCAATAACCTTTTATGTGGCACCTTTTCGAATGCTTTTTGGAAATCCAAATACACTACATCTACTGGTTCCCCTTTATCCACCCTGCTCGTTACATCCTCAAAGAACTCTAATAAATTTGTCAAACACGATTTCCCTTTCATAAAACCATGTTGACTCTGCTTGATTGTACTATGATTTTCTGAATGTCCTGCTACTATTTCCTTAATAATAGATTCCAGCATTTTCCCAATGACAGATGTTAGGCTAACTGGTCTATAGTTTCCTGCTTTCTGTCTCCCTCCTTTCTTGAATAGGGGTGTTACATTAGCGATTTTCCAATCCTTTTAAGTGCTTTTAAATGGAAAGAACAAAGAGAAACCATTATGTTCTATTATGTTGCCTGATTACACTGGTTCATGGAAGATTTTATGTTTGTGATTTTGCAAATGACTTTTAGGGGAAACTTGAAATGTAACCTAACCTGCGCGATTTCAAGTACATATTGGGTGCAATTGCGCCTAAAGTGGACACACTACCTCTTTTATTTTTAATCTCAACTTTCCAAGCAATGCAACTATGGTTTAAAATGGCTGCGGCCAAGAGTGTGGGATTGCCCCCTGGAGGTGGCTTCGTATTACTTGCTTGAATTCACTTTGGTCGACTTCACACCTGAATAACAATACACAGTATTTGAAGCCGAAATCACTTTACATCAGCACAAACTATAGTATAATTGATATATAGTTTTAAAAAAGTTCTAGTTCTTTTGAAGAGATCAATTGCCTGCCAATGAATAGCAGTCACCGATTTACACAGCAAGCTACGTCCTCCCTCAAATCAGAGGAACATAGGAACAGGAGACCATTCAGCCCCTCGAGCCGGTTCCGCCATTCAGTGGGATCATGGCTGATCTGTGACCGAACTCCGTATGAAATCAGCAAAGATGGAAGCCAGTTAAAAATAGAAGGGTCGGGTGTAATTTCGGCTTTGTGCAGTAGTGTAAAACGGGTGCTAACGAATTGACCGCCCATTTCACATCTCTCGATCGAAAATGGGCTGCGGTTCCACTATCACCCGTGTTACAACTTCGCACAAAGTCAAAATCTAAGTCCAGGGTGCCCACAATAGCTCCTATGTGCTGTGTAGAGGTCAGAGGTGCCACTGCGATGATGGTGTGATGGAACCTCCAGGAATACTTGGCAACCATGCTAGGGGACATGGGGCAAGCCCTATAGCATCAATACTGTGCCCTGTCAAAACATGTTTTACAAGGGTTCATAACCAGACGCACCGGTGAATTTCAATCTGCTTCTCTCTGAGCCAAACTTACTGTCTCAGAAGACCAAATAAACTCTGCAGTATTAGCGCACATTTACTTCCCGGCGTGCCGCGCGGGCTCTAACCGCAGTACACTTCCCGGCATGCCGCGCGGGCTCTAGCCGCAGTACACTTCCCGGCATGCCGCGCGGGCTCTAGCCGCAGTACACTTCCCGGCATGCCGCGCGGGCTCTAGCCGCAGTACACTTCCCGGCATGCCGCGCGGGCTCTAACCGCAGTACACTTCCCGGCGTGCAATCCCAGCGCTAAGATGGCGGCGGCGACGTTGCAGCTTTACCTGGAGACAATCCGCCGGGAGTTGGAGCGCCAGGATCCGAGTGCGCTCGGGATCATCGTGGCCCTGGTGGCGGTGCTGCTCACCATCGGTAAGGCTGGGGACCGGGAGGCAGTGCTTGCTGGTGGCCCAGTCCAGGCGGCTGAAGGCGAGCCTGGGCCCGATGAACGCTCCGCGGGCCGGCGGTGCTGCCCGCTCTTCCCTCCCTACCTGCAGCCCACACGGCGGGGAGTCATCGCCGTCAGCCCGTGTTCAACAGCTGTTCAAATCAGTTCCTGGTAACAGGCATGGCAGGGTCTTTGGGCTCAGAGAGGCTTGGCCCTAAAACATTGGCCTGACTCCCACCCCCCCCGTCCTGACCCCGTCTCTTCCCCCCCAACCCCCCCCCCCGTCCTGACCCCGTCTCTCTCCACCCCCCACTGTCCTGACCCCGTCTCTCTCCACCCCCCACTGTCCTGACCCCGTCTCTCTCCACCCCCCACTGTCCTGACCCCGTCTCTCTCCACCCCCCACTGTCCTGACCCCGTCTCTCCTTCCCCCCCCCCCGTCCTGACCCCGTCTCTTCCCCCCCCACCCCGTCTCTCTCTCCCCCACCCCCCCTGTCCTGACCCCGTCTCTTCCCCCCCCCCACCCCGTCTCTCTCTCCCCCACCCCTCCCCCGTCCTGACCCCGTCTCTTCCCCCCCCCCCCCACCCCGTCCTGACCCCGTCTCTCTCTCTCCCCCCCCCTGTCCTGACCCCGTCTCTCTCTCCCCCACCCCCCCGTCTCTCTTCCCCCCCCGTCCTGACCCCGTCTCTCTCTCTCCCCCACCCCCCCCCGGTCCTGACCCCGTCTCTCTCTCCCCACCCCCCCCGTCTCTCTTCCCCCCCGTCCTGACCCCGTCTCTCTCCACCCCCACTGTCCTGACCCCGTCTATCCTTCCCCCCCATCCTGACCCCGTCTCTCCCCCACCCCCCCCGTCCTCACCCCGTCTCTCTCCCCCCCCCCCACCCCCCCGTCCTGACCCCGTCTCTCTCTCTCCCCCCCCCCCCCGTCTGACCCCGTCTCTCTCTCTCCCCCCCCCCCCCCGTCCTGACCCCGTCTCTCTCCCCCCCCCCGTCCTGACCCCGTCTCTCTCTCCCCCCCCCCCCGTCCTGACCCCGTCTCTCTCTCCCCCCCCCCACCGTCCTGACCCCGTCTCTCTCTCCCCCCCCCCCCGTCCTGACCCCGTCTCTCTCCCCCCCCCCCCCCCGTCCTGACCCGTCTCTCTCGCCCGTCCTGACCCCGTCTCTCTCGCCCGTCCTGACCCCGTCTCTCTCGCCCGTCCTGACCCCGTCTCTCTCGCCCGTGCTGACCCCGTCTCTCTCGCCCGTGCTGACCCCGTCTCTCTCGCCCGTGCTGACCCCGTCTCTCTCGCCCGTCCTGACCCCGTCTCTCTCGCCCCTCCTGACCCCGTCTCTCTCGCCCCTCCTGACCCCGTCTCTCTCGCCCCTCCTGACCCCGTCTCTCTCGCCCTCCTGACCCCGTCTCTCTCGCCCCCTCCTGACCCCGTCTCTCTCGCCCGTCCTGGCCCCGTCTCTCTCGCCCGTCCTGGCCCCGTCTCTCTCGCCCGTCCTGGCCCCGTCTCTCTCGCCCGTCCTGGCCCCGTCTCTCTCGCCCGTCCTGGCCCCGTCTCTCTCGCCCCGTCCTGGCCCCGTCTCTCTCGCCCCGTCCTGGCCCCGTCTCTCTCGCCCCGTCCTGGCCCCGTCTCTCTCGCCCCGTCCTGGCCCCGTCTCTCTCGCCCCGTCTGGCCCCGTCTCTCTCGCCCCGTCCTGGCCCCGTCTCTCTCGCCCCGTCCTGGCCCCGTCTCTCTCGCCCCGTCCTGGCCCCGTCTCTCTCGCCCCGTCCTGGCCCCGTCTCTCTCGCCCCGTCCTGGCCCCGTCTCTCTCGCCCCGTCCTGGCCCCGTCTCTCTCGCCCCGTCCTGGCCCCGTCTCTCTCGCCCCGTCCTGGCCCCGTCTCTCTCGCCCCGTCCTGGCCCCGTCTCTCTCGCCCCGTCCTGGCCCCGTCTCTCTCGCCCCGTCCCGGCCCGTCTCTCTCGCCCCGTCCCGGCCCCGTCTCTCTCGCCCCGTCCCGGCCCCGTCTCTCTCGCCCCGTCCCGGCCCCGTCTCTCTCGCCCCGTCCCGGCCCCGTCTCTCTCGCCCCGTCCCGGCCCCGTCTCTCTCGCCCCGTCCCGGCCCCGTCTCTCTCGCCCCGTCCCGGCCCCGTCTCTCTCGCCCCGTCCCGGCCCCGTCTCTCTCGCCCCGTCCCGGCCCCGTCTCTCTCGCCCCGTCCCGGCCCCGTCTCTCTCGCCCCGTCCCGGCCCCGTCTCCCTCGCCCCGTCCCGGCCCCGTCTCTCTGGCCCCGTCCCGGCCCCGTCCCGGCCCCGTCTCTCTCGCCCGTCCCGGCCCCGTCTCTCTCGCCCCGTCCCGGCCCCGTCTCTCTCGCCCCGTCCCGGCCCCGTCTCTCTCGCCCCGTCCCGGCCCCGTCTCTCTCGCCCCGTCTCTCTCGCCCCGTCCCGGCCCCGTCTCTCTCGCCCCGTCCCGGCCCCGTCTCTCTCGCCCCGTCCCGGCCCCGTCTCTCTCGCCCCGTCCTGGCCCCGTCTCTCTCGCCCCGTCCCGGCCCCGTCTCTCTCGCCCCGTCCCGGCCCCGTCTCTCTCGCCCCGTCCCGGCCCCGTCTCTCTCGCCCCGTCCCGGCCCCGTCTCCCTCGCCCCGTCCCGGCCCCGTCTCTCTGGCCCCGTCCCGGCCCCGTCTCTCTCGCCCGTCCCGGCCCCGTCTCTCTCGCCCCGTCCCGGCCCCGTCTCTCTCGCCCCGTCCCGGCCCCGTCTCTCTCGCCCCGTCCCGGCCCCGTCTCTCTCGCCCCGTCTCTCTCGCCCCGTCCCGGCCCCGTCTCTCTCGCCCCGTCCCGGCCCCGTCTCTCTCGCCCCGTCCCGGCCCCGTCTCTCTCGCCCCGTCCTGGCCCCGTCCTGGCCCCGTCTCTCTCGCCCCGTCCTGGCCCCGTCCTCGCCCCGTCCCGGCCCCGTCTCTCTCGCCCCGTCTCTCTCGCCCCGTCTCTCTCGCCCGTCCCGGCCCCGTCTCTCTCGCCCCGTCCCGGCCCCGTCTCTCTCGCCCCGTCCCGGCCCCGTCTCTCTCGCCCCGTCCCGGCCCCGTCTCTCTCGCCCCGTCCCGGCCCCGTCTCTCTCGCCCCGTCCCGGCCCCGTCTCTCTCGCCCCGTCCCGGCCCCGTCTCTCTCGCCCCGTCCTGGCCCCGTCCTGGCCCCGTCTCTCTCGCCCCGTCCTGGCCCCGTCCTCGCCCCGTCTCTCTCGCCCCGTCCCGGCCCCGTCTCTCTCGCCCCGTCTCTCTCGCCCCGTCCCGGCCCCGTCTCTCTCGCCCCGTCCCGGCCCCGTCTCTCTCGCCCCGTCCCGGCCCCGTCTCTCTCGCCCCGTCCCGGCCCCGTCTCTCTCGCCCCGTCCCGGCCCCGTCTCTCTCGCCCCGTCCCGGCCCCGTCTCTCTCGCCCCGTCCCGGCCCCGTCTCTCTCGCCCCGTCCCGGCCCCGTCTCTCTCGCCCCGTCCCGGCCCCGTCTCTCTCGCCCCGTCCCGGCCCCGTCTCTCTCGCCCCGTCTCTCCCGCCCCGGTCCCGGCCCCGTCTCTCCCGCCCCGGTCCCGGCCCCGTCTCTCCCGCCCCGGTCCCGGCCCCGTCTCTCCCGCCCCGGTCCCGGCCCCCGTCTCTCCCGCCCCGGTCCCGGCCCCCGTCTCTCCCGCCCCGGTCCCGGCCCCGTCTCTCCCGCCCCGGTCCCGGCCCCGTCTCTCCCGCCCCGGTCCCGGTCCCGTCTCTCCCGCCCCGTCCCGGCCCCGTCTCTCCCGCCCCGTCCCGGCCCCGTCTCTCCCGCCCCGGTCCCGGCCCCGTCTCTCCCCGCCCCGGTCCCGGCCCCGTCTCTCCCGCCCCGGTCCCGGCCCCGTCTCTCCCGCCCCGGTCCCGGCCCCGTCTCTCCCGCCCCGGTCCCGGCCCCGTCTCTCCCGCCCCGGTCCCGGCCCCGTCTCTCCCGCCCCGGTCCCGGCCCCGTCTCTCCCGCCCCGGTCCCGGCCCCGTCTCTCCCGCCCCGGTCCCGGCCCCGTCTCTCCCGCCCCGGTCCCGGCCCCGGCCCCGTCTCTCCCGCCCCGGTCCCGGCCCCGGCCCCGTCTCTCCCGCCCCGGTCCCGGCCCCGGCCCCGTCTCTCCCGCCCCGGTCCCGGCCCCGTCTCTCCCGCCCCGGTCCCGGTCCCGTCTCTCCCGCCCCGGTCCCGGCCCCGTCTCTCCCGCCCCGGTCCCGGCCCCGTCTCTCCCGCCCCGGTCCCGCCCCCGTCTCTCTCCCCCCCCACCCCCCCCCCCCCCCCCGTCCTGACCCCGTCTCTCTCCCCCCCCCCCCCCCAGTCCTGACCCCGCTCCCCGTCTCTCCCCCCTGTCCTGTCCCCGTCTCTTCTCTTCTCTTCCCCCCCCCCCCCCCCCGTCCTGACTGCCCCCTCCCCGTCCTGACTGCCCCCTCCCCGCTGGCTATCTCCACAGATGCTGTTTGAATCCAGCATTTTTCTTTTAGATTTGGAGTTTGACTTTCAGCATCAGTTTGACTCAGATGGTAACAGTTTCACCTCTGTTGAGGAGTTTTAGTGCTGAAACTCCTTACCAGAATTTAAGCCCTTAATCTGGGTTGACTGCTGCATTATTGGAGGGAGCATCTTTTGGATGAGACCTTAAACCGAGGTCCTGTCAGCTGGTTCCATTAGTTCAGGTAACTATTAAAGATCCCATAGAAAGCAAGCCTTGCATTTATATGGCACCTTTCACAACCTCAGGACGTCCAAAAGTGCTTTACATCCAATGGAGTACTGTTGCAATGTAGGAAACACCGCAGCCAATTTTAACGCAGCTAGATTCCACAAGCAGCAATGAAATAAATGACCAGATGATTTGTTTTATAGGGGTTAGTTGAGGGATAAACGTAGGCCAGTCGAACTCTCTTGATCCTCTTCGAATAGTGCTGTGGGATCTTTTACATCCACCTGAGGGGGCAGAGAGAGGTCATCTCCAAAAGACAGTGCAACACTCCCTCAGTCCTGCACTGAAGTGTCAACCTTGATTGTCTACTCAAGACTTTGGAGTGGCCATTACCTTCAGACTCGGGCGCGAGTACTATCACAGTGCCAAGGCTGACATCGTATGGCAAATATTCGAGGAAAAGCAATTCTTCCAGTGTCCTGGCCAATATTCCTCCAAATAACGTACACACAAAAAAAGAACTGGCTATCCATGTTTGCTGTATTTGCATGGAGCGATAAGCCATTATGTAACAAGCACTTTGTGAAAGTGAAATGCTGCCAGGCAGGCTGGTAAATCTTGCTCTTGAAGTAGCAAGTGTTCAGGTTTGGTGGACATGTGACTCGGAGTAGGTGATGTGCTGGGACAGAACATTGTCGTTTGGCGTCTGCTTTCCAGTCCAAAATTTGAAGAGGAGGAGGAGGAAGCAGCAAATGGGACTTGTGATCCCAACTGTAAAGTTCAGCAGCTGGAGGTCAAAAGAGCAGAACTCCGCTCAGGACCAATAATGGATTGGCGACAAAATCTTTCCAGATAATTCGATGGGTTCATGTGAAGGTTGCTAAACTGTGTTTTTTGTTTGTTACAGTTTTTTTCGTACTGTTGCGGAGCAAAAGAAGCAGTCGCAGAGCTGTGCTTCTGGCTGGTTTGTGCGATTCTGGGAAGACTGTCCTGTGTTGTAGGGTAAGTCTCTTTCAGACTCTACGATGAAACTGTTTCTGTGAAATCAGATGCGTTTTAGCTCCCTTGACCTTTTTTGGGTTTCACTGCACAACATGCCATTCCTAACTGAGATGATCCAAGATGCCTGTGAATGCGGATCTGATGCTCGCAGCCTCGTGTAGCTTTGGCTCTGTGAGATGCTTCCTTATATTTTACTTTCTTGGTGCTTCCCCAGAATTTGCCACGTCAGGTATCATGAATGCAGGTCCATGTCCAGTCTTGCCGCACCACTGTTTTCCCTTTCCTTCTTATCGACACCCATGTCATAGTCCCGCAGCAGAGCTGGAAGACCTGCTCCTCAGTCTGTGCAAATGCCGTTGCTTAATAGACAGCTACGGAGTAAACATAGAAACATAGAAACATAGAATCTAGGAGCAGGAGTAGGCCATTCGGCCCGTCGAGCCTGCTCCGCCATTCAATACGATCATGGCTGATCATCCAAATCCAGTACCCTGTCCCTGCTTTATATCCCCACAGTACACATATCCCACCCTACCCCCGTAACCCCACGTATTTAATTCCCCCTAACATATCCCATCCTATCCTATCCCCATAACCCCACATATTTAATCCCCCCTAACATTAAGGGTCAATTTATCATAGCCAAATCAACCTAACCCACGCATTTTTGGACTGTGGGAGGAAACCGGAGCACCCGGAGGAAACCCACGCAGACACGGGGAGAATGTGCAAACTCCACACAGACAGTATATGTGGTTAAGTAATTTTTTTGTGTGTCTTTCTGTGGACTGCCGTCTGCAATGGTAATTTTTTGTAGTGGTGAAGGTGAGGGATGTCGGTGCTATTAATGGAAGTAATTTCTACTTATTCCATCAGTTTTCGGTACAGCGTAGACAGGGTGTCAAGGCAAGTGCTGAATTCCTTCCCATCCCCCGGGTGTGCTTTAACTCGATCTCGGACTGGTGAATGAGTGCCCAGTGCGAGCTTTGTACAGATTGAATTCATGATGTCCCTGTGGATTGCACTGAATTTATACCTGGGTCCTTAAAGTGAACGGAGAGTATACTGTTTCATTGTGCTGAGATTTGTGTGATTTATATAGACTGCTTGTTCTCCTGTTGTTCGCGGTAATATGGAAGAGATGCTGTTTTATGAGGACAGAAGTGTTATACCATATAATGTGCAATATATTCTGCTGCTATAGATTGTGTACAGTGGTCTCCGTGAGTATAGATTGCATACAGCATTCTCAGCGAGTGTAGATTGTGTGCAGCTGTCTGAGAGTACACGTTCTAATCCTGTGGTGTGGGGCTGACATTAAGGGTCGGTGTCAGTGGGAAGGGGAATATCGCGAATATGAGGATGAGCAAGACCTAATAGTGAATTGGAAGGAGGCAGGTGAGTTTGAGCTGGGGCAGTGAGAACTCTTCCTGCCCTATCCACTTCCCCCCCCCCCCCCCCCCCCCCCTCTGGTTTGGGATGTTGATGAGCTGGAGAGGGTGGGCCGAGGATGAAGTGTACTGGTGACAGTGACTACAACACTGGGCGAGGGAATGGGCGGTAATTGGAAAGAGGACTGGGGTTAAAACAGGGTAGCAGATAATGCAAGATACTTTGCCCTCCACACTAATCCTTGCCCTTCTCTAAAAAAGGGAAGGTGGCTCAACCATGGCTAACAAGGGAAATCAGGGATAGTATTAAAAGCAAGGAAGTGGCATACAAATTGGCCAGAAGTAGCAGCAAACCCGGGGACTGGGAGAACTTTAAAACTCAGCAGAGGAGGACGAAGGGTTTGATTAGGGCAGGGAAAATAAAATATGAAAGGAAGCTTGCGGAGAACATTAAAACGGACTGCAAAAGCTTCTATAAATATGTAAAAAGAAGAGGTTAGTAAAAACAAACGTAGGTCCCCTGCAGTCAGAAACAGGGGAAGTCATAATGGGGAACAAAGAAATGGCAGATCAATTGAACAAGTACTTTGGTTCGGTGTTTACTGTGGAGGACACAAACAACCTTCCGGAAATAAGAGATCAAAGGATCTGGTAAGAGGGAGGAGCTGAGGGAAATCCTTATCAGTCGGGAAAAGGTGTTGGGGAAATTGATG
Organism: Squalus acanthias; assembly: GCA_030390025.1. Lineage (NCBI taxonomy): Eukaryota > Metazoa > Chordata > Chondrichthyes > Squaliformes > Squalidae > Squalus > Squalus acanthias. The sequence continues at coordinate 69,342,015 of CM059429.1, forward strand.
GGACTGAAGGCTGATAAATCCCCAGGGCCTGATGGTCTGCATCCCAGAGTACTTAAGGAGGTGGCCTTGGAAATAGTGGATGCATTGACGATCATTTTCCAACATTCCTTAGACTCTGGATCAGTTCCGAAGGAGTGGAGGGTGGCTAATGTAACCCCTCTTTTTAAAAAAGGAGGGAGGGAGAAAGCAGGGAATTATAGACCGGTCAGCCTGACATCGGTGGTGGGTAAAATGATGGAATCAATTATTAAAGATGTCATAACAGACCATTTGGAAAGTGGCGACATGATAGGTCCAAGTCAGCATGGATTTGTGAAAGGGAAATCGTGCTTGACAAATCTTCTGGAATTTTTTGAGGATGTTTCCAATAGGGTGGACGGGGGGGAACCAGTAGATGTGGTGTATTTGGACTTTCAGAAGGCCTTCGACAAGGTCCCACACAAGAGATTGGTGTGCAAAGTTAAAGCACATGGGATTGGGGGTAATGTGTTGACGTGGATTGAGAACTGGTTGGCACACAGGAAACAAAGAGTAGGAGTAAATGGGTACTTTTCAGAATGGCAGGCAGTGACCAGCGGGGTACCGCAGGGTTCGGTGCTGGGGCCCCAGCTGTTTACATTATATATTAATGATTTGGACGAAGGGATTAATTGTAATATCTCCAAATTTGCGGATGACACTAAATTGGGAGGCAGTGTGAACAATGAGGAGGATGCTAGGAGGCTACAGAGTGACTTGGACAGGTTGGGTGAATGGGCAAATGTATGGCAGATGAAGTACAATGTGGATAAATGTGAGGTTATCCACTTTGGTGGTAAAAATAGGGAGGCAGACTATTACCTGAATGGTGGCAGATTAGGGAAAGGGGAGGTGCAACGAGACCTGGGCGTCATGGTACATCAGTCACTGAAGGTGGGAAGGCAAGTGCAGCAGGCAGTCAAGAAAGCAAATGGCATGATGGCAAGGGGATTTGAGTACAGGAGTAGGGAGGTGATGCTACAGTTGTACAGGGCCTTGGTGAGGCCACACCTGGAGTATTGTGTGCAGTTTTGGTCTCCTAACTTGAGGAAGGACATTCTTGCTATTGAGGGAGTGCAACGAAGGTTCACTAGATTGATTCCTGGGATGGCCAGACTGACACATCAAGAAAGACTGGATCAACTGAACTTGTATCCTCTGGAGTTCAGAAGAATGAGGGGGGATCTTATAGAGACGTTTAAAATCCTGACTGGTTTAGACAAATTAGATGCGGGCAGAATGTTTCCAATGTTAGGGAAAACTAAAACCAGGGGTCACAGTCTAAGGATAAAGGGGAAGCCATTTAAGACTGAGATGAGGAGGAACTTCTTCACCCAGAGAGTGGTGAATCTGTGGAATTCTCTACCACAGAAGGTTGTTGAGGCCAGTTCGCTAAATATATTCAAAAGGGAGTTAGATATAATACTCTCAACTAGGGGGATCAAGGGGTATGGCGAGAAAGCAGGAATGGGGTACTGAGGTAGCATGTTCAGCCATGAACGCATTAAATGGCGGTGCAGGCTCGAAGGACCGAATGGTCTACTCCTGCACCTATTTTCTATGTTTCTCCCCCGCCCACCAGAGTTTGGTAACTAAATAAGGTTCCCAGCGCTGTTATGATACACTAATTTATTTTTTACAAGTGCTTATAGCACAAAAACAAATGGTTTCCAGCATAGTTAATGGATTTATTCCTTCATCTTGTATGTATTTGATTTTTATCCGTTACCAGATTGAAAGAGTTCACAGCACAATGGCATAGCACATTTAGCAGCTGGAGTTGGCTACATACATAGAGGTTACAATGTGGGAACAGGCTGCTCGACCCGACCAGCCCATGTCAGCCTTTACGCAGCAAATAGTTCTAATCAAATTTACCCACCTTGTGCCCAAACTCCTTAACCCCAATTCTTTCATCCATTTATCTAATCTAATCGAATGTTGACATAGTTTCTGCTGGGTCGAGAAAGTGGAGTTTAGCTGCACTGGAGACAAACCTGCTTTTTCGGCAGCAATAACTGGCTCCTTTGCTATTGCATCACAGTCGACAGGGAACCTGGAATTTGGCAGAACATTCGAGGGGGTTAGTAGAAGGGGGAAAGAATGTGCCGTTTGGGGGCAGGATTTTTGAAAGTGGGTGGTTTCTCCTGATCCACCGCCATAGCATCAGTTGAAATAGCTGTTTCTGTGGGTCTTCTGCTGAATTTAGGAGATTGGGGAAATCACTGCCCCTCCTCCATTCCAGTGTCTGTCAACTGAGGGGAGGGGGCAGGGCATTCCTTATCTGGCAGCATTGGTTTGTAACTTTTCAAGAGATCTCCACAAAAACCGAATTGGGTGTTTTGTGATTGGAGCTTCGAAATGTATCTGTCTTTTACACTCTCTCTCTCTCTCTCTCTCTCTTGCATGCACTCTCTCTGTTTCACAGGTTTATCACGGGCTTCCAGTTTACTCTCAAAATTTGGCTGATTGGGAAAGAAAGTTGGGCTGAGGAAAGATATTGGAAAGTAAAATCGGAAGGGGTGTAAATCAGGTATCCGATCCGATCCTGTCTGGTTCCAGCTCGGCAGGTTAGGCTAAGATTACCCCCACACTTCCTCTCTCTTTCTCTCTCCCTCTCCACAATTTTTTTTACCTGAATAAAGCTTTTGTAATTTATCTTTTACTTTTTAAAAAAAAAAATGAAATTCAACTAGGTTTTGTTAGACTGAGAGAGAGCGTTCTATTGTTTGGCTGGCTTAAGCGTTACTGATGGTCCTAGGAAACCATGCGGGCTGCATTAACTAGAACTGCAGGACTTGCCATCAACTAACAGTCAAAGCTCTGGGTACAAAGGATCAATATCCCAAGCCCAGACTTTTGGGAGAGGCTGAGGCCTTGAAGTAAAGACTTTAAGGAAGGTATTAAAAGGCACATCAGTGGGTAAATTTAGTCATGTCATTGTGAAATATGTAACTTGTTGATTTTTGTTTTGTTTTGTCAAATCTTATTTTGAAATTTCAGTCACTGAGGGGAAGAAATTGCAGATTTCTTTTCCCAAAAAGCATTTTGTGATTTGGTTCAACAAATCTTCAAAGGCAGCCATTTCTACTGGAAATTCCCATTACCAATGAATACATGGGCAGTTTCAATGTTAAGATAAAAGCATTACCAAAAATGTGGCAACAGGAAGTAATGTTTGTGGGCCAGAACTGCATGTATATGTGATGTTTTCGGTATTCTACAGATATATTTCCAGCAGATCTCCTGTGGTTTTACCTGTGGTAAGTCAGGTAATAATGAGCAATGTACTGTAAATTGTAGTGTATTATGTCACTGATAAGGTGGAACCGTGTCCCTTTTAAGGTTATCAAATGTAACCGGTGGGTGAACTCGGTGAATTCATTCTGATAATGGCTGAAGAGCAGAACCCTGGTCTTATTTGTGGGAAGGTTAATTATGACGGGCTGTAGACATTCTGGCATGGTTACTTTCTGGAGCACTTTTCTGCACATTTGAAATCACTGCCGAGAGCGTTCCTCGGAATAAGTTTGGTTGCCTATAATTAACCTTTTCCAATTGCAATACAGAAAGTGAGACATGCCTGAATAAATAAAGAATTGGGAACTCTCCTGACAACTCTTATTTCTCGTTTCAGATATTGTCTGGGAAGTTTAAGGTGACGCACACGTCCATAACCAGTAACTCTGCATTGTACAGGGTTAAAAGTGACAAGGTAGGTGTGCGATGGTCAAACTGTGCGTCTGCATTTATTGAAATAACCGACTTATTGCTATGACTGGTTCTCTGAGGCAGCGCTTGATTCCTAACAGCAGGAAGGGGAAGGGATTTAAACTCCTTCCCTGGACTCTCTGTACTGCACCTACAGTGTTGAGTAATCGACTGGGAGGAGTGATCATATAGAATATTTTCTGGGCTTTAAACAGCGCTACCTTTTGAATAAAAAGAATGTCATCATGATTGATTCCTCTGTTTGTTGGCATCCACCAGGACGTGCCCTCGGCCTAACCACTGTTCCCCACATTAAACATTACATCATAATCTTGGGGGCAGCGCACTCAAAGATTCATTACATTAACTGCCTTCTATGAAATATCAAGCACTTGTCTCTGGTTATTCTAAGGATTGTGTTTCTATCTTTTCCTGCAGTTTTGTGCAGGGAGAATTCTTTTCCTCAGTTTTATTTCTATTTCTTTTGAAGATGTTGTCAAAGAAAGAAAGATTTGCATTTATATGGCACCTTATCGTGCCTCTCAGAAGCACCCAAAGTGCTTTTCAGACACCGAATTGCTTAGAAGTGCAGTCACTGTTCTTGTGTAGGCAAAAGCGGCAGCCATTTTACACACCACTCGGCCCCACAAACAGCAAATGAGGTAAATGACCAGTTAATCTGTTTTGGCGCTATTGGCTAAGGGAGGAACCCCCTGTTCTTGTTCAAGCGGCACTGTGGGATTTTTAACGTCTACTTGGACCAGAGGAGCAGACAGAAGGGGTGTTAGTTTAACATCTCATCCAAACAACACCTTCAGTTGTTGCTGACTTTGGCAAATGTCAGCTTGGCTCACTTGGTGGTGTTTTCATCTCAGTCAGATGTAGGTTCAAGCCTCACACCAGGGCATGAGCATATAAATAGGCTGATACTTTTGTGCAGTATTCAGGGAGAAATTTCATAAATGCACTGTATGACGGCTAAAGTGTTCATGTTGAATATGTAGCTAAATGAACAATGATGGGATTATCCAGTGGAGTATGTGACCGATTATTTGTAAGCCTTTAGTGCACACATGCAAGCATTCTTTGGGTTGCAAAGGCATTGTAGCAGACTTTTACAAAGTCATTTTACTCTTAAGAATCTTTACTCCTTTCCCAGTGCAAATACTTGGAATGCTACCAGACAACCATTAAAAATTGAACCATTTCTGACCTGTTAGTTTGTTGTGAGGTTAGTCAAGCTAGTGCAAAAGAACTAGTCCTTCTTGAAACAAAATAAGTGTTAAGGAAACTGCTGATCTTGTATCTCTTCTCACAGGGCCCTGTCGTTGCTTTATATGACCTCCCTGGTCACGAGAGTCTGCGCTATCAGTACTTGGAGAAACACAAGAGCGATGCCAGGTGACATACAGTGCAATACCATTGCTTTATATTGTCTTACGACTGGATTTGGATGCAAACTTTGAGAACTCTGAATGTTGTTTATGGTTTATAGGAGAGTGGATCAACTTTGTGCTGTGGGGTATTGTAGGCTAACAATTCATCAGAAGGCTGGGTTTGTTTAAAGAGTTGTCTCATTGAAAATTTTACCATTAGCATTTCAATCGTTTTGCTCAGAGGGGCCTCCCAGTGAATCCACAAAATTCAGTTTGTGTTGTAAGATATCTGGTCCCCATGACGATGGTAGATTATGACTAATGCTCAGATCCTAAGTGGAGATCTCTTTAGTGACCACAAAAAGCAACAACTTGCATTTATATAGTGCCTTTAACTTAGAAAACTGTCCCGTGGCACTTCACAGAGGTGTAATTAGACAAAAATGGATGCTGAGACAAGGAAGGAGATATTCTGAGGGGTGGATAGAAGCTTAGTTAAAGAGGTGAGTTTTAAGGAGGGTCTTAAAGGAGGAGAGGGATGTGGAGAAGCAGAAGGATTTGGGGAGGGAATTCCAGATCATAATGCCAAGATAGCTGGAGGCACAGCTATCAATGGTGGAAGAAGGCAGGGGAATGCATAGTTAGAGATCAGGAGGGGCAAGGCCATGAAGGGATTTAAACAGGGCGAGAATGTAGGCCAAAGGTGATTGATGAGCGTGATTCAGTACAGGATAGGATAAGGGCAGCAGAGTTATGGCTGACCTGAAGTTTAGAGGGAGGAGGATGGAGAGCATTTTAATAGTCAAGTATGGAGGTGACAATGACATAGATGAGGGTTCAGCAGCAGATAGGCTGAGGCAGGAGCAGAAATGGACGATGAAACAGAGGGTCTTTGTGATGTACAGTGTATGGGGTCGGAAGCTGAGCTCTGGATCAAATAGGACACCAAGATTACAAACCGTCTAATTCAGCCTGGACAATGCCCGGGGAGGGGATTTGAATCAGTGATGAGGGAATGGAGTTTGTGGCAGGGGCGAAGACGATGGCTTCAATCTTCCCAGTGTTTAACTGAAGGAAATTGCAGCTCTTCCAAGATTGAATATCGCAAAAGCTGCTTGACAAAACAGACAATCGAGGGGTCGAGAGGAGTGTCGTCACCGTAAATAGTGTTTATTCAGATATAGCTTCCTTATTATGTGGCATGCAAATCGTAATTGGTTTCTATGCTCTTTGTATAGTTAGAAAATGAGATGGTGACCTAAATAGTGTCATTTTTATCATTGATTATGTGGGATATTTGTGTATTGCGAGATTCTCAAAAAGCCTGTTCTCAACATACGTGTGATGGAAGAAGATCTTGTATTTGTGTTTTGATCTGCAGCCTTGTGCATATTGTTTCTCTGAGGCCTGACCATTGAGCTAGATAGCATATTTAGAAGTTTGTAGGTAAACTTGGAGTTCTACAGATACTAATACATCCCTTACCTTTGATGACAAAAAACTACATCCACAATTCTGCCACAGGATAAGGAAGCTACATTGACTAGTGCAAATGCTGAGAGCTGGTTCTCGGGTACCAGCCTCTGAATCCAATCTAAACAAGCCCCAGTGCAAAAGCAGCTGATCTTTCCCAGAATCTCGCCCATCCCAGCTTCCACTGAAGTCCCAGTCACTAATCAGAGCCGCACCCGTCCCCTTTATAATTAGGTCCATAGGCTTCTTAACTACTTGGTACCTGTGGACCCTTAAATGATGGTTATTAGCCATTCCACACATCTCTTATATGACAAGGAGACACATCCATTCCTGGGGAGAGGAAAAGCACCATCTAGTGCTTAGTGCCACCCAAAGAGTTGATATTTCAGGTGGCAAAAGAGGCTGATCTTTGGAGGGATCTCTGAGGTAGGTCTAGGATGTCAGGCAATACAATACTCAAATATGTGCTTACACCCCCCCCCCCCCCCCCATGTTTCTGATGAATCATCTCACACGTGTTTGCATCCCCTCTCCAACTTGCATCTCAAAAGAAACCTTTCAAGATCCTTTGCTACACCACAGCATCGAAGGATGGAGTTTGTGCCAAAGTCCTCATCAGAGTGGCAACCAAGGTCAACGATCCTCAAATCCATTTCTTTTGACTAAGCCTTCCACGGCAAACGTGCATTATCTGGGGGTGAAAGAAGTGCAGTCCGTCTGTTTTGTACAAGCAGAGGTTTCAGGGCCACACTTAACAGAAGAAGTTGTTGCTTGTGAGCTGGTGCATTCACAGATGGGCTGACCGGTCCTTGACCCTGGCCCATTTTCCCCAATTTCTCTCTACACAGATGCGGCCGGACCTGCTGTGATTTCCAGCAAAAAAAATTTTTTGTTTTCCACACAGACCCCAGCATCTGCCACATTGTCTTTGATGGAATGTTTTCCTGACTGACCTGTTTGGACACCATCCACACCTTTGATTGCCATGATTATCTCTCTGCTGAGGTGTGATAAAGGGCAGTTGGAAAGATTAACTGTAATCATCTGGCAGTGTTCTCTGACTATATATGCTGTGCCTATATGTATCTCTTCACTTCACCTGACGAAGGAGCAGCGCTCCGAAAGCTTGTGATTTCAAATAAAGCTGTTGGACTATAACCTGGTGTTGTGCGACTTCTCACATTTGTCCACCCCAGTCCAACACCGGCATCTCCACATCATTTTCCCCAAGGTTGGATAGTACCATTGTTCGGAGCTGTCTCCAATCAGTGAACTACCAGAGTAGGGCTGGCCATTCAGCACCAGGCCACCAGCTTTACCTGCCTCACTGTGACATGATTTGTGGGGGGGCGTAGCTTTTGTTTGGATTCCTACCATATAATTGTTCCAATTGTATCATATTTACTACATGCCAGTAACAAGAAATTATCTCCTAAACTTTGGCCGTACCTTTAGGGTAAGTAAAGCAAACCATAAAATAAGATGCTGAGGATTTGTGAGTGAGCGTGGACATAATTCAGTGTGCTTTTCACACAGAGCCATTGTCTTTGTAGTGGACAGTGTGTCGTTCCAAAAAGAAGTGAAGGATGTTGCTGAGTTCCTGTACACGTTGCTAACTGATGCCGTCATCTCGAAGAATGCACCTCCACTCCTCATCGCTTGTAACAAGCAAGGTAAGGTGAAGCTTGTCCTATTGGAATCCTGCCATGCTGACTGAGTGCATCTTAGATTGTTTGTGCTTCCCTTCCAAGTTGTCAGTGTAGAGTACAGATATGAGGCCTCTTTGGTGTGTACCTGTTTGTGGTTGAGGAGGGTCTTGGTTCTGCATTTTGCTGTGGGAGGGGGGCGGTACTCCAGCTCTGCATATTGAGGATGCTCAGTCTGTGCTGAATATTGAGGAAAATCAAGAAATGTATTTGGTAATTGTCATTCAGGAACTTTGTCCTCAGAATTGAAAGCTCTGATTACATCGATGTTGTAAACATAGATACAAAGTAATGCGCTTAAGTTTAGGGTCCTTAATGTCCATTTGCTTACCATCTGTGCAAGTACTGTTTCAATGGTTTAACGAATACTCTCTCTTTAAAATCCCAAAACAGCAAGTGACATGAAGTTAGAACTCTAATCTGATAGTTATGAATGCTAATGTCCCCAACTCCTCCTCCACCATCCCTGGATATGTCCTGTCCCACCGGCAGGACAGACCCACCAGGGGTTGCGGCACAGTGGTATACAGCCGGGAAGGAGTGGCCGTGGGAGTCCTCAACATTGACTCTGGACCCAAGTCTCATGGCTTCAGGTCAAGCATGGGCAAGGAAACCTCCTGCTGATTACCACCTACTGCCCTCCCTCAGCTGATGAATCAGTACTCCTCCATGTTGAACACCACTTGGAAGAAGCACTGAGAGTAGCAAGGGCACAGAATGTACTCTGGGTGGGGGACTTCAATGTCCATCAACAAGAGTGGCTCGGTAGCACGACTACTGACCGAGCTGGCTGAGTTGTGAAGGACATAGCTGCCAGTCTGGGCCTGCGACAGGTGGTGAGAACCAACACGAGGGAAAAACCTACTTGACCTCGTCCTCACCAATCTACCTGTCGCAGATGCATCTATCCATGACAGCATTGGTAGCAGTGACCACCGCACAGTCATTGTGGAGACGAAGTCCCGTCTTCACACTGAGGACACCCTTCATCGTGTTGTGTGGCACTACCCCTGTGCTAAATGGGATAGATTCAGAACAGATCTAGCAGCTCAAAACTGGGCATCCATGAGCGCCGTGGGCCATCGGCAGCAGCAGAATTGTATTCCACCACAATCTGTAACCTCATGGCCTGGTATATCCCTCACTCTACCATTACCATCAAGCCAGGGGACCAACCCTGGTTCAATAAGGAGTGTAGAAGAGCATGCCAGGAGCAGCACCAGAGGTGCCAACCTGGGGAAGCTGCAACATAGCACTACATGCATGCTAAAAAGCGGAAGCAGCATGCTATAGACAGGACTAAGTGATCTCACAATCAACAGATCAGATCAAAGCTCTGCAGTCCTGCCACATCCAATCGTGAATGGTGGTGGACCATTAAACAACTAACGGGAGGAGGAGGCTCCATGAATATCCCCATCCTCCATGATGGTGGAGCTCAGCACATGAGTGCAAAAGAGAAGGCTGAAGCGTTTGCAACCATCTTCAGCCAGAAGTGCCGAGTGGATGATCCATATTGGCCTACTCCTGAGGTCCCCACATCACAGAAGCCAGTCTTCAGCCAATTTGATTCACTCCACGTGATATCAAGAAACGGCTGAGCGCACTGGATACAGCAAAGGCTATGGGCCCCGACAACATCCCCGCTATCGTGCTGAAGACTTGTGCTCCAGAACTAGCCGCGCCTCTAGCCAAGCTGTTCCAGTACAGCTACAACACTGGCATCTATCCGACAATGTGGCAAACTGCCCAGGTATGTCCTGTCCACAAAAAGCAGGACAAATCCAACCCGGCCAATTACCACCCCATCGGTCTACTCTCAATCATCAGCAAAGTGATGGAAGGTGTCATCGACAGTGCTATCAAGTGGCACTTACTCACCAATAACCTGCTCACTGATGCCCAGTTTGGGTTCCGCCAAGACCACTCGGCTCTCGACCTCATTACATTCTTGATCCAAACATGGACAAAGGAGCTGAATTCCAGAGGTGAGGTGAGAGTGACTGCCCTTGACATCAAAGCATAATTTGACCGAGTGTGGCATCAAGGAGCCCTAGTAAAACTGAAGTCAATGGGAATCGGGGGGGGGGGCGGTGGTGGTAAACGCTCCACTGGCTGGAGTCATACCTAGCACAAAGGAAGATGGTTGTGGTGGTTGAAGGTCAATCATCACAGCCCCAGGACATCGCTGCAGGAGTTCCTCAGGGCAGTGTCCTAGGCCCAACCATCTTCAGCTGCTTCATTAATGACATTCCCTCCAACATAAGGTTGGAAATGGGGATGTTAGCTGATGACTGCACGGTGTTCAGCACCATTCACAACTCCTCAGATAATGAAGCTGTCCATGCCCGCATGCAACAAGACCTGGACGACGTTCAGGCTTGGGCTGATAAGTGGCAGGTAACATTCGTGCCACACAAGTGCCAGGCAATGACTATCTCCAACAAGCGAGAGTCTAACCACCTCCCCTTGACATTCAATTACCATCGCCGAATCCCCCACCATCAACATCCTGGGTGTCGCCATTGACCAGAAACTTAACTGGACCAGCCACATAAATACTGTGGCAACAAGAGCAGGTCAGAGGCTGAGTATTCTGCGGTGAGTGTCTCACCTCCTGACTCCCCAAAACCTTTCCACTAGCTACAAGGCACAAGTAAGGAGTGTGATGGAATACTCTCCACTTGCCTGGATGAGTGCAGCTCCAACAACACTCAAGAAACTCGACACCATCCAGGACAAAGCAGCCCGCTTGATTGGCACCCCATCTACCACCTTAAACGTTCACTCCATCCACCACCGGCGCACCGTGGCTGCAGTGTGTACCATCTACAAGATGCACTGCAGCAACTCGCCAAGGCTTTTTCGGCAGCACCTCCCAAACCGCGACCTCTTCCACCTAGAAGGACAAGGGCAGCAGGCGCATGGGAACACCACCACCTCCAAGTTCCCTTCCAAGTCACACACCATCCTGACTTAGAAGTATATCGCCAATCCTTCATTGTCGCTGGGTCAAAATCCTGGAACTCCCTAACAGCACTGTGGGAGTACCTTCACCACATGGACTGTAGCGGTTCAAGAAGGCGGCTCACCACCACCTTCTCAAGGGCAATTAGAGATGGGCAATAAATGCTGGCCTTGCCAGCGATGTCCACATCCCATAAACGAATATTAAAAAAAACACAAACATGTTCCACTAACATTTGTCAAAGTGTGGTCTATCTGTAGAAATTTCTGAGGCAATATTGGTTTCTGGCTCATGCACCAATGAAGTCGCTTGTATGCTCCGCAGTCGGATGGAATTGTTAATTTTATTTTCTGTTGAATTTCAGATGTGACCATGGCCAAATCTGCAAAATTAATTCAGCAGCAATTGGAAAAGGAACTGTAAGTATCAAATTCTTGCTCGGTGTGACTGTTGGAATGCAAAATAACTGAGGAGGGCCTCATGTAATAGTTAAACTTTTCTGTTGCTCACTTTGGGAGAGTGACACTGCAGGCTGTGGACTGACTTCAGTGAGCAGCAGACCTGGGGGTTCTCTCCACAGATCAGTGGTTAGATTGCATGAGAAAATCCACAGAAAACGGCATGATATTTGTGGGAGATACAACTTTTTAAAATTGAATACCTTTAATAGTGGAAAGAAAGAAATAACTTACTGTGTTCTCGTAATGCTGCAGATTTACCCTGGTTGGCTGCTTTTCCCTGTGGATAGTTCTTGTTGAATAAACTTGAACAATGAGCTGCTACAAGTTGCCATATGCAACTTTCGAGAAGTTCTATATTGAGAACATTTGACTTCTTGCTGAAGCAAAACTTCCTTCCATGGTGAAAATGTGCTTTGATGTGAACTTTATCCAAATGGCCATTCAAGACAACTTGATATTAGTCGTAATGGAGAATCTGGGCTCGCTACGTATTAATGCACCGATGATTTGAATATTCTGTTGCAGCTCTGTAGCGAGTAAGCTGAAGGTCAACTGGCCTCTGAAGTGGAAGCTATATGGTTGCATACCTACAGTGTTGGTCTTAAAGCAGCTTCATAAATCTGACACTTTGGAGGTAATTTTAACCTAACCCGCCCAGTGGGAAAGCGACAAGATCTGATCGAGTGCCCATCGGGTGGATTGTAAAAGGGGTACCCGATCGGTCAGTTCCCTCTGGGTGGGTTAGGTTAAGATTACCCCCATTGTTTTTATAGCGGGTCGATAAGTCTCTTAATCATTGTCAGCATGGATTGTTCAAAGCAGGTGTATTGTGGAGTTGTAGTGTCTGTGCAAAGTGACGCCACTTTGTGCTGATGCTATAATTGTACTGTCAGTACAATCTGACATATGTCTCAGAAAAGGTCAGTGGTAATACGAAGAATTTTTCTTCCCAAATTCAAATCTCCTTCCACTGCAGTTCATTTTCAACTGAGGAAATGTCCTCAAAATTGGATTAACCTACAGAGAGAACAGCCATATGTCATTTGGCCAACAGTGTTGTGAGCATTTACTCGTCATCTCAAATGCTAATTTTCTTTACACCCTTGTAAATGTTTCTCGAGCCTTTGATATAAATGCGTTTTCCTGATTTTAAACCCCGTGCTGAGCACCAGTGTACCTGCGGCTGCTGTCGTTTTGATGTGTTCAGCAGGTAAGGGTTGAAATGCACTACAATTTTTATCCACTGTCACAGTTCAACAAATCTCAACAGGGCTAGTTTCATGGGAATGTAGGATTCGAAGAGCTCTGTTTTTCTCCCCAGAAACCTCCACAGAATCTTCTGCTGTTCTTGGAGAAGATAAACCACATTTAAAACACGTGCTTGTGGGTTTTGAATGAATCCTGGCTTTCTGCAGTTCTTGGTAATAGTGCTTGAGATCTTTGAGATTGAATGTGTGCCTGTATTAGTAGCTTCTTGTTTGAACTTTAATGCTTCTCTGTGACAGCACAGAGTTAGATCTTGCACTGAGATATTAACTTGTCTGTGTTCTTCCTGCAATCTCTGTGCTTTCTCCTTTCAATTTATTAGATGTTATCTCAGGTTGTGTCTCTAGTTAAAATCACAGCTATTGGGGCCAAGATAGTCAGAGAATTCCACCATTGTAAATATCCAAAGAGGTTACATTTTCAGGCAGTATTAGCAAAGTAATTTGTAATATAATCTGTTTTTAAGCGTTTCACTCCGTTTTGCAGCAGGTGTATAAGTTGCCAACTCAAAGTGAATTCATTTATTGATCTTAGCTGTGTATAATATTGACGGTGGAGAGTGGACAGCGGCTGAAGCAACAGATTTCCCACACTACTGATTTTGTATGTGACACATAAAGTGCAACTGGTAGAAATGGCACATGTCAACACACATTATCTTCATCTGTCCCCAGCTTTAAAGACTTACTGACGGATAAACAAGCATAGGTGCATTACTGCGATTATAAAATGTTTGACCTGACTACATTTGAGAGTGCAGCTTTGGAAATCTCCACTATCCTCTGAGGATGAGTCAATGAGCTGCAATGTTTGTTTTGCCTTTTTGGCCTCCACTTCACACTCAATGCCACATTTAAACCATGCTTTCTCTTCTGTCATCCACAGCAACACTCTGAGGATGATTCGCTCTGGTGCACCAAAGTCTCTGGATGGATCTAGCACTGGCGGAACAGTGCCCTTGGGAAAGAAGGGAAAGGAGTTTGATTTCTCCCAGGGACCTATGAAGATCGAGTTTGTAGAGTGCAGTGCAAGGGGGAGCAAAGGAGACGAAGGAGAGGCAAACATTGGAACTGTGGAAGCGTGGCTTGTTAAAGTAGCGTGAGCAGTGAGATGATGTAAAAATGGAAGTCATGTCACGCTGCCAACACAAGGAGAATGGACTCTCAAATGTACACTTGCAACAGAAGTGAGACTGACCAAGTGTCCAAAAGTCATGTTTTTGATGCTGAAGGTTCGAAGCAATGCAGAACTGCAGCTGCGCGGTGCTTGCCATGGCTGCCTGCTTGAGCTGCGCTAGCTTGATACTTCCTACATTTAAGTGTTCAGGTTCCACAGCTGGAATGCTGATGTGAGCAGTGCTTTTATGTTGCTTGTGTTGTTGAATTGGCAGCACATCATCTTGTCTGTTCGTAAGCAAATAAAGTAATGGATATAAATCAACCTTTACAGCAGTGCAGTCTTTCTGTGAAGGTGCTGTTATGTGTGAAATGTACTGTACCACATTTGTACTTACTTTCTCTCTGGACCATAAGAAAAAGCACAGTGATAAACATACATTTAATGAAAATGGGTGTGTAAATTTTACTATTTACTTGTTAATTCACCTGAGTATTCAGCCCTGCTTCCTGCATTGCCTGTTAATGGAGTGCAGCCTGATCTTTTGGTCCTCTACTGCTGTATTATATCTCAAACTCATTCTTGGGGTGGGAGTTGGGGGAATTTTGTTTCATAATTTAAAAACAAAATAAATTAACTTTTTTTTACTTGTTTCTGATTGCCACATTGATGGCGGAGCCCAGCACGGGAGTGCAAAAGACAAGGCTGAAGCGTTTGCAACCATCTTCAGCCAGAAATGCTGAGTAGATGATCTATCTCGGCCTCCTCCTGAGGTCCCCACCATCACAGAAGCCAGTCTTCAGCCAATTCGATTCACTCCACGTGATATCAAGAAACGGCTGAGCGCACTGGATACAGCAAAGGCTATGGTCCCCGACAACATCCCGGCTATCGTGCTGAAGACTTGTGCTCCAGAACTAGCCGCGCCTCTGGCAAAGCTGTTCCAGTACAGCTACAACACTGACATCTGTCCGACAGTGTGGAAAACTGCCCAGGTATGTCCTGTCCACAAAAAGCAGGACAAATCCAATCCGGCCAATTACCGCCCCATCAGTCTACTATTAATCATCAGCAAAGTGATGGAAGGTGTCATCGACAGTGCTATCAAGCGGCACTTACCAATAACCTGCTCACCGACGCTCAGTTTGGGTTCCGCCAGGACCACTCTGCTCCAGACCTCATTACAGCCTTGGTCCAAACATGGACGAAAGAGCTGAATTCCAGAGCTAAAGTGAGAATGACTGCCCTTGACATCAAGGCAGCATTTGATCTAGTGTGGCATCTAGGAGTCCTAGTAAAACTGAAGTCAATGGGAATCAAGGGAAAAACTCTCCACTGGCTGGAGTCATACCTAGCAGAAAGGAGGATGGTTGTGGTGGTTGGAGGTCAATTATCACAGCCCCAAGACATTGCTGCAGGAGTTCCTCAGGGCAGTGTCCTAGGCCCAACCACCTTCAGCTGCTTCATCAATTAACTTCCTTCCAACATAAGGTCAGAAGTGGGGATGTTCGCTGATGACTGCACAGTGTTCAGTGCTATTTGCAACTCCTCAAATAATGCAGCAGTCTATGTGCACATGCAGCACGACCTGAATGACATTCAGGCTTGATCTGATAAGTGGCAAGTAACATTTACACCACACAAGTGCCAGACAATGATTATCTCCAACAAGGGACAATCTAACCACTGCCCCTTGACATTCAATGGCATTACAATAGCTGAATGCCCCATCAATGCATCCTGGGGGTCACCATTGACCAGCAACTTAACTGGACCAGCCACATAAATACTGTGGCAATAAGAGCAGGTCAGAGGCTAGGTATTCTGCAGCGAGTGTCTCACCTTATGACTCCCCAAAGCCTTTCCACCATTCACAAGGCATAAGGAATGTGATGGAATACTCTCCACTTGCTTGGACGAGTGCAACTCCAACAACACTCAAGAAGCTAGACACCATCCAGGACAAAGCAGCCCGCTTGATTGGCACTCCATCCACCACCTTAAACATTCACTCCCTGCACCAGCGGTGTACCGTGGCTGCAGTGTGTACCATCTGCAAGATGCACTGCATCAACTTGCCACGGCTTCTTCGACAGCACCTCCCAAACCCGCGACCTCTTCCACCTAGAACAAGAGTAGCAGGTGCATGGGAACACCACCACCTCTAAGTTCCCTTCCAAGTTACACACCGTCCTGACTTGGAAATATATCACCGTTCCTTCACTGTCATTGGGTCAAAATCCTGGAACTCCCTCCCTAACAGCACTGTGTGAGTGCCTTCACCACCCAGACTGTAGCGGTTCAAGAAGGCGGTTCACCACCATCTTCTCAAGGGCAATTAAGGATGGGCAATAAATGCTGGCCTTGCCAATGATGCCCACATCCCATAAGCGAATAAAGAAAAAAAAATATGTGCAACCTCAGCCATGCCTGACACACAGGAAGGTGGTTGTGGTTGTTTGAGGCAGGATGTTGCTGCAGGAGTTCTCCAGGGCAGCATCCTTGGCCCAACCATCTTCAGCTGCTTCATCAGTGACCTTCCTGCCAGCAGTAGAGTTGTTTGCTGATGATTCCACACTGTTCAGCTCCATTTACAACCTCTCATAATGAAACAGCCCAAGTCAGGCCAGAGCCAGACTTGGATAACTTGCAGGCTGGTACCACACACAAGTGCCAGGCCAGTGACGATCTCCAATAAGAAAAAGCATCAATATCATGGGAACACCATCACCTCCAATCACACACCAACCTGACTTGATGCGGAGATGCCGGCGTTGGACTGGGGTGGACAAAAATGAGAAGTCGCACAACACAAAAAATGGAGAGGATATGCAGCCAGCAGGTGTTCTGACGTGTTGGACCCCCTGGGACACATCTCATTGTCTTGGCTGTGCTCTTAGTGTGTCTTTGATGTAGGGAAAGATTTAATCTATGCATTTTCTCTGTGTTTTTATATTCTGTGAATTCTGATAGATTCTCTCACAGTAACTTTGCCTGACGAAGGGGCGACAGCTCCGAAAGCTTGTAATTTTAAATAAATCTGTTGGACTATAACCTGGTGTTGTGCAACTTCTCATTTTCAACCTGACTTGGACATGCATTGCCATTGCTTCGACTCTGGGTCCAAATCCTGGAATTCGCCACCTAATGCCATGTGGGAGCACCATCACCACAGGGACTGCGGTGGTAATGTGCAGCCAGAGGACGATGACCTGCTCGGGGCAGCTGAGGCTGGGTACTAAGCCTTGCCAGCGTTGTTGACATCCCGAGAATTTTTTTTAACGGGTTTGATTATTTGCAGTGCACATCACTAACACAGATCTTAATGGTTTTAGTTGTGAAATTCATCAGTACAGCTTGAAGAATCAATGCACTGCTTGGTGCGTAGAGCAGGATGTGAATTTTCTTCCTTCCACTCGGGGTTGCTAATGTTTTACTTAAAAGATGACTTATTTACACTAAATCCTTGTGCTGTGTCAGTGATGCTGATTTGTTCGCACCACAAATACACCATTGTATTTAACTTGTGATTCTCTTCTGCAGTTACGTCTCATCAGAGGTGGTGTTCGTGTAGAAACCCATTCTCTTGGTAAATAGATGTGTGCGAACATCTTGGCAGCTGTGTCCTGCTGCAAAACTTACTTGGTGGAAAAGAATGGGTCGTGGTCATCTTTTATTTGAGAGTTGGTGCCTGCATCAAAAGAACCCAGGAACCAGATGCTGAACTGCATAGTTTGGCTTCGCTAGCTCCTGCAGGAGCCAAAACTGAAAGATTTATTGTACAATCTTTGTGGAGCTCCTGAGAGTGTATAATTTATTTTGACATAATTATAGTAATTGGAGTTGCACCACAGTGTATGCTTGCAGGTTGCGTAGGAGGGTATACATTGTGGGATTTTACAGCAAAGTACATTCTCCATGCAGAATACAGTGTTGACTTGTGTTGTAGCTTAGTGCAGTAAAGCTCACTGATCATCAGACAAGAAATTGTGTCAAGTACCACTGAGTTGGCGCTAGAGATGGTGATTTTCTAAACTAACCTCTCGGCATTCCACAGTCAGGCCTATTTTCTGCCCATTATATACCTGCCGTGATGTGCAGGGGGTTGTGCTTGAATTATTCTCCCCCCCCCCCCCCCCCCCCCCAGTTTTAATGGCACCCGTCCCCTTCAGCACCCATTTGGGACGGGCGCTGTGTGGCAGGAACAATTGTCAGCTGCTCCAACCACATTATAAGATGGCTGCTCTGTTCACATTGAATTTAGGGGCTTAATGAACCTTGTGCACAGGCTCCCCATCCCCTTTCTGTGCTCGCTGCTGCCATTGTGCATCGTGGGTCTCCACGCCTGATTTTCTGAGGGAGCACCACCATACTATCCAAAGTGTAACAAAAATTAACACTGGCAAAGCCTTGCGATCGGCAGATGCGTAATGTGCTCCGTGGTTTCAGCTGCTGTTGCCATGGTAACCCACAGGTGAGGGTTGTAAGGCACTGAGGAACTGTCTGAAACCTGCAACCATCTGTCCAGCCTTTGTAAATTTTCTCGAAAATCAAGTGCATTAAAACTGAGATGTGGACAAACATAGAAAAATAGGAGCAGGAGTAGGCCATTCGGCCCTTCGAGCCTGCTCCGCCATTCAATATGATCATGGCTGATCCTCTATCTCAATACCATATTCCCCCTCTCTCCCCATACCCCTTGATGCCTTTTGTGTCTAGAAATCTATCTATCTCCTTCTTAAATATATTGAGTGACTTGGCCTCCACAGCCTTCTGTGGTAGAGAATTCCACAGGTTCACCACCCTCTGAGTGAAGAAATTTCTCCTCATCTCAGTCCTAAATGTCCTACCCCGTATCCTGAGACTGTGACCCCTCGTTCTAGCCACCCCCCCAGCCAGGGGAAACATCCTCCCTGCATCCAGTCTGTCTAACCTGTCAGAATTTTATACGTTTCAATGAGATCCCCTCTCATTCTTCTAAACTCTAGTGAATACAGGCCTAGTCGACCCAATCTCTCCTCATACGACAGTCCTGCCATCCCAGGAATCAGTCTGGTGAACCTTCGCTGCACTCCCTCTATGGCAAGTATATCCTTTCTTAGGTGAGGAGACCAAAACTGCACACAGTACTCCAGGTGTCGTCTCACCAAGGCCCTGTATAACTGTAGTAAGACATCCTTGCTCCTGTACTCAAATCCTCTTGCAATGAAGGCCAACATACCATTTGCCTTCCTAACTGCTTGCTGCACCTGCATGTTTGCTTTCGGTGACTGGTGAATAAGGACACCCAGGTCCCTTTGTACATCAGCATTTCCCAATCTAGCACCATTTAAATAATACTCTAAATATATATAAATAATAAACAACATAAACCAGATAGACAAGTAAGAAAAACTAATGCCTAACTATGAATGCGCAGCATCTGCTTAGCATTTAGCAAATGTAATATGTAATGGCTTGTTTTGGAAGCACTAGGCTGAATGATTGTCTCCTGGTGGACAGTCTTGTTTCTTTGGGGATTACAGATTCTTGTTACATGAATCTCTACTCCAGTGAGTCTGACCTACAGTTCTGACTGGTCGAAGTTTGGTTTTGCAACTGGGAATCGGAATTCCCCGCTGGTTACTCTTCATTAGGACTTTTGTCTGTTGATATTTGTATTTCTCTTCCTCGATCTGGAGGGAGGAGATGTGGTGGTAACAGAACTCACATTCACAGGTAGGGCCCATTTCTCTTGCTTGCAGTTCTTATCGCGAATGCACATCAACCAGGCTTTGTAGGTGTTTTCTACAATAGTATATCCAGAGGGTTTGTTTCTAAGTTGGAAGAGGAGTCGGCCCTGAATCTCAGGGGGTAAATTGCAACAAAACGCACTAGAAAGCTTCCTTTCTTCCTCGGGTTGAACAACCTGCAAAATATATACAGGTATATATATGTGTAGCAACAATGAATGTATCATCTACAGTACAGAATTCACTTTATACAGCTCTCTGTAAGTCTGCTATTCACAGTGATTTGTCTCTATTCCGGGGCCAACTATGAGGGTCAAGAACCAGGTCCATCTGATCTAGGTGAAGGTTGACCAACTATCAAATGTTCAGAAATGGCTGTTTCTGAATCTTGGTCAAGCTTTCTTACATAAGGATCATTTTAGAGTTATCTAGCCCCACCCCGGGAAAGAGGTTCTCCGTGAGTTGAGCTCATTGGTATTTTTTGGATTGGTTTTGCCAGCACAGGCTGAGCAGCCGAGTCACTCGAGGCCATCAAAGATGGTCCACCTGGTGATATGGGTACAAAGGCAAGGACAAATCTCTCTCCCCATGCCCCCTCACCCCTTAGTATTGGTTGGGGTTCCCATCGTAATCCACTCTGGATGGAGGACAAGAGTTTCTTAATTCATGTCATTTTTTTAAAGAAATATAAAGATGACTTCTGATTTGTAGGGAATCTGTTCTAGCAATTGTGCAGAATCTTGAGCCAGTTGCGTAGTTTTGTGTGACCAGGATACTATCTCAGTTAAGTATTGGATCTTCTGAGCACTGGGGTTCACAGTCCAATTAGACCAATTTCTGCCAATTTGACTGAACAAGGGACATTTTGGATGGGGATTCCTAGGTACATAAGATGATGCATGCCTTTCCTCATGGATAACATGATTACAAAGCCTGGTGGGTTCACGACCCTGGCTCAGCGCTATTATAGTAACTCCACCCTCTGGCAGGGATGGACCTCTCTAACCCTACCTAGTTGGTAATCAGGCTCCTCCCTCTCTATAAAGGAGAAGCTCTGCTTAAGAACATAAGAAATAAGAGCAGGAGTCGGCCATACAGCCCCTCGAGCCTGCTCCGCCATTCAATAAGATCATGGCTGATCATCGACCTCAACTCCACTTTCCCACCCGATCTCCATATCCCTTGATTCCCCTAGAGTCCAAAAATCTATCTATCTCAGCCTTGAATATACTCAAAGACTCAGCATTCACAGCCCTCTGGGGCAGAGAATTCTAAAGATTCACAACCCTCTGAGTGAAGAAATTCTTCCTCATCTCAGTCTTAAATGGCCGACCCCTCATCCTGAGACTATGCCCCCTAGTTCTAGACTATCTAGCCAGGGGAAACAACCTCTCAGCATCTACCCTGTCAATCCCCCTCAGAATCTTGTATGCTTAGAGCACCACTGCTTCTCTTTGCAGACTTGACCTGAGCACTCCCTCAGTACTGCATTGAAATGTCAGCTTCGATTATGTGCTCAAGTCTCGGGAATGGGATTTGAACCTTAAACCTGCTGACTCGGCAGTAAGAGTGAAGGGTGTTTCAGTTTCAACTGTGATCTCCAAGCAACTCGTGTAGCTGCACCCCATTTTACAGACAGGCTGTAAGCCCATACTGCTAAAACCCCTCTCTAAATAGCTGAGGACTGTTCAGTCCAGCAGTTGTACAGAGGTCTCAAGTCAACTGAGTGGACTGCCCCTTTAAATTTACTTGCTAAAAGCCATTGCTGCAACATTTTTGATTTTTTGTAGCTCTGCCTCTTTTCACAGACAATTGGGAAAGCAGTTTGCAAAAAAGTTTAAAAGAATGTGTCCAAATGGAGGATAAATGGCAAGAAAAAACTGGTTTGGCCAGTAATATCTCAGTACCGTCCATTGCAGTATCGATTTATCCGATTGCACCTGATGTTTGCTCTGGTACTGGAGTGTCTGGGGCTCCATCTGGTGGCGAGCCCTGCACTACAGTGGCTGAAGGCAGTGGGTCGCAGTACCGCAGTGTCTCTGTCTTCCTCTGGTGGCCAGCCGGGTACTGCCCACTCTGGCGGTGGGTCCCAGTATTGTGGTGTACTGGGGTCCCCCTGGCGGCGGGTGGCGGTACCGCGGTGTCTCGGGCTCCCCCTGGCGGCGGGTCCCTGTATTGCGTTAATAGCAAAATACTGCAGATGCTGGAAAACTGAAATAACAACAGAAAGCGCTGGAAAAACTCAGCAGGCCAGGCAACATCCGTGGAGAGAGAAACAGAGTTAACGTTTCAGGTCGAAGACCCTTCGTCAGAACTGAGAAAAAAGCAGGAAATGAAACAGATGAAAAAGCAAGTTGGAGGCTGGGGGAAGGAATAAAAGAACGAAAGGGGAGGTCTGTGAGAAGTAGAGACATTAAGAGATGCTCAAGGCGAGACGAGATGGTAATAGGACAGGTTAAGAAACAAAAGATGGCTCAGAAGTGTGAAATGCGCTGGCAGAATGAAAGACAGCTGCCATGTGGGAGAGAGAAAAAAAAAGGAAAAAGGCACAAACCAAAAGTGTGGTTAAAAAATAT
This sequence comes from Squalus acanthias, assembly GCA_030390025.1. Taxonomy (NCBI): domain Eukaryota; kingdom Metazoa; phylum Chordata; class Chondrichthyes; order Squaliformes; family Squalidae; genus Squalus; species Squalus acanthias. Next base: position 69,364,421 of record CM059429.1, read on the forward strand.
ATATAAATATATATATAAATGGTAGGGGCCGAGGTTATGATCTGAAATTGTTGAACTCTATATTGAGTCCGGAAGGTTGTAAAGTGCCTAATCGGAAGATGAGGTGCTGTTCCTCGAGCTTATGCTGAGCTTCCGTGGAACAATGCAAGAGGCCGAGGACGGTGAGGTCTGAGTGGGCGTGGAGCGGTGAATTGAAATGACAGGCGACCGGAAGCTCGGGGTCACCCTTACGGACTGAACGGAGGTGTTCCGCAAAACGGTCACCCAATCTGCGTTTGGTCTCCCCAATGTAGAGGAGACCACATCGTGAGCAGCGAATACAGTATACTAGATTGCAAGAAGTACAAGTAAATCGCTGTTTCACTTGGAAGGGGTGTTTGGCGCCCTAGAGAGTGGGAAGGGGGGATGTATAAGGGCAGGTGTTGCATCTCCTGCGCTTGCACGGGAAGGTGCCGGGCAAGGGAGAAGGGGTGCTGGGGGTGATAGAGGAGTGGACTAGGGTGTCTCGGAGGGAGCGGTTATTGACCAACATTCACTACAAGCCCACTGACTCCCACAGCTACCTGGACTACACTTCCTCCCACCCTGCCTCCTGTAAGGACTCTATTCCCTTCTCCCAGTTTCTCCGTCTCCGCCGCATCTGCTCCGACGATGCCACCTTCCATACCAGTGCTTCCGACATGTCTTCCTTTTTGGTTTGTGCCTTTTTCCTTTTTTTTTCTCTCTCCCACATGGCAGCTGTCTTTCATTCTGCCAGCACATTTCACACTTCTGAGCCCTCTTTTGTTTCTTAACCTGTCCTATTACCATCTCGTCTCGCCTTGAGCATCTCTTAATGTCTCTACTTCTCACAGACCTCCCCTTTTGTTCTTTTATTCCTTCCCCCAGCCTCCAACTTGCTTTTTCATCTGTTTCATTTCCTGTTTTTTTTCTCAGTTCTGACGAAGGGTCTTCGACATGAAACGCTAACTCTGTTTCTCTCTCCACGGATGTTGCCTGGCCTGCTGAGTTTTTCCAGCGCTTTCTGTTGTTATTCCTGTATTGCGTTGTCTCGGGCTTCCCCCTGGCGGCGGGCGGCGGTATTGCGGTGTCTCGGGCTCCCCCTGGCGGCGGTATTGCGGTGTCTCGGGCTCCACCTGACGGCGGGTGGCGGTATTGTGGTGTCTCGGGCTCCCATCTGGCGGCGGCTGCCGGTATTGCGGTGTCTCGGGCTTCCCCCTGACGGCGGGTGGCGGTATTGCGGTGTCTCGGGCTTCCCCCTGGCGGCGGGTGGCGGTATTGCGGTGTCTCGGGCTCCCCTGGCGGCGGGTGCCGGTATTGCGGTGTCTCAGGCTTCCCCCTGGCGGCGGTCGGCGGTACCGCAGGCCCGGTTGCTGCGGTGATGATGGCGGTTCGGGAAGCGCAGGCCACCGGGTCTGTGTGTGAGTTGGGGGCCCGGGAGCGGCTGGCCAGCGGCAGTACGGTGGGAGACGAGTCCTCGGACAGCGACGCCGAGCACGAATCCGCGCAGAAGCTGATCCGAAAGGTGTCCACCTCCGGCCAGATCCGCAGCAAGGTGAGGCCGGGGCCGGGGGAGCGGGCAGGCGCGGCCGGGACCCCGGCAACACTCGGCCGCCAGCGCTGCGGCCACAGGTGGAGCCGGCCAGGTCGCAGGGGGAGCCTCCGGCTCGAGTGAGGCGCCGCAGGGAGCGGAGCTGGAGCCGGTAACCGGGGGGGGGGGAAACCAGAGACCCCGGGACCAGGGGGGAAGTCAACCCGAAAAATAGCCGCCCGGGACCCAGCCCCCGGCCATCATCAGTCCCAGGGTCCAATCTCTGGGTATAATCAGTCCCTGGGTACAATCTCTGGGTATAATCAGTCCCTGGGTACAATCTCTGGGTATAATCAGTCCCAGGGTCCAATCTCTGGGTATAATCAGTCCCTGGGTACAATCTCTGGGTATAATCAGTCCCAGGGTCCAATCTCTGGGTATAATCAGTCCCAGGGTCCAATCTCTGGGTATAATCAGTCCCAGGGTCCAATCTCTGGGTATAATCAGTCCCAGGGTCCAATCTCTGGGTATAATCAGTCCCTGGGTACAATCTCTGGGTATAATCAGTCCCTGGGTACAATCTCTGGGTATAATCAGTCCCAGGGTCCAATCTCTGGGTATAATCAGTCCCTGGGTACAATCTCTGGGTATAATCAGTCCCAGGGTCCAATCTCTGGGTATAATCAGTCCCTGGGTCCAATCTCTGGGTATAATCAGTCCCAGGGTCCAATATCGGGTATAATCTGTCCCTGGGTCCAATCTCTGGGTATAATCAGTTCCTGGGTCCAATCTCTGGGTATAATCAGTCCCAGGGTTCAATCTCTGGGTATAATCAGTCCCAGGGTCCAATATCGGGTATAATCTGTCCCTGGGTCCAATCTCTGGGTATAATCAGTTCCTGGGTCCAATCTCTGGGTATAATCAGTCCCAGGGTCCAATCTTTGGGTATAATCAGTCCCAGGGTCCAATCTCTGGGTATAATCAGTCCCTGGGTCTAATATCGGGTATAATCAGTCCCAGGGTCTAATTTCTGGGTATACATAGGATTACATAGGATATATGGCACAAAAACAGGCCATTCGGCCCAACCAGTCCATGCCGGCGTTTATGCTCCACTCGAGCTTCCGCCTGCCTTTCCTCATCTAAATCTATCAGCATAACCCTCTATTCCCTTCTCACTCATATGTTTGTCCAGCTTCCCCTTAAATGCATCTATACTTTTTGCTTCAACCACTCCCTGTGGTAGCGAGTTCCACATTCTCACCACTCTTTGGGTAAAGAAGTTTCTTCTGAATTCCCTATTGGATTTCTTGGTGACTGTCTTATATTGAAGGCCTCTCGTCATGCACTTCCCCACAAGTGGAAACATTCTCTCTGTATCCATTCTATCAAAACCTTTCATAATTTTAAAGATGTCTATTAAGTCACCCCTCAGCCTTCTTTCAAGAGAAAAGAGACCCAGCCTGTTCATCCTTTCCTGATATGTATACCCTTGCATTTCTGGTATCATCCTTGTAAATCTTCTCTGCACTCTCTTCAGTGCCTCTATACCCTTTTCATAATATGGCGACCAGAATTGTACGCAGTACTCCAAGTGTGGTCTAACCAAGGTTCCATGCAGGTTTAGCATAACTTCCCTACTTTTCAATTCTATCCCTCTAGAAATAACCTGTGTTGCAACTTTTAGTGATTTGTGTATTTATACTCCGAGATCCCTTTGTTCCTCTACCCCACCTAGAGTCGCATCCTCCAAGTAATGTGACCTCCCTATTCTTCCTACCAAAATGTAATACCTCACATTTATCTGTGTTGAACTTCATTTGCCAATTATATGCCCATTCTGCAAGTTTATTAATGTCCTCCTGTAATTTGTTGCAGTCCTCCTCAGTATTGATTATCCCCCCACCCCCCCAATATTTGGTGTAATCCGCAAATTTAGAAATTGTGTTTTTGATTCCAAAGTCTAAATCGTTAATGTACATTGTGAACAACAGTGGTCCCAGCACTGATCCTTGTGGAACACCACTACCCACCTTCTGCCACTCTGAATAGCTACCTTTTACAACGGCTCTCTGCTTTCTGTCTTGAAGCCAGCTAGCTATCCATTCTGCTACTTGTCCCCTGACTCTGCATTCTCTGACCTTGTTCATCAATCTATTATGGAGTACCTTATCGAAGGCCTTTTGAAAATCTAGATAAATTACATCTACTGCATTAACATTGTCTACTCTCTGTTACCTCTTTGAAAAATTCACTGAGTTTGGTCAAGCAAGACTTTCCCTTTTGAAATCCATGCTGACTATTCATTACTGTTTCTGGTTTCTAAATGTTCTATTTTCTCCTTTATTAGGGATTCCATTATTTTTCCCACCACCGATGTTATGCTGACTGGTCTATAATTCCCTGGACATGTTCTATCCCCCTTCTTAAATATTGGTATTACGTTAGCTATCCGCCAGCCTTCTGGCACTACACCCTTTTTTTGGTGTCATTCGCAAATTTAGAAATTGTGTTTTTGATTCCAAAGTCTAAATCGTTAATATAAATTGTGAACAGCAGTGGTCCCAGCACTTTCCACCTTCTGCCACTCTGAATAGCTACCTTTTACCCCTACTCTCTGCTTTCTGTCTGTAATCAGTGCCTGGATTCTATCTCTGGGTATAATCAGTCCCTGGATCCAATCTCTGGGTATAATCTGTCCCTGGGTCCATTCTCTGGGTATAATCGGTCCCTTGGTATAATCAGTGCCTGGATCCTATCTTTGTCTATAATCAGTGCCTGGGTACAATTCCTGGGTACAATCCCTGGGTATAATCAGTGCCTGGATCCTATCTCTGTCTATAATCAGTGCCTGGGTACAATCTGTCCCTGGGTCCAATCTCTGGGTATAATCAGTGCCTGGATCCTATCTCTGTCTATAATCAGTGCTTGGGTATAATCAGTCCCTGGGTACAATCCCTGGATCCAATCTCTGGGTATAATCAGCCCCTGGGTACAATCTCTGGGTATAATCAGCCCCTGGGTACAATCTCTGGGTATAATCAGTCCCTGGGTACAATCTCTGGGTATAATCTGTCCCAGGGTCCAATCTCAGGGTTGAATCAGTCCCTGGGTCCAATCCCTGGGTGTAGTCAGTCCCAGGGTTCATTTTCTGGGTATAATCAGTCCCTGGGTTCATTCTCTGGGTATAATCTGTCCCTGGGTACAATCTCTGGGTATAATCTGTCCCTGGGTACAATCTGTCCCTGGATCCCATCCCCAGGATAACCTACCACAAAACCTATACGAGCATAATCTATCTCTATATCCCATATGAGAGTCCTGACCGACTTCCCCCTAATTTTACCTTGCAGAGCTTCACAAGGTACAGAATCTTTGGGGAAAGCACTACAGGGAGTTCACAATGTTAACTGTTGATGGGGCTGTTTCCATCATTTAGTTCTATGCTTTTGTCAAAGAGTGGCTATCCATTCAATGTTGATCAGTGGCTGTTGATGTAATGTAATTTTGGGAGATGGCGTCTTGCATCACCTTTTGTTGGACAAGTTCCTAACTCTGGCTGATATCACAGCATAGAAAAGGTAGCTGGGCTATTGGGAGATGTGGTCTCCTGCAGGGGTTGAAGAGCAATTTTCCAGATTTTTTTTCATGATTTTAGCCGATGGTCTTTTCATCTTTTTTTCTCCTCTCCCAGGAGATTGTGTGGGTGGTGGGAGGGCGGATGGGGTGACATGGTGTGTAGAAGTTGCTCCATGGCAGAATGGGACAGGCTTGATGGACCAGCTGGTCTTTTCCTGCCTGTCATTTTTGTATGTTTCAGTATAATGTCAAGGATTTAGATCACGATTCTGTGGGAAAGATTGCCTGAGAAAGGCAGTCTACATCAGTACAAAAGCAAAATACTGCGGATGCTGAAAATCTGAAATAAAAACAGAAAACGCTGGAAATACTCAACAGGTCAGGCAGCATCTGTGGAGAGAGAAACAGAGTTAACGTTTCAGGTCGATGACCCTTCGTCAGAACTGGAAAAAGTTGGAGATGGGACAGGTTTTTAAGCAAGTCTACATCAGTGTCAGCTTTGTAGCAGGGAACCTTGTCTTTTAAGTTTTGTGCCAGGCAGCAGAAGAGCTGAACTAGTTTTCAAATGGTCCACAGCACAGGGAGTGTGTTTAAAGTTGGTCAGAGTATATATATTCAGCCCACTTTTCGAAGAGAAGGGTGCAAAATACACCTGTAATATATTAAATTGGCCATTGATGGCGGCACTCCTTATTTGGGCGTCACCATTTGGTCATACCTCCAGGAGAGATGGGATAAGTGGTGGTGGGGGGAACCAGTGTACAGAATAAGCGTTCTCTGTTATGATTCCTGAGTCATTATTATTTCATTAGCTTTTGGATAGGAAAAGGGACACACCAGATCATCAGGGACAGCGATGCTAAATCTGGGAAGATATCTTGTGTAAAAACCCAGTAGTGAGATACAGTATAATATTTCCCTGAATCTCATCCCAGGTATAAACTGTCGCTGAATCCCATCCCTGACTGTGCCCACGAGGAAGTCTAAGATGCATCAGTTCTATAGTATAAAACATTTCAGGCCTTCTGACACTAAGTGGTGCTGCTACACTCCTCAGTCGGTCTCCCAGGTCTGGACGCTGGGTTTTTTCCTCAACCTGATTCTTGAGTGTACATACGACTTAGGAGCAGGAGTAGGCCACTCGGCCCTTCGAGCCTGCTCCGCCATTCAATAAGATCATGGCTGATCCGATTACTCCACATTCCCTCCTACCCCCGATAACCTTTCATCCCCTTGCTTATCAAGAATCTATCTACCTCTGCCTTAAAAATATTCAAAGACTCTGCTTCCACCGCCCTCTGAGGAAGAGAGTTCCAAAGACTCACGACCCTCTGTGAGAAATTTCTCCTCATCTCTGTCTTAAATGGGCGACCCCTTATTTTTAAACAGTGACCCCTAGTTCTAGATTCTCCCACAAGAGGAAACATCCTCTCCACATCCACCCTGTCCAGACCCCTCAGGATCTTATATGTTTCAATCAAGTCACCTCTTACTCTTCTAAACTCCAGCGGATACAAGCCTAGCCTGTCCAACCTTTCCTCATAAGACTACCCGCCCATTCCAGGTATTAGTCTAGTAAACCTTCTCTGAACTGCTTCCAACACATTTACATCCTTCCTTAAATAAGGAGACCAATACTGTACACAGTACTCCAGATGTGGTCTCACCTATGCCCTGTATCACTGAAGCATAACCTCCCTACTTTTGTATTCAATTCCCCTCGCAATAAACGATATCATTCTATTAGCTTTCCTAATTACTTGCTGTACCTGCATAGTAACCTTTTGTGATTCATGCACTAGGACACCCAGATCCCTCTGCATCTCAGAGCTCTGCAATCTCTCACCATTTAGATAATATGCTTCTTTTTTATTCTTCCTGCCAAAATGGACAACTTCACATTTTCCCACATTATACTCCATTTGCCAGATCTTTGCCCACTCACTCAACCTATCTATATCCCTTTGTAGCCTCCTTACGTCCTCTTCACAATTTACTTTCCTATCTATCTTTGTGTCATCAGCAAATTTAGCAACCATACCTTCGGTCCCTTCATCCAAGTCATTTATATAAATTGTAAAAAGTTGAGGCCCCAGCACTGATCCTTGTGGCACACCACTCGTTACATCTTGCCAATCAGAAAATGACCCATTTATGCCTACTCTCTGTTTCCTGTTAGCTAGCCAATCTTCTATCCATGCCAATATGTTACCCCCTACACCATGAGCTTTTATTTTCCACAATAACCTTTGATGTGGCACCTTATCAAATGCCTTCTAGAAATCTAAGTACAGTACATCCACCAGTTCCCCTTCATCCACAGCACATGTTACTTCCTCAAAGAACTCCAATAAATTGGTTAAATATGATTTCCCTTGCACAAAACCATGTTGACTCTGCCTGATTACTTCGAACTTTTCTAAGTGCCCTGCTATAACGTCTTTAATAATAGCTTCTAACATCTTCCCTATGACAGATGTTAAGCTAACTGGCCTGTAGTTTCCTGCATTCTGTCTCCCTCCCTTTTTGAATAAAGGAGTTACATTCGCTATTTTCCAATCTAATGGAACCTTCCCCGAATCTAGGGAGTTTTGGAAAATTAAAACCAACGCATCAACTGTCTCACTAGCCACTTCTTTTAAGACCGTAGGATGAAGTCCATCAGGACCCGGGGACTTGTCAGCCCGCAGCTCCAACAATTTGCTCAGTACCACTTCCCTGGTGAATATAATTTTCTTGCGTTCCTCCCTCCCTTCCGTTTCCTGATTTACAGCTATTTCTGGGGTGTTACTCGTATCCTCTATAGTGAAGACCGATGCAAAATACCACCCAATTTTGGAGATTACCTGCACCCCCGTCTGATATTCGGGTTATCCTCGATCAAGCGGCCGCCCACCCTCTTTGTGACACCCTGATTCTGACTTCCGGCTTGGGGCTGCAGTCTAGCCACTTCCCACCCATTTGGTTTGTAGTCTTTGAGCTTACCACCTCCGGTCTTGTGATGCCTGACTTTGCAATCCTCTAGCCCCTTTACCCTACCGTTAACCATACGCCCCTCACCCCTTACCCTTCTCTTGCCCATTGCACCTCTCACCTGATGCCTCCTTTTTTTTTGTCTTGGATTCCCAGCTGGCAAAGAGCATTTACAAACGCTTGGAGTGAGTATCCCACACAAATGTACAATATTGACTCTTCACAAACTCTGAAAGCTTCTCCGTCACATCACTGTGAGTGGAACACCCAAATTTTCCATGGGGGTTGGGGGGAGGGTGTCACATACATGGTCAAAACAGTGTACTCACCAAGAGCAATGCCACGGGAGATCGAAGTAAAGGGGCTGAGCCATCCAAGCCCAGGTCCTCAGCTTAAGGACAGAGATTTAGGAAGTAGGAGGCACAAAAAGGAAAGCAAAATCAAAGCAAAAGAAAGAATAAAATGCATATGGAGGCACCAAAATAACACTAATGGGATAATTGCTGGGCTTTGGGGAAAGAGCAGAGGGTCTAATTGGATAGCTCTTTCAAAGAGCCGGCGTCGGCACAATGGGCCGAATGGCCTCTTTTTGTGCTGTAGGATTCTATGAAAAATAGGCCTTGACGGATAACAGAGATCCATGCACAGACTACAGGGCCAGCGAGTGAGATCAGCCTTGTACCAGAAAAAGCTCAAAGAATTAATGACATTTAATAAAAACAGAGTTGACTGAAGAAAAAACTGTGTGTTGGGGCCTATATTTCTGAAGCGTTAGGAGCAGATATCAAAACATTGCCTTGAATCACCTCCCCTAATTCTGCTCCCAGCTTTTCTCTCCTCTCCTCACGCCTGTGAATCTTCTCGGGACACTTTGCTAAAGGGTGTGAGTTGTAATGTAGATGTGTATGGAGACATTCCATTTCGCACCAAACACTGACCAGACCTTGGCAACCCAACCTCAAAAAGGAACAAAACAAAGAATCAGTTTAAGGAGTTTTGCCTAAAACCTCCCGACAAGTTGGAAGGTTTAAAGAAAAAGTCAACCGTAGAATTTTTTTTTAGAACTGCACCAGTGGTGTTGCCCGCGGAGGTTGAGGAGGAAGCGAACTTGCCTCCGAGTGCATTAGCGATGCTGCAGGTATAGGTGTGGGGATCTGGCACTTATGAAATTAGCTACTTGCAGAAGTGTATAGCTGCAGGTGAGCTTGTGCGCCAGGCAGCCTTATAATCGGAACATCCCATCTAGATGCCTCCTAGAGACATGGCAGAATGGTGCTGTCCAAATAGGGAGTGTGGCCGTCCATAGCAAATCTGATACACTATAGATTAGTCGCGATTGCTAGCTTATATCACACGAACAAACAGTCATCTGTGTTGGTAATTGCTGCAAAGGCATGTAGTATGAGAGTTTTGTCAGCAATTGTCTTCAAAGAGGTTTGATTTGTCTTTGAACATCCCGTGAGACTTGGAATAGTGTTCTTATTTCTCCAACCGTGATCTGATTTCAAGTTCAGTCAGTATACCTTGGTATGGTTTTAAATAAACGGAGTGCAAAATCTTTGTGTATTGCCCCAATATTGATGTTGAAATATGAAAGTTAGTCTCCGCAAGTGTTAATGCCATCCACTGAGAGCAGAACTAACATAATTTTTCACTCTGCATTGAGGCCTAGGCTCCCTGCTCCAACTGACTACATGTAAAATAGAAAGCAGTGCAGTTTAACCTAAATGAGCTCTACTTCCTGGTATTTCTCTGAAAATATTTAGTCTCTTGAGGGGACCTACTCTGCTATAAATAGCTCTAGCCGTCTGTTCTCACTAAACGCACAGACTGATGCTGGCCAGATGGAATTCGCCTGCCAGAACATGCAGACAAACAACAAAACACTCCATTTGCTGCTTTTTTTTTCCAGAGACTTGTTTGAGTTAAAAAATGTAATGCATGTATCAAGTCCTAAAGGTCCCGTAAAGTTTGGACCCGAGATTGGAACCGCAACGCCTTGCCCTTATATCGCCCCTCTTGTAGAAGAGCGTCTTGTATTTAGCGGGAGAGGAGGGCATCAGAGAATGACACTGGAGACCTGGGGGGCAGGGGGGTGGTGGCATGGTCAAAGTCTTTAGGGGGATTTTGAAGTCAGGGAGAGAGATAGTTAGACAAAGCAGCTTTTGGAGACAATTCCAGAGAGTATCGATGTAATGGCTAAAAGATGGGACTGGGGGAGGGAGCGGGGGTGGTCAAAGTAATTAGAGGCAGAGGGGCATTGGGTGTGGCTGGGACATGTGGCTAAGGGAAGATCCCTTGGGGGAGGGGGGGGCGGGTACTGGGGGGCAGGGAGGTGATCGTGCAGAGGGAATCGAAAACACAATCCTTGAGCAGTGTTTAGATTAATGCTTCATATAGAGTCAGATTGTGGTATTCTTCCTGATCCCTTGGCATACAGCAATGAATGATTTTGCTGCCAAACATTAGAATTTGAGGAACGTGCATACTGGTCACGCTGTATTTGAAGTTATGCATTATCATTCTGCAGGGTGGGCTGCACAGTGAGTTTAATCTTAGCCCCGGTGTCCACAAAGCGGGAAAGTGATCGTCTTCAGCCCCCACCACAAACTCCGCACCACCGACTCCAACGCCCTCCCCGGCCACTGTCTCAGGCTGAACCGGACTGTTTGCAACCTCAGCATCCTAATCGACCACGAACTGAGTTTCCAACCCCATATGCTCTGATCACAAAGACCACCCATTTCCACCTTCCGAATACCACCTGCCTCAGCCCATCAGCTGCTGAAACTCTCCAATGCCTTTGTCACCTCCAGACTCGACTATTCCAATGCTCTCCTGGCCAGTCACACATCCTCCACCCTCCACAAACCTGAGCTCATCCAAAACTCTGCTGCCTGTACCCCATCCCACACCAAGTGCCGTTGACCTATCACCCCTGTCCTCGCTGACCGACATTGGCTCCCGATCTGACAACGCCTCCCATTTAAATTGTCATCCTTGTGTTCAAATTCTTTCATGACTTTGCTCCCCTTACGTTAAACGTGCTCTATAAATGCAAGTTGTTGTTGATGTGTTGTCTCTATACGTGTATGTGATGTGCTAACTAGTTCCTCTTGATGCCCTATCTGTATATTAATACATGAGATGCAATCTTTATATTAACATGGGGTCTGTCATTAATATATTAACGTGGGATGTACGATCCGTATATTGCATTTGACATGTTGCCTGTGTATTTACACGTAATGTGCTATCTCTATTTTCACATGATGTGCTTTCAATATTTTCTACTGATACGCCATCTGTATATTTATGTGATGTGCTGTTTGCATATTAACACTGGATGCGTCATCCATATATTTACGTGATGTGTCATTTACACATGACAAATTAGCTGTAGGTTTGCATGTGACGTGCCAATTAAAAAAAAAAAAATTATTTGTTCCTGGAATGTGTGCGTCGCTGGCAAAGCCAGCATTTATTGCCCATCGCTAGTTGCCCTTGAGAAGGTGGTGGTGAGCCACCGCCTTGAACCGCTGCAGTCCGTGTGGTGAAGGTGCTCCCACAGTGCTGTTCAGGAGGGAGTTCCAGGATTTTGACCTAGCGGCGATGAAGGATCGGCGATATACTTCCAAGTCAGGATGGTGTGTGACTTGGAGGGGAACTTGGAGGTGGTGGTGTTCCCATGCGCCTGCTGCCCTTGTCCTTCTAGGTGGTAGAGGTCGCGGGTTTGGGAGGTTCTATATTCACATATGATGTGCTATCCATATAAACGTGATCTGCCATCTGTTTCTTAAGACAGGATGTGCTCCTGTGTATCAATGCTGGATCTGCCATACGTATACTTACAAATGCCAGCTATCTCTATATTTACATGTCATGTGCTATCTATGTTAGCATGTGATGTGCTACCTATATATTTACATGTGATGTGCTGTCTCTGTTCATATGTAACATGTTAGTATATTCACGTGTGCTATCTGTGTAGTTATATGTGACGCACAATCTGTATATTCACATTATGCACTATCTGCATAGATACAGTTGATGTGCTGTTTGAATAGTAACACTACGTGCTGTCTTTATTTACACATGCTGTCTTATCTCTATGCACCTGATGAGTTATCTTTACACATGATGTGCTCTCTATATGTGATGTTCCATCTCTTTATTTACACAATGCGTGCTATTTGTATATTTACACTTGATGTGTTATCTCAATATTTTACACAGCCATACTGTCAGTATGTTTATACAAGGCTTGCTGTCTGTATATTGACACAGGATATGCCGTCCATAAATTCACAAGTGACGTGCTATCTCTCTATTTACACAGGAGTGCTAACAGTAGATATTTATATGTGCTGGGCTGTAGCTATATTTTCACATGATGTGCTAGCTATATGTTTACACATGGCATGTCTATCTATATTAACTTAGGATGTGTCATCAGTATATTAACGTGTGAATTGACTTGTATAATTGCATATAATGCACCCATCTGTGTGTGACATGTGGCAATCTCTATTTACATATGACCTATTTTCATGTGACATGCTGTCTGTGTTGTCCTGTGATATGCAACTTGCATTTTTACATGTAACGTGCTATTTTAATTCTTACTTGACATGCTACCTGTATATTTATATGTGATGTATGATATCTGCCCTTACATGTGATGTGCTTTCTCTGTATTTACCCATGATGTGCTGTCTATATGTTTGCACATGATTTGCTGTCTGTTTACACATGACCTGGCATCTCTAGGCATGATGAGCTATCTGTATGTTTCCACATATTGGCCCGTAATTTGCGGCCAACGGCAAAGCAAACGTGATCACCGCTGGCCCCGAGTAAACTGCCCACAAAGATCTCACGATCTCTGTGGCGAGAAGCTTGGCTTTTCCGACGTTCAGTTGAGATCCGCGTAAGTTAATGGGGAATCCCTAATGCGAGCTGCTGTGACCTCAACAAGATGTCTAAGCAGCCAATCACAATGCAGAATTCTCCTAGACCGAGCACCAGGAAGTGAAGAAGCTCCTTTAATTGTAACTTTTTAATAATGTTATAGAGAGCAAAACAAAGATTGGGGCTCTCACATAGGGAAACGGTAAACCTGAAATAAAGATGACCAAACTTTAACAAAAAAATCTTTAAATTTTCTTTAAAATTTTTATTTTTATTAAAATGGAGAAATTTGACATTCCGCAAAATTAAAATTAATTTTTCAGGGCTATAACGTTTGTTTAGCAGTCAATACACTGTTAAAACCCCAGTTACACCTAATCCAAAATAGTCTCACTTTTAATGGGATATTTAACAGCGATATTAAAAGCCCAAGTTTTCGTCAGTTTGACTGATGCCAGCTATTGGGGGATGGGCACAGCACAGCCAGTGTCGGAGCAGTGAATGACTGACCGCAACCTCAGGATTTCCGTGTTTAGATGCGCACGTGCTAAATCCTGAAGTTGCGGTCAGTTTCAAAGGGATAATAACAGCAAACGCTGCTCGTTCACTATTATTACCCACTGCAAATTCCGGGCCAATGTGCTATCTCTACTTATATATGATGTGCTATGTCTGTTTACGTGCATGTGCTATCTGTGTGCTTACACATAATGTGCTATCTACTTGCATTATGATGCTATGTCTATTTACACGCATGTGCTATCTGTGTTTACACAATGTGCTATCTCCACTTACATGTGATGTGCTATCTCTTTCTACACACAATGAGCTATCTATATTGCATTTGATATGCTACCTTTTATGCATGATGTACTTTCTCTCTCATATTTGACATGTAATCTGTACACTTAAATTGTGATGTTATCTGTAATTTACATGTGATATGCAATCCATATATTGCCATGTGACATTATTTGTATATTTACATGGCAATGCTATCTGTATATTTATGGACTGTACAAAGTACTGAATCTACAGAATACTTAGACTATACAGAAAACTCGGGCACTGTAGAAAACACTGAGATACTCTACAGCATAATGTTGCTGTACAAAATACTCGTGACTGTATAGTTGCTCTGTACACAGTACTGTCACTGTTTACAATTGCTCTGCTGAATACTGTGACTGTACAGGTACTCTGTGCAGAATACCATGACTGTGCAGAATACCATGACTGTACAGGTACTCTGTGCAGAATACCGTGACTACAGGTACTCTGTGCAGAATACCGTGACTGTACAGGTACTCTGTGCAGAATACCGTGACTGTACAGGTACTCTGTGCAGAATACCGTGACTGTACAGGTACTCTGTGCAGAATACCGTGACTGTGCAGGTACTCTGTGCAGAATACCGTGACTGTGCAGGTACTCTGTGCAGAATACCGTGACTGTACAGGCACTCTGTGCAGAATACTGTGACTGTACAGGTACTCTGTGCAGAATACCGTGACTGTGCAGGTACTCTGTGCAGAATACCGTGACTACAGGTACTCTGTGCAGAATACCGTGACTACAGGTACTCTGTGCAGAATACCGTGACTACAGGTACTCTGTGCAGAATACCGTGACTACAGGTACTCTGTGCAGAATACCGTGACTACAGGTACTCTGTGCAGAATACCGTGACTGTACAGGCACTCTGCAGAATACCGTGACTGTACAGGTACTCTGTGCAGAATACCGTGACTGTACAGGTACTCTGTGCAGAATACCGTGACTGTACAGGTACTCTGTGCAGAATACCGTGACTGTACAGGTACTCTGTGCAGAATACCGTGACTGTACAGGTACTCTGTGCAGAATACTATGACTGTACAAATACTCTGTACAGGTACTCTCACGGTGTGTACAGAATACTGAATAACTGTACAAAACTCTTGGACTGTACATAATAGTCACGGACTGTAAAGGATATTGTGTAACTACAAAATGCTCACTCTGTAAAGAATATTGTATGACTAGAATTTTCACTGTACAGAATATTCAGTGACCTCACAAAATACTCAGTGATGGCACAGAATACTCACTAACTGTGCAAAACTCTCACTGACTGCAGAATACTGACTGACTGTACAGAACGCCTATTGGTTGACTGTTGGACAGAATGTTGACTTGTAACTCCTTACTCAACAGTCATTTGAGTGGAGCTGTACAGACCACCTCCAGTTGAGGTCAGTACTGAGAATACTAGCTGAAATGCTGGGCAGAATAATAGGGCAACTTTGCACTGAAATGAAAACCATGTAAGATATGAGCATTTTCTGGGTTGTCATGAGGTTTGGCAGAGCTTGCTACAATAGGCCATTATACCTGGAAGTAGTGAACAGCCACTACCGACACACCAAGCACACTGCAGGCAGTTACAGTTTCTAGTGTTTCCCCACCTACCATTCAGTGTAATTCTCATTCAATCACGCTTCCAGTCAGTAACTAAATGAAAAATGTTTGAAAGCATTCCTGGTGTAAAGTTAAATTTCTCGTATTTTTCATCCAGTGTTTATTCCGTTAAGTTCCTAATTTATTTCTTGTTGCCTGAAATAGAATGAATATGAGCCCTGGTTGAACATCTCCACAGAGCTCCTGCTCACCCCAGTCAGTGTCAGTCACTGCATCACCTTGCACACGCTCCTGGTTACCCCAGTCAGTGTCAGACACTGCATCACATTGCACAGCAACTCCTGCTCACCCCAGTCAGTGTCAGATACTGCATCACCTTGTACAGCAACTCCTGGTTACCCCAGTCAGTGTCACTCAGTGTCAGACACTGCATCACCTTGCACAGCAACTCCTGCTCACCCCAGGTAGTGTCGCTCAGTGTCAGACACTGCATCACCTTGCACAGCAACTCCTGCTCACCCCAGGTAGTGTAGCTCAGTGTCAGACACTGCATCACCTTGCACAGCAACTCCTGCTCACCCCAGGCAGTGTCGCTCAGTGTCAGACACTGCATCACCTTGCACAGCGCTCCTGCTCACCCCAGGCAGTGTCAGACACTGCATCACCTTGCACAGAGCTCCTGCTCATCCCAGTCAGTGTCAGACACTGCATCACCTTGCACAGCAACTCCTGCTCACCCCAGTCAGTGTCAGAGACTGCATCACATTGCACAGAACTCCTGGTTACCCCAGTCCGTGTCAGACACTGCATCACCTTGCACAGAGCTCCTGGTTACCCCAGTCCGTGTCAAACACTGCATCACCTTGCACAGCAACTCCTGCTCACCCCAGTCCGTGTCAGAGACTGCATCACATTGCACAGAGCTCCTGCTCACCCCAGTCCGTGTCAGAGACTGCATCACATTGCACAGAGCTCCTGCTCACCCCAGTCCGTGTCAAACACTGCATCACGTTGCACAGAGCTCCTGCTCACCCCAGTCAGTGTCAGACACTGCATCACCTTGCACAGAGCTCCCGCTCCCCCCAGTCAGTGTCAGACACTGCATCAATGTCCAGACAACAACATCTGAGTTGAAAAAAAGTGATTTAGCATTTAATTGAAAAAATAACCAAACTTAATAGCAAACAGATGGAAATGACTTGTGAGAAAATTATGCTGTTTCTTCCTGTCTGTCTCCAGGGATGGGAGAGATAACTTTTTATAGAGGAGTCACTTCCTGAACAGTATATTAGGGGCCACTCGTTCAGCTTTGAGGCTCTGTGCAGTGCTGTAACTTCAGGGCACTACGATCCCGTACATTACTGTTGTCAGAGGGGCTCAAACAAATTCAGAAAAAGGGATTAGCAATGCTTTAACATTTTACATAAGTAGGAGAGGCTGAGGAAATTATCTCTGTCATCATCATTTGGAGAAAAAAAGGAATGAGGGGCATGGTTGATGGTGTGCATCTTGAAGCGGTGGAGTTTAGAGAGTTTGTCTGTACACAACCAGCAGCCTTGCACTCGAGCCAAGGAAAAACAAACACGGTGCGATTTAAAGAGCAGCTCCTTACACTTGATGTTCAGCCTGCCACCTAGTGCAGTGAATGCTGACTGGGTAGTAAAGAAAATGACTAGATTTGAGATTGAGTTAGGACCGGATTGACGGGGAGGGATTATCCTAGGGACAGGAGAGGTGTGAAAATGGTTGGACTGAGCCAAGGGGAGGAGCTAAATGAATGGGCCGAGTTTTTTATTTTATTTTTTTTATGGGATGTGGGCGTCGCTGGCAAGGCCAGCATTTATTGCCGATCCCTAATTGCCCTTGAGAAGGTGGTGGTGAACCGCCTTCTTGAACCGCTGCAGTCAGTGTGGTGAAGGTACTCCCACAGTGCTGTTAGGGAGGGAGTTCGACCCAGCGATGATGAAGGATCGGCGATATACTTCTAAGTCAGGATGGTGTGTGACTTGGAGGGGAACTTGGAGGTGGTGGTGTTCCCATGTGTCTGCTGCCCTTGTCCTTCTAGGTGGAAGAGGTCGCGGCTTTGGGAGGTGCTGCCGAAGAAGCCTTGGCGAGTTGCTGCAGTGCATCTTGTAGATGGTACACACTGCAGCGCCGGTCGTGGAGGGAGTGAATGTTTAAGGCGATAGATGTGTGCCAATCAAATGGGCTGCTTTGTCCTGGATGAGTGTCGTTTGAGCTGCACTCATCCAGGCAAGTGGAGAGTATTCCATCACACTCCTTACTTGTGCCTTGTAGATGGTAGAAAGGCTTTGGGGAGTCAGGAGGTAAGACACTCGCCGCAGAATACCTAGCCTCTGACCTGCTCTTGTTGCCACAGTATTTATGTGGCTGGTCCAGTTAAGTTTCTGGTCAATGGTGACCCCCAGGATGTTGATGGTGGGGGATTTGGCGATGGTAATGCCATTGAATGTCAAGGGGCGGTGTTTAGACTCTCGCTTGTTGGAGATAGCCATTGCCTGGCACTTCTGTGGCGCGAATGTTACCTGCCACTTATCAGCCCAAGCCTGAACGTCGTCCAGGTCTTGTTGCATGCGGGCATGGACTGCTTCATTATCTGAGTAGTTGTGAATGGCACTGAACACTGTGCAGTCATCAGCGAGCTCCCCATTTCTGATCTTATGTTGGAGGGAAGGTCATTGATGAAGCAGCTGAAGATGGTTGGGCCGAGGACACTGCCCTGAGAAACTCCTGCAGCGATGTCCTGGGGCTGTGATGATTGACCTTCAATCACCACAACCATCTTCCTTTGTGCTAGGTATGACTCTAGCCAGTGGAGAGTTTTCCCCCCGATTCCCATTGACTTCAGTTTTACTAGGGCTCCTTGATGCCACACTCGGTCAAATGCTGCCTTGATGTTAAGGGCAGTTACTCTCACCTCACCTGTGGAATTCAGCTCCTTTGTCCATGTTTGGACCAAGGCTGTAATGAGGTCGGGAGCCGAGTGGTCCTGGCGGAACCCAAACTGGGCATCAGTGAGCAGGTTATTAGTGAGTAAGTGGCGCTTGATCCTGTCTCTCCTGTACTGGCATTTGGAGGTTTCACTGCAGGACACTTCGAGTTGGCAATGATTATAGAGCCCAGTGAGATTTGTTTGCTCTGCTTATCCCACAAGAATTTATTATTTGGACATCTTTCCTATAATTATACTCCTGAGATGGCGGCACAGAGTGTAGAACCAGCACAAACTTTAACAGTGACGAGTTCATTGCACTGGTTTAAAAACTATCCTTTTTACAAAATAGTAAATATTTACTTCAGTGCATTTTCCATTCCTTGAAGTTAAAAGTTGGATTATGGCTTCCTCTGCTGTGTCTGAAGGCAGCACTTGAGCTGTAAAATACTGGGGTGAAACATTGGAGGGTACAGGTCTGTCACTATAACACTGGGGACAGTATGGGTACAGGTCTGTCACTGTAACACTGGGGGGCAGTATGGGTACAGGTCTGTCACTGTATAACACTGGGGGACAGTATGGGTACAGGTCTGTCACTATCACACTGGGGACAGTATGGGTACAGGTCTGTCACTATCACACTGGGGGCAGTATGGGTACAGGTCTGTCACTATCACACTGGGGGCAGTATGGGTACAGGTCTGTCACTGTATAACACTGGGGACAGTATGGGTACAGGTCTGTTACTATAACACTGGGGACAGTATGGGTACAGGTCTGTCACTGTATAACACTGGGGGACAGTATGGGTACAGGTCAGTCACTATAACACTGGGGACAGTATGGGTACAGGTCTGTCACTATAACACTGGGGGACAGTATGGGTACAGGTCTGTCACTGTATAACACTGGGGGACAGTATGAGTACAGGTCTGTCACTAACACTGGGGACAGTATGTGTACAGGTCTGTCACTGTATAACATGTGGGCAGTATTGGTACAGGTCTGTCACTAACACTGGGGACAGTATGGGTACAGGTCTGTCACTGTATAACACTGCGGGCAGTATGGGTACAGGTGTGTCACTATAACACTGGGGACAGTATGGGTACAGGTCTGTCACTATAACACTGGGGACAGTATGGGTACAGGTCTGTCACTATAACACTGGGGACAGTATGGGTACAGGTCTGTCACTGTATAACACTGGGAGACAGTATGGGTACAGGTTGTCACTGTATAACACTGGGGACAGTATGGGTACAGGTCTGTCACTATAACACTGGGGGCAGTATGGGTACAGGTCGGTCACTGTATAACACTGGGGGACAGTATGGGTACAGGTCTGTCACTATAACATTGGGGCAGTATGGGTACAGGTCTGTCACTATAACACTGGGGACAGTATGGTTACAGGTCTGTCACTGTATAACACTGGGGGACAGTATGGGTACAGGTCTGTCACTATAACACTGGGGACAGTATGGGTACAGGTCTGTCACTATAACACTGGGGACAGTATGGGTACAGGTCGGTCACTATAACACTGGGGGCAGTATGGGTACAGGTTTGTCACTGTATAACACTAGGGGCAGTATGGGTACAGGTCTGTCACTGTATAACACTGGGGACAGTATGGGTACAGGTCTGTCACTGTATAACACTGGGGGACAGTATGGGTACAGGTCTGTCACTATTACATTGGGGGACAGTATGGGTACAGGTCTGGCACTATAATGCTGGGGGACAGTATGAGTACAGGTCTGTCACTATAACACTGGGGACAGTATGTGTACAGGTCTGTCACTAACACTGGGGACAGTATGGGTACAGGTCTGTCACTGTATAACCAGTGGGCAGTATTGGTACAGGTCTGTCACTATAACACTGGGGGCAGTATGGGTACAGGTCTGTCACTGTATAACACTGGGGACAGTATGGGTACAGGTCTGTCACTATAACACTGAGAAGTCGCACAACACCAGGTTATAGTCCAACAGATTTATTTAATTTTACAAGCTTTCGGAGCTGTTCGCTCCTTCCTCAGGTAGGTTAGCAGTGAGAGAATCTCCCAGAATTCACAATTTAAACACAGACAAAATCTATTCAAATCTTTCCCTACATCAAAGACACACTAAGAGCACAGCCAAGACAATGAGATGTGTCCCAGGGGGTCCAACGTGTCAAACCACCTGCTGGCTGCATATCCTGTCAATTTGTGTTGGTTCTTGTGTTAGTCTTTTTAAAAAAAAAAAACACCTGGGAAGACCGGCCATGATGTCAAGTCACGTTCTGTATCGTGACATGAACCCGATATCGCGATTGAGGCCATCCTCATGAGTGCGGAACTTGGCTATCAGTTTCTGCTCTATGATTTTGCGCTGTCGTGTATCCCGAAGGCCGCCTTGGAGAACGCTTACCCGCAGATCCGAGGCTGAATGCCCCTGGCTGCTGCAGTGTTCCCCGACTGGGAGGCAACCCTCCTGCCTGGCGATTGTTGCGCGGTGTCCGTTCATACGTTGTCTCAGTGTCTGCATGGTCTCGCCGATGTACCATGCTCTGGAGCATCCTTTGCTGCAACGTATCAGGTAGACAACGTTGGCCGAGTCACATGAGTATGTACCGTGTACCTGGTGGGTAGTGTCCTCACGTGTGATGATGGTATCTGTGTCCATGATTTGGCATGTCTTGCAGAGGTTGCCGTGGCAGGGTTGTGTGGTGTCGTGGTTGCTGTTCTCCTGAAAGATGGGTAATCTGCACATCATGACTATAACACTGGGGACAGTATGGGTACAGGTCTGTCACTGTATAACACTGGGGGACAGTATGGGTACAGGTCTGTCACTGTATAACACTGGGGGCAGTATGGGTACAGGTCTGTCACTATAACACTGGGGACAGTATGGGTACAGGTCTGTCACTATAACACTGGGGGACAGTATGGGTACAGGTCTGTCACTATAACACTGGGGACAGTATGGGTACAGGTCTGTCACTGTATAACACTGGGGGACAGTATGGGTACAGGTCTGTCACTATAACACTGGGGGACAGTATGGGTACAGGTCTGTCACTATAACACGGGGCAGTATGGGTACAGGTCTGTCACTATAACACTGGGGGCAGTATGGGTACAGGTCTGTCACTGTATAACACTGGGGGACAGTATGGGTACAGGTCTGTCACTATAACACTGGGGACAGTATGTGTACAGGTCTGTCGCTAACACTGGGGACAGTAAAGGTACAGGTCTGTCACTATAACACGTGGGCAGTATTGGTACAGGTCTGTCACTATAACACTGGGGACAGTATGGGTACAGGTCTGTCACTGTATAACACTGGGGACAGTATGGGTACAGGTATGTCACTGTGTATCACTGGGGGGCAGTATGGGTAGAGGTCTGTCACTATGACACTGGGGTACAGTATGGGTACAGGTCTGTCACTATAACACTGGGGACAGTATGGGTACAGGTCTGTCGCTATAACACTGGGGACAGCATGGGTACAGGTCTGTCACTATAACACTGGGGACAGTATGGGTACAGGTTTGTCACTATAACATTGGGGGCAGTATGGGTACAGGTCTGTCACTATAACACTGGGGTACAGTATGGGTACAGGTCTTTCACTATAACATTGGGGGACAGTATGGGTACAGGTCTGTCACTGTATAATACTGAGGGGCAGATTGGATACAGGTCTGTCACCATAAAAGTGGGTGGAGCACTGGTGGATACAGGTTTATGACCATATAACACTGGGGTGAAATCATGGTGTTTACAGGTCTGATCCTATATTACACTGGGGGGAAAGTAGTGGTGGGTGAAGATCTATTCCTGTAGAACACTAGGGGGCAGTACTGCTGTTTACAGGTCTGTCATTTTATAACACGGGTGAAATACTGGTGGGTACAGGTCTGTCGCTTTATAACAGTAGGGTAAGATGCTCATGGTTACAGGTCTGTTGCTAAATAAGAGGCATAGATTACAAAAGCTAGAA
Source organism: Squalus acanthias (assembly GCA_030390025.1). Lineage (NCBI taxonomy): Eukaryota > Metazoa > Chordata > Chondrichthyes > Squaliformes > Squalidae > Squalus > Squalus acanthias. The sequence continues at coordinate 69,386,775 of CM059429.1, forward strand.
AGTTATGATGAACCTTTATAAATCACTGGTTCGGCCTCAACTGGAGTATTGTGTCCAATTCTGAGCACCGCACTTTAGGAAGGATGTGAAGGCTTTAGAGAGAACAGAAAAAATTTACGAGAATGATTCCAGGGATGAGGGACTTCAGTTACGTTGATAGACTGGAGAAGCTGGGGTTGTTCTCCTTAGAGCAGAGAAGGTTGAGAGGAGATTTGATGGAGGTGTTCAAAATCATGAGGGGTCTAGACCGAGTAGATAGCGAGAAACTGTTCCCATTGACTGAAGGGTCGAGAACCAGAGGTCACAGATTTAAGGTGATTGGCAAAAGAACCAAAGGCGACATGAGGAAAATCTTTTTTACGCAGCAAGTGGTTAGGATCTGGAATGCACTGCCTGAGAGGGTGGTGGAGGCAGATTCAATCGTGGCTTTCAAAAGGGAACTGGATAAGTACCTGAGGGGAAAAAATTTGCAGGGTTACGCGGAAAGGGCGGGGCGAGTAGGACCAGCTGAAGTGCTCTTGCAGAGAGCCAGCACGGGCTCAACAGGCCGAATGGCCTCCTACTGTGCTGTAACCATTCTATGATTCTGTAACAGTAGATTGAGGCGCTAGTGGGTACAGGTCTGTCGCTATATAACAGTAGGGTGCAGTACTGGTGGGGACAGGTCTGTCACTGTACAACACTGGGGTGCAGTACTGGTGGGTACAGGTCTGTCACTGTACAACACTGGGGTGCAGTACTGGTGGGGACAGGTCTGTCACTGTATAACACTGGGGTGCAGTACTGGTGGGTACAGGTCTGTCACTGTATAACACAGGGGTGCAGTACTGGTGGGGACAGGTCTGTCGCTATATAACAGTAGGGTGCAGTACTGGTAGGTACAGGTCTGTCACTGTATAACACAGGGGTGCAGTACTGGTGGGGACAGGTCTGTCGCTATATAACAGTAGGGTGCAGTACTGGTAGGTACAGGTCTGTCACTGTATAACACGGGTGCAGTACTGGTGGGTACAGGTCTGTCACTGTATAACACTGGGGTGCAGTACTGGTGGGTACAGGTCTGTCACTGTATAACACTGGGGTGCAGTACTGGTGGGTACAGGTCTGTCACTGTATAACACAGGGGTGCAGTACTGGTGGGGACAGGTCTGTCGCTATATAACACGGGTGCAGTACTGGTGGGTACAGGTCTGTCACTGTATAACACGGGTGCAGTACTGGTGGGTACAGGTCTGTCACTGTATAACACTGGGGTGCAGTACTGGTGGGTACAGGTCTGTCACTGTATAACACTGGGGTGCAATACTGGTAGGGACAGGTCTGTCACTGTATAACACTGGGGTGCAGTACTGGTGGGTACAGGTCTGTCACTGTATAAGACTGGGGTACAGTACTGGTGGGTACAGGTCTGTCACTATAACACTGGGGTGCCGTACTGGTGGGTACAGGTCTGTCACTATGACACTGGGGTGCAGTACTGGTGGGTACAGGTCTGTCACTGTATAACACTGGGGTGCAGTACTGGTGGGTACAGGTCTGTCACTATGACACTGGGGTGCAGTACTGGTGGGTACAGGTCTGTCACTATAACACTGGGGTACAGTACTGGTGGGTACAGGTCTGTCACTGTATAACACTGGGGTGCAGTACTGGTGGGTACAGGTCTGTCACTGTATAACACTGGGGTGCAGTACTGGTGGGTACAGGTCTGTCACTATAACACTGGGGTGCAGTACTGGTGGGGACAGGTCTGTCACTGTATAACACTGGGGTGCCGTACTGGTGGGTACAGGTCTGTCACTAGTGGTGATAGTACAGGTAGAAACAGTTTGAAGTGATGAACTAATAATTAATTCACAAGAAGTGCTTTGCACAACATTTAGGCGTGTTGGTTTCCACGTACCTAGTTTCCCTGTGATTTTTTTATGTATCATAGTTGCATCTATTAAGCTTTGATAAGCTGAATAAGATTGAACTGTACTAATGACTGACCAGTGTGTTCTGGGTATTATTAAATTACCACCTGTTGTTTGCATTCAGTCTTCCTCTCAAACAGAAGAGCGGGAGATTTGCACTGCTGATGCTAGACTACTGCGAGCCCCATGTGGCTGCAGTTCACCTCAGCTCAGGCACTGGGCTTTTAACTATTGTGGTAAATAACCCTGCACCGTTTGGACCTGACTGTTTAACATTGATTCAGTTGGAGTTTCAGAACTGTGGTGAATGTGCAGCTGTGGTATAAGTGGGACTCCCGTGTGAGTGCTGTAGCTGTAAGGGTCTCCTTGATCTGTTGGGATTGTCGCACCAGCAGATGGGTCCAAAATATAGATGGGTAGATGCAAAGTGGCAGTGGGTGGGTTGGGGAATTGTACCTTTGAAAGTCAACCACAAGCCCACAGGGGCCCACAGCAGGAGAATCATTCATTCCTGGCCACAGTGCCCCCATGCTGCAGTCATTTCCTGCTGTGTCCTTGTCTGACCCAGTTCTAGGGAAAGCAGTTTTCAGCATTTTAAATTATCTTCTTTGAGGTATCCCCAGATGGATAAAAACATTTTTTCTGTTCCTGTTCTGCTCACTTTATGACTCACAGTAACTGGATAATGTGCCACTCACGTGGTGACCCTTTCATTTATGATTCTTGGCAAAGCCTTGGAGCAATCGCTAACATCCAGCAATTCTGCTTGGAGAAGCTCCATTGCTCACTTCGACGTTCAGTGAAGCTTGCTGCTCCTTAAACAGAAAGGGGAGGAACCCTTATACCTTTTTGTTGTTTTAATCAAAATAAACTTAGGATAACAACAATTTGCATTTATATAGCGACTTTAATGTTGTAAAAACGTCCCAAGGTGCTTCGCAAGAGTGTTATCAGACAAAATTTGACGCCGAGCCACATAAAGAGATATTAGGGCAAGTGACCAAAAGCTCGGTTAAAGAGGTTGGTTTTAAGGTGCATGAGAGAAAAGTAGAGAGGTTTAAGGAGGGAATTCCAGAGCTTCGGGCCAATGCAGCGGAAGGCACTCATTTTATTTGATGAAACAAACCTGGTATGTCAGCTCGGCTCAAGTGGCAGCGACTGCCCTTTCAGTCAGTAATGGGTTCCAGCCCCACTACACCTTATACAATACTTTGAAGTGTCATAGCCACATTAGTTAAGAGGTGCCGATACAGCGACGTTCCTTCTGAACATAAGGGACATGCAAACAAGCCTTTAGACTGTGAGGGAGATGAACAGCCTTCAGAACATAAGGGAGACCTTTTGCCTCAGTTTTCACTTAAGACGATAAAAATGGGCCTGAAGGAATACTTGAGGAAGATGCGGAGGTAAATATTTAAAAGGACATTGTATTAAAAAAGATCATGGGGCTGAAAGTGGAAAGGTCACTAGGCCTTGATGCTATGTATCCCAAAATACTGAAAGAGGTTGGAGAGGAGATGGCACTAGCCATAATTTTCCCAAAATTTTTGGAAGTGGGAATTGTGCCAAAGGATTGGAGGATGTATTCAAGAAAGGGGAACGGGATAAACGAAGAAATTATAGACCGGATAGTCTTATCTCAGTTACATGTAAACGTTTAGAATACAGGATAGAATTAGTGAACACTTAGAAAAGCATGGCCCAATCAGAGACAGTCAGCATAGATTTGTAAAGGGCAGGTCATGCTTCATTAATGTAACTTTTTTTTGAGAAAATCACAGAGCACAGATAAAGGGGATGTTATGGATATTGTCTTTTTGGATTTTCAGTGGGCGTTGCATAAGGTTCACACAAGAGACTTCAGAAAATTTAGGCACAAAGTGTTAAAGGGAATGGAGCACGTTAAAGGGGTGATTAGGTGACAGAAAGCAAAGAGTAGGGATAAATGGGTGTCAGATTGGTGGGGTATCAGTAGTGGTGTGTCCCAGGGATCTGTGCTGGGATTTCTTTTGTTTTCCATGTACATCAATAATTTGGACATAAACACAAGAGGAATAGAGAATCAAAGTTTGCTGATGGTTCCAAAATAGGGGGGATAGCAAACTGTGAGGAAGAATACACTAGGAGATCGACAGGTTAGCAGATAGGTGGCAGATGCAGTTCAATGCAGAGAAATATGCAGTGCACTTTGGAGCAAAAACTCTGAAAGGAAGTGTACCCTAAATGGTACAGCTCTTAACAGAGTGGAGGAAGAGATCGAGGGGTGCGTTGGTCAAAATGTCATAAAAAGGTAGTGAGATTGTAGGGGCATTAAATATTTAAAAAAGGAAGCGATGTTGAATTTGTACGAGATGTTGGTTGAGGCACAGTCAGGGTAATATGTGCAGTTCTTGCACTTCATTAGAGAAAAGATATTTGAGCTATGGAAAGGGTACAACAAAGACTCACTTGAATGATACCAGGAATGAGAAGTTATAGTTATGAAGAAAGGCACCTCCTCACTGGGGTAGTGAAGGTTAAGGGGGAGTCTAATTGAGGTTTTCCAAATTGTGAAAGATTATACTGATTGGTGAATTGGTAACAAGTGGACATAGACTGGGGATGATCATTAGAAGGACGAAAGGAGAAATTAGAAGTTTTTTTCATTGAGGGTTATTGGAACATGGAATAATAGAAAGAATTGGCATTTATAAAGCGCTTTTTACGACCTCAGAACGTCCCAAAGTGTTTTACATTCAATGAAGTATTATTGAGTGCTTCATCACAAGTGGCTATTGAGACAGAGACTATAACAATAGTTGAAAGGAGATTAGATAGATATTAGAAAATAAATAATATAAAAGGTTACGGAGAAAGGCCAGGTAAATGGTATTAGAGTAGATCGAAAATCTCATACTTTTCAGGATATTAAAAAGGCAAGTTGTGCTCTTAGGTCAGCTAGTAACACCAGGGACCAATCCCATGCTCCTTATAGAGCAAATAAAGCAGGCAAAACAAGCAAGAGTGTTAGTCTGTAAGGGAAAAAAGAAAGCACTGACATATAGCATTTTATCACACCCTCGGGCATCCCAAAGCGCTTTACAACCACTTTGAAATTAATCCTCTATTATTAAGTAGGCAAATTCGGCAGCCAACTCGTGCACAGGAAGGTCCTGCAGATGTTCAGTGAGATGAACAATGAGTTAATCTGTTTGACGGAGGAATGTTGGCCGAGGCACCAGGAGAGCTCCCTGTTCTTCTGCAAGTAATGCCACGGGATCTAAACGGGCAGACTGGAGCTCAGTTTAACATCTGATCCGAAAGACGGCATAAATGCATTGAAGCACAAATTAGAATTTTACACTCAGCACAGGCTGTAATCCAACTGGGCAGTGGTTCTATGGTGCAACCTTCAGCAATGACCCATGCAATCCATTGCCTGAAGCAAAATAAACTCAATTCTCCTGGGGAACTGGGTGGTGCAGTGGTTTAGACACTTGCCTTTCATCTCTGGAGCCTGGATTTCAATCCAGCCAGAATGATGGGAATGAAACTTCCTCTGTCTGCTGGCTTTAAGAGTCTGATTTAAAATTAGTTTGAGCAGTCTCAGTTCGCACTAGGCCCTAATTTGACATTAATTGGCAATCCGGCTCGGAGAAGTCACAGGATGGCTCATGTGGGAAATGGAAAAATGTCACCCTGGTGCAAATAGGGGGTGGTCTTCTGAAGGTTGGGGCTGAGGGATATTGCGGCGGTGAAGAGGGAGCTTCGCTCTGCAACCGAGGACTACCTCATGCTGACACAGGGGGCTGGATTTTCCCAGCCCTGAGGAGGTGGGTTTGGAGGCGGGACTGCTGGGAAAATGGGAAAAATTGGGAGCGGGTCCCAACCCTGCTCCCAACCCGCCTCAGAACAATCTTCCCGGGAGGCGGGTCCCCGACTTGCGCAGGGACCCAACTCCTAGCGGCGGGAATGGGATTAGAGCCAATTAACTGCCTGTTAACAGGTAATTAACAGGCAGTTAAGAGGCTTTTCCCCATTTTCAGCCTGCTGATGCGGCCTTCCCGATGGCGGGAAACCGCACCAGGGTCAGTGAGGCGAGCTGTGGGTCTGCTGCAGTGTAAGTGTGCAAATGACAGCTGCAGAGGTAGTGTGATGGGTGCAATGGTGCACAGGTAAGTATGACAGGTGAGAGAATGTAGTGAGAAATATTTTTATTCTGTTTATATGTATCTGCAGGTGACAAGATTTGATGTTTCTGTGAAGCCTCATCTGATCGGCAGAATTGACAGATGGCTTCTGCAATCTCACATGCAGCTGCCATCTGTTTTTTCCTAAGGAGAGAGTCATTGGTGAGCCTGGATGCAAGGGCTCACCTTTGGACAGTGATTGTCAGTGTTTGACAGCACCTCAATGCTGTCAAACACTGACAATTCATCTGTCAAAAAATTATGGGGCCTGTCACTTTAACAAAATCGGCAGATGAAGCGTCATGCACTGACGTCATCTGACACCGGCTTTCCCTTAATTGGCCGGCAAGCCCGCAGGGCGGGCTTAACAAGGCCAATCAGGGAAAAATAGCGTCAGGTCGTCAGACGTCGCTGGGGGCGGGACTAGAACCCGGAAACCAGCAGTCCCGCCCCCAACGCACCTCCTCAGGGTGTCTGAAATGGGAAGAGGTCCATTCCCCAGCACTAACATCCCTTCACCTTGATGAGCGCAACATTTGTTTTTAATTTAAAAAAAACACAGCACTAAAACCTAGTGCTTGTTTAGTCAGGTCAGTACGTCAGCACCAACATCTGCCAAAGGCTTTAAATATTGTGTAAAACTCACTTTCATTGGTGCTCACAATCGTTGTGCCTATATAAGAGACCATTAGTTGTTGCATTTGCCTTGGGCTCATGACGTGCATATGTAAGGAGCAGCCACACTGTGTTTCCTGTGTTACTCAAAACAACATAGATGCCAAGACAGTATGCCGAGAAACCTAACTTTGCTCAAACGCTTCAGGCCATTCATTGCTGCTAACGGATTGGTTTCATTTAAGCTTTGCTTCGGATTAAAGACTGATTAAAGGATAAGCTGAGAAAGTGAGCAGATAGGGCTGGTCTGTAATAAAGAGATCGACTTTTTGGGGCTCAACGATCTTTTCCTGTTTCTAAAATTGCCTGTGTTCCTCTGTGTTGGGCAGCATGTACAGTCTCAACCTGTGATAAATTAAAAGAATGACAGATTAAGATTTGCATTCAGGCATGTCACATCCCCTGTTTTCTGCACAGATGGACCCCAGCTGAGCACAGAGAAGGCACAATCCTGTTCATCTGTATGGCTGCAGCAATCCAGTATCGCTAACAGAGCACAGTGCACAAAATTTAAAAATTCTATCCAGCGCCACTATTGAACCAGACCCGGAAGATTACTTCCTGGGCCTGGACATGATCAAGCTCCCTGGTTGCCTCCTAATTGCAGCCCAGCATTGCATCTTATTAAAAGGCTCTCTCTTTCCCCCCCTCCTCCCCCCTCAAGTCACTGTGGGTTAAATTGCAAAGGAGAAGTGAAGAATTTTGAGACTCTCCCCTTACAACTGATCATCTTTTTACTGACCCTGAATCCCTCAGGATTCAGACGTGCAACTGCATTGGGTGGAGACACCTTGTTTTACTCCTGTGGTAGCTCCATTTAAGCATATCTTGACGCACAAACGCATTAGAGCTGTGTGCATACCTACTGTGCCCGCAGATAACATATTCAGTCAAACAATGGGGGTGGAACCAATAGCAGCACAGAACAAGGCTGTCACAAATTATCAATAAGACAGCTTACAAATTTTTCAATGTCCTTCAAACCAGATACCATCTTAGCCAGACTAAAATTTTCACAACATACCAAAAATCCCTTCCTACCATCTGAAAGGCTACGTTCCCATCAGCGCTCTATATATAGTTTAAAACAGCAACCCGCAGAGTTAAGTATTTTACTTAATTTAGAAAACATGGACCTACATCAATAACTCAGCTGCAATAACTTTCTCAATGAATGTAAAACGACAGAATTAGTACTGGCTGAGCAGAGGAGAACTCCTGAGTGCTGTAGGAGGAAGGGTGAACCACTTCACTGTGCGTGCAAAACTCCAGCGTGAGTCAATGCAGGCGCTTCCTAGTGGGTTGTGGATGGAGTGAAGGATGAAGGCAGCGGATCTCCGGGGTTGCAAGGCGAGCTGACGGTTTATAATAACAGGTGTCCATTTTGGCCTCAGGGTTGAGATTCAGAGGCAGTCCTCAACCACCTCCTGTGACTAGAAGTAAAGTGGGAAATCTGGAGGAAGATGGTGTCCAAGGGCAGCTCCTTTGCTCAGCTATTTCATAACCCTCTCAATTAGCAGGGTCATACATGCGATCCCTGGCAGACAAGGAGGCTCATTGCCAGCCGTCTGTTTAAAGAAACCCTGTCTGTTAGGACGGCTTGGAAACATCTGTTACAATTAAGTCTGTGCACCATTAAGGTCTTTGGTATTTTTCTGTTTCTGTTAAAATCTTTATATAGTCATCTCAGGATGATCTCATTAGGAGTATGAAGCCTGGAATGAGGGAGTGGAACTACAAACAAGAGTCAAGCTATTTGCCAGAATTGGTGGAGCATTCACTCAATGGTGTTGCATTATTGTGGCCTTGTGGTCTGTACCTAAAGAGAACTCACTCCAACATGTTCCCATTCAGCTCTCTGTATAACTGTCAGATGTGTATCTTCTGTAACGACAATAGTTAGGTACATAAGTGTTTGCAGCAACATGTAGAATCTTGCCCCAGATTGTAGGAGAGGATCATTCTATTCTATACTGTACTGTAAAGCTATTGTGAGTAATTTGTAAATCAGCAGCAAATCCTGGTAATTTCACTGAAATATATAGTAATAATGCAATCCTCGAAATAGCCAAATTGGTGACTGCCCTTATATCAATGCAGCTCCCTCACACTGTCATTAACTCCTTCCACTCAGTGCCCTGTGTTACTGGCACGGTTTCTCCAAGGTTTTCACAGATCTTCTGCCGAAGTTACGATGGATGATCAGGAGAACGCCCTGAGGAAATTCTGCCCCATGATTTTTAAACCAAATAGTGTTAATCTGCCGAATGCAGCACAGGAAAAGGATTTGTGGTATTGGTGGACAGGTCATTGAAACCACCTCGACAGTATGTGGCGGCCGTAAATAAGGCAAATAGGATGTTGGGATATATAGCGCATGGAATAAAACACAAAGCACAGGATGTGATACTGAGTCCATGCAGGACATTGGGTCATCCTCATCTAGAGTACTGTGTGCAGTTCTGGTCACAGGAAGGACATCAGGGCACTGGAAAAGGTACAGCAAAGGGCCACTCATCTGACACCTAGCATCAGATACCTGAACTACAAGGAGGGACGACAGAACTGAGTTTGCTTGTAATAGAGAGAAGACGGCGTCTTATTGAGGTATTCAAGATCCTTAAAGGTATCGGCAAATTGACTCCTGAGAAACAGCTTACCATGGCCCTGAGAGTGTCAACGAGAGGACTCAGAAGAGGGGAAGTGAATGGGACAGATCAAATATAACTACTTCACAGGGCAGGTGGTAAATGTTCGGGATAGTGTGCACAGGGCTGTGATCGAGGCCGGTAACAAGTGATTTTAGCATGGAGTTGGAATGGCATTTGTCAGCGATGTCAGTTGAGGGATGTAGGTAGTGAACGGTCTCTTCTGTGTTTGGACTGCGGGGCCAGCCAGATGAACCGAAATGGCTATTTCTGGTCCTGTACATTTCTATGTTTCTATGAAAAATGTAGCCTTGCTGACTGACTGGATGTGGAGCAGTAAGGAGGTCAGCTCAGTGTCAAAGCAGAATGCTGAGTTTGTGTGCCATTTCAAGACAATGGTTAGGCCACAGTTAGAGTACTGTGTTCAGCATCAGGCACCCCACTGTAGAAAGGACATTAAAGCACGGAGAGTGTTCAGCATAGATTTACCAGGATGATGCCAGAAATGGGAATCTACAGTTGAGGAGAGACTTGAGATACTGGGACTGTTTATATTGGCTTACACAAGGCTGAGAGGAGATTTGATAGAGGTTTTTAAGATTATGAAAGGTTTTGATAGGGTGAATTGGGAAAGAATATTTCCTCTGGTTGGGGAGTTGGTGACAAAGGGTCATCAATTTAAAATTGTCACGAAGAGAGCGAGGAGAGAGGTTGAAGAAATTTCCTTCTTTAAGCATGCCACAGAAAGTGATTGAGGCAGTGACAATTGCAACTTTTAAGGAAAACGTGGATAAATATGTGAAGAATGGGAAGGTACAGGGCTATGGGGAGAGTGTGGGCCAGTGGGTTTAGTTTGCAATTGTTCTAGCAAAGAGATAGCATGGACACGATGGGCTGAATGGTCTCCTGTGCTATAAAGTTCTGTGGTTCGACCTGGTCCAGCTTGAGTGGGTGACTGAGGAGGTTGATGGAGCTGATCAGAGATAGGTTGGTACTGTGGGAATAAAGCAGGATGGTTTGCCTATATTGAGCTGAAGGAAATTAAAGTCTGTCCAAGTCTTGATGTCAAACAGCACAGGCATGGAGTTGTCAGTGGAGAGGTCGAATTAGACGTGTGAAAACTAACCATATGCTTGCACACGATCTCTTCAGAGGATAGCATGTAGAATCATAGAATGATACAGCACAGAAGGAGGCCATTCAGCCCATCGTGCCTGTGCCGACTCTTTGATACAGCTATCCAATTAATCCTGCTCTTTCCCCATTGCCCTGTAAATTTTTTCCCTTCAAGTATTTATCCAATTCCAATGTGGATGATAAATAAGTGGATCAAGGATAGAGCAGTGGGCGCACTGCAGGTGATTGTGCAGGCATGGGAGGAGATAACATTTGAGGCGATGTAGTAGCTGCATTGGGGCAGATAAGAATGTAACCAGGAGAGAATAGTGTCATGATAATGAAGCAGAGGGAATGGTTAAGAGCTTTGAAAGTGATAAAGATGAGAGTTAACAGATGTGCAGGATGCCATTGGTGACTCAAGGCTGAGAAGTTAACATTTTTTGGTAATACGTACATAAAAGACGGTGGGTTTTCTTTGAAATATTTTTTCTGTTTCTCTATCCTCCCTTGAGAGCACTGACTCTCACTGGCTTCCCGGTTGCCATCCGCCCTCCAGTATCTCAGTCAAATGACTTCTTCATGTGTGAGGCTAGCCATTGAGTATTAGGAACCTATTCATCGCAGAGGGCATTACAACCGAGCCTGATTCTGTTCCCATCCAATGTCCACACGTGCACTCTCCAGCAGGAATCACTGGATAATCAGGAACATAAATCCTGGCTGATCTCCCCGCTCCCCCAGCCCAAGGGCACTGAGGCCAATTATAGCAACCTAATCTTGCTCCATCAGTGGAAGTTTTTTTTAACCTATTGTGCTCTCCATTACCATTTAAAGATGATGGTAATATGTTCATAAATCAACGCATTTTTAAACCGTAGGTCTTGACTGCACTATATGTATGCTAGAGGATCTACAGTATTGCAGAATTCTCACAGAATCATCAAACTTACAGCACAGAAGGAGGCCATGCATACAGCCCATTGCACCTGTGTTGTACGAACTCTTCAACTGCACCTATCTACTCTAATCCCATTTCCCTGCAGCTTTCTTCCAATCCTTCCATATTCTTACTTTTCAAACACTTATCCCAAGTCAATTTTTAAATAATGATATAATCTCATCATTACTGGGGTTCATTTCTAGAGGGATAGAATTGAAAAGCAAGGAAGTTATGTTAAACTTATAAAGAACCTTGGTTAGACCACACTTGCACAGCTCTGGTCTCCATATTATAAAAAGGGACATAGAGGCACTGGAGATGGTGCAAAATAGATTCACAAGGATTATACCAGAACTGAGGATATACTTATCAGGAACGTCTGAACAGGTTGGGGCTCTTTTCTCTAGAAAAGAGAAGACTGAGGAGTGACCTGATGGAGGTCTTTAAGATTGTCAAAGGGTAGATGCAGAGAAAATGTTTCCACTGGTGGGGAGTCTAAAACTAGAGGACATAAATATAAGATAGTCACTAATAAATCCAACAGGGAATTCAGGAGAAACATCTTTACCCAAAGAGTGGTGAGAATGTGTAAAGTGCTACCACATGGAGTAGTTGAGGCGAAAAGCATAGATGCATTTAAGGGGAAGCTAGATAAGCACATGAAGGAGAAAGGAATAGAAGGATATGCTGAAAGGGTGAGATGAAAAGGAGTGGGAGGAGGCTCGTGTGGAGCATAAACGCAGGCATTGACCAGTTGGGCCAAATGGTCTGGTTCTGTGCTGTAGACTCTATGTAATTACAATTGAATTGCAGGAAAATTCTCGCCCTAGTAATACAACAACAACTTGCATTTATATTGCACCATTAACGTTATAAAATCGTCCCAAGTTGCTTCACAGGAGTGTTATCAGATAAAATCTGACACTCAGCCACAAAGAGATATTAGGACAGGTGACCAAAAGCTTGGTCAAAGAGGTAGGTTTTACACTATGGTCTACGCTGTAGTGACTCTAGCTTGCATGTTATTGCTTTCTAAATGGTGTGTGTGGTGGGGGGGGATGTCTGTACTCCAGTTCCATGTTCTGTGCTTCTATTTCTAAACGGTGGGGCGTTGCATCTGTATTCCAGTTCTATCTTCTGTGCCTTCAGTTCTAAACACCGAGTTTTCATTCCCCACAGGCTATTATAAAAGAAGGACTTCTAATGAAACAGACAAGTTCATTTCAGCGCTGGAAGAAAAGATACTTCAAGCTCCGGGGGCGGACACTGTACTACGCAAAGAATGCAAAGGTGATTAAAAAAAAATTCTATGCAACATATCAACTGCAGTTGTATAGCAGCAAATGTGATAGTGACCTGCTCGAGTATGCATCGGTGTGATTGACTAGACGATGTAGTGTGATAACAAAGAGTTTTTTTTACACTATCTGTGTCCTTATACTGTATTTCAGTTGTGCTGGCCAGGCCAGTATGACATGAGTCATGTATATTCGAATTCAGCAATAGACCAGTGAAAGCTTGGGTCCTTTTTCTGTTTTCTATCATTGATTATAGCTAATCTCCACACTCACTTGGCCTTTTGCACTCCACTTGTCTTTCGCAGCTCAAGACCTACATACACAGGAATGCACAGGACGGAAAAAGACCATTTTGGTCCATCTGGCCATCCTGGTGTCTAAGAAATATATCCCATGATAACTGTCATACCCCTCTATCAAATTGTTCTCCAGATACTTACCCATCAATTAAAAAAAATATTCTTAAAGAGCTGAGGGTGCCAAAAAATGAATAAGTTTCCAAGCGCAGAATATTGAAAGAGGTTAGTGAGGAAGTAGTGGAGAGGGATAAACGTTCATTTTTCATTAGACATTAGAGCTGTGCCAAAGGACTAGAGAATGGCAAATGTTACATTCTGTTAAAAAAGGGGGAAAGCGATACGCCAGGGAACTATCGACTGGTTAGTTTCATGTTGGTAGTAGGAAGATGACTAGAGACCATAATTAGAGATAATGGGCCGTAATTTGCAGCCCCTACGGGTGCGTACGAGGTGTGTACGCACCCGTAGAGGCCGCGCAAGTTCCGGGTTTAGGCATGCGCGAAAACCCGGAACTTGCCATCTGTCAAGAGAATTCTCTTGACAGATCATCCCGCATCCCGGGGAGAGGGCCTCCGCGGGCGGAGAGTTGCGCTATTTGCCCCACTTCTGCCCAGCGAATGTCCATGAAATTCTTATGCCTGGTAAAAGCAGGCGTAAGACCTGCTTTTATCAGTGTAAGAGTTTTAAAAAATAGAAAAATAAAATTTTATCATTTATTTACACATTAAAAACCCTGTCCAAAAAGGTAAATTTATTTTTAGCCCTGTTAAAACATATTTTTAAAAAGTTTAAAAAATTAAATTTTTGTTTAAAATATTTAATTAAATGGCATTTTAAATATGTAATTTTTTTTTTACTTATTTCATGCGTTCGTGTATTTTTTTACATGATCCCCATTCATATTTAGGGGAGTTCCGTACATACTGAATCCCCATAAGTATGAATGGAGATTCCCCTTTCATTGGTTGGGCCGGCCCATGTGATCCCAGGAGCGCTTGCAAACCACCTGCACCCCTGGGATACGTGGGCCTCTACCCGCGGGTACCCGGAGAGGCCCAGGAGTGGGAATCTATCAACCTCCCAGACCACTAGGTAAATTCGTAGATTTTTTGCAGGTCGAAGGGTTTCGACCTGAAACGTTAACTCTGTTTCTGTCTCCACGGATGTTGCTTGGCCTGCTGAGTTTTTCCAGCGTTTTCTGTTGTTGTTTAAATAAATATTTGTAGGGTGTGGGCTGACCAGCGATCGTCAACATGGAATTGTTCATGTTTGACTAACTTGATTGAATTTTTTGCGAGCATAATATGCTGAGTTCTGCAAGTACAACAACCAGAAGTTGCACTTATATAGCTTTTTTATAATGTAGAAAAACGTCCCAATGTACTTGACAGAGACGCACTCAAAAAAATAGATGCTGGAGGAATGACCAGAATCTTGGTCAGGGGTGGGTTTTAAGGAGCATCTTAAAGGAAGAGAAGGAGCTGCAAAGCCAGAAGGGCAATGGGAGGGAGTTCCAGAGTGTGCGGCTTTGGCGGTTGAAAGTATGGCCGTCAATGGTGAGGCGAAGGGAGGGGATGCACAAAAAGCTAGAGTCAGAGGAATGGAGAGATAGGGAGAGGCCATGCCTTGAAGGGATTTAAACGCGAGGATGAGACTTTTAAATTTGAGATGTTGAGGGACCGGGAGCCAATGTCGGTCAGTGAGCATAGGGGTGATGAGTGAGTGAACTTGGTGTAGGATACATGTAACAGAGTTTTGCTGAAGTTTACAGATGGTGTTAATTGGGAGAGCATTGGAATAATCAAGGTAGGGGCAGACGAGGGTGATGTTATGCAGATGGAAGTAGGCGAACTTTGTGATGGAGAGGACATGAAGTTGCAAGCTTCGCTCAGGGTTGAATAGGATGCCGAGGTTGCAAACGGTCTAGTTCAGCTTGAGACCATGTCTGGGAAGTGTGCGGTGCATGTAGCGGGGGTCAAAGCCGATAGCTTCAGTCTTCCCAATGTTTAAGTGAAAGAAATTGCAACTCATCCAAGGCTGGATGTTGGGCAAGCAGTCTGACAACACAGAGGCAGTGGAAAGGTCGAGAAAGGTGGTGAAGAGGTAGAGCTGGGTGTCGCTGCATAACAATCCCAATCTTGTAAAATGGTTGTTAATTACCGCTAAAACTGCAAGAAAAACGTTTCATCAGTTCTTTTTTGCTTTTGGCTGTGTTACGAAGTAGAGAAGATGTTGGAATCGTACAACATGTCTGTCATCAAATGGAACAGGAGAAATAAAACAAAAAATGCTGGAAATACTCAGCAGGTCAGGCAGCATCTGTGGAGAGAGAGAAACAGAGTTAACGTTTCAGGTCAATGATCTTTCGTCAGAACTCAGTCTTCTGGAACCGAAGAAAGCAGTTTTGGATGGAGACCCTTTATCAGAACATGAACCTGTCTTTTCCCTTTAAGCTGCTGACTGATCTGCTGTGTATTTCAGCATTCCCGGCTTTTCTTTTTATCTCTAGTTTTATGGAGGGATTATTTAATCTGAGAAAAAAAGGATCAGTTTGTAGCATATGTAGGTGTCACCACCCAATCTCCTGATAGATCTGTACTGCCCTGCAAGGCCTAAAAGTCAGATCACACTGCTTGTGACACATCATCCTGGAATTCTCACGCTTAACAGAACAGCCCTGATTTTGAGATTCCCCACTGGCAACATGGGTGTGCTCATGAATTTGTGACAGGTGTTTTACGCCAGTTTATTTCAAGCAATGCTATTGGCATGTGCAGGCAGGTAAATATGGCATTTGGCCAAATCAGGTCTCACCAAATTTCATGACTTTGGATGAGGCACCACCCATCTGGTTAGCCTCACCCATAAAAATGTGGTGTGCGAGTTCTCCTAAAGACAGTCTGCTGTTGTTTTTGCTGCATTCTCAATTCCACTTTTTTTTTGCCTGGGAGAATTTTGATGGTCATGCTATGATCATCTTTCAAGATTTTTTGGATCCCTATTGCTGCCTTTTTGTACAATCATTACATGTGCTGTACATTTAAAATGGCTGCATCAATACAAGTCGCACCTCGAAAAATTGGGATGATGGGACTCGCTGTTGCATTATTTGGATCATAATCATCCCTCCTAATATCCCCAACTTTGTCTCGGCATCCATTTTTTTAAATTACGCCTCATGAAGTGCTTTGGCATGTTTTTCTACATTAAAGGAGCTACACACATGTAAGTTGTTATTTGTTTCTACACGCTTATTTGGAATTTAAAACTGAAAGTCAGTTTTCAACAAATTCAGCCTGAAATTGATATTCTTCTTAGCGTAGCTGTTTCTCGAAGGCCCAAATATTTACGGGGAGACAGAGTGGGAGCTCAGTAGCGCAGGGAAAACCCGGCAAGGTCAGGAAGGCAGCGATCCTTCCAAACCTAATGGCAGGACCTCATTGTAATTTTTTTCTTCCATTTCCCTCCCGTCAGCTGGCCAAATTGACAGGCTGGCCAGCTCACGGGCGGGAAAACCAGCAGCAGGAGGCCACAGCTGGTGACCCTTGGGGACGTTCCCTGGCAATCGGGAGGGTGCGAGAGATCGGGGTTTGGTGGGGGGGAAAAGAGCGGCAATCAGGAGGGAGGGAAAGAGCGAGAGATCGGGACTTGGGTGGGGAAGAGACCGGCAATCGGAAAGGAGCGAGAGGTCGGGGCTGGGGTGGGACGAGAGAGAGGCAATCGGGAGGGAGAGAGCAAGCAAGAGGTTGAGGCTTGGGAGGGAAGAGAGTGGCAATCGGGAGGGAGCAAGAGGTCGGGGCTTGGTGGGGGGAAGAGAGCAGAGGGTAGGGAGGGAGAAATCAAGAGCTTGTGGTGGAGGAGGTGAGATCGCTGATCGTGGCAGTGGGCATAGAGAGGCCGCTATCGGCAGAGGGGAGACCAAAGGCTTCCTTGAGGGGCCGGGGGAAGCACCCTGTTCCTCCTGGACAACAAGGAGTGCTGTAAAAAGGCACTTACCACCTTGAGCCGGCAGTTCCCGCCTCCCTTTTATAGCCATGTTTCCCGAGCCCTGGAAAACACGGCTGGCAACTGTTAGGGGGCGATTTTCCCAGCCTCTTGGAGGCGGGACAGTTGGCAAAATCACAAAAAGTGAGGGCGGGTTCGGAACGCGCCTCTGTGCAATTTTGCCGGAGGCGGGTTTGATGGGTGCAATTTGCTCCCGCCTCCATCAGTCGGGAGAGGTAGTTAAAACCCTTAAATAGTCGTTAAGGGCCTCTATAATCCTATTTTGACAGGCCTTTGTTATTTTGCCACATTTTGTGCGTGTTGCACGACCCTCCTAAACCACGCCAGCTGATCCTGGCGGGTTGACAAGTGGGTGGCCTCCTCACAACTGCAGCTCCACCATTAAAACTGAGCTTTCATCAGGGAGCAGTTGCAGTTGGCAGAACTTTTGTTCCACAGGTCTTTCAGCACTTTTAGCAGGCCTACCGAAGTCGGAGATGCTGCAGCTTCTATCTCTCAACTGTGGGACCTCCTTGGAAGACCCTCTCCCCGCTTGGACTGAGCGCTTCCCCAACAGAGGTATCTGCCAGCAGCATGGGAACCATTTATTTCCTTTCATCATGGACCTCAGATTCGGATGAGGAGCAGCCACGGCAGCAGCAGAACCAGGCAGCTCAGCAGCAACAGCAGCAGGAGCGCCAACCTGCTGCTCACCCACCTGATGCTGCACAGGACAGAAGGCGCCAGCGCATGGAAGCACATCGCCGCAGGAGATACCCCCCTCTCAGGGTTTACAGACAGAGGATGAGCTACCTCAACATGAGTGAGCAACAGTGCCAAAGGAGGCTGAGACTTACGCGAGAGGTTGTCGGAGACATCTGCTGCACCAACACCTGGAGCCCAGAGGAGCGGGTGGACACCCCTTACCAGTGGCTGTCAAAGTCACCACCGCACTCAACTTTTTTGCCTCAGGCTCCTTCCAGGGATCATCAGCAGACATCAGCGGCATCTCCCAGTCGGCCGCCCACAGTTGCATCAGTGATGCCCTTTTCGCAAAGGTGCACAATTACATCCACTTCTCAAGAGATCAAGCAAGTATAACCGCGCGTTCATTTGGCATTGCAAATATGGCAGGCTTGCCAATGGTGCAGGGCGTCATAGACTGCACACATGTGGCCCTTAGGACACCCCATCAAAACCCAGCTATCTTTGTCAACCGCAAGGGCTTCCACTCCCTCAACGTACAGCTGGTGTGTAACCACAAGAAGGAGATTTTGCATGTTTGCGCCAAGTTCTGTGGTAGTTGCCATGACTCTTTCATCCTGCGGAACTCTAGTGTTCCTCCGCTCTTCAATCCAGCAAACCAACTTAACAGATGGTTCCTTGGTGACAAAGGCTACCCCCTGAAGAAGTGGCTAATGATGCCAATCAGGAGGCCAGCTAATGAGGCTGAGGAGCGCTACAACGCCAGCCACATTTCGACCAGGTCCATCATCAAGCAAACCATTGGCTTGCTGAAGATGCGATTCCGATGCCTTGACAGATCAGGTAGAGCCCTGCAGTATTCAGCAGCCAGGGTCTCCAGAATGGTCGTGGTCTGCTGTGCACTGCACAACATGGCACAGCGTCGTGGCTTGCAGCTTCCTGATGAGCAAGTGGCTCAGTTCATAGCCTCCTCAGGTGAGGAGGAGGAGGAGGAGGACCGAGCGGCGGCGTATCGACCAGCAGCAGCAGCAGCACGCGAGCACATGGCTGCCCGTGATGCAAGGGATGCACTCATCCTGGCCAGATTTGCATAGGTTGCCCATTGTGGCACATGTGCTTGGCTCCTTCTTAACACATGATAGACAATGGACATGACTCTCTGGGCTCCTTTCACTCTGACCACCAACCTGACCACGCAGGTGTCGCGGAGCCCGCAATGTGGAGCTGCCTAAGCCGAAATAACAGATGCCATCACACCAACAGTTTGCCATCAACTAATTTTAATACATTCACACAGGGATGGCATTTCATCAATAAACAGAAACAATCACCCAATCTGCACACAGATCTGGAGGTTATATCCCTTTCCAGCTGGACCCACACAGCCTTGGTTTCTTTGGGAGGCCTCTTCCTCCCAGATGAGGGGAAGAGCACCTCCCTGCTAGCTCTCGCCCACTCAACCAGCATACCCAGCGCCTCATCCGAGAACCTCGGGGAGGCCCTTGCCTTGGAGCTGGTCATTCTTCAAGGAGATAAAAGTTTGGAGGTGGTGCAGCATCGACCAAAAACCAGTGGAATGAGCCAAGGCAGCAAGCAGCCCTTAAATGAAGCTGGATAAGTGATGTCAGCAGAGGCGAGTTTCAGTCCCAAAAGACTAATTGTCCCAGGGGAACCCACACCTCTGAAAGTAACTGGCTAATTAGGGGAAAATCACAAATTTTTCCCACCTGACAGTGGAGGCGGGTTTGGAACCCACCCAAACCGAAACCAGCCTCCAATAGGAAAATCGCGCCCGTAAATTTAAATCAGGTTCCAAATTGCACTGTGGGAGCCTGATTTAAATATGTTAATGACGTGTCCTGCCCAGCACGTTACCCGCCGCCGTAAAAGCGGCAACCGGCACGTACATGGCGGGTTGGGGACGTGTTCCACTATTGTGGCCTATATCTCTCCCTGTGTCTTTGCCCTGTTCATCAAATCTCCTTGTGGCTATGTTCCTTCTAGTCACCACACCTCCACTGTTTTTTGAATGCATTCCATGATCTTTTCTGATATTCTCCCCTCTTCCGCTGAAGGCACTGACTCTTGCTGGACGCTGGCCTCAGCCAACTGGCCATTTTTCAGGTGTGAGCCTCGATGGTGCGTGTTGGCAGGCTGTCCCACTCTGGGGAGGGAGTGGAGTGGATCACGGCCCAGCCTAATCCTGTCCTCATCTGATATCTGCAGATGGCGCTTTCTAGCGGGGTCACTGGGTAGTGATTAGGAACAGGAAGTGTAGCCCAGGGGTGCTGAGGCTAAATGTAGTGTTCAAACCGCTGCCCCAGGTGACCTCAGCTAACTCAGCACACGCTAGGGATCAAACCCAGGACCTTGCTGGATTGTATGGCTCAGGTAAACTGTCTGGGCACTGAGCTATTTAGGGAGTTCTGATTCCCATAAGCTTTATTTTAAGACAAAGGATCATTTGTGCGGGGGGCAGGAGTTGTTGAGAAGATAAAGATTTGCTCTATTTTTATCAGCAGTGGCCACGTTTCTTGTAATGCTCCTGCTTCATCTTTCTCTTTATCCTCTGATGTCTTGCTTTAATTGTCCTCTCCCTGGCCCATTTGTTTGGTGTTTTGCTGCTGTTCTACGCTCAAGTTCACCAACAAGCGCGCATCATAATTGAATTTTGTGAAAATGTGTTGCAAATAGATTTCTTGGCTGAGGGGAAGGAGCAGCTGACAACATTTCGGGGATTACGGCTCCAAACTAAATGAGCTCATTCCATTGGCATTGCGCTTTTGTCACTTCCGAACCAAATATGGTGCAATGCGCCGTACTTTTAAAATTTCCAATATAAAACAATTTGTCGTGTTTCCCAACAGATTCTTATTAGTAATTTTCAAAATCCCCTTCAACAGATCCGCTCCGAGCCACTGGTTCTGAGTCTGTCAATCTTGGAGTGGACAGATTTTCCACACGACTGTTACAATCTGCAGTCATGAGAAATGCTTAAGACTGAAATTTACTGGAAAATTCCCTTCTGACTGTTTAGTGCCATCTACAAATTCACACGGTATAAATTTAGCTTTCCAGCTCCGAGGGCCAAAGGCCCCAGTCACTTGGCAGCTATCTAAAAACAAACAAGAATGTAGTGTACTCGAGCAAAAAGTGCTTGAGAGGAAGAGTGCTCCAGCTCAAACCCTCTTATTCTCATACCCAGCCCAGAGGGATGCAGGATAGCCCTCTTATTATGATACCTGGTACAATGGACAGTCCTCATTTATCATATCTAATACAGGTGGATACAGGGTAACCCTTTTATTATTACACCCAGTGCAGCAGGATTCTCCTTCCTCCCAGTCAGGCTCTCTACAAGGTGGTGCAGCATTTTATCCCCTCCCCCTTGGAGCTCTCCATGGGGACATACCCTCCCATTGATCTTCATAATATGGGCATGGGATCGTACCCTTCCATTGATCTCTCTCTAATATATTTGTGGGATCATAACACTCCATTGCTCTCTCTCTAATGGGATGTGTGGTCATACCCCAACCCATTGATCTCTCTATAATATAAGCGTGGAGTTGTACCCCTCCTATGATCTCTGTAATATAAGTGTTGGATAGCATCCCCCCATTGATCTCCCTAATGGAAGTGTGGGGTCATCCCACCTCATTGACCTCATTGCAATGGGGTGTGGGGCAGATATCACAGCTCGACCAGCTTTGATGTATGTCCCCCTGCTGGCTTGGTGTGTCACATGCAGCACTGTGCTTTCAATAACTGTCTTTTATTGTTTTTTCTTACAGTCAATCATTTTTGATGAAGTGGATTTAACAGATGCCAGTGTCGCAGAATCCAGCACGAAAAATGTTAACAACAGTTTTACAGTGAGTAGCTCTGACATGAGTCATATTTAGCAGGAATTTGGCTGCACCTGGTGATGTTACTGAGAGTAGATTAATAATGAGCACAGTTTAATAATAAACAGCTGTCTGACTATTTATCGGACAGGTAGTTTTATACAGCGCCTATCACAATCCCAGGATGTCCCAAAGCACTTCACAGCCAATGAAGAACTTTTGAAGTGTAACAGCTGTTGTAATGTAGGTCCAGTTTGCACACAGCAAGGTCCTTCAAACAGAAAAAAGATATATGATCAGATAATCTATTTTGATAATGTTGGTTGAGGCATAAACGTTGGCAAGAACTGCTGCTGATTGGGCCTCAGTTTTTATTTAGCGAGAGATTTATTTTAAATCCCAGATTAACTCCCTTTCCTGTTTTTTCTGTCAAGTCCTGATTTAGTGTCAGCCAGTAGCACCCTCGCCTCTGAGTCCCAAGGTTGTGGGTTCAAGTCCCACTCCAGAGATTTGAGCACAAAAATCTAGGCTGACACTCCAGTGCAGTGCTGAGGGGGTGCTGCACTGTCGGCAAGTGCTGTCTTTCAGATGAGACGTTAAACCGAGGCCCCATCTGCTCTCTCAGGTGGACGTAAAAGATCCCATGGCACTATTTCAAAGAAGAGCAGGGGAGTTATCCCTGGTGTCCTGGCCAATATTTATTCCTCAACCAACAAATCTAAAACAGATTATCTGGTCATTATCACATTGCTGTTTGTGGGAACTTGCTGTGCGCAAATTAGCTGCCACGTTTCCTACATTACAACAGTGACTACACTTCAAAAAGTGCTTAATTGGCTGTAAAGCGCTTTGGGACGTCCAATGGTCATGAAAGGCGCTATATAAATGCAAGTTTTTCTTTCTTTTCTTATAAATTCCATTGTAGTTAGAGAGTATTGGGCGCACAGTACCTTTTGTTTCATTATGAATTTTGGATGTCTCTTCCAGAATATTTTTCCATGGGTTTTGATGTAGGGGTAGAGAGGTTGGAGAGGTCAGATGTAGTGAGCTGGGATGTAGGGGTAGAGTGGTTACAGGGGTCGGGTGTAGTGAGCTGGGATGTTGAGGTAGAGAGGTTACAGGGGTCGGGTGTAGTGAGCTGGGATGTTGGGGTAGAGAGGTTACAGGGGTCGGGTGTAGTGAGCTGGGATGTTGAGGTAGAGAGGTTGCAGAGGTCGGGTGTAGTGAGCTGGGATGTTGGGGTAGAGAGGTTACAGGGGTCGGGTGTAGTGAGCTGGGATGTTGGGGTAGAGAGGTTACAGGGGTCGGGTGTAGTGAGCTGGGATGTTGGGGTAGAGAGGTTACAGGGGTCGGGTATAGTGAGCTGGGATGTTGGGGTAGAGAGGTTACAGGGGTCGGGTGTAGTGAGCTGGGATGTTGAGGTATAGAGGTTACAGGGGTCGGGTGTAGTGAGCTGGGATGTTGGGGTAGAGAGGTTTCAGGGGTCGGGTGTAGTGAGCTGGGATGTTGGGGTAGAGAGGTTACAGGGGTCGGGTGTAGTGAGCTGGGATGTTGGGGTAGAGAGGTTACAGGGGTCGGGTGTAGTGAGCTGGGATGTTGGGGTAGAGAGGTTACAGGGGTCGGGTGTAGTGAGCTGGGATGTTGAGGTAGAGAGGTTACAGGGGTCGGGTGTAGTGAGCTGGGATGTTGGGGTAGAGAGGTTACAGGGGTCGGGTGTAGTGAGCTGGGATGTTGGGGTAGAGAGGTTACGGGGTCGGGTGTAGTGAGCTGGGATGTTGGGGTAGAGAGGTTACAGGGGTCGGGTGTAGTGAGCTGGGATGTTGAGGTAGAGAGGTTACAGGGGTCGGGTGTAGTGAGCTGGGATGTTGAGGTAGAGAGGTTACAGGGGTGCAGTGGAGCGAGGTCCTGGAGGGATTTGGGAATTTTGAATTGAATGCATTGTGGTACTGGGAACCAGTAAAGTTTTTTGAGGATGGAGGTGATAGATTTGCACGAGAGCATTTGGAACGTGGAAATTTTAGACGGTTGGGAGACCGATAATGGTGAAGCCGTGTCTAGAGGTAACAGAGGCATTCATAAGGATTTCACTAAGTTAAAGGTAGATAGATGCAGGTGCTATTGCCAAGGTGAAAATAAGCAGTTTTTGGTGATGGATTGAATATTGGTTTGAAGCTCAGCTCAGGTTCGAACAGGTTTAGCGCTGTAAATCAGTTTGCTCAAACTGCAAGGGATGGGAATGCAATTTCGGGCAAAAGTACAGACCTTTAATAGGAGACAAATAACATGGCTTCAGTATTCCCAGTGTTGATACGAGAATTATCTGACTAGATTTGAGTACACGAAGTACTGAAGAAGGTTTCCTCTTCCTGTTGTTGCTCATTACCTCTGTGTTGTCACACTGTGTCCTGGGCTTGATGTTGGACAGTCTGACAATACAGCAACAACAGGAAGAGCAAACTGTTCCTCAGTATTCCTTATACCCGGATCTAGCTGGAATTTCCTCTCTGATTTTAAATCATTAGGAAGTCTCCCAACTCCTACTGTATTTTCAAGGAAACTGACTTTATTTGGGGTTCCATAATGGACACAGTGGAATTATTTCCTATTCAGACATATCCTGGTTTCCATTTTTTCCAATGTGGGCTTATACTAGGATAGTGTCAGAAAGCCTGGGCCTGTTGGTGTTGGTCCCATTCAGATCAGCAGCCTATATAGACTTGTTAACAAGCAGCGAGGAATCCTTGATTACACTATTCCGTGGCTTTTGTCATACAACCTAAGTATGGGAACTTATGGAATCTACTTGACATAACATAAAGTAAGACAAAGAATGCAAAGCTGGGTAACTTGATTGTACTCTCAAGGAACTGTGCAAATGAGTCCCATCCTACTAAGCACATTGGGTTAAATTTATCCTTAATCCAAACAACTCAGATAAGTGCAGCTGTGTCCCAATCTTTTCTTAGATTAGTGACAGTGCAGAGGTGAATGCTGGCAGCATTGTCTAAATAATCAAGCTGATGTAGCATTGAAACGGGCTGGTCTGTAGCCCAATCCATTCTGCACCAAGAGCTTGAATAGCTGTGGGTTTCAGGGCTCCCTTTTGACCTTTAGAACAAACTCTGCCAGCTCACTCTCCTATACAAACAACTCTACTGACCAGATAGAAATAGCTTGGAAAGCCATCAGTTAATGCCAGCAAAGTGAGGGAAGTATCCTTTGAATAGCTAAAATGACACAAACCTGTACATGGCTTGTGTTATTGCCTGTGGCAGCCAGACTTCATCTCATGCCAGAGGAGTTTCATGA
This sequence comes from Squalus acanthias, assembly GCA_030390025.1. Lineage (NCBI taxonomy): Eukaryota > Metazoa > Chordata > Chondrichthyes > Squaliformes > Squalidae > Squalus > Squalus acanthias. The sequence continues at coordinate 69,411,685 of CM059429.1, forward strand.
GTTTCCATCACAGGGAAACACAGGTTGTGTCTGTTGAGGGGCTCAGAGTGTTAGTGTTCTGCACTAATACAGAAGTCACCAGTCCAGTGGGAACAGAACTGCAGGTAAACGCATTGCTAAACCATGAGGAACTGCATGGCCTAGGTTTCAGCATGCATCTCCTTTGTTATTCCCATGCTGTCAGAAATTACCCAAGAAAGTTCGAAGTCAGCTTGTGGGACAGTGTGCAGAGGGTTTCTTTACACTATTGGAAGGCAGCGATTTGAAGCAGCTTAGCTGCTTTCATTGAGCATTATGGCCTGCTTCAATGTGGCTGTGCTCCAAACTGGCATAAATGTTTCTGACCTACAGTTCTTGCATTCTTTTGATGCAATTCTTGTGTGTGTGAAAGTTGGACAAAGGAGGAAGACAATCAGATACCAACTGCAGTTATAATATTCATAGAAATGTATAAGGCTGGAAAAGACCATTCCAATCTATTTGACCAGTCCTTATTATTTGAATACAGTTTAATTTCCACGTACAAAGCTTCTTCGCTTTCTGTTCCTTGGTTGTCTTTATCAGCTGAAGCTTTCTGATACTTGGTGCCCATTTATTTTCTCTCGACTTTCCTGCTTGGCCTGTCTGTTGCCCCTTCTTGTCATAGAAGGTGTAGCTTAGGACAGAGCCAGAGTAGGTGTGCAGGAGAGCCCCTGGGCAAGGTGGCTCTGCTTAGCCCAAAACTCATAAAGGGACCCTGTTCCAAGTATTTATCCCTCATTAAGTGACAGAGCTTTCATTTGTATATGAGGTTTTTACCATGTTCAAAGGCAGCAACACTTACCTCCTAGTTCCTCTCCAAGTCATGCACTTAATGCCATTGGGGGGCCACCAACACTACAATGGCTGCAGCGGTTCAAGAAGATGGTCCATACCACCTTCTCAGGACATCTAGAGGTAGGCAATAAATGTGACCTCTTGCTTGCTCTGTGTCTCTCTGAGATGGCTCCTCTTTATTCCTATGTGCTTGAGGTCCACCTCTATATATATCTCTGAGATTTTCTTCCATCCTCCCCTGTGATTTCCGGCACAGGCACGATGGGCCTCCTGTGCTGTAAACTTCTATGATTGCTGTACACTATCCTCTGTCTCAGAGATTGTTGCTGTTGCCAGTGCTAGGAATCAGCACATGTCACTCCCCAGCTCAAGCTACACCAAGAGAAGCAAAGAGGATGATTTAGGAGTCAGGGTAATACAAGCCTAGATACTGTAGTGAAAAGACTTGTTTATCTATTGTGCTGTGTAGTGTTAATAAAACCTTTCACTCCCTGTCTGCATTTGAATTGCTCTGCTTTCTTTCTTTTCCTGGAGTGACAGACAGGCTGGTTACAGGCCGTATGGTATAGGGAATGAATTGGGGAATGGGAAACAGCACAACACAGACAAATTCCTGCCCAATGTCATTGCTGCCCCCATACTTGCCATGGTGATGATGCCTTGCACACTCCCACAGCCATCCAGTATATGCCCTGTCAGCTGAATATCTACTTGGGGAACGACAGATGGGATTTATTCAGCCATGTTCAGGCCAGCAGGGAAAGAAGCAGGAGCAATTCTGACTTGGTGAAATAAGAGGTTAGAGAACTGGCCAAGCTGTCTGGGAGAAGTGCCCCGCTTTGTTCTCCTCCTCTCTCCAGTCTCTACCTTACACACTCAGTTCTACTCTCCCTGACAAACTGCACCATGCCTAAGTGGATCTTCTACACCATTCTTGCTGCCTTCCAGGACTCTTGTCTCCCCTGGTCATGTCTACAACTTCCCTCTGCATTCTCCCTCCCCCACCTACTGTGGCACACACTACTGGCTCTCTCCAACCAGCTACCCCAGCAATCTCATTTCCCCTATCCTGTTGCATATCCCATCCCTTACACTCCCCAGTGGTCAAGTTTTCCATTCTGCTTCCTATCCCCTTATCCACCTTCTACGCACCCACTGATATCTCCAGTCAGTCTTTCCTTAACCCTCTATATCCCAGTTCTTTGTTCCCTCTAACTCCTTCAGTGAGTCCTTTGCCTGCCCATTTCCTCGCATCCATTTGCAAAATGTCCTCTCACTATCAAAAAAGGCTTTCCTCCTCCATGGCTTCATCCTGGAGGAGCACATTGACATTCCGACCGACACATGGCTCACTGACAGCAATCTTTCCCTATCAGTGAGACAGCCCCACCAGTCTAGACTTTCCACTCTGCCCCTGCGAGGAACTGCAGTGGGCACTCTCATCTTGCCCTATCCCTCAACTCCCCTGCCACTACCTATACATTCAAACACCACCTTCAAGATTCTCCAGTGTCTTCCACATTCAGTTTTTTTAAGTGAGTGACTGCTCATCCTTAGCAATTCAGAAGCGATAACTTTGATTCTATCTATACTGAGCTGAAGGAAATTGCCACTCATCCCAGACTTAGTGGCAGACAGGCTGTCGGAAATGTAGTAACAGTTGTTAATGGTGGCAGAGAACGTCAGAGTTGCAGTGTCTGTGGCGTGCGTGTGCAAGCTGACCGTGTACTTGCGGATGAGGCAGCACGTTGACAGAGTCGAAGCCAGAGCCACACAGAGGAAACTTTATTCTGTCTATCCTGTGCTGCACCTGCCCTGGGAGTGTTTGATGGGACAGTGTAGAAGGAGCTTTACTCTGTGTCTAACCCGTGCTGTGCCTGACCTGGGAGTGTTTGATGGGACAGTGTAGAGGGAGCTTTACTCTGTATCTAACCCGTGCTGTGCCTGACCTGGGAGTGTTTGATGGGACAGTGTAGAGGGAGCTTTACTCTGTATCTAACCCGTGCTGTACCTGACCTGGGAGTGTTTGATGGGACAGTGTAGAGGGAGCTTTACTCTGTATCTAACCCGTGCTGTACCTGCCCTGGGAGTGTTTGATGGGTCAGTGTAGAGGGAGCTTTACTCTGTATCTAACCTGTGCTGTACCTGCCCTGGGAGTGTTTGATGGGTCATTGTAGAGGGAGCTTTACTCTGTATCTAACCCGTGCTGTGCCTGACCTGGGAGTGTTTGATGGGAGAGTGTAGAGGGAGCTTTACTCTGTATCTAACCCGTGCTGTATCTGCCCTGGGAGTGTTTGATGGGACAGTGTCGAGGGAGCTTTACTCTGTATCTAACCCGTGCTGTACCTGCCCTGGGAGTGTTTGATGGGTCAGTGTAGAGGGAGCTTTACTCTGTATCTAACCCGTACTGTACCTGACCTGGGAGTATTTGATGGGACAGTGTCGAGGGAGCTTTACTCTGTATCTAACCCGTGCTGTACCTGCCCTGGGAGTGTTTGATGGGACAGTGTCGAGGGAGCTTTACTCTGTATCTAACCCGTGCTGTATCTGCCCTGGGAGTGCTTGATGGGTCAGTGTAGAGGGAGCTTTACTCTGTATCTAACCCGTACTGTACCTGACCTGGGAGTGTTTGATGGGACAGTGTCGAGGGAGCTTTACTCTGTATCTAACCCGTGCTGTACCTGCCCTGGGAGTGTTTGATGGGACAGTGTCAAGGGAGCTTTACTCTGTAACTAACCCGTGCTGTACCTGCCCTGGGAGTGTTTGATGTGTCAGTGTAGAGGGAGCTTTACTCAGTATCTAACCTGTGCTGTACCTTTGACTCGGGGCGGCCGCTCCAGTGTTGTGGAATGGTGGGCTACACATACACACCAACAATTCTGCACAAACTTGAGTTCCTGAACTCATTTATATCATTGGTTAGGTTGCAAGAATTGGGGAAATCCCAAGTCAAGTTTGTGATGCTCCTCAAAAACCAGTGAAGCGGGAGGCCTGAAAGCAGGTTTGGGAGCAATGTGTGGAATTGAGGGGGTAGGGGGCGTGTAAAAGAAAGGGGATTGTGTTGGAGCTGTGGAGCTGGTGGGAATAATAACGAAAATAATGAAAATCTATGACAATAAGCATCAGATTCTGTATCCAAGAAGCAGACTAGCCCAGCCATGCTCTAAGGGTTAAACTTTAATGTTCCAAGACTAGGATTTCCTGCTGTTTATGTTCCAACCTACTGGACATGAACTCACTTCCTCATGTCATCCTGTTAGTGTTGACTGGGATGCAGTTTGAGACAAGAGACCATCAGCTTCAGACGGAGACTAGGAGGCTCAGAGGGGATAGGAGGGGAGGAATTATTCCTTTGCAAGAAGGTTGTTTAAACACAGTGTGTAAATGTAGCAGTTTCTGATAGATTAAGTACTGGACTGTTGCAGCAATCAGACCAGACCTGCAGCTCCAACGTAGGCCCAAAAACTGCTGTCAAAATAACGTCGAGGCTAATGGCGCTCAGCGTTATTTATGTGCAAATGCTACAGCAATTTCAGGTGAGGGCAGATGCGCGCTTAAACGCGGAAATCCAAAAGTTGCTGTCCGAGATGTGCCACTCTGCCATTAGTTTCGCGAAAACGGCATCTTGCTGTCTGGCTTCCCATTCAAATGCATTGAATGGCATGAAGTTCTTGTATTTGCACTGTAGATACAGAAAGTTAGGGCTTGTCCATTTCTGTATTTTTTACATTTTCTTTCTGTCTCTTTTTATTCTCTCTCTCCGAATCCAATCTTTCCCTCTATTTCTCTTCCTGTACCTGATTTGACATTGAATTCACCCACTCTAACTTACATTTCCTGGTTCAGACCTTGCACTGTTCATTTCACAATCCTTGAATCTGATTGATTAAGGAGACACACAGTCGCTTGCCCTGTTTACGCAAATGCCCTGTAGAGGGTGCTGCGTTGTTTCCCTCTCGCACTTGCAGCAACTTGCAGGGCATAATGGGCCAGAATTTGTGGTCTCCCCGACGGCGTACTTTCCGAGTACGCTGTCGTAATCCATTTGTAAGGTACCACAACTTCCGGGTTTTCGCATGCGTGAAATCTGGTACTTGCGATCTGTCAAGATACACCTTGACAGATCATCTGAACCGCATGGAAAAGCAGTATCGCTGGTGCAAAGTTGGGCTATTTGCCCAACAACTACCCAGCAATTGCCCACAAAACTCTTACGGCTGGTAAAAACAGGTGTAGGGCCTGCTTTCATCAACGTAAGGGTATATATAAGCCTTAAATTAAACATTTAAAAACAAAAAATTATGCACATACACTTTAAATTAGTTTATGCAAATATTGGCCCGGAGTAAGATGTTTAAAATTATTTATCAAAAAATTAAATTTTTATTGAGGTTGGCGCAATGAAGGGACTTATGAATAAAATTGAAATTCAGTACATTTATATTTATTAGAATCGTGTAAATTGCTTAATTATTTGAAGATTCCATTGCATATCATATAGGCATTCCCTTCGTAAATGATTGTAATGGAATCCTCTTTTATGATTGGCCCACGTGATCCCAAGGAGGCTTCTGAACCGCCTGCGTTCCTGGGATCCGTGGGCCTTTACGCTGACGTCCGCCTGGAGGCCCGAGACCATAACTCTCCACAGCCTGGACGGCTGGAGGGAGGTTCGGATTTGTTTCGCGGGTCGGAGGTGTACTCCGGAGGTACGCCTTGGACCGCAAATTTTCCCCCATTATCGTCAACATTAAATGGGCAAGGGCAAGTCTAACTAACAACAGGCGCCACTGCAATCTTTGGGCCATAATCTCATAATACATACAAGGAATTGTATGCTAAAGTATTAAGCTACAAAACAAGGAGAGAAAAAGGTGGCAGTGTGTTTCAGGATTCTTATCCAGCTGAGCACTTTTGTTGGCATTCTACAGTTGCAGTGAAATTGAAGTGTTTTATGAGGGTAACAAATTTGGAAATTAAATGATAGGTTTAAACTGAGGGGGGGAAATTCGGTTGATTTGTGCCTCCCGTTAGCGCCCTAAGAGGGCGCTAATGGGGTGCAAAGCAACTCGCGCCTGGGAGCAGTGCCGCCAACGCCTTCCGCGAAATTCAGCGGGAGGTTAGCGGCGGCGGAAACCGTTAGCGCCTCACGGCACTGCGCCTCCACCGATGACGTCATTGCCATGCGCAGCGCTCCGGCTGCGATCTTCGGTAGCGCCCCCTGACTTACCGCCGGACGCTATGTCCGACAGGGTCAAGGGGGCCTACCTGCGGCTGGGGAGGCGCAAATTAAAGGGGAGGTGCCAGGCGACCATTTTTGTTGCTGGCCACCTGCCAGCACCTGCCCCCGGCCTCCTGTGCAGCCCCCCACCCCGCAGGGTGCCAGCTACGCTCCGTAAGCCCGGCACTTCTCTTGAGTGCCAGGCTCTTTTGCCGGCACTCCGATCCCTGGTGGCCCAGTTGGGCCCCAGGTCGCGCTGCGCTAGGCCCCTCCTCTTTAATAAGGGGAGGAAGGCCTGCAGTACCGCGGCGCGACATGCCACAAAGCGTGGCGCTGTGGCACGTAGCGCCGTGATATTCACTCGGAGCACCCCAAGAGGGCGCTACCAGTGAATTTCGGGCGCGGGGGTGCTAATTTTTTCGGGGCGCTAGAAGTAGCGCCCCAAAGGGGGCACAACCCAATTTTTCCCCGAGTGCTGGCTGGTCCCTAATGTCAATGCTGGCTGGTCCCTGATGTCACACCATCTCTTGAGTCACACATTTACTTCGCTTATCTTGCTATTCCAATACTGACTGAGATGTGGCACCAGGAGTAATCCTTGGATTACTACCCTTGAGGTTCTGCTCTTCAGTCAGTCTCCTAAATTCCTTAAACTCCTATTGCAGGACCGCAGTAATAGGCCATGCAGTCTATTTCCTTGGGGAGTCAGTGACGAGGAGCCAACAATTTAAAATTGTAACTAAGTGAGTGACAATATGATGTATGGGGAGATTTCTTCTTGCAGAGCGTAGTTGAGGCATAGATCATTGCATTATTTATGGGAAAACTAGAAAACATTTAAAGCAGAGGAAGATAGCGAGCTATGGAGGGAGAGCAGGGCAGCGGGATTAGTTTTGGATTGATCTAGCAAAGGGCCAGCACAGACTATGACGGGCTGAATGGCGTCCTTCTGTGCTGTAAACGTTTATGGATCACTGGTGCCCAATCCTATTTATCAACTCTGTTGCAATTTTTTGTCATCCCTCCAAGGGCAGGATGTCTCCAATGCGATATGGTGCCCAGACTGCGCACAGTACTTAAGGTGGAGTGGACCAGTATTTTCTGCAAACTAGCACTTACTGTTTCAAAAAATTCTTCTGTTTATATATGTGTTCTTTGTTCATTTTGATTAACTTACTCAACAAATTATCAAATAGCGCTGTGCTGACAAGATTTCTCAGTTGGCTATTGTATCTGCAGTCCATGCAGATCTTAATCCAAGCCTCCAACTTGCAGCAAATTGATTGCACATTTATCAGGATTCAGCTATAAATACGTTGAAACTTAATCAGCCCGCCTTGTAAAATCTGCAAGTGCACTTCCTTATAAACTAGCCTATAGGCTCTCACACTTATTTTTCTAAAGCCACTGGTTCCTCTCCCCAGATCCCAGCTGCTGCCTCCTTCAAGGCTTGCCAACCTGCTCACTGTGTGAATATGCACCATGCATCCCACCTCAATAAATACTTGAGGTTTGAAACCTTTCCAGCTGCCCCGTTGCAATGCTCAGAATGTCAAGTAGACCAGATTTGCCCTGGAGTGCCAATGCAGAATGTCCTTGGCCTCAATAACAGTTGTCAGGACCTCATTTTAATTCTGATTGATGTTTTCATGTTAGGGATTTAAGACTTGGAAGGTGCCCTAGCATAATGGTGAAAACCATCAGTGCCACTATACTTGAGGAGTTTCTCCTCGGCCACTGACAGTCAAGTGTGCGATGTATATGGTGGAGAGTAGAGTTGAGTGTCTTGTCTGTGGACTATGTTGCCATAATTAGTTGAGGAAGAAGAGGGGATAAATTGGGAAAAGGCACCACTAGCACAGGCCTTAGTGCAATATAGAGGTAACTTAAGAGGCTGTGTGCGATTCCTCAAATTCTGAGCACTCCAGCTTTTGGCAAATGAGACGTGATTGTTTTTCCCTTGTGAGATAGATAGCTGGGTCCATTTGTTTAACTATTCCTCTTAATTGGTAAAAAGTTGAAATGAGAGCCGCGTAATAGTTGGTGGAAAGAAAAAGAATCAATAGAACTGCAACTACAGTAAAGAAATAAGTGGGATCTTTTTATTTATTTTTAAACGCCACGTTTTCTCGCAGCAGTGTAGGTTTAAACTGATTTGCAAATTTCCAGTTCCAGCAATGACGGTGTTAAAGAGTTGGAGCAGCAGTACAGCTTGTCCTTGGGAGTCTGAATGGGTCAGTTCCGCTGCAGGGCATTCCCTGTGGGCTCTGATACTATTTTAGTGTGTTTGTCTCTGACAGGCCTTCCTCGTTTTTTTGAAGGGTGTGGTTTAAAGATAGTCAGGAATTTGAAGTACCTCAGATCTTCCTGGTGCCACTGCTTGGAGCTCTGCAGGAATCGCCTTTCACCACAGGCTTGGCTCTCCCGCAGCAGGATGTGTGCATTAGTCACACAGCCAGGGCTACAGTCAGTCATAGAGGGTGTCGAAAGCATAAGTGATGCAGGGAGCTCTGCCGCCTCGCTGTTCGAGTTGTAGGACTGCTACTGTAGGGCTGCTGCTCTGCCTGAGGTGTTAAAGGACGTTTACACTTCACATTTGTGAAAGGGTTTCTTCACGTAGTGGTGTGGGGGTTTAGGAAGACGTCCAGCATAAGAGAGAGACGGCCTGAGTGCTGAGACCTCTCGAATTGTGGAAGGGACTGTGAACCCAGTTTATGATGGTACATCCTGCGAGACGTCAGCAGTAAGTGACACTTTTCAGTCTTTACCACGAGATCTACTGACCCTTTAGGGGCTGAGTGCTTTCTTGAACCTTTCAAAATGTGCTTTTATTTGGATCTTGCATCGCATAGTGCATGTGCTAAAGAGATTTTCCTGTGACCTTCTGAGGTTGGATATTTAGAACTGGAGTTAGAGAATTCTTCTTTGTGATATGGAATTTGTAACCTGCTCCTAGAATTTGTTACTTCCTTTCTGCTGAAACCCCAGTTGTAGTTTCTCTAAAAGGTCCCGGCTTGCGATTCGAGTGCTCTCACACTGTTCGGCGTTTGTACGTGGATTGCATTTTCTGTGCCGTGGGGATCCATTAAAGTTCAGACATTTATTTTCTTTCCTGATCCTCAAAATTTTATTTTTTGCGATTAAAAACACCAATTTTCAGATAATGGCACATGCCACTGCCGAATCTTCGATTCCCCCCCACCTCCCAGTGTTACATGGGATTTCAGCAAAAAGTGGTGGTGAGTGAGAGAAATTTTTATAACTGAAGCTGTGGAAACACCAAGAAGCACAATTCTAGATAATGTCCATGCAAATTTGGGCTGTGTCATAACAGAGCATAAGAACTGTATAACACAAGGTTGAAGTAGTAGTGGGTACAGGCCTGAATAACACTGGGGAAAAGCACTGATGGGTACAGGCCTGAATAACACTGGGGTGAAGTACTGATGGGTACAGGCCTGTCACTGTATAACACTGGGGTGTAGTACTGATGGGTACAGGCCTGTCACTGTATAACACTGGGGTGTAGTACTGATGGGTAGAGGTCTGTCACTGTATAACACTGGGGTGTAGTACTGATGGGTAGAGGCCTGTCACTGTATAACACTGGGGTGTAGTACTGATGGGTACAGGCCTGTCACTGTATAACACTGGGGTGTAGTACTGATGGGTAGAGGTCTGTCACTGTATAACACTGGGGTGTAGTACTGATGGGTACAGGCCTGTCACTGTATAACACTGGGGTGTAGTACTGATGGGTACAGGCCTGTCACTGTATAACACTGGGGTGTAGTACTGATGGGTACAGGCCTGTCACTGTATAACACTGGGGTGTAGTACTGATGGGTACAGGCCTGTCACTGTATAACACTGGGGTGTAGTACTGATGGGCACAGGCCTGTCACTGTATAACACTGGGGTGTAGTACTGACAGGTACAGGCCTGTCACTGTATAACACTGGGGTGTAGTACTGATGGGTACAGGCCTGTCACTGTATAACACTGGGGTGTAGTACTGATGGGTACAGGCCTGTCACTGTATAACACTGGGGTGTAGTACTGATGGGTACAGGCCTGTCACGCTATAACACTGGGGTGAAGTACCTGTGGTTACAGTAATTGGAGGCATTAAATTAAAGGTGTTTATACATTTGAAAATTGACCGACTACAACCACACAGCAATCCTGTTGCACTCGCAAAGTGAGGTCCAAAGATTTGTTTGTGGGTCCTCTGCTTTCATAATGGGTACGTAACGTGTTGGCCTGCTAAATTCATTGCACTGGTTAAAATGTCACATCCTATGTTGTGTCATGACACTATATAGGGCCTGGCTGAGAAGCAGATATCCTGGCCAATCCACTGCATGAAGAGTGTTGTAGTGCTTTATTCCCAGCGTTGTGCCTTGAGTCAGTGTCTAATGTACCTGCACAAAGCCCGGGACAAAGGTATGACAGAAATGGAAGAGAGCAGACTGGCAGAAAACCAAAGAAATATAAAAACACATTAAGAATCTTAAACAACATTAGATATGTATTAGTACCCAGAGTATCCCACAACATAAAAGGAGTACTATTACCCAGAGTGTTGCACGACATAAAACACATCTTAGTACCCACAGTATTGCACATTAAACGTGTTTAAGTTCCCGCCCCGCCACAGAACTGACATCCTTTGTGACAGTGACCATGGTGCGTTATCTCATCTCCTCCTCGATCTTTCTGCAGCCCTTGACATGATCAACCACAATATCCTCCCCCAACATCTTTTCCCCTGTTGTCCAGCTCAGTGAGATTGCCCTCGCTCACCTATTTGATCGTAGCCAGAGCTTCTCCAGCAATGGCTTCTCTTCCCTCTCTGCACTGTTATCTTCGATTCCCCAGGAATCTGTCCTCGGCCCCCTCCTTTTCCTCATCTACATGCTTCCCCCTGGACGTGGAGTCAGCTTCCACATGTATACTGATGACGTCCAGCTTTACCTCTCTCGACTCATCCACTGCCTCATGTTGTCCGACTGCTTGTCCAATATCCAATCTTGGATGAGCCGCAATTTCCTCCAGTTAAACAGTGGGAAGACTGAAGCCATCGTCTTAGGCCACCGCCGTGAACTCCGTGCCTGCGCCATTCATTCCATCCTCCACCCCGACCATTGTCTCAGGTTGAACCAACCCCGAGCTGAGTTTCTGACCCCATATACTCTTCATCACAAAGACTGCCTACTTCCACCTCTAACATTGCCCACCGCTGCCCCTGCCTCAACCCATCTGCCGCTGAAACCCTCATCCATGCCTTTGTCACCTCAATACTTGACTATTCCCATGCTATCCTGGTCGGCCTCTCATTCTTCACCCTCCGTAGGCTTCAGCTCATCCACTCACCCATCACCCCTATTCTTGCTGACTCTACATTGGCTACCGATCCCTGAATGTCTCAAATTTAAAATTCTCATCCTCATGTTCAAATCCCTTCATGGCCTTTCCCCTTCCCATCTCTGTAACCTCCTTCAGCCCTACAACCGTCCCTGAATTCTCCTTTCCTCAGAATCTGGCCTTGTGCATCTCCCCCTGCCTTCACCCCACCACTGACGCCTGTGTCTTCAGCCATCTCGACCCATGCTCTGGAATTCCCTCCCTAATCCCCTGTGCCTCTCCACCTCCCTATCCTTCTTTAAAGCCCTCTTCAAAACCCATCTCTTTGATCAAGCATTATGGCCACTCCTAATATCTCTTTCATTGTCTTGGCATCTATTTTTGTCTGTTTACTCCTCGGTGAAGCACTTTGAAATGCTTTTCTAGGTCAAAGATGCTATATAAATGCAAGTTGTTGTTGTCGTACTAGTGCCCAGAGTATCCCACAACATAAAGTGAGTATTAGTACCCAGAGTACTACTCAATATAAAATGTATATTAGTACCTAAAGAATCACGCAATATAAAATTAGATTATTGGTGCCTAGAGCATTACCCCACATGAAACATGTATTAGCACCTGGAGTATCACACAGCCTAAATTGCATTTTATTACCCAGAATATTGCACAACCATACGTGTATTAGTATCCAGGTGTATTGAACAACCTAAAATGCATATTACAACCCAGAATCTCCCACAACATAAAATGAGTATTACTACCCAGAGTATCACATCACATTAAATGTGTTTTGGTACCCAGAGTATTATACAACATTAAGTGGATATTAATACCCAGAGTTTCACGTAGTATTAAACGCATATTAGCACCCAGTGTTTCACAGTATTAAACGCATATTAACACCCAGAGTATTGTGCGCCATTAAACACATGTTACTATCCAGAGTACCACACAGTATTAAACACGTGTTGCTGTAGAGTATCATACAGTATTAAACATGGTTAGATATTAATTCCAAGAGTATCACGCAATATTAATCAGTTATTTAAACATAGCTTACTATCCAGAGCATCATACAATATTAAACACGGATTACTAAAGAAAGAAAAAGAACTTGCTTTTATATAGTGCTTTTCATGACCTGAGGACATCCCAAATTACTTTACAGCCAATGAAGTACTTTTGAAGTCACTGTTGTAATGTAGGAAACGCGGCAGCCAATTTGTGCACAGCAAGATTCCACAAATAGCAATGTGATAATGACCAGAAATCTGTTTCAGTAATGTTGGTTGAGGGATAAACGTTGGCCAGGACACCGGGGATAACGCCCCTGCTCTTCTTCAAAATAGTGCGATGGGATCTTTTACGTCCACCTGAGAGAGCAGACAGGGCCTCGATTTAATGTCCCATCTGAAAGATGGAACCTTCGACAGTGCAGCATCCCTCAGCACTGCACGGGAGTGTCAGCCTAGATTTTGTGCTCAGGTCTCTGGAGTGGAACTTGAATCCACAACCTTTCGACTTTTGAGGCGAGAGTGCTACCCACTGAGCCACAGCTGACATATTAATCTGAAACATCTAAATTTTTACTTTTTTTTTGTTTAAAACCTTTTTTTGGACATTAAAATTTCAGTTACCATGAAAAAAAATTATTGGATGAAACTTTTTCAAAAAACATTTTGAATGATTCGATTGGTTCATCCACAAACTATGATGGGCAACTGTTTACATAAGTCTCCACAAGGACTTGGCCAGCTCGGTCAAGTCCTGAAGGACATAGCTGCAAGACTGGGCTTGCGCAGGTGGTGAGAGAACCAACATGATGGAATAACCTACTTGACCTCGTCATCACCAATCAACCTGTCGCAGATAATACCTCTGTCCATGAGAGCGTTGGTCGTAATGACCACCACACAATCCTTGTGGAGACAAAGTCCTGTCTTCACACTGAGGACACCCTCCATCGTGTTGTGTGGCACTACCACCATGCTAAGTGGGGATAGATTAAGAACAGATCTAGCAGCTCAAAACTGGGCATCCATGAGGCGCTGTGGGCCATCAGCAGAAGCAGAATTGTATACCGCCACAATCTGTAGCCTCATGGCCCAGCATATCCTACAATCCTCCATCACCATTAAACCAGGCGACTAACCCTGGTTCAATGAGGAATATAGAAGAGCATGCCAGGAGCAGCACTAGGTGTACCTGGAAATGAGATTCCAACCTGGTGAAACTACAACACGCATATTAAACAGCAAAAGCAGCATGCTATAGACAGAGTTAAGCGATCCCACAACCAACGGATCAGGTCAAAGCTCTGCAACCCTGCCATACCCAGTCATGAATGATGGTGGACAACTAAGCATCTAACAGGAGGAGGAGGCTCCATGAACATCCCCTTGCTCAACAATGGTGGGGCCCAGCCTGTGAGTGCAAAAGACAAGGCTGAAGCATTTGCAACCAACTTCAACCTTCTTGGTCTCCACCATCACAAATGCCAGTCTTCAACCAATTCAGTTCACTCCACATGACATCAAGAAATGGCTGAGTGGACTGGACACAGAAAAGGGTACGGGCCCCGACAACATCCCGGCTGTAGTGCTGAAGATGTGCTCCAGAACTAGCTGCATCTCTAGCCAAGCTTTTCCAGTACATCCAGAACACTGGCATCTACCCAACAATGTGGAAAATTACCCAGGTATGTCCTGTCCACAAAAAGCAGGACAAATCCAACTCTACCAATAACTGCCCCATCAGTCTACTCCCAAACATCAGCAAAGTGATGGAAGGAGTTGTCAGTGGCACATTCAAGCAGCATTTACTGATCACTAACCTGCTCACTGTTCTTATCATGGGGGGAATCTAGAACTAGGGGGCATAGTTTCAGAATAAGGGGTCGCCCATTTAAAATGGAGATGAGGAGGAATTTCTTCTCTCAGAGGGTCGTGAATCTTTGGAATTCTCTACCCCAGAGAGCTGTGGAGGTAGAGTCATTGAATATATTCAAGGCGGAGATAGACATATATTTGAGCTACAGGAGAGTCAAGGGTTATGGTGGGCGGGCGGGAAAGTGGAGTTGAGGCCAAGATCAGATCAGCCATGATCTTATTGAATGGCGGGGCAGGCTCGAGGGGCCGAATGACCCACACCTGCTCCTATTTCTTATGTTCTTATGTTCACTGATGCTCAGGGTTGGGTTCCGCCAGGACACTTGGTTCCAGACCTCATTACAGCCTTGGTCCAAACACGAGCTGAATTCTGGAGGTAAGGTGAGAGTGACTGCCCTTGACATCAAGGCAGTATTTGACCGAGTGTGGCACCAAATAGCCCTAGTAAAGCTGAAGTCAATGGGGATCAGGGGGAAATCTCTTCAGTGGCTGGATTCATACCTGGCACAAAGGAAAATGATTATGTTTGTCAGAGGCCAATCATCTCAGCCCTAGGACATCGCTGAAAAAGTTCCTCAGGGCAGTGTCCTAGGCGCAACTATCTTCAGCTGCTGCATCAATGACCTTCGCTCCATCATAAGGTCATAAGTGTGGCTGTTGGCTAATGATTGCACAGTGTTCAGTTCCATTAGCAATTCCTCAGATAATGAAGCAGTCCATGCTTGTATGCAGCAAGACCTGGACAGCATCCAGGCTTGGGCTGATAAGTGGCAAGTAACATTCGCATCACCTAAGTGCCAGGCAATGACCATCTCCAACAAGAGAGAGTCTCGCCACCTCCCCTTGACATCCAATGGTATTATCATTGCTGAATCTCCAGCATTATCATCCTGGGGTCACCATTGACCAGAAACTCAGCTGGAACAGCCAAATATATGCTGTGACTACAGGAGCAGGTCAGAGGCTGGGTATCTTGCGGCAAGTGTCTCACCTCCTGACTCCCCAAAGACTCTCCACCACCTACAAGGCATAAGTCAGGAGTGTGATACAATACTCTCGACTTGTCTGGATTGCAGCTGCAACAACAATCAAGAATCTCGAGAGCATCCAAGACAAAGCAGTCCAATTGATTGGCATTGCATCCACTGGCTTAAACATCCAATCCCTCCACCACTGGCGTACCGTGGCTCCAGTGTGTACTATCTACAGGAAAATGTGCGGGTTAGGTTGATTTGGCTATGATAAATTGACCCTTAGTGTTAGGGGGGGATTAAATATGTGGGGTTATGGGGATAGGATGGGATATGTTAGGGGGAATTAAATACGTGGGGTTACGGGGTTGGTGTGGGATATGTGTATTGTGGGGATTAAAGCAGGGACAGGGTACTGGATTTGGATGATCAGCCATGATCGTATTGAATGGTGGAACAGGCTCGACGGGCCGAATGGCCTACTCCTGCTCCTAGATTCTATGTTTCTATGTTTCTATGGATGCACTACCGGATGCACTGCCACAACTCGCCATGGCTTCTTCAGCAACACTTCCCAAATCCGCGACCTCCACCACCTATAAGGACAAGGTTATGGGAACTCCATCACCTCCAAGTCACACACCATCCTGACTTGGAAATATATCGCCGTTCCTTCATTGTTGCTGGGTCAAAATCCTGGAACTCCCTATCTAACAGCATTGTGGGAGTACCTTCACCACATAGACTACATCGGTTCAAGATGGAGGCCCACCACCACCTTCTCAAGGGCAGCTAGGTATGGGCAATAAATGCCGGCCTTGTCTGTCTGAACCTTCAGTTCTCTAAACTAAATAATGGTACAGTTTTGACAAGCAGTTTGTTAACTCTGGTGATCCTAACCAGGAACTTACAGGAGGTAGATGGGAGTCTTAGAAAGAGAAGAGGAGGGAATGTGGATTTGATTAAATCACCATTCACAATTATTCATTACTGTTTTGCATAAATTAATTTTAATTTGTATATTGCATAACTAACAAGTGGATCGTACTATACTGACGTGAGGTGTCTGCACGAGCGTCTGAATAAAGCACCGTCTCATCTGAGCAGTTGACGGTGGTCAGGCTGAGAGTAGGAAGTGGAAATTACATTGCTCTGAGAATCGGCCGTGAAAATGGGAACTGTTTTTTGAATTTATTCAATGTATTGAAGAGAGAAGTGGAGAAGACATCTGAACTGGTGAGATGTTTTGGCGCCAAGCAGGGAAGGATGCTGTCGGATTTGTGCTCCTTCACTGCCAGTGTAGGTAGTAGAGTTACTGCTGTGTATGCGAGGTGATAATGGATAAAAATGGGCACTATGAGTCCCTCACTGTCAGTGATTGAATAGTTGTGTAGTGTTAAATGCCAGAGTTAAGACACTGCCACACAGTGAGATTTATTTGAATAATGAATCAGGAGCTGCCGTTTAATATTTACCATATAAAGGTGCTGTTTATTGTTGACAGCAGTTACTCTGCCTCCTTGCTGGCTGATTAAAGTAACAGCCAACAGAGACAGTCACCTCTCTCCTCTTTCTGTCCGTTTCTCTCTCCACGGATGCTGCCTGACCTGCTGAGTGTTTCCTGCATTTTCTGTTGTTATTTCAGATTTCCAGCATCCGCGGTATTTTGCTATTGCAGAGATAGTCACCTGCCTGCTATATCAAGGGGGGGAGAACAAAGGAATCTTTTTTTAAACCTAGCTGATCCACTGTGGTGTTGCTCACAGGTAATTCCTGGGATCAAAGCACAGTTATAATGCTATATTGTTAATCAGGTCTGTCCCTTTAATTCCCTGTTGGGAAGTCACCTAAGTCAGTTCCGAGGTCAATTAGAGGCTAATTATTGCTGTTGGAAGTTTCTTTTTTGGATTGGCATAGGTTGGTGCCTCATCTTATTACCTCAGATCCAAAAAGCCAACAGGAAATGACTAGCTTTCTTTTCTATTTTGTTATGCTTTTCTTAAGATTATTCAACTGTGACTTGTTGGTGTTTTATGCAAAACGTGACATCCTGGGTGTGACAAATAAGGGGAAGCGGCTGGGTGCGTGGGAGCCCTGGCCAATTTTAACTCCCGGGCCTCATTGACATCCTGCCGGCCAGCTGCCTGCCTGTAACGGGCAGAAAGAGGAGGCTGCCAGCAGTTGAAGATCAGGCGGCCCGGAGGCCGTCCACCAGCACTCAAGTAAGTCGCGGGTTGTGGTTTTGGCAAGACTCACGGGTGCTCCTCCAGGACCCAAAAAGGACAGTTTGATACTTGCTTTACAGGGCCTCTTCTTCCTGCAGACCAGGTTTCACTGAGCGGGCCTCCTGCCAATGTTCCCGTTAAGCTGCACCGTCTGGAGGTCCCGCGCAGGCTGCTTGCTGGCTTTCCAATGGAAAAACCGTGCCTGCGTGGAGATTTGAATGGGCCGCACAGCCCGTTAAAGGGACCACGCACCTAAAAGAATTTTACAGGGAACAATGCCTCCCGCTTATTTGGTAGTTAAAATGCCATTAGGGTCATCTGTACATCATAGGACCCCGATTTGCATGATGTATAAGGTTCTCACCCGATGCGAGCGGGTGCCTTGGTAACCCGAAAAAAACAGCAGCTTTGAAATCATGTGAAAATTACCCGCTCCATTTTAACTCCTGCTCCGCCTGGGTTCCGCTGAGTGAGGGGGGGAGGGAGGGGAGTTAAAATTCCCCCTATAGTGTCAAAGCTTATACTGGTGGTGGTGCTCACGGTTGGACAGACAAGCCCGTATTGTGCTTGTGCCTGTCAGCTTCACGTTGCTGGTTCAGTCTCTGTTACTGCCACTTCTGTCATCTTCTGCTTTTGGCCAGCAGCAGCAAGTAGCCTTGGGGGCTCCTCGAGCCCCGGGCCTGCGGGGATCTTCTCAGCTGCGCTCGAGGGAGTAGCATGAAGGAAAGTAAGAGCAGCAGCGGGATTCTGAGTGGCTCGTTTGTCCAAGTGAAGCCAGGCAGGTGGTGTGGGGCAGACCCTAGAAAACGGCCAGCATCCGCAAACAGTGTCCTGCACTCCGCAAACCCTGCAGGGCCTTAGCCAACTCGGGATACTCTCCACTGCGTTAGGAGCAGGCCAGCGAGGAACGAGAAGCAGCAATGAAAATGTAACATAATGAGGATGGGGAATTGAAATAAAATAGACAGTGGGGAATGGGCATTTAAAAAAAAAATTGGGGAGCAGGCCTTTAAAAAAAATAGTGGGGATTGAGAAAACAGCAGTGATTCAATCAAATAAACAGAGAGGAATGAAGGCGTAGGGCAGCAAAATAAAAGAAGAGCACAAAGCTGGGGTTCAAAAAAAATTGGAGAAGGGAAGGAACCGGGGCGTCAGAAAATATTGGGGAAGGAAGAAAAACACAGGGAGCAGCAACCAGGGCTTCAAAAAAAGTTGGAAAGCATAAAAGAGCTGAAACTGGGGCTTGAAAAAGAATTGGGGAAGCAAAATGAAGAAAGAGAGCAGGAACCAGGGCTTCTTAAAAATCCAGAAAGGAAAAAAAGGAGTAGGATGTGGTGCGTCAAAAATAATTGGGGAAGCAAAATGAAAAGAGTGAGGTGGGAACATGGACTTTAAAAATGGGGAAGCAAAAACACACAGTGCAGGAATTGGGGCATCAGAAAGAATTGGGGAAGGAAAAAGAGAGAGCTAGAATCAAAGCTTCAAAAAGAATTGGGGAAGCAACATGAAAAAAGAGCGCAAAAATGGGGCTTCAAAAAATGGTGGAAGGAAAAAATAGAGCAGGAAGCGGGGCTTCAAACCAAATTGGGAAAACTCAATAACAGAGCAGGAACAAGGACTTCAAAATATAAACTGGGGAAGCAAAAAAAAAACTGAGAGCAGGAACTGGGCCTTTGAAAAAAGTGGGGATGCAAAACAAAAGTAGAGGTGGGAACCAGGGCTTTAAAAAGCATCAAGGAAAGGAGAAAAAGAGCAGGAACTAGGCCTTGATAAAATAATGAACAGCAAAGAACTAAATTACAGTGTAGAATTTGTTATTTTTAGCAGGAAATTTAAAAAAATGAAAAATACAGCAACCGATGGAGCTTGGAGAGTAGTTTAGGCACAGGATTAGCAGGCTCCAGAACAGAGTGTTACGTAACAGGCAAGTATAACCGGTAAATCAGAATTTAACATTGAAAAATCCCATGACCACACCAGCTACTGATGTCCTGGAAGTATAGTGTGGACATCTTCGCATGGGATTCCCCATAGGAAGCATTTACATAGGACCTTTGAATGGAATGCGTAACATGTTCTGATTTTAATTTATAATTAATTTTAAAGATAGATATATTAAGCTTCATTCAGCACCGTACACACTCTGAAAGCGTGAAACTGAGAACTTAATTGATAGCACATGCAAGAAAATGCCACAGTGACCGTAGAGCATGGTCTCCTACTATTGAACCCTACGAAACCCCAGCACTAGTTTGTTTTTCCGATCTAATGATTCGATACTCTGCCGTTAACCTCACAGTTCCTGATATTGAATTGAACCAGTGCTAAATCTGTTTAGCTAATGATTCACCGTGTCCATGTTTTAATTATGTAATTTTACTGGCGCACTTCACGTGTCTATCTTTTTAGCTTTCTGTTTGGGGTGCACGGGCATCGTCCTGTTGGTGCTGGCCCATGCGCCTCGGGGAAACAGCCAAACAGGGCCATTGTTCTGATCTGGACTCAGTGTCGACACCAGTTGATGCATCTCAAAGAAATACGACTGTCACTGTTGTCCTTGTTAGGAAGCGTATACAAAAATGTTAGAGCATGTGCATCATTGCAATGTAGTGCTCATCAAAATAGGCTAGTACC
The DNA here is from genome assembly GCA_030390025.1 of Squalus acanthias. Classification (NCBI taxonomy): domain Eukaryota; kingdom Metazoa; phylum Chordata; class Chondrichthyes; order Squaliformes; family Squalidae; genus Squalus; species Squalus acanthias. The sequence continues at coordinate 69,431,807 of CM059429.1, forward strand.
AAACAGAATAAAATACAGCCAGAAACAAAATAAAGAGTTGAGGCACTGGGTTCAATTTTGACATTCAGTACAGTGAGTGTTCATTTGCCTAGCTGGGCCTGTGGTATTTTGGTACACCATCAACACTGATCCTGGCGAATTTGAGCTTAAAAGATGCACAAATTCATCATCACTTTGAGATAATTAGTTCACCGGCGCAAGGCCAAGGAAGTCTCGTGGCAATAGGAAACTGCAGTGCGAGACTTCCGGTCTGGCAGGAAAATAAAAATAAACTCTAGGCTAACTCCTGCCTGTACTGCCCTTTCTCTCCCGAGGCCTCATTCTGCTAATGTAGTCTCTCCCCTCTCAAGGCCCCGTTCAACCACCACTGCCTCTGCCCTCCTCAGACTCCATTCTGCTGGGGCTGATACCTCTTTTCTCCCCAGGCCTATTTTTCTGCCACTCCTTCCCTCTTGTAGGCCTCATTCCTTTATCTCAGTTGCAAGCTGCTCCCTTTTTGTATTTGTTTTTCCACCCGCTCCTGTGTTTCTTTTCTCCAGCTTACCTTCGCTCAGGATTTCACTCCTATACAATATGACGCTTTGCTACTTTCCTATGATGTGATGGGAGTAACCTAGAAATAGGTGTGTATTCATTTGGTCCTTTATCTAGTATGCTGGTGTTTTTGGAATGAGGTTAGTCATGGAAACTGTTGACCCTGTCAGTAATTGCAGTTATTCAGGATATTGTGGGTTTTTAAGTTAACAGGTGTCATTTTTCAAACATAGTTTATTTTTAAACTTCTCAATCAACCAGGTGTTACTCAGATACTGGAACTTTTCTCGATTCCTTGCAAGAGCCTCATGAGAACATAAACCTGTTTTGTGTTAACAATTCCAGAGATTTGTGGCTTTAAATTGGACATCAGTTAGCAGCTGTAAAATCTGAAGCGCTGGTTTATTGTACCATAGGGAAGGACCAACAGAGAGGAACTTGATTCCACTCTGTGAAAATTGGATTGTTCACATCTTCATCATTCACATTCCAATTTTGTAGAAGCAGTCAATCAGATAGTTTGGTCAGATTTATTACCAATAATGTGTCGCAAGAGTGAGGCTTGAGTTTAAAAAAAACATGAAAAATAAAATTTGGCTACAGAGGCTTTGGATTTTGATCCAGCATAATAAGGACCATCCCTAAATATACATTCAAAAATATAAAGTCCCTGGAAAATTGCGACAGGACCTCTACAACAACTAATGGAAAAGGCTTTAAACAGTGTGCGTGATGCAGTAAAAGGCAAAATATTGCAGATGCAGGAAATCTGAAACATGAACAGAAAATGCCGGAACGTACAACAGGTCAATTAGCATCTGTGGAGAGAACAGACAAGTTGGTGTTTCGGGTGCGGACCCTTCAGAACTGAAAAATAAGAGACGGACAGGCATAATCATACAATCAGAAAAAGAGTAGGTGGAAATATATGTATGTATAGAAAAAAACAGTCCAACACAGAGTTGAATAATGTCGCGCATCATCTCAGTCAAGTAATGGACAGAGTATTAAGACGTTAAAGAATAAAAGGGTATGTAACTAGCTAAGGAAGTGGATGCCTGGGAGAAAAAAACCTGGGTTCTGGTATGAAATGAAGCAGGTTTAAAAATGAAGATTTAGCTAAAGTCTGAACTCAGTGTTCAGACAAGTGGGTTGCAGGTTACCTACAACAGTAACAATTTGCGTTTCTATAGCGCCTTAAACGTATTAAAACATCCCAAGGCGCTTCACAGAAGCGTAATCAGACAAAAATTGACACCTAATTCTTGTGACGAGCTTTGTTGGAACAGTATAAAAGGTCAATGACAGAGGGTCAGAGTGGGAATGGGAGGGAGAGTTAAAGTGGTGAACCACAGGTAAGCTCGGGTCACACTTGTGGACAGAACTGAAGTGTTTGGCAAAGTGGTCACCTAATCTGCACTTGGTTTCACCAATGTAGATGAGACTGCACCATGAGCAGCTGGAAAGTGTGAATGTGTGTACGTTGAGTGAGGACAGGATCGGGTTTGACTGATGCCACTTCTACGGTTAAATAGCTTGCTGATACAGTGCCACTAGGTGTGGGCAATAAATGCAGCCTTACCAATGTTGCCCAAAGAACAAATTTTAAAAAAGGACTGAAACATAAAGAATTGAAATAATGAGAGGTGCAGCATCCATTGAACCACACAGCAACAAGGAATCACCAACTTTAGAGGGGGGGAGGCAGTGAAGTGGGGTGGGGGGGGCATTGGTGTGACTGTCTCTTCGCAGAATACATGGCAACAGTTTCACTGACATCATTCAGGCTCCTCCCTTTACATAAGAACATAAGACGTAGGAGCAGGAGTAGGTCATTTGGCCCCTGGAGCCTGCTCCGCCATTCAATAAGATCATGGCTGATCTGATCTTGGCCTCAACTCCACTTCCCTGCCCGCTCCCCATAACCCTTGACTCCCTTACCTTTCAAAAATCTGTCTATCTCCACCTTAAATATATTCAATAACCCAGCCTCCACAGCTCTCAGGGGAAGAGAATTCCAAAGATTCACGACCCTCTGAGAGAAGAAATTCCCCCTCATTTCCGATTTAAAAGGGTGCCCCCTTATTCTGAAATGATGCCCCCTAGTTCTAGATTCCCCCACGAGGGGAAACATCCTCTCTGCATCTACCCTGTCAAGCCCCTTCAGAATCTTTTATGTTTCAATAAGATCCCCTCTCATTCTTCTAAACTCCAATGAGTATAGGCCCAACCTTTCTTCATAAGACAACCCCTTCATCTCCGGAATCAACCTCGTGAACGTTCTCTGAACTGCCTCCCATGCAAGTATATCCCTCCTTAAATAAGGAGACCAAAACTGTACGCAGTACTCCAGGTGTGGTCTCACCAATGCCCTGTACAGTTGTAACAGGACTTCCCTGCTTTTATACTCCATTCCCTTTGCAATAAAGACCAACATTCCATTTGCCTTCCTAATTACTTGCTGTACCTGCATGCTAACTTTTTGTGATTCATGTACAAGGACCCCCAGATCCCTCTGTACCTCAGCATTTTGTAATCTCTCTCCATTTAAATAAGAATTTGCTTTTTTATTTTTCCTACCAAAGTGGATAACCTCGCATTTTCCCACATTAAACTCCATCGGCCAGATTTTTGCCCACTCACTTAGCCTATCTATATCCCTTTGGAGATTCTTTGCATCCTCCACACAATTTGCTTTCCCTTTGTATCATCAGCAAATTTGGCTACATTACACTCAGTCCCTTCATCCAAGTCATTAATATAGATTGTAAATAGTTGCGGCCCCAGCGCTGATCCCTGCGGCACCCCACTCGTTACAGTTTCCCAACCTGAAAATGACCCATTTATCCCGACTCTCTGTTTTCTGTCAGTTAGCCAATCCTCTATCCATGCTAATATATTACCCCCAACCCCGTGAGCTCTTATCTTGTGTAGTAACCTTTTATGTGGCACCTCATCGAATGCCTTCTGGAAATCCAAATACACGACATCTACTGGTTCCCCTTTATCCATCCTGCTCGTTACGTCCTCAAAGAATTCCAGCAAATTCGTCAAACATGATTTCCCTTTCATAAAACCATGCTGACTCTGCTTGACTATATTACGATTTTCTAAATGTCCTGCTACCACTTCCTTAATGATGGACTCCAGCATTTTCCCAATGACAGATGTTAGGCTAACTGGTCGATAGTTGCCTGCTTTCTGTCTCCCTCCTTTCTTAAATAGGGGCGTTACATTTGCGGTTTTCCAGTCCACTGGGACCTCTCCAGAATCCAGGGAATTTTGGTAGATTACAACCAATGCATCCACTATCTCTGCAGCCACCTCTTTTAAGACTCTAGGATGCAGGCCATCGGGTCTAGGGGACTTGTCCACCTTTAGTCCCATTAGTTTGCCTAGTACTTTCTCTCTAGTGATAGTGATTGTTTTAAGTTCCCCCCCCCCCCCCCCCCCCAATAGCCCCTTGATTATCCATTATTGGGATGCTTTTAGTGTCTACTACCGTGAAGACCGATACAAAATATTTGTTCAAAGTCTCCGCCATTTCCCTGTTTCCCATTATTAATTCCCCAGACTCATCCTCTGGGGGACCAACGTTTACTTCAACTACTCTCTTCCTTTTTATATACCTGTAGAAGCTCTTACTGTCTGTTTTTATATTCTTACTCTCATAAGCTATCTTCTCTCTCTTTATCATTTTTTTAGTCATCCTTTGCTGGTATTTAAAAATTTCCCAATCCTCTGGCCTTTCACTATTCTTCGCAACATTGTATGCTTTTGTTTTCAATTTGATACCATCCTTTACTTCCTTAGTTAGCCACGGATGGTTCATCCTTGTCTTAGAGTCTTTCTTTCTCACTGGAATATATCTTTGCTGAGAGTTATGAAATATCTCCTTAAATGTTTGCCACTGCTTTTCTACAGTCTTACCCTGTAATACATTTTCCCAGTCCACTTTAACCAAGTCTGCCTTCATACCTTTGTAATTACCTTTATTTAAGTTCAGGACACTAGTTTAAGACCTAGCTTTCTCACCCTCAAACTGAATTTGAAATTCTACCATGCTATGATCACTCTTCCCAAAAGGATCCTTCACTTCAAGATCATTAATTAATCCAGCCTCGTTACACATTATCAGATCTAAAATAGTCTTCTTCCTGGTTGGTTCCACAACATATTGTTCCAAGAAACCATCCCGTATACACTCTAAGAACTCTTCCTCAAGTCTACCTTTGCCTAAGAACTCTTCCTCAAGTCTACCTTTGCCTAAGAACTCTTCCTCAAGTCTACCTTTGCCAATTTGCTTTGTCCTATCAATATGAAGACTAAACTCTCCCATGATTATAGTCGTACCTTTCTTACAAGCCTCTATTATTTCTTGATTTATACTCTGTCCTACAGTGTGGCTACTGTTTGGGGGCCTGTAGACCACTCCCACCAGTGACTTCTTACCTTTATTATTTCTTATCTCCACCCAAACTGATTCTACGTCTTGATCTTCTGGGTCAGTATCATTTCTCATTACTGCACTGATCTCATCCCTTATTAACAGAGCTACACCACCTCCTTTTCCTTTCTGCCTATCCTTACGAAATGGCAAATACCCCTGAATATTCAGTTCCCAGCCTTGGTCACCTTGCAACCACGTCTCTGTAATGGCTATCAGATCATACACATTTATTTCTATTTGTGCTGTCAACTCATCTATCTTGTTACGAATGTTGCGTGCGTTCAGATATAGAGCTTTTAATGTTGTCTTTTTACCACTTTTTCCTACTCTGACCCCTCTTTCTGATGCACTCTTATGTGCATACGCTCTGTCCCTTCCTGTCACACTTTGGTTATCATTACCCCTATCGCTACCCTGCACTTTTGCCTTCTCATTTTTCTTTGACTTTTTTAATTTCCGCTCAGCATATCCCTCCCCTCCACTATTTAGTTTAAAGCCCTATCTACAGCCCTAGTTATTCGATTCGCCAGGACACTTGGGTCCCATTAGCACACGGAGGAACGTGACCTTTCTAGGCAAACATCTGCATTGTTGCAGGAGCCATCTGCAGCCCAATCACAGTTCTGTTGGCGCTGATATAAAGAATGAGGGTTTAAAGAATGAGGACAGGTTGCATAAACTTGGCTTGTATTCCCTTGAGTATAGAAGATTCAGGGGTGATATGACCGAGGTGTTTAAAATGTTAAACGGATTCAATAGAGTAGATACAGAGAAACTATTTCCTCTGATGGGTTATCAAGAACGAGGAGAAATAATCTTAAAATTAGAGCTAAGCCATTTAGGAGGAAAATCAGGAAGCACTTTTTCCACACAAAGGGGAGTAGAAATCTAGAACTGTCTTCCACCAAAAGGCTGTGGATGCTGAGACAATTGGAGCTTTCAAGACTGAGATTTGATAGGTTTTTGTTAGGTAAGGGCATCAAAGAATATGGAGCAAAGGCAGAAAAAAATTTTTTACTCATCAAGTTGTTATGATCTGGAATGCACTACCTGAAAGGATGGTGGAAGCAGATTCAGTAGTAACATTCAAAAGAGAATTAGGATAAATATTGAAGGGAAAAAAATTACAGGGCTATGGGGAAAGAGCAGCGGGGTGGGATTAATTCGCTAGCTCTACCAAAGAGCCGGCACAGGCACAATGGGACGAAGGGCCTCATTCTGTGCTGTATCATTTCTAAGGGGGGCAAATAAAGTTGAGGTACAGATCAGCATTGATCTAATTGAATGGCAGTGCAGACTCGAAGGGCTGAATGGCTTACTCCTGTTCCTAATGATGGAATATTACACTGTGACTAACCCACCGGTAACAAACTCAGAATCAGAAAGAAATGAGACAGGCTATGGTGTTTTTCAGTCAGAGTGTTGGAGGCGAGGGCGGTGGGCTGAATTGCCACTTCTTGTGTTTGAGTGTTCTTTTGATTCACTTTCTTGCTTTCCACCCAATAGGGAAGGGCTCGATCTCTGTTGTGCAGAATGGTGTATGAGGTGGTAAGAGGTAAAGGGGGAGAAGAAAACATTTTTGGTATGTGTTCACAAATCGTTTGTTCATGTCTGGATCCAGCATGCGTTCCCATCAGTCTCACTGGTTTCTACCAGCACAGACTTGTGCAGATAAAACGTTACAAGTGTGAGTTACTTGTATTACTGCCCTCACAGGCTCGGGAATTGTCATTAGTAAACACTTATTATTAAAGTACTATTGTGATCTAAAGCACAATGTCAGTCATGTCAAAGTGTGATCATTTTTCTTTTCGCTGCATCATTTTGAAAGACACACAAGTCTTTCAGCTCTCTGATTTGCAAGGATGATGGTCACTTTGTGAAATACCTGGACCGTAGGTACTTACTTGGCTAAATCAGCCAAGCTTTGAGGTATACTCAATTTTGGAACTGTTCTGAGTCCCACGTTGAGGCTCAGGTTCGGAACTGTTCTGAGTCCCACGTTGAGGCTCAGGTTCGGAGCTGGTCTGATCCCTGAGTTGGGGCTAAGGTTCGGAGCTGGTCTGATCCCTGAGTTGGGGCTGAGGTTCAGAGTTGGTCTGATCACGGAGTTGGGGCTGAGGTTCAGAGTTGGTCTGATCCCTGAGTTGGGGCTGAGGTTCAGAGTTGGTCTGATCACGGAGTTGGGGCTGAGGTTCAGAGTTGGTCTGAGGTTCAGAGTTGGTCTGATCCCTGAGTTGGGGCTGAGGTTCGGAGCTGGTCTGATCACGGAGTTGGGGCTGAGGTTCAGAGTTGGTCTGATCACAGAGTTGGGGCTGAGGTTCAGAGTTGGTCTGATCCCTGAGTTGGAGCTGAGGTTCGAAGCTGGTCTGATCCCTGAGTTGGGGCTGAGGTTCGGAGCTGGTCTGATCCCTGAGTTGGAGCTGAGGTTCGGAGCTGGTCTGATCACGGAGTTGGGGCTGAGGTTCGGAGCTGGTCTGATCCCTGAGTTGGGGCTGAGGTTCGGAGCTGGTCTGATCCCTGAGTTGGAGCTGAGGTTCGAAGCTGGTCTGATCACGGAGTTGGGGCTGAGGTTCGGAGCTGGTCTGGTCCCTGAGTTGGAGCTGAGGTACGGAGCTGGTCTGGTCCCTGAGTTGGAGCTGAGGTTCGGAGCTGGTCTGATACCTGAGTTGGGGCTGAGGTTCGGAGCTGGTCTGATCACGGAGTTGGGGCTGAGGTTCAGAGCTGGTCTGATCACTGAGTTGGGGCTGAGGTTCGAAGCTGGTCTGATCCCTGAGTTGGGGCTGAGGTTCAGAGTTGGTCTGATCACGGAGTTGGGGCTGAGGTTCGGAGTTGGTCTGATCCCTGAGTTGGGGCTGAGGTTCGGAGTTGGTCTGATCCCTGAGTTGGGGATGAGGTTCAGAGCTGGTCTGATCCCTGAGTTGGAGCTGAGGTACGGAGCTGGTCTGGTCTCTGAGTCTGGGTTGATGGAATAACATGTTGCAGCAGTTTGGAGCGAGACTCCATTTCATACAAACTCCATTTGATCCTGAGCATTCTGGGTGTCTGTCATGTGTAGTGTCTGCTTTGTCTTCCTCGTGATTAGGAACAGGACACTGCCACCTTTACATTGCAGGTGTGTCTCAACCATTTGTATTGTCATTGGCCGGATCTGGACACCCAGCCTTTACACAGTCTGGGGTTGGGTTTGCAGCGATAGTCAGGCCATAACGAGTTGGACTGATTTCTTTGAAAAACATTTGAATGGAAAATGTGAGAGCATCCGTACATGGTGTGAATCTTGATGTGGTTTGTTATAGGATGTGAGCAAAGGAAGAAGCAGATAAGAGGCTCTCAATCACACGTACTCTTAGTACTGTCATACTAAATATAACTTTAACACTGATATAATCTTAGGTAAGTGATCAGACACCCTTCCGATGTGAAGAACCATCCTTTCCAAATGGTTGAGCAGAATAAGTGTGACTGTTTGAGTATGGGTATGAGTTGTAAGCTGTTGTAAACCACTAATTACGCATAGAGAGAAATAACAGTCATGAGAAATTATCATTGACCGCAATGTGAAGTGCTGTCTGGACACTGGAAGCTCAGGGTTTGATGAACTTTCGCGATCAAGTATAGTTGGTTATATTATTGGGAATGAGCAGAACAATTCACATGTGTAACAAAAGCAAAATACTGCGGATGCTGGAAATCTGAAATAAAAACAGAAAATGCTGGAAATATGCAGCAAGTCAGGCAGCATCTGTGGAGAGAAACATAGTTAACATTTTAGGTCAATGACCTTTCTTCAGAACAGGTAGATGTTAGAGATGTAGCCTGTTTTAAGAAAATACAGAGGCAGGGGAAGGGGGAGAAAAGAGCATAAGAATTAGGAGCAGGAGAAGGCCATACGGCCCCTTGAGCCTGCTCCGCCATTCAATAAGACCATGGCTGATCTTCGACCTCAACTCCACTTTCCCACCCGATTTCCATATCCCCTGATTCCCCAAGAGTCCAAAAATCTATCTATCTTAGCCTTCAATATACTCTAATGATATTAATTACTTTGAGTTCCTCACTCTCATTAGCCCCTTGGTTCCCCACTATTTTTGGTATGCTTTTTGTGTCTTCTACTGTGAAGACAGATACAAAATATTTGTTTAAAGTCTCTGCTATTTCCTATTTCCCATTATAATTTCTCCTGTCTCAGCCTCTAAGGGACCAATGCTTATTTTTGCTGCTACTCCTTTTTTCATACTTACAATCTGTTTTTATATTTCTTGCCAGTTTACTCTCATTCTATTTTCTCCCGCTTTATCACTTTTTTGGTCATCCTTTGGTTTCTAAAGCTCTCCCAATCCTCAGGCTTCACAACATTATAAGCCTCTTCTTTTAATCTAATATTATCCTTAACTTCTTTAGTTAGCCACGGATGGATCATTTTTCCCGTGGAGTTTTTATTTCTCAATGGAATGTATATTTCTTTAAATGTTTGCCACTGCTTATCTACCATCATACCTTTTAATCTAATTTCCCAATCTACCTTAGCCAACTCGCCCATCATACCTATATAATTGGCTTTATTTAAGTTTAAGACTCTAGTTTCGGACTGAAGTATTTCACTCTCAAACTCAACGTGAAATTCTATCATATTATGATCACTCTTCCCCAGAGGATCCTTTACTATGAGATTGCTAATTAACCCTATCTCATTACACAATACAAGATCTAAAATAGCCTGTTCCCGGGTTGGTTCCATGATGTATTGTTCGAGGAAAATGTCTCGAATGCATTCCGTGCACTCATCCTCCAGATTATTGCATTATCTTTGCTACAAGCTCCTATTATTTGTTGATTAATAATCTGTCCAACGGTATAGCTACCGTTAGGGGTCCTGTAAACTATTCCCACCAGTGTTTTCTGTCCCTTGTTATTTCTTATCTCCACCGATACTGATTCTACTTCCTGACCTTCCGAGCCAAGATCCTTTCTCACTACTACAATAGCAAAATACTGCGGATGCTGAAAATCCGGACTAACAACAGAAAACGCTGGATAAACTCAGCAGGCCAGGCAGCATCCGTGGAGAGAGAAACAGAGTTAACGTTTCAGGTCGAAGACCTTTCGTCAGGTCTTCGACCTGAAACGTTAACTCTGTTTCTCTCTCCACGGATGCTGCCTGGCCTGCTGAGTTTTTCCAGCGTTTTCTGTTGTTATTTCCTTTCTCACTACTGTCCTTATGTCATCCTTTCCTTATCAGGGCTCCCCCACCACCACCTTTTCCATTCTGCCTGTGTTTTCGAAACGTCAAGTACCCTGGAATATTTCGTTTCCAACTTTGGTCACCTTGGAACCACCTCTCTGTAATGGTAATTTATCTCTATTTGTGCCACTAATTTGTCTATCTTGTTACAAATGCTTCATGCATTCAAATAAAGAGCCTTTAATTTTAACTTTTTAACCATTATTCCCTGCTATCACCTTATTAGCTGATGCACTATTACTGTTAAACTCTCTGTCCCTTCCAGTTACACTCTGCCATTTAGGACTGAGATGAGGAAAAATTTCTTCACTCAGAGGGTTGTGAATTTTCGGAATTTTCTACTCCAGAAGGCTGTGGATGCTCAGTCGTTGAGTATATTCAAGACTGAGATTGATAGATTTTTGGGCACTAAGGGAATCAAGAGTTATGGGGATCGGGCGGGAAATTGGAGTTGATGTAGAAGTTCAGGCATGATCTTATTGAATGGCGGAGCAGGCTCGAGGGGCCGTATGGCCGACTCCTGCTCCTATTTCTTATGTTCTTATGTAGAGGAAACCGCATTGTGAGTAGCGAATACAGTAAACTAAATTGCAGGAAGTTCAAGTAAATCGTTGTTTCACCTGGAAGGAGTGTATGGGACCTTGGATGGTGGGAAGGGAGGAGGTGAAAGGGCAGGTGTTGCATCTCCTGTGCTTGCACGGGAATGTGCCGTGGGAAGGGGAAGGGGTGTTGGGGGTGATTGAAGAGTGGACCAGGGTGTCGCAGAGGGAATGGTCCCTTCGGAATGCTGAAAGGGGAGGTGAAGATGTGTTTGGTGGTGGCATCATGCTGGAGGTGGCAAAAATGGCAGAGGATGATCCGTTGAATGTGGAGGCTGGTGGGTGGAAGGTGAGGACGAAAGGGAAACCCTATCGTGGTTCTGGGAGGGAGGAGAAGGGGTGAGAGCAGAAGTGCGGGAAATGGGGAGGACATGTTCGAGGGCCCTGCAAACCACTGTGGAGGGGAATCCTTGGTTGAGGAAAAAGGAAGCTATATCGGAAGCACTGGTGTGGAAGGTGACATTGTCAAACAGATGCGACGGAGACCAAGAAACTGGGAGAATGGAATAGAGTCCTTACAAGAAGTAGGGTGGGAGGAAGTGTAGTTATCGTAGCTGTGGGAGGTAGTGGGCTTATAGTAGATATTGGTTGACATCCTATCCCCATAAATGGAGTTAGAGAAGTCGAGGAAGGGAAGGGAAGAGTCGGAGATGGACCATGTGTAAATTGGAAGCAAAGTTAATGAAATTTTCCAGTTCGAAGCAAGAGAAGGAAGCGGCACCGATACAGTCATCAATGCACCGTAATAAGGGGACCTGTGTAGGACTGGAACAAAGAAGGTTCCACATATCCCATGAAAAGGCAGTCATAGCTAGGACATTTACGGGTTCCCATAGCCACACCTTTTATTTGGAGGAAGTGAGTAGAGTCAAAGGAGAAGTTGTTCAATGTAAGAAGAAGTTCAGCCAGGCGGAGGAGGGTGGTGGTTAATGGGGACTGGTTGGGCCTCCGTTCCAAGAAGAAGCGGAGGGCCCGCAGGCTGTCCTGGTGGGGGATGGAGGTGTAAAGGGTCTGGACGTCCATGGTGAAAAGGAGACAGATAGGGCCATGTAACTAGTGGCGAAGGGCATCGGAAAAGTTGCGGAAGAAGGTGGGAAGAGACTGGCCAAGGGGAGAAAAACGTGTAACTCTACTACTCCCTCCTTTCATGGCTTGCCAAGTATCTGATGAGAGGACAGCAGGTGATCTCTCTCCGGGCTCCAGCCAGTGCTGCTCAGTTCTCCCACCCACCCTGTGTATGGGAACAGCTCCCATCCTTCAGCCCCAACAAGCTAGAAGAAATCACAAATTCACTTGTTGGAGAATTTCTATCATCCCATGTCCCACCACTGCATGTCACTGGCCGAACAGTGCCACGCAAATGAGGGACACGGTGTGAGGGCGAAAACCAAAAGACTACGAGTGTGAGGGAGAGATTAGCAGACACTGTCAGTGAGAGGTAGAGAGGTTAGCAGACACTGTCAGTGTGAGGGAGAGGTTAGCAGACACTGTCAGTGTGAGGGAGAGGTTAGCAGACACTGTCAGTGTGAGGGAGAGGTTAGCAGACACTGTCTGTGTGAGGGAGAGGTTAGCAGACACTGAGGGCTGGATTTTGCCAGCCGAGACGAGTTGGGGGCGGGACTGCTGCCTTCCGGGTTCTAGTCCCGCCCCCAGTGACGTATGACGAACCCACGCTATTTTTCCTTGATTGGCCTTGTTAAGCCTTGAGAAGCTGTCAAACACTGACAATCTCTGTTCTTAGGTGAGCCCTTGCACAAAGGCTTACCAAGACCTCTCTCCTCAGCAGAAAGCAGATGGCTGCTGAATCTGAGAATGCAGCAGCCATTCTGTCATCTCTGCCGTTGAGATGAGGCACCTCCAGATCCTCAACGGTTGAAGCCTGCAGAAAGAAGCAAAGGTAAGGAAACTTTTTCCAAAACTTACACTCATCTGTCATACTTGCCTGTCCACACTTGCACCCATCACTCACCTCTACAGCTTACATATTGACCCCTCTCACCCCCGCAGACCCACTGCTCGCCTTGCTGACCCTGGCGAGGTTCGCAGCCGTCGGGAAGCCCGCACTTGCAGGCGTAAAATGGGGAAAAGCCTCAAAACTGCCTGTTAACTATCTGTTAACAGGCAGTTAATTGGCTCTAAACCCCTTCCCGCCTCGAGGAAGTGGGTCCCTACGCGACTCGGGGACCTGCCTCCCGGGAAGATGGCATGGAGGCAGGTTGGGAGCGGGGTTGGCACCCGCTCCCAGTTTCTGCCATTTTCCCGGCAGTCCCGCCTTCAAAACTACTTCCTCAGGGCTGGTAAAATCCAGCCCTGAGTGTGAGGGAGAGGTTAGCAGTCAGTGTGAGGGAGAGGTTAGCAGACACTGTCAGTGTGAGGGAGAGGTTAGCAGACAGTCAGTGTGAGGGAGAGGTTAGCAGACAGTGTCAGTGTGAGGGAGAGGTTAGCAGCACTGTCCCCTCTAGGGTGCGTGCGCACTGATCCCTGAGCTTGATTTGAAATGCCGCGCAGAGAACGAGAGAGTAGCTGGAGCGGAGGAGGGGCCCAATATACAATGGCCCCGGGAATCCAAACAGACTCGTTTGCGAGTCTTGCGACCTCAGAGCCGATCGTAATTGCAGCTCTTGAAGTGTGTGATCTGATGGTTAATGGGTTGCTGTGTAATGCCGGGAGGGATTTGGTTTTCTTCCTTGAACTTTGACCTTTCAGCGGGACAGTGGGAGAATACCCCGCTGATTCTTTGCCTTTCAGCCTTCAGCGCTGGCTCATGGTATACCGGACCTGCGCGTGCGCAGTACCCAGTTGGGCCACGCTTTCCTCAGCTCCATGCAGAGGTCAGGGGACCTGTTGATGGCCAGTGGGGGGGCGAGATCGAGGATTGAAAGGGGAGAGGGAATTGGAGGGGGGGGAGAGAGAGAGACTGGAGAGAGAGAGGGAATCGGAAGGGGGAGAGAGAGAGAGCCTGCGGGGGGAGAGAGAGAGAGACTGGGGGAGAGAGGGAGAGGGAGATGGGGAGAGAGATGGAGAGAGAGAGACGGAGGGAGAGAGAGAGAGAGGGACAGAGAGAGGGGTGAGAGTCCAGACCCGTGTAGTCCGTTCCCGAGGACTGAGCGGCGGCCGCACTTTGGAACAACACAGGTGCAAGCACAGCACATGTACAATCAGTGGTGGGTAAAGTTTTAGAAACAATAATCAAGGAAAAAATTAACGGGCACTTGGAGAGGTTTAAGCTAATTAAGGAGAACCAACACGGATTTGTAAAAGGAAGATCCTGTTTGACTAATCGAATTGAATTTTTTGATGAACTAACAGAGAGGATTGATGAAGGGAATGCAATGGATGTTGTCTACATGGATTTTCGGAAAACATTTGACAAAGTACCACATAGAAGGCTGGTTAACAAAATTGAGGTTCATGGAATAGGTGGGTCAGTGGCAGCTTGGATAAGGAATTGGCTGAAGGACAGAAAACAGCGAGTTGTGGTAAATGGCTGTTTTTCAGACTGGAGGATGGTGGGTCAGTGCTGGCGTCACTGTTTTTTTTGATATATATAAATGACCTGGATATTGGAATATAGAGTAGAATTTCTAAATTTGCCGATGACACCAAACTTGGGGGTGTGGCAAACAGTGAGGATGATACCAATCGACTGCAACAGGACATAGAAAGGCTAGCAGAATGGGCAGACAAGTGGCAGATGGAATTTAATACAGACAAATGTGAGGTGATGCATTTTGGCAGAAGGAACAGGGAGAGGCAATATACACTGAATGGCACAGTTTTAAAGAGTGTGCAGGGACAGAGAGACCTGGGAGTTAATGTGCAAAGGTCCTTGAAGGTGGCAGAACATATTGAGAGAGTGGTTAGCAAAGTATATGGGATCTTGGGCTTCATAAATTAGAGGTATTGAGTACAAAAGTAGAGACGTTATGCTGAACCTTTATAAAGCGCTGGTTAGGCCACAACTGGAGTATTGCGTCCAGTTCTGGTAACCACACTTTAGGAAGGATGTGCAGGCCCTTGAGAGGGTGCAGAGGAGATTTACCAGAATGGTTCCGGAGATGGGGGATCTTAGCTACAAGGACAGGTTGGAGAAGCTGGATTTGTTTTCATTAGAGCAAAGGAGGTTGAGGGGTGATTTGATAGAGGTGTACAAGATTATGATGGGTTTGGATAGGCTACAAGGGATCTACAAGAAATGTAACCAGCCTAAATATAAACTAAACAGGAAAAGAGAGCACAGGAAAGAATAAAGTAAGGGAGGACATTCATGGCAAGGGAATAAATAGAGTTATAGAACAGAAATCTAAAAAGATGGTTAAACATAAAGTGAGAGGAAATCCGATTTAAATTGAGTTAAACTGTCTATACAGCAATGCACACAGTGTCTGTAATAAAACCGGGCAGCTGGAGGCAATCTTACGTTGCGAGGAAGCAGACATAGTAGGGATTACTGAGACATGGCTACAGAAAAATCAGGACTGGGAATTAAACATTGCAGGGTATAACATATTTAGGAAAGATAGGGAGGGGAAAAGGGGAGGTGGAGTAGCTGTACTTAGTAGGGATAACATAATGGCAGTAGAAAAAAGTGACGCAGATATCAGCAAGACAAAAATAGAATCCATATGGATAGAGATAAAAGATAATAAAGGATCAATCACACTAATAGGCGTAGTCTACAGACCACCTAATAGTGGAAGGGAGGTGGAGGAAGAAATATGCAGACAAATTAGGGAAATGAGTAAAAAACATAGAATAATAATCATGGGGGATTTCAACTACCCTGATAATAATTGGACAGAAGAGGTAGGTAAAGGGGATAAGGGAATGGAGTTCCTACAATGTGTACAGGACTCCTTTTGAACCCAATATATAAAAAGCCCAACAAGGGAGTATTTGATATTGGATCTAGTAATGGGGAATGAACCAGAGCAGATAAGAGAAGTAAAGGTAGGGGAACATATAGGCAATAGTGACCATAATATAATACGCTTTAAGATGATAATTGAGAAGGACATAAGTATGACGAAAACCAGGTTAATAGATTGGAGAAAAGCTGATTTTGAGGGGCTGAGAATAGGACTTGGGATACAAAAATGGGCAACAATATTGGCAAATAACGATGTAGAACAGCAATGGGAAACATTTAAAACGGTGTTCAACAGAGTGCAGGAAAAATATATTCCGCTAAAAGAAAAGAACAAACTAAACACTAATAAAGCCATAAGGGAACAATTGAGGGTAAGGAAAGAGGCATACATTAAGTACACAGACAGCAGGGGAGTACATGATAAGAGAGAATACGAAAAGATTAGGAGAGAAGTCAAAAAAACAATTAGGGAGGCAAAGATGAACTATGAAATTAAATCATCAAGGAACATAAAACAAAATAGTAAAATATTTTATAGGTACATCAATAAAAAAGGAAGGTTGGGATGGAAATAGGGCCATTAAGGGATAGTCAGGACAATACCACAGATGGCAGAAATATTAAATCATTATTTTGCTTCAGTATTTACCAGGGAGATAGAACAGGTAGACATGACATTGGATGATGAGATTAGTAATGAAATAAGTGCATTTAAAATAAAAAAAAAGGGGATATATTAAATAAATTAATCAAACTCAAAGAGAATAAAACCCCTGGTCTGGATGGATTGCATCCACGCATTTTAAAAGAATCTAGGGAAGAGATCATGATGTGGAGATGCCGGCGTTGGACTGGGGTGGACAAAAATGAGAAGTCGCACAACACCAGGTTATAGTCCAACAGATTTATTTAATTTTACAAGCTTTCGGAGCTGTCGCTCCTTCGTCAGGTAAGTTAGCAATGAGAGAATCTCCCAGAATTCACAATTTAAACCCAGACAAAATCTATTCACATTATTCGCTACAACAAAGAGCACAGCCAAGACAATGAGATGTGTCCCAGGGGGAAGAGATAGCAGAGGCATTACTACTCATATTTAATAATTCCTTAGAAAAAGGTGGAGTGCCAGAGGACTGGCGGATAGCTAACGTAATACCGATATTTAAGAAGGGGGATAGAACATGTCCAGGGAATTATAGACCAGTCAGCTTAACATCGGTGGTAGGAAAAATAATTGAATCCCTACTAAAGGAGAAAATAGAAGATCATCTGGAAACCAAAAATATAATAATGAATAGTCAACATGGATTTCAAAAGGGAAAGTCTTGCTTGACCAACATTATTCAATTTTTTGAAGAGGTAACAGAGAGAGCAGACAATGCAGTAGATGTACTTTATCTAGATTTTCAAAAGGCCTTCGATAAGGTACCCCATAATAGACTGATAAACAAGGTCAGAGAATGTGGAGTCACGGGACAAGTAGCAGAATGGATTGCTGGCTGGCTTTAGGACAGAAAGCAGAGTCGGAGTAAAGGGTAGCTATTCACAGTGGCAGAAGGTGGGTAGTGGTGTTCCACAAGGATCAGTGCTGGGACCACTGCTGTTCACAATTTACATTAACGATTTAGACTTTGGAATCAAAAACACAATTTCTAAATTTGCGGATGACACCAAATTGGGGGGGGATAGTCGATACTGAGGAGGACTGCAACAAATTACAGGAGGATATTAATAAACTTGCAGAATGGCCATATAATTGGCAAATGAAGTGCAACACAGATAAATGTGAGATATTACATTTTGGTAGGAAGAATAGGGAGGTCACTTATCACTTGGAGGGTGCGAGTCTAGGTGGGGTAGAGGAACAAAGGGATCTAGGAGTACAAATACACAAATCACTAAAAGTTGCGACGCAGGTTAGCAAGGCCATTAAAAAAAAGCAAACCAAGCACTAGGGTTTATTTCTAGAGGGATAGAATTGAAAAGTAGGGAAGTTATGCTAAACCTGTATTGCATCTTGGTTAGACCACACTTGGAGTACTGCATACAGTTCTGGTCGCCATATTATAAAAAGGATATAGAGGCACTGGAGAGGGTGCAGAGAAGATTTACAAGGATGATACCAGAAATGCGAGGGTACATATATCAGGAAAGGATGAACAGGCTGGGTCTCTTTTCTCTTGAAAAAAGAAGGCTGAGGGGTGACCTAATAGAGGTCTTTAAAATTATGAAAGGTTTTGATAGAGTGGATACAGAGAGAATGTTTCCACTTGTAGGGAAGAGCATAACTAAGGCCATCAATATAAGATAGTCACCAAGAAATCCAATAGGGAATTCAGAAGAAACTTCTTTACCCAAAGAGTGGTGAGAATGTGGAACTCGCTACCACAGGGAGTGGTTGAAGCGAATAGTATAGATGCATTTAAGGGGAGGCTGGACAAATATATGAGGGAGAAGGGAATAGAGGGTTATGCTGATAGATTTAGATGAGGAAAGACGGGAGGAGGCTCGAGTGGAGTATAAACGGCAGCATGGACTGGTTGGGCTGAATGGCCTGTTTCTGTGCTGTATATCCTATGTACGGCTAGACGGGGAAAGGCTGTTCCCACTAGTTGATAGTACAAGGACTATGGGACAGAGATTTAAGGTTTTGGGCAAGAGATACAGGGGGGATGTGAGGGAAAACTTTTTTACGCAGCGAGTGGTGAGGACCTAGAATTCTCTGCCAACGGAAGTGGTGGAAGCGGAGACACTCAATGTTTTCAAGGGGAGACTGGATAGGCACTTGAGAGAAATAAACTTGCAGGGCTACGGGGATAGAGCGAGGGAATGGGACTGACTGGATTGCTCTACAGAGAGCTGGCACGGACTTGATGGGCCGAATGGCCTCCTTCTATGCCGTTATGACTCTATGACTATGACATGGCCGCTGGAAGGAGGCTAAAGCAAACAAGTTTTAGGTCCCCGGTGAAACAAAAATTAGAAATTTAAAAAAAATTCAGAAAATTGTTTAAAATCAGAAAAAAATACGGGAAAGTGATGTTGAATGTCCCACGGTAAGTTCCAGTTAAATTTTGCCAGGTGTTGTCCCCTGTTTGAAAGAATCTATCAGGGTTATTTAAATCATGTTATGAGAAAGAGGAAAAAGTTTGTGCCCCTGTTTTTACCTCAGAGTCTGAGAGAGAGAGAGAGAGAGAGAGAGGGAACAGCAGCAGAAAAAGAGGAAACAACTTCTCCAAAACTGATCCCAACTCATCGCCAAGGCTGGGGATAGATAACCTCACAGCCTTCTTAGGAAGACTAACCACTTTATTCACTTTCTTATGTGAGCTCCATTTGGAATTAGAGTTTATTTTATTATTTTTTGTTGTATGCTTTAATAACAGTGTTGAAGAGGGAAAGAGAAACTTGGAGCAACTTCTGTCAAAGTTGCAACAAGACGTGAAAGAATTTAAAGATTTTTAATGAACTTTTCCCAAAAAAAGCACTCTTTTCCGCCCTAAGTTTCGAATATGATTTTGGAAGAAACAGAAACAAAAATCAATTTTCCCCTCATCTAAACAAGTTTCAACCAGGTCTTGAAGTCCAAACGCTTTTAAAGAGGTTCTGAAATGCTTAAAACATTTTAAAATTGAAATTTCTCAATATTTGGTTTTGAATGATCGACTGAAATGAGTAGCTTTACACAAACATGCAACCATGCTGTTGAGGAGGGGGAGGGCAGGGAGGATTTGTAGGAGTTACATATTAATATTTATTGACTTTTTTAAAAATATCATTAAGACGTTTAGGAAGAGAACCAAAAAAGGGGAAAAACACAAACCATTTTATTTTGTCTGTTGTTCTGTAGTCCGAACAAGTCCCAGGAATAATGTAAATATAGATTTCCTCTTTAACGTTTAGTGGCGTGTTAATAGAAACACGAGTTATCTCATGATGTATAAGAATTGCAGGAAGCTACTTTAGAAGAAACTACTATTTGTTTATTGAGAAAGACACAGAAAATACTTCGATTAAACTGATAATGTACAATTTTGATTTGGTATAAATGTTTGAAATAGGAGAATAAAAATTGAGAGTACAATGAAGTTTGTTTCCCACTATTTAATTGGGAAGTACCTAAAATAATTCAACACTTTTCGTGATAAGAGCAGGGATTAATATTGTGGAGAATGTTTGAGAGAAAAACATTAGGCCTTAGAGACACACGACAACGCAAAATCATCGAGCAGAAACTGATAGCCAAGTTCCGCACTCATGAGGACGGCCTCAACCGGGATCTTGGGTTCATGTCACGATACATGACGTAGAGTCATCCAGACTCAAGTCGTCGTTGGCTTGTTCACAGATGTGATTTCCAGTAAAAAAAAGTAAAAATTTTAAAGTTTATCGTTTTCCATACAGACTGCAGCTTTTGACATATTAGACCCCCTGTAACCCCACCTCATTGTCTCAGTTGTATCTTGCTATGTCTTTGATGTGGTGCCTTCCTGGCTGACCTGATTGTTTCTCTGCCGAGGTGTGACAAAAGGCAGTCAGGAGGATTAAATGTAGTCGTCTGCCATTGTACGCTACACATGCATTGTTCTCTATCTATATATGCTTTGTCGATTTGTATTCCTTTACTTCACCTGACGAAGGAGCAGCGCTCCGAAAGCTTGTGATTTCAAATAAAACTGTTGGACTATAACCTGGTGTTGTGCGACTTCTCACTTTTGTCCACCCCAGTCCAACACCGGCATCTCCGCATCATGTTTATTAATGGAAGTGATTGAAGTTGGAAATATGGATACCCGTTTTTGTTCAATTCTTTTAATACTGTGAACTAAAGAACTACAGCACTTTATATTTGTTGGTTGCATTGTGATTAATATTCTAATAACTTATGTGGACGTACAGCACGTCAGCACCATAGGAAAGCTGCTGCTTGTGCAGCCACTGCTATAGTGACATAATGGATGGGCTAATATGTTGAAAACTTTAAAATTAATACAAATTGCACTAATAGATATGCCTCTTTCAGCTCACCTTGGGCTTTTCAATTGTTTGTCGATGCATAACCGTGAAACTGAGTGACGTTTCTGAAGTGTTAATGCATTATTATGCAGTTCTTTTATATCCCAGTCATTTCTGACAAGTAATTTTTTATTAAATAGTGTTTGTACATGACGAACTAAAAGCTTTTAATTAATTCTACCGTAAACAAACTTGCAGAATGGGCATGTAAATGACAAATGAATTTCAATGGCCCTGAAATTTGCCTCTCCGGCTTGCCGCGGGGGTAAGGATCGCGCGCGCACTTACCTACCGCGCCTGCCGTTGACCTCTGGGCCCACGGGAACTTCAGCTCCTGGGCCTGCTCCAAGTGCCGGCGCGCAGTGCTTGCGTGCCCCAGGGGCGTAGTTAGTGCGATGCGTCCCCTGGGATCACGTGGGCCATGGAGAGCCAATGGCAGCAGACCATCTTTCATTCATAGATTTGACAGGAAGACCTGTCAAATCTGTGAATTGAAATCGGCCCCAAAAGAACAGCTAAACTTAAAATAAATTTTTTTTAAACCATCACATTTATAAAATAACTATAAGTTAAATAAATTAACTACTTTAAACAAAAATTTAAATTTTTGAAAAAATAAAATACTTTTTAACAGTGTTAAAAATAAACTTACCTTTCTTTAAAGTATCTAAAAAAGATAAACCTGTTGAAAATTTTTTTAATTATAATTAATTAACCACTTACCTTGTTGAAAACGGGTCTTGCACCTCCTTTTTAAAAGCGCAGCTTCTTCAATACTTACCCTCCCGGAGAAACCTGAAAAAAAACCTAAGTTCGCTGCGTGCGCGCAGCCTCTACCGCGCACGCGGTTCACTTCTGAACCGCCCCTTCACCAGACCGGAAGTTCCGCTTTCCCGCGCATGTGCAGTGCATGCAGGAAACCGGCACTTCAGGACGCCTTACGGGTGAGTACACAGTGCGTACTCACCCGGCAAGTGCCGAATTTTTGGCCCAATATAGATAAGTGTGAGGTGGTGCATTTTGGTAGAAGGAATAAGGAGGCGACCTACTCGTTGGAAAATAAGAGTCTAAATGGGGTAGAGGTGCAAAGGGATCTAGGGGTATAGATTCACAAATCATTAAAAATAGCAACGCAGGTTAAAAAAGCCATAAAAGTGCAAATAAAGCACTGGGGCTCATCTCTAGAGGAATAGAATTCAAAAGCAGAGAAGTTATGTTAAACTTGTATAGAACCTTGTCTGATTGTCTCATGATTTGAGATGGTGGGGTGGCAATATGGCATTACTGTATACAGTATATGCTTTTAAGTGGTTGCTGTCGTTGTTGCAAAAGTTGTTGTTGTTTTAAAATTTTCTCATGGACGAAAAGAAGTTCGTGGCCCGCTCAGTACAAAAAAATTAGAGGAACATTGGTTAACAGACACTGTCAGTGTGAGGGAGAGGTTAGCAGACACTGTCAGTGTGAGGGAGAGTTCAGCAGACACCGAGTGTGAGGGAGAGGTTAGCAGACACTGAGTGTGAAGGAGAGGTTAGCAGACACTGTCAGTGTGAGGGAGAAGTTAGTAGACAGTGTCAGTGTGAGAGGGAGGTTAGCAGACACTGTCAGTGTGAGGGAGAGGGCCGACAGACAGTGTCAGTGTGAGGGAGAGGTTAGCAGACAGTGTCAGTGTGAGGGAGGTTAGCAGACACTGTCAGTGTGAGGGAGAAGGCCAACAGACACTGTCAGTGTGAGGGAGAGGTTAGCAGACAGTGTCCGTGTGAGGGAGAGGTTAGCAGACACTGTCAGTGTGAGGGAGAAGGCCAACAGACGGTGTCCGTGTGAGGGAGAGGGCCAACAGACGGTGTACGTGTGAGGGAGAGGGCCGACAGACAGTGTCAGTATGAGGGAGAAGGCCAACAGACACTGTCAGTGTGAGGGTGAGGGCCAACAGACAGTATCAGTATGAGGGAGAGGGCCAACAGACAGTGTCAGTATGAGGGAGAGGGCCAACAGACAGTGTCAGTGTGAGGGAGAGGGCCGACAGACAGTGTCAGTATGAGGGAGAGGTTAGCAGACAGTGTCAGTATGAGGGAGAGGGCCGACAGACAGTGTCAGTATGAGGGAGAAGGCCAACAGACACTGTCAGTGTGAGGGTGAGGGCCAACAGACAGTGTCAGTATGAGGGAGAGGGCCGACAGACACTGTCAGTATGAGGGAGAGGGCCGACAGACAGTGTCCGTGTGAGGGTGAGGGCCGACAGACAGTGTCAGTGTGAGGGAGAAGGCCAACAGACAGTGTCAGTGTGAGGGTGAGGGCCGACAGACAGTGTCAGTATGAGGGAGAAGGCCAACAGACAGTGTCAGTGTGAGGGAGAGGGCCGACAGACAGTGTCAGTATGAGGGAGAGGGCCAACAGACACTGTCAGTGTGAGGGAGAGGGCCAACAGACCGTGTCCGTGTGAGGGAGAGGGCCAACAGACACTGTCAGTATGAGGGAGAGGGCCAACAGACGGTGTCCGTGTGAGGGAGAGGGCCAACAGACACTGTCAGTGTGAGGGTGAGGGCCAACAGACACTGCTACTTAACTCAGTTCATTTTCAGGAATGGTCCATTGGTGCTGGGTGATGGAACTCACTCCCCACAGTGCTGGGTACAGGAAATCCAGCTAGTTCCTCTGATAACGTCATCAGAATATTTGAAGGCACCCACTTTTTTGTTAAAGAGCTGAAATGCCCCAAAAAGATGTTCAGGGTAATTATGGCAAAGTCCTTTTATGGTGAAGTTGCTCCCTCCAATCCTGAGCGCTGGCTTTTTGTTTGGGAATAGTTCCACAGGCGCCAATCTCCAAAGTACCCGCTCATCATGTGTAAGCCTAACAGTGAGTCTCGACGAGCTATTCTATCATGGAGGGCACCACGACCAAGCCCAGTCTCATCATCGCCTGACATCCACATGCACACACATTTCAGCAGGGGTCACTGGCTAGTCATCTGGAACAGGGCTCCAGTCTAATCTTCCCCTCCCAATCTGAAGGCGCTGAGTCTAACTGCTTAGCTCCTCCCTAACAGAGACCCCTTGCATGAAGATGATCTCCTGATGACATTTAGAGGCTAATTGCTCGTGTCAGCGCAGTGAAATGTGAGAGGATGATTACAATACAAACTTAACTTGAATATCCTGGCTGTGTTGCAGTGTTTAGCCTGTATTTGTGCACTGGTACCGAGTCACCCCAGAAAGTGTTCTTATGTAACCAGATATATACTTGTTTTTGCAGATAATTACTCCTTTCCGAAAGCTGATCTTGTGTGCTGAAAACCGCAAGGAGATGGAAGATTGGATCGCAGCAATGAAAACTATCCAGAACAGGGATCACTTTGAGGTGAGGTGGCTGAAAGCCCAGCAATTGCTACACCTTCAGGAATCTGTGTATGTGAATCAGTGACTGCAAGTGAATTAACCACACAGTACTGAGCACTTGTGGGAGAGGAGAGAAAAGTAGCGAAGTTTCAAACCTGAAAGAAAAATTCAGACAATGATGTGGTTTATATTATCTGATTTGTGTGAAAGCCTTTGGAGCATTTCAGGGTGATAAATTGCTACATAAGTGCAAGGGTTCTCTGTACCAGGACGTCATTGCAGCCTTCACTCAGTCCTTGTTGTCTCTTTTTGATAATTCATGTAACAGGTGACAGTTTCATCATCTTTTTCCCATTTTACAGTGCTGTAATTTTAAGATTTGTTCTTGAGAGTGGGCAACAATGGCAAGGCAACATTTGTTGCCCATCCCTAGTTGCCCTGAAACTGTGTGGCTTGCTAGACCATTTCAGAAGGCATTTAGAGTCTGCCATGTAGCGGGGACTAGACTCACATGTTGGCCAGACCAGATAGGAATTGCAAGTTCCCTTCCCTGAAGGATATTTGTGAACCAGTTTGGTATTTATGACAGTCAGCAGCCTTCATGATCATTTTAAGGGGCAGAAATCTGCCAGATTTATTGAATTTGTTTCCACAACTTGACATGCCTTTGAGTTGCTAGTCCAGGGCCATCACCGCTACACTGACTGTACCCTAATATGTGGAGCCAACTCAGCAGCCCTGACTCTGCCAGCAATGCCTTAAATGGGCAGCTAATTCTCAACAGGTGGTTTGCTAGAACCCTCCTGAGGCAGCTGGGTCATCATCGGCAAATGTAAATAGCTGCCACATTTCTGGCTGTAAGCACAGAGTGCTCAGCCCTCCAATGCAGGGATTATTTGTGCATAGTTGTTTTTGTGGTGTTCTGTAATCTATTTGCAGTGTAAATGATCTTAATCTTTAACAATTTACTGCAGAAGCATTTCTATTGGGAGCAGTATAAAAGGGATGTTTGTGATGGACCAGGCTTTGTTCAACACCATTTAGAAAGGCACGCAGGTGTCCTTCCTGTGTTCCCCTACTCATTTTTTTTAAGGGAAGCACTTTCTCCTATCCTTTCTGCCTGTCAACATTGGTAACATCCCCTTCCCCCAGTACAAGCTGTAGTCAATGCTCACCCTTTTATCTCTCTTATCTCCCCTCCCACCATTAAGGTATTGACTGTCACTGGGATACGATTCCTCCAGTACCTTGTCCAGGTAGCCATTCTCCATATGTGGAGCTAGACAGTGAGTGCTGGCAACTATTCAATTATAGGGAGCATCTGAGCCAAGCTAAATCCCAGTCTGAACTGCTGTGCGCGCACGCAAACTTTCCAGCAGCACTAATTTGCATTTATATAGCATCTTTAACGTTAAAAAATAAAGTCCCAAGTTAGTGCTTCACGTATGACAAAGAACAGACATGGAGGGAGAGATTAGGATGGTTGACCAAATGCTTGGTAGAAAAATTGATTTTTGAGAAGGTTTTAAATGAGAGAGGGGGAGGGGGGCATGGAGATTTAGTGAGGGAGTTCCAGAGACTGGTGTTTCTGTTGGTAAGATCAGTATCTAACTGAAAGTCCCAAGTTTGTTTAACAGAACTATACTGAATCTCCTCAATCAGCTTCCACCTTTTCCAGTGCTTACTTCCTCTGTCCCTGATGAATAATTCTAGTGATTTTTCTGCTATTGAGACTAAACTCACTGGCCTATGGTTACTTGGTTGCTCCCGTTTTTTGAATAAAGATATAACATTTGCCACCTTCCAATCCTCAAGTATTATCCAACGAATTTTGGAAGATTATAACTAATGCATCTCCAATTTCCTGTGGCCTATTTCTTTTCAACACACTTGTATGGAAAGTATCTGGGCCTAGAGATTTGTCTGGTTTCAATCCCAATTATTTTACCTATATACAGTTTAACTGTTTATATTAATCCCTGTAAGTTTTCCCCTTCACTGATCTCCAGTCTTCCCGGTTGCTCTGGTGTTGTATCCTAGAAGTTCCACCATAGTCTTATCCCCTACTATTGTCATAGTATATATTTAATGAGTCTGTATTTAATGAGCCCACCTCCTCCTTTACTGCTCTTTTTTCTTCCTGTCCATTACTAAATCAAGTGTCATCTGTCCTTTGTCAGGCTGATGCCTTTGCTGCTATGTTGAATTTCTTCAATAAACCCGATCCCTTTCCTACTTACATAGTATTACATCGTGATTATGGCACAGAAACAATCCATTCAGCCCAACAGGTCCGTTCGGTGTCTATGCTCCACATGAGCCTCCTCCCACCCTTCTTCATCTAACCCCATCAACATATCCTTCTATTCCTTTCTCCCTATGTGTTTATCTAGCTTCCCCTTAAATGCATCTATGCTTTTCACCTCAACTACTCCTTGTGGTAGCGAGTTTCACATTCTAACCACTCTCTGGGTAAAGAAGTTTCTCTTGAATTCCTTCTTGGGCTGATAGTTCTTTCCTATCTGTATATAACTTAAAGTCTCCCGTTATTACCACAATTTTCCAGCTTAGAACCCTCCCTAATCTTATTGCATACATTCCTTTGTTAAGTCATCACAAACAGATCTATCAAATACTCTCATCAGCATTTTCTGTTCTTTCCTGTTCCTTAGCTCTACCCATACTGATTCCACCTGCTGATTCCATTCATTTAGAACCCTCCTTCCCACCACCCTGATAACGTATTTTATTAATAGTTTCATCTTCCCTCCCCCCACCACCTTTTTTGTTTCCCTCTTCTTTCTAAAATCCCGTATCCTAGTTTATACCCCTAAGGGGCAAGAACTCGACTTGCCAAAAAAAAATAGCCATGGATGACTTAGGAGGTAAGAGACAACATAAAAGTAAAAGAAAAAGCATACAAAAATGCAAAAACTAGCACAGATTCTGGCAAATGGGAAAGATACAAAAAACAGCAAAGCATGACAATACAGATAAGAGCTACAAAAAGGGAGTATGAAAAGAAACTTGCAAGGGATATCAAAATCGCCACAACATTTTTTACAATTATATTAGGAAAAAGAGGGTGATCAGGAGCAATGTTGGCCCCTTGAAAACTGATATTGGTAATATTATCAATGATAAGGAAATGCTGGACATGTTGAATAATTACTTTGCGTCAGTATTTACAGTAGAAGAAGAGGATAGCATGCCGGAAATCCCAAGGAAACTAATATTGAATCAGGGACAGAGACTCAACAAAATTAACGTAAGCAAAATAACAGTAATGAAGAAAATAATGGCACTAAAGAGTGACAAATCCCCAGGGCCAGATGGTTTCCATCCCAGGGTTTTAAAGGAAGTAGGTGAGAACATTGCAGATGCCCGAACTATAATCTTCCAAAGATCTCTCGATTCACGAACCGTTCCTTTAGATTGAAAAATTGCGCACGTCACTCCACTATTTAAGAATGCTGAGAGAGAGAAACCAGGGAATTATAGACCAGTTAGCCTAACATCTGTTGTTGGGAAATTACTAGAGTTTATAATTAAGGATAGAGTGACTGAACACCTTGAAAGTTTTCAGCTGATCAGAGAGAACCAGCATGGATTTGTAAAAGGTAGGTCATGCCTGACAAACCTGATTGAATTTTTTGAAAAGGTGACTATAGTAGTGGATAGGGAAATGTCTATGAATGTTATTTATATGGACGTCCAGAAGGCATTTGATAAAGTCCCTCATAAGAGACTGTTAACTAAAGTTGAAGCCCAGGAATTGAAGGTAAATTATTGACCTGGTTAGGAAATTAGCTGAGCGGCAGGAGACAGAGAGGCGGGCTTATGGGCAGGTACTCTATTTGGCAGGATCTGACAAGTGGTGTCCCGCAGGGATCTGTTTTGGGGCCTCAACTGTATTTATTAACGACTTGGATAATGGGATAGAAAGCCACATATCCAAATTTGCTAATGACACAAAGATAGGCGGCATTGTAGTCAGTGTAGCTGAAAGCATAAAATTACAAAGAGATATTGATAGATTAAGTGAATGGGCAAATAGATTTCAATGTAGGCAAATGTGAGGTCATCCACTTTGGACCTAAAAGGGATAGAACAGATTACTTTCTAAATGGTGAAAAGCTAAAAACTGTGGAGACTTGGGGGTCCAGGTACATAGATCATTAAAATATCATGAACAGGTACAGAAAATAATCAAAAAGGCTTATGGAATGCTGACCTTTATATCTAGAGGACTAGAATACAAGGGGGTAGAAGTTATGCTACAGCTATACAAAGCCCTGGTTAGACCACACCTGGAGTACTGTGAGCAGTTCTGGGCACCACACCTTAGGAAGGATATATTGCAGCATAGGTTTACCAGAATCATACCCGGACTCCAGGGGTTAAATTACGAGAAGAGATTACACAAACGAGGGTTGTATTCCCTGGAATTTAGGAGGTTACCGAGTGATTTGATCGAAGTTTTCAAGATATTAAGGGGAACCGATAGGGTAGATAGAGAGAAACTATTTCCACTGGTTGGGGATTCTCGGACTAGGGGGCACAGTCTAAAAATTAGAGCCAGACCTTTCAGGAGTGAAATTAGGAAACACTTCGACACACAAAGGGTGGTAGAAGTTTGGAACTCTCTTCGGCAAACGGCAATTGATGCTAGATCAATTGTTAATTTTAAATCTGAGATTGATAGATTTTTATTAACCAAAGGTATTCAGGGATATGGGGCAAAGGTTGGTATATGGAGTTAGGTTGCAGATCAGCTATGATCTCATTGAATGGCGGTACAGGCTCGAGGGGCTGAATGGCCTACTCCTGTTCCTATGTTCCTGGCTGCACCCTTGCCCAGGATGCTACCACGTCTCCATAATTATTGCCACCTCATTCTGCTCTAGGTGGATTTGTACTTCCAGTTCCTCCGTTTCATTTGTAATACTCCTGGCATTGATATGAAGCTAGCTTGTTTGGTTGGCTATTTTCCTCCTCTTGGCCTTCCCATCTGCTAGTCCCCTTGCCTCTGCTGGCATCTAATTCCTCAAACTCCCTTTGTAAGACTTCCAGCCTGCTCTTTCGTGCATCATTGATTTCCATGTAAGTCATGAATTCTGGCTGTTCACCCTCTCTTTCCAGAAGTTTTTCCAACTATTCTGTTAGGTTCCCTACTCCGGGAGGTGACGCACCATTCGAGACTTCAGAGCACAACTGGAAAAAGGTCTGTCTATTCCTCTAATCGTGCAGTCACCCACAACTACCACTTGCCTGTTCTGAGAACCATTCATTTTCATGGTAACCACTTACTCCACTGTGCCATGATGTTGCTCATGATTACCCTCCTCCTGGTTCACTGACCTAGTCTGTAACACAAGCATCTAGCACTGTGTACTCACAGGAGACTCCTCTGCCTTGACTTCCTGCCTCCTTTCCTGCTCAATATACTTAAAAGGTTGAGTCCACTTGGGAGGATGATCCAGCCTTTTTTTAAAGCCTGCTTATAACACACCTGTTATGACTGCTTCAATGTAATAGTAGAGCTCTTGTCACCCATCGCATCCCCACTCTGCCCACAAGTCATGCTCTGTTGTTGATTGCCTAGAGCACCAGTTCAGACACTTAGCTCGAATCCTGATTGAGGGAGTAACTGGCAGGTATACACAGGCGAGGGCTGCTGCTCTCTGTTGAGTCATGTAATTGTCACTGTGATCATGAAAATTTATCGCAGTATGTTTGATTTAAGCAGCTCATTTCAGAACTGATGTTGGATTCATTCTGTACCATGTGACATTATACACAGCATTAGAGTAAAGGACAAAATGGTGACTGAGATTATCTGTCTGTTTTCACTATCACATCACAAATTCACAGTGGCCATCACCAGGTAAAGTACACAATTATGGCAGAACCGGACAGGGTGTGGGAGTTAAGAAACACTGACCTGACACTGAAGAGATATCAGATGTGTCTTGACTATTCCAAGCATGTTGATGTACAGATGAGCACATCTTCCATACTTTGCCAGCTGCTCCCACCCAATCCCTGAAATCCTGGAATCCAGTTGCCATGATTTGGATCCAACAGGGTGACTGGCAAGTAGTACATATTCTTTGACAGTATCTGTTAAATATTTCTTATACTTCTTCCTTCTGTTTTTCTCTGAGCAGTCAACCCAGTACAGCATGGACCATTTCTCAGGGATGCACAACTGGTACGCCTGCTCGCACGCACGGCCCACATACTGCAATGTGTGCCGAGAGGCCCTGTCTGGCGTCACGTCTCATGGATTGTCCTGTGAAGGTAAGGAGCAAAGATGGAAATGGTTTCTCATTTTATTCTTTCTTACCTGCCCTCTCTCACAGCCAATCCCGACGCTTGTCCGCAGAGATTTCATGATTACCCTTCATCCTGTGTGTCCTGTTACCACAGACC
Source organism: Squalus acanthias (assembly GCA_030390025.1). Lineage (NCBI taxonomy): Eukaryota > Metazoa > Chordata > Chondrichthyes > Squaliformes > Squalidae > Squalus > Squalus acanthias. The sequence continues at coordinate 69,462,291 of CM059429.1, forward strand.
AACTCCTCCCTCTTCCCCGTCCCCCAACCCCCCAGCATCCCATGTGAGGACTGTAGGAACTGCTATGCATTCAAATTACCGCAATAAACCAAAGACTGAGAGATGTGTGAGGCATAGTATCAATACACAGCCCTGCAGCGATGCTTGCAATTCATCCCACAGGGAGAGATGGGCTAGTGAGCTAGTGATTTAGAGAGCACTGGGTAGATTCTTCCTCATCGGGAGGGGTAGGCTCTTCATTTACAGATCACTGGATAGATTCTTCCTCATAGGGAGGGGTGGATCCTTCCTGTTTTTCTGGAATCAGGAGCCTTTTAAAATAAACTATAAAGAACTTCTTTCATTTTCACATTATTCCTTTGTCTATTCTTGTTGATTTTTTGCTGAACGTTCCGTTTGGTTTACTTACTGCCAAATTCTGACTTTGGGTTGGCAGGACTTGCGCATCTGAATGGTATGACACATTTTAGTTAATATCAAGTGTAATCTCCACATTGAGTGTGTGTCTGCCTCATTAACCAGTGCCCAGTTATGTAGCCATACTGACTGAGTGTAGCTTGCTGGATTATGTAATCAGCCTTGTTACTTAAACAAGTAATAAGTATGAAAAAAACAGAATAAACAGAACTAAAAGGCAATATAGAGTAGTTCTAATAGCGAGACTCCCTCTATAAGGGTTCCTGATAATGAGGCTCCAGCCTTGAGAGGTCCTAACAGTTCCACTCTCTCTATAAAGGGTCCAGATGGTGGAATCTTAATAGTGCAACTTTGTGTCTGGGGTCCTAATAGTGCGATTGTCTATAAAGGGTACAGATAACGAGGCTGCCTCTATAAATGGTTCTGATCGTATAGGAGGCCATGATAAGTGAGACTTTCACTTCATAAGGGGTCCCAATGGTTAGACAGTCTCCTTATAAGTAGCCCTAATAAAAAGAATCTAGGTCCCAGTAGCACAAAGGCTGCAAACTAGATGGCTCCCGGCCTACCATGGGAGTTTCTGATGGCCTTGTTTGGAGGCACAGCCTCAGCCTGCCCCAATGACAGCCATTCATACAGAGGGGCAGGAACTCCCTACACAATAATAAGGAGGCATACAAGCTTACTCAACAGCAGTTATGGGCCCACCTTGGGAGTCCTAATGGGAGCCAATCAGCAGATGTTGCCTAGCTAGGATCTGTAGTTTTATTTTTAGCTTGTGGTGGGTCCCCTCTTCACCTCCACTGCCCCCCCTCCCAAATAAAACACTTTTCTGCAAAATAGCTGTTGAAGACTCTCATCATGTGACATTTCCTTTCTGGTTTACAGTGTGTAAGTTCAAAGCTCACAAACGCTGTGCCGTGAGAGCCACCAACAACTGCAAGTGGACAACACTGGCCTCAATTGCCAAAGATATAATTGAAGATGAAGATGGGGTATGTTGTAAATGGGGAGACATGCGAATGCTGATATATGTAAAGCTGAACGAATGCTGGGTAGAGCCTGGCAATCAGCCACGGCTATTAAAATGGAATTCATCACGATTGAGATGTTGGTGGAGTGAGTTAGTGTCCTTTTGCGGCTGGAGTTGGGACTGGTGAGAGTTGAATTCAGAAAATTGTGTAAAATCGTTCATGTATAAACAGGAACCCGTGGCTCCAGGCAGTGAGCGGTTATCGGGGTGAACATAGCATCGGGTGGTTACCAGGGGGAGCATGGCACTGGGCAGCGAGTGGTTGCTACGGGAAACATGGCACTGGGCAGCGAGTGGTTGCTACGGGAAACATGGCACTGGGCAGCGAGTGGTTACCGGGGGAACATAGCACTGGGCAGCGAGTGTCAGGGGAAACATGGCACTGGGCAGCGAGTGGTTGCCGGGGGAACATGGCACTGGGCAGCGAGTGGTTGCCGGGGGAACATGGCACTGGGCAGCGAGTGGTTGCCAAGGGAAACATGGCACTGGGCAGCAAGTGGTTGCCAAGGGAACATAGCACTAGGCAGCGAGTAGTTGCCAAGGAAAACATGGCACTGGGCAGCGAGTGGTTGCCAAGGGAAACATGGCACTGGGCAGCGAGAGGTTGCCGGGGGAACATAGCACCGGGCAGCGAGTGGTTGCCAAGGGAAACATGGCACTGGGCAGCGAGAGGTTGCCAGGGGAACATGGCACTGGGCAGCGAGTGGTTGCCAGGGGGAACATAGAACCGGGCAGCGAGTGGTTACCAAGGGAAACATAGCACTGGGCAGTGAGTGGTTACCGGGGGAACATGGCACTGAGCAGTGAGTGGTTGCCGGGGGAACATGGCACTGGGCAGCAAGTGGTTGCCGGGGGAACATGGCACTGGGCAGCAAGTGGTTGCCGGGGCAACATGGCACTGGGCAGCGAGTGGTTGCCGGGGGAACATGGCACTGGGCAGCGAGTGGTTGCCAAGGGAAACATAGCACTGGGCAGTGAGTGGTTGCCAAGGGAACATAGCACTGGGCAGCGAGTGGTTGCCAAGGGAAACATGGCACTGGGCAGCGAGTGGTTGCCAAGGGAAACATGGCACTGGGCAGCAAGTGGTTGCCAAGGGAAACATGGCACTGGGCAGCGAGAGGTTGCCGGGGGAACATGGCACTGGGCAGCGAGTGGTTGCCAAGGGGAACATAGCACCGGGCAGCGAGTGGTTGCCAAGGGAAACATAGCACTGGGCAGTGAGTGGTTACCGGGGGAACATGGCACTGAGCAGTGAGTGGTTACCGGGGGAACATGGCACTGAGCAGTGAGTGGTTGCTGGGGGAACATGGCACTGGGCAGCGAGTGGTTGCCGGGGGAACATGGCACTGGGCAGCGAGTGGTTGCCGGGGGAACATGGCATTGGGCAGTGAGTGGTTGCCAAGGGAACATAGCACTGGGCAGCGAGTGGTTGCCAAGGGAAACATGGCACTGGGCAGCGAGTGGTTGCCAAGGGAAACATGGCACTGGGCAGCAAGTGGTTGCCAAGGGAAACATGGCACTGGGCAGCGAGAGGTTGCCGGGGGAACATGGCACTGGGCAGCGAGTGGTTGCCAAGGGAAACATAGCACTGGGCAGTGAGTGGTTGCCAAGGGAACATAGCACTGGGCAGCGAGTGGTTGCCAAGGGAAACATGGCACTGGGCAGCGAGTGGTTGCCAAGGGAAACATGGCACTGGGCAGCAAGTGGTTGCCAAGGGAAACATGGCACTGGGCAGCGAGAGGTTGCCGGGGGAACATGGCACTGGGCAGCGAGTGGTTGCCAAGGGGAACATAGCACCGGGCAGCGAGTGGTTGCCAAGGGAAACATAGCACTGGGCAGTGAGTGGTTACCGGGGGAACATGGCACTGAGCAGTGAGTGGTTGCTGGGGGAACATGGCACTGGGCAGCGAGTGGTTGCCGGGGGAACATGGCACTGGGCAGCGAGTGGTTGCCGGGGGAACATGGCATTGGGCAGCGATTGGTTGCCGGGGGAACATGGCACTGGGCAGTGAGTGGTTACCAGAGGGAATGATCATTTTCCATAAAATCGAAGCATTTAAAATTGAAGAGTTCAGTGGAAAAAGACAAATGCACAGACAGATAGAGGGTTGGTTTCCCGCTGCAGAACCTGAGGAAACCTTTGGAAACCCTCAGTCTGTATTTTAAATATTGGAGCTCCCCCGATTGGTAGAACTTGGTAAAGCAGCACATTTTACTTCCAATTTACAGAGGACTTTTTGATTTTGAAGAAAGAACAAGCATCTTTCACGACCTCAGAACGACTGAAAGCACTTCACAGCCAAAGAAATACTTTTGAAGTAGAGTCACTGTTATAATGTAGACAAATATGAGCCCAATTTGTGTACAGCAAAGCCCCACAAATAGCAGTGGAATAAATGACCAGATAATCTGTTTTTAGTGATGTAGGTTGAGGGATAAATGCTGGCCAGGACACCAGGAGAATTCCCCTGCACTTCTTTGAATAGTGCTTTTGGATTTTTTACATTCAGCTGAACAGACAGCTCCTCAGTTTAAGATTTCATCTAAAGGATGGCACCTATGACAGTGCAGCATTCCCCCAGTATTGCACTGAAGTGTCAGCCTAGATTACATACTCAAGTCTCTGGAATGGAGTTTGAACCCACAACCCTCTGACTCAGAGGTGAGAGTGCTACTATTGAACCAAGGCTGACACTTATTTACACTGATGCTTTCCTGCAAGGACCGGGTTACTGCTGAAAATCTACAGGTCATGTTTAAAACACTGTGCTCCCTTCTTTGTGCCGTGCAGCTCACTTTGACTATGACAGCTGGCTGTCTATGCCAATGTTGACAATTGTGGAATATTATGTGTTTCATCCATTGCTCCAGTTGCAACTCACTGTCTCACCAATGTACAATGCACCTAGCAAACCTTTTCACAATGTCCTTTCCTTTTCATTGCTGCACTTGGGTGTCAGTCATGAAGTGTTGAGGCAGAGAAATCACTGCTCGAGTCTGTGCTGGTCCCTTACACCTGAGGTCTGTGCTGGTCCCTTATGCTGAGGTCTGTGCTTTTCCCTTTCGCTGGGGTCTGTGCTTTTCCCTTTCGCTGGAATCCCTGCTGGTCCCTTACGCTGGGGTCTGTGCTGGTCCCTTTCGCTGGGGTCTGTGCTTTTCCCTTACGCTGGGGTCTGTGCTGGTCCCTTTCGCTGGGGTCTGTGCTTTTCCCTTTCGCTGGGGTCTGTGCTGGTCCCTTACGCTGGAATCCCTGCTGGTCCCTTACGCTGGGGTCTGTGCTGGTCCCTTACACTGGGGTCTGTGCTGGTCCCTTACACTGGGGTCTGTGCTTTTCCCTTTTGCTGGGGTCTGTGCTTTTCCCTTTCGCTGGGGTCTGTGCTGGTCCCTTTCGCTGGGGTCTGTGCTGGTCCCTTTCGCTGGGGTCTGTGCTGGTCCCTTACGCTGGGGTCTGTGCTGGTCCCTTACGCTGGAATCCCTGCTGGTCCCTTACACTGGGGTCTGTGCTGGTCCCTTACGCTGGAATCCCTGCTGGTCCCTTTCGCTGGGGTCTGTGCTGGTCCCTTACACTGGGGTCTGTGCTTTTCCCTTTTGCTGGGGTCTGTGCTGGTCCCTTTCGCTGGGGTCTGTGCTGGTCCCTTTCGCTGGAATCCCTGCTGGTCCCTTTCGCTGGGGTCTGTGCTGGTCCCTTACACTGGGGTCTGTGCTTTTCCCTTTTGCTGGGGTCTGTGCTGGTCCCTTTCGCTGGGGTCTGTGCTGGTCCCTTTCGCTGGGGTCTGTGCTGGTCCCTTACACTGGGGTCTGTGCTGGTCCCTTACACTGGGGTCTGTGCTTTTCCCTTTTGCTGGGGTCTGTGCTGGTCCCTTTCGCTGGGGTCTGTGCTGGTCCCTTTCGCTGGGGTCTGTGCTGGTCCCTTTCGCTGGGGTCTGTGCTGCTCCCTTTCGCTGGGGTCTGTGCTGGTCCCTTTCGCTGGGGTCTGTGCTTTTCCCTTTCGCTGGGGTCCGTGCTGGTTTCTTTCGCTGGGGTCTGTGCTGGTCCCTTTCGCTGGGGTCTGTGCTGGTTTCTTACACTGGGGTCTGTGCTGGTCCCTTACGCTGGAATCCCTGCTGGTCCCTTTCGCTGGGGTCTGTGCTTTTCCCTTTCGCTGGGGTCTGTGCTTTTCCCTTTCGCTGGGGTCTGTGCTGGTCCCTTTCGCTGGGGTCTGTGCTGGTCCCTTTCGCTGGGGTCTGTGCTTTTCCCTTTCGCTGGGGTCTGTGCTGGTCTCTTTCGCTGGGGTCTGTGCTGGTCCCTTTCGCTGGGGTCTGTGCTGGTCCCTTTCGCTGGGGTCTGTGCTGGTCCCTTTCGCTGGGGTCTGTGCTTTTCCCTTTTGCTGGGGTCTGTGCTGGTCCCTTTCGCTGGGGTCTGTGCTGGTCCCTTTCGCTGGGGTCTGTGCTGGTCCCTTTCGCTGGGGTCTGTGCTGGTCCCTTTCGCTGGGGTCTGTGCTTTTCCCTTTCGCTGGGGTCTGTGCTGGTCCCTTTCGCTGGGGTCTGTGCTGGTCCCTTTCGCTGGGGTCTGTGCTGGTCCCTTACACTGGGGTCTGTGCTGGTCCCTTTCGCTGGGGTCTGTGCTGGTCCCTTTCGCTGGGGTCTGTGCTGGTCCCTTTTGCTGGGGTCTGTGCTGGTCCCTTACACTGGGGTCTGTGCTGGTCCCTTACACTGGAATCCCTGCTGGTCCCTTTCGCTGGGGTCTGTGCCGGTCCCTTATGCTGGGGTCTGTGCTTTTTCCTTGCGCTGGGGTCTGTGCTGGTTTCTTTAGCTGGGGGTTTGTACTGGTCACTTTGCTGGGTCTATGCTGGTCCCTTTTGATGGGATCTGTACTGGCTCTTTTGTCTGGTTTGTTGCTGGTGCCAGTGTTGTACTTTGATTTGTGTCCTTTCTTGATACAGATCTCACTTCCGTCTGTGCTGGTGCCCATGTTATACTGTAATTCTCTTCTATCTCCTTCATTCAGGTCTCAATGCCACACCAGTGGTTGGAAGGTAACCTGCCTGTCAGTGCGAAATGTACTGTCTGTGATAAAACATGTGGCAGCGTTCTGCGCCTGCAGGATTGGCGCTGCCTGTGGTGTAAGGCGATGGTGAGTAGAGGCTGATGAGAGCATTTTTACTGTGCTGTGAATCGGGGCAAGGTCCTCGCATCATTGCGATAAATAGTGATTTTCTGTTGATCTGTCACTCTTGCAGCGATCTGAGCACAAAGCAGGCTTTAAATATCTTACACCTGACAAATAGAAGGAATTTAAATCAAATTTTCATTTTAAATCAGTGAACATTTCAGTTGCCGCCTTTCCGATTTGATAGAAATCAGTTCACAACCTTTTTATACCAGAACCCTTTTTGCAAAATCAAATGCTTTTGTATCCCCATAAACTTAGCTGATTGTTAAAATGCCCTCTGTGATCCCTGGCTTCCCCACCCAGTACCTCTCTTCTTCCCCTGTCTCCCCCTCCCCTACTCCCTGTCACCTCACCCTCCTTATCTTCCCTTCCTTGTTCCTTGTCTCCCTTACTTCCGTCTCTCCTTGTTTCCTGCTTCCATCTTGGCACCCCTGTGCCTCGCCCCTTCCCACCCCTGTCTCTCTGCTCTTTCCTGGCTCTGCCATTAGCTGTCTCCTCCTCTCCCCATCTCTCCCAGCCCTCACACCAGTTCCCCCTTCCCACTACCCCATCCCCTCCTCTTCCCCACTCCCTATCTCTCTGCTGTCTGTCTACACTTGCTCCCCATTTCCCCTAATCGCACTCGCTGTCTCCACCCACTTCCACTCACTTCTTATCTCATCCCCATCGCTTCCTTTCTCTCCCCTGCTTACCACCCCCTATCTCTACCTCACTCCCCATCTCTGCTCCCTGTCTCTCCCCACCCCCCAGCTCTCTCTCTCACCACAGTTGTTCCTGTCAGTCCCAGCTATCTGGGTCTTCCCAATGGAGTTGATTTGGTCTGGAATGGGCTGCAGACTTGGTGCCATTAGTATTCTTTATCTGAGCACAGATTTTACTGGACCAAGCACCAGAGCCCTGCACAGGGTCCACTCCTGGAGTGAAGCAACAGTGCCAGGTAGAAGCAGGAAGCAGGCCATAGCTATGATAGACTGAAAATGTTTGTACCCGACACAGGAACAAATTGACTTGATTTCTATTCATTGGACATCATATGTGGAAATACAGGAATGGTGTACACAGGTTAAGGGGTTTTGCCATTTGCCACAATTTAACCAAGTAATTATATTTGAAGTTATAGCAGCATTTAGCTGGTTGTAGCCTAACTCATGTTTTGGTAGTCCAGGCATACCGAGTAACTGAGTTAGAAGATCATCCTGGTCCAGTTGGAATTTCACCGATGGGAATTGCATGCACCCATTAGGAATGTCCCATCACAAGTTAGCTTAGTGAAGCCAGCTGTACGAGAGACTACCAGTCTGTAGGAACCTTGAACAGATCTTAGTATCTTTTCCCTCACTCCCAAGTTACTCTGTTCCCTGCTCTTCCCCTGTTCAGTTTCGGTCCTCCTGGGTAGACCATTGTGTGCTAATTTCTGTGCAATATTCATTGCCTCCAGGTACACACAGCCTGTAAAGACATGCTTCCCATCAAATGTCCTCTGGGGCAGTGTAAAGTTTCTGTTATTCCTCCGACTGCACTCAACAGCATAGACTCTGACGGTGAGTTCAACACCTTTGCTCCATTTATTGCTCAAAGAGAAGGTTGCCTGCATGTACTGTGCTATCAAACTGAGGGGGCCAAGCCGATTGGAGTCAACCCAAGGCTGGAAATGGGTGAGACATTTGGCCCAAGGTTTTCCCTAAAGCTATGAATGGATGAGATGTTTAGCCCGAGCCTGGGAATGGATGGGATGTATGGCCTGAGGATGGGAGTAGATGACATGTATGGCCTAAGGGAGGGTATCAGAGAGAGCTTGTAAGTGAGTGTGAAAGAGTCTGTGAGTTAGTGTGAGAGAGTTTGTAAGTTAATGTTAGCTTCTGAGTGAGAGTAAATGGCTGAGTGGGTGTGAGGTAATTTGTGATTGTGAGAGGGTCTGTGAGAATTTGTGAGTGTGAGGAAGTTTGTGAGTGAGTAGTTGTGAGAGAGTGTGTGTGATTGGAAGAGGGTCTGCAAGAATTTTGAGTGTGAGTAGTTGTTAAAGGTGAGAGAGGGTCTGAGAGAGTTTGTGAGTGAGTTTGCGAGGGTGTGAGGGGGTGACTGGCAGCCCATGGGGCCACAGCTTTGTTGAAATGTGCTGCAGCCCAGCTACCTGCTGTCGACTGAGTGGAGGCACAGGCCTCTGCTAGAGTGCCAAGTACATACTCACCACTGGTGCTGCCCTCTATTAGTGGCACAATCCAAACCAACACGTCCAATAGAACTAACAGTGCCCCAAACTTACCAGTCAAACAGTGTAAGTCATTCTGGGGCGGGGAGGTCATGCAAATACTAAACTCATTGTTTTTGTGGGCAACTGCATTACTAATTCAATAACATTTTTCATCACATTCCTACTGTTCCTTAGGGTTTTGGAAAGCAACGTGCCCACCATCCTGCACCAGTCCGCTTCTTGTCTTTGTGAACTCTAAGAGCGGAGATAACCAGGGGGTGAAGTTCTTGAGGAGATTCAAGCAGTTACTGAACCCGGCTCAGGTGTTTGACTTGATGAACGGAGGCCCGCATCTTGGGTAGGAGGTGCTTCAAGTTTCCTTAGTGCACACATCTTTATAGTTCAGATTAATCAGGCTATTGGGGCTTAGTGTTAGACAGGTTTCATTAAAACAAAAGCAGAACTGCTCTCCTATGGGGTGGGGATTTAAGGGGGGACAGCAATAGCCTCAGTCCATTCAGAGTTCCTGCTCCTGATCACTGTCCAGTGATCCCTGCTGGAAAGTGTTCATGGATGGATGGCGGATGGCGACAGGATCGGGGCTAGCTGTGGTGCACCCTCCATGCTTGGAATACCTTGCTGTTCCTCACTGTCCAGGCTCATACATGAAGCATGGCCATGGTGAGGAAACAGAGGACGGCTAGGTGCTTGTGGAAACTATATCCATCAAGAGTTTAAATTGTGGGAGTTATAGAGTTCTAATTGTGTGGGTTATAACAGTTATAATTGTGGGATTTATCATTGAGTTCTAATTGTGGGATTTATCATTGAGTTCTAATTGTGGGAATTAGGATGTATAATTGCAGAAATTGTATTTGTGGGTATTATAATAGTTATAATTGTGTGGTATAAAAGAATTATAATTGTAGGAGATATTATTGATCTAAAAATAGACTTGGATAGGTAAAATGTTTGTGTTGTTAAAGGAGAGCTTTTCTTGCAATGGGGTCAGGACTAATTTCACAGTTGATATGTTGCTACTCCATCAAGGAAGGAGGTAGTATTTGACATGTTTCTGGGTAATGATGCAGGGCAAGTAGATGACCTAAAAGTAGGGAAATACTTGGAAGCAATGACCACAATATAATTTGATTCAAGTTGATGGCAGGCATACTTGACTAGAACAAATTAAGTAATAGTGAGAGATAAAGGACTTGTTAAATTTTTTTTATTCGTTCCTGGGATGTGGGCATCGCTGGCAAGGCCAGCATTTGTTGCCCTTGAGAAGGTGGTGGTGAGCCACCTTCTTGAACCGCTGCAGTCCATGTGGTGAAGGTACTCCCATAGTGCTGTTAGGGAGGGAGTACCAGGATTTTGACCCAGCGACGATGAAAGAACAGCAATATATTTCCAAGTCAGGATGGTGTGTAACTTGGAGGGGAACTTGCAGGTGATGGTGTTCCCATGCGCCTGCTGCCCTTGTCCTTCGAGATGGTAGAGGTCGCGGGTTTGGGAGCTGCTGCCAAAGAAGTCTTGGCGAGTTGCTGCAGTGCATCTTGTAGATGGTGCACACTGCAGTCACGGTGTGCCGGTGGTGGAGGGAGTGAATGAATCAAGCGGGCTGCTTTGTCCTGGATGGTGTCGAGCTTATTGAGTGTTGTTAGAGCTGCACTCATCCAGACAAGTGGAGAGTATTCCATCACACTCCTGACTTGTGCCTTGTAGATGGTGGAAAGGCTTTGGGGAATCGAGATGAGACACTCGCCACAGAATACCCAGCCTCTGACCTGCTCTTGTAGCCACAGTATTTATGTGGCTGGTCCAGTTAAGTTTCTGGTCAATGGTGACCCCCAGGCTGTTGATGGTGGGGGATTTGGCGATGGTAATGCCATTGAATGTCATGGGTCAGTGGTTAGACTCTCGCTTGTTGGAGATAGTCATTGCCTGGCACTTGTGTGGCGCAAATGTTACCCGCCGCTTATCAGCTCAAGCCTGAATGTCATCCAGGTCTTGCTGCATTTGGGCATGGACTGCTTCATTATCTGAGGAGTTGCGAATGGAACTGAACACTGTGCAATCATTAGCGAACATCCCCACTTCTGACCTTATAATGGAGGGAAGGTCATTGATGAAGCAGCTAAAGATGGTTGGGCCTATGACACTGCCCTGAGGAACTCCTGCAGCGATGTCCTGGGGTTGAGATGATTGACCCCCAACAACCACAACCATCTTCCTTTGTGCTAGGTATGACTCCAGCCAGTGGAGAGTTTTCCCCGATTCCCATTGACTTAAATTTTACTAGGGCTCCTTGATGCCACACTCGGTTAAATGCTGCCTTGATGTCAAGGGAAGTCACTCTCACCTCACCTCTGGAATTCAGCTCTTTTGTCCATGTTTGGACCAAGGCTGTAATGAGATCGGCAGCCGAGTGGTCCTGGTGGAACCCAAACTGAGCATCGGTGAGCAGGTTATTGGTGAGTAAGTGCCGCTTGATAGCACTGTCGAACACACCTTCCATCACTTTGCTGATGATTGAGAGTAGACTGATGGGGCGGTAATTGGCTGGATTGGATTTGTCCTGCGTTTTGTGGACAGGACATTCCTGGGCAGTTTTCCACATTGTCGGGTAGATGCCAGTGTTGTCGCTGTACTGGAACAGCTTGGCTAGAGGCGCGGCTAGTTCTGGAGTACAAGTCTACAGGATGACAGCCGGGATGTTGTCAGGGCCCATAGCCTTTGCTGTATCCAGTGCGTTCAGCTGTTTCTTGATATCACGTGGAGTGAATCGAATCAGCTGAAGACTAGCTTCTGTGATGGTGGGGACGTCAGGAGGAGGCCGATATGGATCATCCACTCGGCACTTCTGGCTGAAGATGGTTGCAAACACTTCAGCCTTGTCTTTTGCACTCGCGTGTTGGGCTCCGCCATGACTGAGGATGGGGATATTCATGGAGCCCCCTCCTCACATTCGTTGTTTATTTGTCCACCACCATTCATGACTGGATGTGGCAGGACGGCAGAGCTTTGATCTGATCCGTTGATTGTGGGATCGCTTAGCTCTGTTTATAGCATGTGGCTTCCGCTGTTTAGCATGCATGTAGTCCTGTGTTGCAGCTTCCCCAGGTTGGCACCTCATTTTTAGGTACGCCTAGTGCTGCTCCTGGCATGCTCTTCTGCACTCCTCATTGAACTAGGGTTGGTCCCCTAGCTTGATGGTAATGGTAGAGTGAGGGATATGCCAGGCCATGAGGATACAGATTGTGGTGGAGTACAATTGTGCTGCTGCTGATGGCCCACAGCACCTCATGGATGCCCAGTTTTGAGCTGCTAGATCTGTTCTGAATCTATCCCATTTAGCACAGTGGTAGTGCCACACAGCATGATGGAGGGTGTCCTCAGTGTGAAGACGTGTCTTCGTCTCCACAAGGACTGTGCGGTGGTTACTGTTACCAATGCTATCATGGACAGATGCATCTGCGACAGGTAGATTGGTGAGGACGAGATCAAGTAGGTTTTTCCCTCGTGTAGGTTCTCTCAACACCTGCCACAGGCCCAGTCTGGCAGCTATGTCCTTCAGGACTCAGCCAGCTCAGTCAGTAGTGGTGCTACCGAGCCACTCTTGGTGATGGACATTAAAGTCCTCCACCCAGAGTACATTCTGTGCCTTTGCTACTCTCAGTGCTTCTTCCAAGTGGTGTTCAACATGGAGGAGAACTGATTCGCAGCTGAGGGAGGGCAGTAGGTGGTAATCAGCAGGAGGTTTCCTTGCCCATGCTTGACCTGAAGCCATGAGACTTTATGGGGTCCGGAGGCAATGTTGAGGACTCCCAGGGCCACTCCCTCTCGACTGTATACCAGTGTACTGCCACCTCTGGTGGGTCTGTCCTGGCGATGGGACAGGACATATCCAGGGATGGTGATGGAGGAGTCTGGGACATTGGCTGAAAGGTATGATTCTGTGAATATGACTATGTCAGGCTGTTGCTTGATTAGTCTGTGTGACAGCTCTCCCAATTTTGACAGAAGTCCCCAGATGTTGTGAGGAGGACTTTGCAGGGTCGACTGGGCTGGGTGTGCCGTTGTCATGTCCAAAGTCGGTGCCGAGGTCGAAATTAGAAAAAAATAGCAGATAGAACCATACATCAGCAAGAGGAATTATTTAAAACAGAAGATGAAAAGAGGGCTATTAAAGGTAAGGAGAGTGAGCAGGAGATTGGGATTATACTAAGTGGCGCCTGTGGAAGACTTGATGAGCCAAATGGCTTGTTTCTATGTTGTATCATTCTATGATTCTATCATTCTGAGAGTTCACTCATTTTCTTTTTTGGTGGAGGAGGGTTGAAGAAACAGAAGTAGAAGAGTGGAAACAGAATTGTTTAAGAAAGAAGTGAAGGCATAGTTGGAATTAAAGTCGGCAAAAGTGAAGGCAGTGTAGGAGTGATATTTAGTTTGACCGAGGGGTGCAGGCAGACATGTTTGTCATTTCTTGTGTTTGTTTCAGACAGTACAGACCCGACGACTGTCATTTTACATGCTGTCTTTTTGTTTACAGCTTGCGGTTATTCCAGAAGTTTGACACATTTCGAATCCTTGTGTGTGGCGGAGACGGCAGCGTTGGATGGGTGCTGTCTGAAATCGATAGCCTCAATCTCCATAAACAGGTATTGTGTGGAGTCTCCTCTACTAAAAGTCCATTAAAAATCTTCTTGCTCTTATTGATTGGAGCTAGATGCACAATAACAATCTGCGAATTGGGTAGGATTGATTGGGGAATGTCACTCAAGGGGTTGACGGTGGATAGGCAATGGCAAACATTCAAAGACTGCATGGATGAACTACAGAATTTGTACATCCCAGTGTGGCATAAGAATAAAACAAAAAGGGTGACTCAACCGTGGCTAACAAGGGAAATTAGGGATAGCATAAGATCCAAGGAGAGGGCATATAAATTGGCCAGAAAAAGCGGTAGCCCTGAGGATTGGGAGCAGTTTAGGATTCAACAAAGGAGGACAAAGGGATTAATTAAGAAGGGGAAAATAGAATATGAAAGTAAGCTTGCTGGGAACATAAAAACTGACTGTAAGAGCTTTTATAGATATGTGAAGAGAAAAAGATTAGTGAAATCAAGTGTAGGTCCCTTGCAGTCAGAAGCGGGGGAAGTTATAATGGGGAACAAAGAAATGGCAGCCCAATTAAATGCATATTTTGGTTCTGTCTTCACAAAGGAGGACACAAATAACCTCCCAGAGATGTTGGAGAACATACGGTCTGATGAAAGGGAGGAACTGAAAGAAATCAGTATTTGCAGGGAAATGGTGTTAGGGAAATTGACGGTATTGAAGGCCAATAAATCCCCAGGGCCTGATAATCTACATCCTAGGGTACTTAAGGAAGTGGCCCTAGAAATAGTAGATGCATTGCTGATCATCTTCCAACATTCGATGGAATCTGGAACTGTACCCATGGATTGGAGGGTAGCTAATGTTACCCCACTATTCAAAAAGGGTGGTAGAGAGAAAGCGGGGAATTATAGACCGGTAAGCCTGACATCGGTAGTGGGGAAAATGCTAGAGTCCATTATAAAGGATGTAATAGCTGAGCATTTGAAAAACAGTGACAGGATCGGACAAAGTCAACATGGATTTACAAAAGGTAAATCGTGCTTGACTAATCTACTGAAATTTTTTGAGGATGTAACTGGGAAAATAGATAAGGGAGAACCAGTAGATGTGGTGTATTTGGACTTTCAAAAGGCTTTCGATAAGGTCCCGCATAAGAGATTAGCGGGTAAAGTTAAGGCACATGGGATTGGGGGCAAGATATTGACTTGGATAGAGAACTGGTTGGCGGACAGAAAGCAGAGAGTAGGAATTAATGGGTCTTTTTCCGAGTGGCAAGCAGTGACTAGTGGGGTACCACAGGGATCGGTCCTTGGGCCCCAGCTATTCACAATATACATTAATGATCTAGATAAGGGAATTAAATGTAATATCTCCAAGTTTGCAGATGACACAAAGCTGGGTGGGAGTGTGTGCAGCGAGGAGGATAGCGAGAAACTCCAGGATGATCTGGACAGGTTGGGTGAGTGGGCAGAAGCGTGGCAGATGCAATATAACGTGGATAAGTGCGAGGTTATCCACTTTGGTGTCAAAAACAGAAAGGCAGACTATTATCTGAATGGCAATAGATTGGGAGAAGGGGAAGTGCAACGAGACCTGGGTGTCCTTGTGCACCAGTCGCTGAAAGTAAGCATGCAGGTGCAGCAGGCGGTGAAGAAGGCAAATGGTATGTTGGCCTTCATAGCGAAAGGGTTTGAGTATAGGAACAGGGATGTCCTGCTGCAGTTGTACAGGGCCTTGGTGAGACCACACCTTGAGTACTGTGTGCAGTTTTGGTCGCCTTATCTGAGGAAGGATGTTCTTGCCATGGAAGGAGTTCAGCGAAGATTCACAAGGCTGATACCTGGGATGGCAGGAATGACATATGAGGAGAGATTGGGTCGATTGGGCTTATACTCACTGGAGTATAGAAGAATGAGAGGGGATCTCATCGAAACATATAAAATTCTGACAGGTCTGGACAAACTAGATGCAGGAAGAATGTTCCCGATGGTCGGAGAGTCCAGAACCAGGGGTCATAATCTACGGATAACGGGTAAACCATTTAGGACAGAAATGAGGAAGAATTTCTTCACCCAGAGAGTGGTGAACCTGTGGAATTCTCTACCACAGAAGGTAGTTGAGGCGAAGTCATTAAATATATTCAAGGATGAGTTAGATATATTTCTTAAAGCTAAAGGTATCAAGGGATATGGGGAGAAGGCAGGTACAGGGTACTGAGTTTAGATGATCAGCCATGATCTCATCGAATGGCAGAGCAGGCTCGAGGGGCCGAATGGCCTACTCCTGCTCCGATCTTCCATGTTTCTATGTTTGCATTGGCTGCTGTTCATGATCTCTAGCTATGTAAATCGAGAGCGAGAAAAAACAATCAGCCCATCAGTCCAACTCCAAAGAGAGTCCATGTCTGATTCTATCATTGGGCCCATCATCTCATTCCTTCCAGAATCTGATTATTCTATTATTAGGTCAATCAGTCCAGCTCCATTTTGAGTCCATGTCTGATTATTCTATCATAGGGCCCATCATCTCACTCCTTGCATTGTTATAGGAGGCTATATTTGAGGGTGGTGAGGTACAGGAGGTTGAGTTTAAGGGTGGTGTGTTCCAGGTCGGTCAGTTTTTTTTTTTAACAACAACAACTTGTATTTATATAGCGCCTTCACAGGACTATTATAAGACAAAAAATTTTGACACCGAGCCACATAAGGAGAAATTAGGGCAGATGACTAAAAGCTTGGTCAAAGAGGTAGGTTTTAAGGAGCGTCTTAAAGGAGGAAAGATAGGCGGAGAGGTTTAGGCAGGGAATTCCAGAGCTCAGGGCCTCGGCAACAGAAGGCACGGCCACCAATGGTTGAGTGATTATAATCAGGGACGCTCAAGAGGGCAGAAGTGGAGGAGCAGATATCTCGGGGGGCGGGGGGATGGGTGAGGCTGGAGGAGATTAAAGAGATAGGGAGGGACAAGGCCATGGAGGGATTTGAAAACAAGGATGAGAATTTTGAAATCGAGGTGTTGCTTAACCAGGAGCCAATGTAGGTCAGCGAGCACAGGGGTGATGGGTGAACGGGACTTGGTGCGAGTTAGGACACGGGCAGCCGAGTTTTGAATGACCTCAAGTTTACGTAGGGTGGAATGTGAGAGGCCAGCCAGGAGTGTGTTGGAATAGTCAAGTCTAGAGGTAACAAAGGCATTAATAACTTTCAAAATTTTTCAGTGTCAGATGGGAGTGCTGCCTTTGGGTACAGGGAATGACCTGGCACGAGTGCTGGGGTGGGGATCGGCCTGCGATGATGACACACAGCTCCCTCAAATCCTGGAGAAACTGGAACGAGCAAGTACAAAAATGCTGGATAGGTGAGAAAATCGGTTGAGAATTCAATGGGTTTCCTTTGTTTTATTACATCAGTGGGACGTGGAGCCTGTAATCCCTCCTTTCTGTTGATTTCACTTGAATGCACAATCGTGCAACACCACATTTCCACTTCAGTACTTGGATACACAATGACTTCACCACCTTTATCTTGGGAGGGGAGAAGCAGTTCAGGGTTCCTGCTGCTGATCACAATCCAGTGACCCCTGCTGGAAAGTGCACGTATGTGGATATTGCGTGAGGACAGGATTGGGCACGGCAGTGACGTCCTCTCGCAGTCAAGTAGTCTCCTGACACCCTATAGGCTCAGACACTTGCTGATGCTTGTGGAACTGTTACCCCAGGATGGGTCAATGCTGACAAGGAGGTGAGGAGATAAGAAATTCTGCACCAAGCTATAGACGTGTGTGATAGAAGCAAAAATGGTCAGTGATTGAGAAAGAATGAAAGAATGTTTCCTGCATAAATAACAAAGCATCACAGCACAGTGTGGATGTGGCTGAGACAACAGCAAGCATTGCGGACTCCTGGGACACGCCGTCTGGCACCTTGAGTTCACAATCTCGGAAAAGCCGGCCCAGGGAATGGGGGAGGGCACGATGGTGCAGCAATCAGGAAACAACAGAGGGCCAGGAAACAACAGAGGGCCAGGTAACAGGCATTTCTCCTGCATATGTGAGAGGCTATTTACTGAGTGCACACAGGTTAACTCCCATTAGTTCTTCCAAAGGTTTGGAAGAAGGGTGCTTGCCTTCCTAACTATGAGCTTGGGAATGGTGCATGGTACTGGGAAAAGGATAATGGTGGGAGAGTAATGGTGCATATTATGGGGGAGGTTAATGGTGCATGGTATGGGAATGGTACTGGGTGAAGGGTAATAGTGCATGATATGGGGGGAGGATAATGTTGCATATTATGAGTGGAAGGGGAATAGTGCATGCTACAGGGAGAAGAGTAACGGTGCACGGTATAAGGGGCCAGGATAATGATGCATAATTGAGGGGAGCATTATAACCTAGAATGAGGCACTGCAGCTGAGAAAATGGGAAACCCACAGGCAGTGTCTAATCGCAATGTTCATTTTTGCAGATGGGGTATCATGGTTTACGAGACAAAAGTTCCACGACATTCCTCATCTTCAATAGGGACTGAGGATTTCAGTGACGATTTGGAGGTAAGGAGTTGCACAATATGTGAGTACAGAATGTTAAAAACGTTATGAGCGTTAAAAAAACAAGCCTGAAGGCTTTGTGTCTTAATGCAAGGAGCATTCGTAATAAGGTGGATGAATTAGCTGCGCAAATAGAGGTAAACGAATATGATATGATTGGGATTACGGAAACATGGCTCCAGGTGACCAAGGCTGGGAACTCAACATACAGGGGTATTCAAAATTCAGGAAAGATAGGCAAAAAGGAAAAGGAGGTGGGGTAGCATTGCTGGTTAAAGAGGGGATTAACACAATTGTAAGGAAGGATATTAGCTCTGATGATGTGGAATCTGTATGGGTAGAACTGAGAAATACCAAGGGGCAGAAAACGCTAGTGGGAGTGGTGTATAGACCCCCAAACAGTAATACGGAGGTTGGGGATGGCATTAAAAGGGAAATTAGAGAAGCGTGCAATAAGAGCACAGCAGTTATCATGGGCGACTTTAATCTACATATAGATTGGGCTAACCAAATTAGTAACAATACTGTGGAGGAGGCATTCCTGGAGTGTATACGGGATGGTTTCCTGGGCCAATATGTCGAGGAACCAACTAGAGATCAGGCCATCTTAGACTGGGTATTATGTAATGAGAAAGGATTAATTAGCAATCTTGTTGTGCGAGGCCCCTTGGGTCGGAGCGATCATAATATGATAGAATTCTTCATTAAGATGGAGAGTGAAGTAGTTGACTCAGAGACTAGGGTCCTGAATTTAAATAAAGGAAACTACGATGGTATGAGGCGCGAGTTGGGTAGGATTGATTGGGGAATGTCACTCAAAGGGTTGACGGTGGATAGGTAATGGCAAACATTCAAAGATCGCATGAATGAACTACAGAATTTGTTCATCCCAGTTTGGCATAAAAATAAAACAAAAAAGGTGACTCAACCGTGGCTAACAAAGGAAATTAGGGATAGCATAAGATCCAAGGAGAGGACATATAAATTGGCCAGAAAAAGCAGTAAACCTGAGGATTGGGAGCAGTTTAGGATTCAGCAAAGAAGGACAAAGGGATTAATTAAGAGGGGGAAAATAAGAGTATGAGAGTAAGCTTGCAGGTAACATAAAAACTGACTGTAAAAGCTTTTATAGATATGTGAAGAGAAAAAGATTGGTGAAGTCAAGCGTAGGTCCCTTGCAGTCAGAATCAAGGGAATTTATAATGGGGAACAAAGAAATGGCAGACCAATTAAATACATACTTTGGGTTCTGTCTTCACAAAGGAGGACACAAATAACCTCCCAGAGATGTCGGGGAACATAGGGTCTAATGAGAGGGAGGAACTGAAAGAAATCAGTATTTGTAGGGAAATAGTGTTAGGGTAATTGACGGGATTGAAGGCCGATAAATCCCCAGGGCCTGATAATCTACATCCTAGGGTACTTAAGGAAGTGGCCCTAGAAATAGTAGATGCATTGCTGATCATCTTCCAAAATTCGATAGACTCTGGAACAGTACCCATGGATTGGAGGGTAGCTAATGTTACCCCACTATTCAAAAAAGGTGGTAGAGAGAAAACGGGGAATTATAGACCGGTAAGCCTGACATCGGTAGTGGGGAAAATGCTAGAGTCCATTATAAAAGATGTAATAGCTGAGCACTTGGAAAACAATGACAGGATCGGACAAAGTCAACATGGATTTACAAAAGGTAAATCGTGCTCGACTAATCTACTGGAATTTTTTGAGGATGTAACTGGTAAAATAGATAAGGGAGAACCAGTGGATATGGTGTATTTGGACTTTCAGAAGGCTTTCGATAAGGTCCCGCATAAGAGATTAGCGTGCAAAGTTAAAGCACATGGGATTGGGGGTAAGGTACTGTCTTGGATAGAGAACTGGTTGGCAGACAGAAAGCAAAGAGTTGGAATAAATAGGTCTTTTTCCGAGTGGCAGGCAGTGACTAGTGGGGTACCGCAGGGATCGGTCCTAGGACCCCAGCTATTCACAATATATATTAATGATCTAGACGAGGGAATTGGATGTAATATCTCCAAGTTTGCAGACGACACAAAACTGGGTGGGAGTGTGTGCCATGAGGAGGATGCCGAGAAACTCCAGTATGATTTGGACAGGTTGGGTGATTGGGCAGAAGCATGGCAGATGCAATATAATGTGGATAAATGCGAGGTTATCCACTTTGGTGTCAAAAACAGGAAGGCAGATTATTATCTGAATGGCAATAGATTGGGAGAAGGGGAAGTGCAACGAGACCTGGGTGTCCTTGTGCACCAGTCGCTGAAGGTAAGCATGCAGGTGCAGCAGGCGGTTAAGAAGGCAAATGGTATGTTGGCCTTCGTAGCGAAAGGGTTCGAGTACAGGAACAAGGATGTCTTGCTGCAGTTGTACAGGGCCTTGGTGAGACCACATCTTGAGTATTGTGTGCAGTTTTGGTCGCCTTATCCGAGGAAGGATGTTCTTGCTATGGAGGGAGTGCAGCGAAGATTCACCAGGCTGATACCTGGGATGGCAGGAATGACGTATGAGGAGAGATTGGGTCGATTGGGCTTATACTCGCTGGAGTTTAGAAGAATGAGAGGGGATCTCATTGAAACTTATAAAATTCGAACAGGACTAGACAGACTAAATGCAGGAAGGATGTTCCCGATGGCGGGGGAGTCCAGACCAGGGGTCACAGTCTAAGGATAAGGGGTAAGCCATTTAGGACTGAGATGAGGAAGAATTTCTTCACCCAGAGAGTGGTGAACCTGTGGAATTCTCTACCACAGAAGGCAGTAGAGGTCAATTCATTAAATATATTCAAGAAGGAGTTAGATATATTTCTTAAAGCTAAAGGGATCAAGGGATATGGGGAGAAGGCAAGGACAGGGTACTGAATTTGGATGATCAGCCATGATCTCAT
The DNA here is from genome assembly GCA_030390025.1 of Squalus acanthias. Lineage (NCBI taxonomy): Eukaryota > Metazoa > Chordata > Chondrichthyes > Squaliformes > Squalidae > Squalus > Squalus acanthias. The sequence goes on from CM059429.1 coordinate 69,483,148, forward strand.
TGAATGGCGTAGCAAGCTCAAGGGGCTGAATGGCCTGCTCCTGTTCCTATCTTCTATGTTTCTACAATGCATTAAAAACAATTGTCAGGTAATGTTAGGGTCAAGCTCGCACCATGGATGTGAAGCTAAGTAATCTAGTCAGTCTTCAAACACTGTCCATCCAACAGTATTATGGAATGGTGGGGGGCAAATGCATTTCTTTATTCACAGATAAACTCTCAATTAGGGGCGGAGTTGGTTTGCGACACTGGCAGGTTTCCTCTTAGTTCTTTTCCCCGAGCCCCACCCTATCTCTGTATAGCTACAGGGCTCATCTTCCATATATATCACAGTTGGTAGGGTTTTAAAGAACATTTTTTGTGTGGTGATAAAAAGGAATGCAACAAATGCTGAAAATCTGAGAAGATTAAGGGAAGATTTGATAGATGTTCAAAATGATAAAAGGTACAGATCAGCCATGATCAGATTGAATGGTGGAATAGTTTCGAGGGGCTGAATGGCCTATTGCTATTCCGATGTTCCTTCCTTTGTTCCTGGACAAGGTAAACAAAGGCTTTTTCATTTTGTGCAAAGTTGAATAGGCTGGATTGTGAGGGTGACTGATTTAACTCTCGTTTTGTGCCCAACTTTCCTCAGGTACAGCAGATTTCATTCTACGAGGATTCGGTCGCTGCACACCTGTCAAAAATCCTGACATCAGATCAGCATTCGGTGGTAATATCATCAGCAAAGTGAGTAACGTGCAATAACAAGCACCTGGACTACTGCGAGGACATTACGTTTACAAGTCTAAGTGGTTTCAACTATTCCTTCCTAAACTCTTCTCAATATTTTATCTGGCTACAACTCCTCTTCCTCCGATCTCACTCTTAAAGTAGACCAGACTATAAAATTTGTGCCTTTTTTACAATTAGAGCAGCAACACTGTTCTGTATGCTGAAGCAACAACTGCTGAAACCTGTGGAACCAAAAATTATATGAAATAAGTAGATGCAAAATGAATGTTTTTAGTGCACGGCTATTTTGTCATCAAGAACAGCTAAGCTTTCTTGAACTACGCAACCAAGGTCAGATGAAATGCAATAATAACAAAAAAATTGCTGTAGATACATAACTAAATATATAAAACTGGAAGTTGAGGAAGTGCTGTTGAATGCTGTAAAACATAACTAAATATATAAAACTGGAAGTTGAGGAAGTGCTGTTGAATGCTGTAAATCATAGCAGTTTTCAGCAGTCAGGGGTGTGGCTTCTGAACCTCTAGTGCAGCCCACCAGTCGCTCTAATTCAACAAGGGTCATATGGTCAGCAGTGACCAATCACAAATCGGGACACAAAAAGAAACATAGATGGTAGTTGGGTCACGGTAGGTTTAGCGTGATGAAAACCAGCAGAGCCATCGAGGGGATGCCAGCATGTGGCACAAGCTGAGTGCACCAAGGTGCTGATCTCTGCTTTGATCATCTACTTTCTCCTTGCAGGGTGCTTTGTGAAACAGTTAAAGATTTTGTTGCCCGGGTCGGGAAGGCTTATGAAAGGACGACAGAGAACTGTGAAGAATCTGAGACTATGGCAAGAAAGGTATGCAGGAAGAGCTGCACTGTCAGCCGCTTACCTTTTTTTCCCTTCCGTTTTCTCTCCTGGTGGCACTGACTCTTTGCTGGGATACAGTTCCACAGGCACCGACACCCCACTCTCTGAGACCTCACCCTAGTGGCCCATTCTTCACGCGTAAGACGAGACAGTGAATGTCAGTGTGCTATTCAACTGTGGACAGTTTATTCTTTTCCCTAGTCTCAGTGCTTTGCATTTGTCCACATTAAATGTCACTTGCCACTCCAGCTCAATTTCCCACCGATCAAGATCCGTTCTGACGAAAGGTCTTCGACCTGAAACGTTAACTCTGTTTCTCTCTCCACGGATGCTGCCTGGCCTGCTGAGTTTTTCCAGCGTTTTCTGTTGTTATTTCGGATTTCCAGCATCCGCAGTATTTTGCTATCCCTTTATATTTGGTTGGCTTCTAACCTATTGTTTGAAACCTCCTCCCACCCCAGTTTGTTGTCATCTGCTAACGTTTCTATGCCTAGCTCCAAATCATTTATGTACACTGTAAAAAGCAATGACTGTATCTCTGATCCCCGTGACACCCCACTGGTGATCCTCTGCCATGTTGACGCAGCTCCTTTCCAATCAGCTCTGGTTTAGCCAATTTTCAGTCCACCTCACCAGCTTACCTCCTCCAACACGCTTCCCGACCTTGTGGACTAATCACCGTGGGGCACGGTATCAAAAGCCTTTGCTGAAATCTAAATATATCACATCCACAGAATTTCCATTACCAACAAGGTCTGTCATTTCTCTAAGAACTTCAGTAAATTTGTTCAGCGAGATCTCCCATAAATTCATGCTGACTCCCTCTTACTGTACCATACCTATCTCAATGTTTCATTATCCCCTGTTTAAGGATGCCTTCTAATACTTTACCCACAACAGATGTTAGGCTCACTGACCTGTAGTAGATGCCCTTGGTCATTTAATATATTACCTTTGGGATCTTTTAGTGGTCCCACTGTTTCCTTTTCTCCCTACTTGCTGCGAATATCTTTCTAGAAATACTTGACATGTCTTTAGTAGTCCTTGCTACCCTAACCTCATTTTCTATTTTAGTTCTTGTGACCAGCCTCATAACCTTCATTCTCTTGTTTTTATATTGATTTCACGCTAGCCTTAGCTTTATACTTTATGAACAATCTTGTCTTTATCCTTCCATTTTTTCTCACGTTGATCTTTTCCTTTTCTTAGTGGTATGCATTGTTCTGTGCTCTGTAGAATATTTCTGAACAAGAGCCACTTTTCTTCCGTACTTTTCCCCTCTAACAATCCAGTCCACCCTCATCCCCTCATAATCTGCCTTTCTAAAGTTGAATGTTTCTATTGTACTCATTATTTTGTCCATCATAAGCCTAAACTTAAACTGCACCATATTGTGGTCTCTGACTGTGATCTGCTCTACTACCTCTTAGTATTTAACATCAGGTCCACTAGCATCCCTGCTCACGTGGGTTCCTTGACCAATTATGCCATGTTCAGTCCATTAAGTCAAGGACCATGATTTCACTATAATTGTCCCCTTTAAAGACTTCTCAGTCTATCCCTGGTAAATTGATGTCACCCATAATAACTGCATCTGTTGCAGTATGTCATTATTGGATCTCACTAGAGACTTCCTGATCCAATTCCTCCTCCTGACATGGTGGCTCCCAGCAGATGCCTACAGTTAGTTTTCTTCCTGTCATGTCTCCCATCCCACAAGGTTTCCATCTTATCCGCACCCGGTCTAGATAGGTCCAGCTCCGTTACAATTTCTTTTACACATAAACTGCTACACCCCTGCCAGTTTGTCTTTTCAATCAAAGTAATCTGTATCCCTGTACATTTAGCCAACCTGTATCATTGTTCAACCAGATCTTTGTGATGCATCTGATATCACAGCTTCACTCTCCTGCAAGAAATTCCAAATCTTCCATTTTATTCCAAACACTCCTGGCACTTAAATGTAGAACTTTGAGGCATTAATTTCTCCCACTCCCTATAATGATGTGTTCATTTATTTTTCAATTATTTCCTGTATGGTCATACCCGTATGCACCTCATGCTTACTACTGTTATCAGTGTCAGCACCTCAACCATCAGCTACCAGCACCTGCTCTATACCATAAGATCTTCTCTACATCCATCACTCTTTATTTTCACAGTAGGAGGCCATTCTGATATATTGTTCCCTTAATTGCAGTGTTCTGTCCTAAAAGAAAAACTGGACTCGCTGCTCAAAACGCTCAGTGATGAATCCCAGGCAACATCATCCCTACCAAACCCACCGCCCACAATTGCAGAAGAGCAGGAAGATGGCGAGACAACCAGTATCATGTGCGACCTTGCCGAGGACAGGCCGGCCTGTTCCCCTAGACCGCAGATATTCCGCCCGAGGGAGCAACTCATGTTGCGAGCAAATAGCTTGAAAAAGGCGATTCGACAGATCATAGAGCATGCGGAGAAAGGTGAGAAATCAGCAGCAGCTCACTGCATGGCTACTGGAGTCATTGTGTAGATATGGCCAGGCATCAGGTACCCTAACCAGTTTGTACATGGATCCCAAGCCCTAGTTCTGTTGAATTAAAGACTAACAGCAGCCAAGATGAAAGATGATGCACTGTAACGTTCACATCTCTTCCTTTGATTGCTAAAACATTACAGGTTTAGTCTCGGGTCCTACCAGACTGAATTCTCCACAGAAATGTGGCTCCTAAATCAACCAACATTTTAAATACAACAACGCAACATTATTTATTAATGTATCTATGTGTGTCAGAGCAGTAACACGCACTGTGAGAAGGGAGTCTGGCCACATACTGGGACATTGTGAAGACCTCATAGTCAATTTTAGTTTTGTTATTGAATAGGTTACATTATGGTGTGTGTTCTCTCTGCCCTGTCTAGCTGTGGATGAACAGAACGCACAGACACAGGATCAGGACGCTTACACCTTTGGTCTTTGCTCTGAGGAAGAAGGGAGAGAATCCCAAAACGAAGACAAGATCTCACTGCACTCCTCATATAGCACCAACATTAAAGGAAGGGTCTACCGGAAAGGTACTGAGCCTTGATGTTTGCTCGAAACCTCTGATAAGGTACAGTCTATGCATAGGCACAGTTGACATAGTGATTAGAGGTTTCCCACGTCCTCTTCCATTGAAGCATTTGGTGCGGGTCTGTGCCCACAAGTTGGCACAGGTTCCAGGTTTGCAGGGGAAGCATGGAGCTGTTCCAAGAGAAATGGAGAAAGGAAACAATGGGGAAACAAGGAGGAATGGAAGAGAGAAGGAACAAGAGAAAAAAAGAGAGGGGGATAGAGAGAGAGTGAGAGAGGAGGATCGTGAGAGGAATGAGAGAGAGAGCAGAGAAGTGAGAGGGAACCCCAGGACCATAATCGCTATGTCTTAAGAATGGGCTATTATTAGCACTAAGTGAGGCCTGTACACAGGAGAGGCATTTAAAAAGGTGTGGGACAGGAGTGGCAGTGGGGCAGGACCAGCACTAATTGAGGTGTGGGTTAGGATGGGTATGGATCAAGGTTTGGGGGTAAGGTGACAGTGAACAAGGCCAGTGTCTTGGGACGTGGTGGAGCACTGAGAAGAGCCTGAGGTTAAGGGTGCCATCGAACGAGGCCTTTGGGCAAAAGTGCAACTGACTGAGGACTGGTGTCAGAAGTAGCACTGACCGAGGACTGGGAGCAGGAGCCGCACTGATCAAGGTCTGGGGACAGGAGTGCCACTGACTAAGATCAATGCAGAATGGCATTGACCAAGGTCTTGGGACAAGGTTGACACCGAGCAATGTCTGGGGCTAGGAGTAGCACTGACTGAACTCCAGGGAGGGAAGAGACACTGACCGAGGTCTTGGGACAAGGGCAGTGCCGATCATTGTCTGGGGACAGAAGTGGCACTGACCAAGGTCTGAGGGTAGGAATGGCACTGACCAAGGTCTGGGAGCAGAAATGGCACTGATCTTGGTTTGGTGTGTCTGCCTTTTTACCTGAAGAATCTTGGACAGTGCAGGGGAGTAACAGGAAAATAAATAAAATCGGAAAAAAGAACTTGACATTTTACAAATGATTCTAACTTGGAAACTGGAAGCATAAAACCCAGTATTTGGTTTTAGTTTCTCTAGGCTGCTGCCTGTTCTATACTGTGTTCTGAGGTGACTCTACAACAAGTTCTCAAAATAAAGGAACATACAAATGAGCAGATACTGGTGACATTTGCATTTAAGGTTTATGTCACGCTTCATTGAGATGGTCAGTCAAATTTGTTTGTTTGGGGTCATTTCATGGTTACAGTCATCAAATGTTTCTTGTGAATTTTTGCATTTCTGAAGGGCGCTGCTTTTAGCTGTAAGGATCGTTCGATTGTCTGTATGGGTAACTCTTGCGGAATAGTTATGAGGATTCTCATTCAGTAGAAGCCAGCGGAAAGTAACTGGAGACTGTTGTGCTGTCCTCATTGCAGTGCCAAAGTCACCCTGCGAGAGGAGGATCAGTAAAGGAAGCTTGTCCATCAGCAGCTCCTCCTCGCTTCCTACTCCAACAGGAAATCGAGACAACTTGCCAATGCTTAACTCCAAGATTCTTTACCCAAGTAAGTGATGGGATTAAACTTTATCAGCAGTGACACAGGGACCCCTAGTGGCTGAGTGAGTGGGAGCACTTCCTGCAGCAGTACTGAGCCGTGTACAAGAAATGGTCCCAGACTTCATCTGTGCTGAGTTTATCAAACTCAGCTGGAGCACCAACAGTGTACCTGTGCTACAGGGCAAAACCAGCCTCAGTGCCCCTGGGCTACACAGGGGAAAACCAGCCTCAGTGCCCCTGGGCTACACAGGGGAAAACCAGCCTCAGTGCCCCTGGGCTACACAGGGGGAAAACCAGCCTCAGTGCCCCTGGGCTACACAGGGGAAAACCAGCCTCAGTGCCCCTAGGCTACACAGGGGAAAACCAGCCTCAGTGTCCCTGGGCTACACAGGGCAAAACCAGCCTCAGTGCCCCTGGGCTACACAGAGGAAAACCAGCCTCAGTGCCCCTGGGCTACACAGAGGAAAACCAGCCTCAGTGCCCCTGGGCTACACAGGGGAAAACCAGCCTCAGTGCCCCTGGGCTACACAGGGCAAAACCAGCCTCAGTGCCCCTGGGCTACACAGGGGCAAAACCAGCCTCAGTGCCCCTGGGCTACACAGGGGCAAAACCAGCCTCAGTGCCCCTGGGCTACACAGGGGCAAAACCAGCCTCAGTGCCCCTGGGCTACACAGGGGGAAACCAGCCTCAGTGCCCCTGGGCTACAGGGGGAAACCAGCCTCAGTGCCCCTGGGCTACACAGGGGGAAAACCAGCATCAGTGCCCCTGGGCTACACAGAGGAAAACCAGCCTCAGTGCCCCTGGGCTACACAGAGGAAAACCAGCCTCAGTGCCCCTGGGCTACACAGGGGCAAAACCAGCCTCAGTGCCCCTGGGCTACACAGGGGAAAACCAGGCTCAGTGCCCCTGGGCTACACAGAGGAAAACCAGCCAGCATTCCTGCTGCTGATCGCTACTCAGTGACCTCTGCTGTAAGATGTGCACTGGTGTGTAAGGATGTTCATTGCGGACAAAGCAGGCTCATCTGTGATGCCCCCTATGGCCAAATGTCCTGCTATCATTGACTGTCTAGTCTTATGCTGTTACTGACTGCACCTCACAGCAACAGCTACTAACTGCATCTTAGCAAGTTACTGACTGCAACTTTACAGCAACAGCTACTGACTGCACCTTTACAGCAACAGCTACTAACTGCATCTTAGCAACAGCTACTGACTGCACCTTTACAGCAACAGCTACTGACTGCACCTTTACAGCAACAGCTACTGACTGCATCTTTACAGCAACAGTTACTGACTGCATCTTTACAGCAACAGTTACTGACTGCATCTTTACAGCAACAGTTACTGACTGCATCTTTACAGCAACAGTTACTGACGGCATCTTTACAGCAACAGCTACTGACTGCATCTTCCAGCAACAGTTACTGACGTCACCTCACAGCAACAGTTACTGACTGCACCTTTACAGCAACAGTTACTGACGGCATCTTTACAGCAACAGTTACTGACTGCATCTTTACAGCAACAGTTACTGACTGCACCTTTACAGCAACAGCTACTAACTGCATCTTAGCAACAGCTACTGACTGCACCTTTACAGCAACAGCTACTGACTGCACCTTTACAGCAACAGCTACTGACTGCATCTTTACAGCAACAGCTACTGACTGCATCTTTACAGCAACAGTTACTGACGGCATCTTTACAGCAACAGTTACTGACTGCATCTTTACAGCAACAGTTACTGACGGCATCTTTACAGCAACAGCTACTGACTGCATCTTCCAGCAACAGTTACTGACGTCACCTCACAGCAACAGTTACTGACTGCACCTTTACAGCAACAGTTACTGACTGCATCTTACAGCAACAGTTACTGACTGCACCTTTACAGCAACAGTTACAGACTGCACCTTTACAGCAACAGTTACTGACGGCACCTTTACAGCAACAGTTACTGACTGCATCTTACAGCAACAGTTACTGACTGCATCTTACAGCAACAGTTACTGACTGCACCTTTACAGCAACAGTTACAGACTGCACCTTTACAGCAACAGTTACTGACTGCACCTTTACAGCAACAGCTACTGACTGCACCTTTACAGCAACAGTTACTGACGGCACCTTTACAGCAACAGTTACTGACGGCAGCTTTACAGCAACAGTTACAGACTGCACCTTTACAGCAAGTTACTGACTGCATCTTACAGCAACAGTTACTGACTGCACCTTTACAGCAACAGTTACTGACAGCAGCTTTACAGCAACAGTTACTGACTGCATCTTACAGCAACAGTTACTTACTGCACCTTTACAGCAACAGTTACTGACTGCACCTTTACAGCAACAGTTACTGACGGCAGCTTTACAGCAACAGTTACTGACTGCATCTTACAGCAACAGTTACTTACTGCACCTTTACAGCAACAGTTACTGACTGCACCTTTACAGCAACAGTTACTGACGGCACCTTTACAGCAACAGTTACAGACTGCACCTTTACAGCAACAGTTACTGACGGCACCTTTACAGCAACAGTTACTGACTGCATCTTACAGCAACAGTTACTGACTGCATCTTACAGCAACAGTTACTGACTGCACCTTTACAGCAACAGTTACTGACTGCACCTTTACAGCAACAGCTACTGACTGCACCTTTACAGCAACAGTTACTGACTGCACCTTTACAGCAACAGTTACTGACTGCACCTTTACAGCAACAGTTACTGACGGCATCTTTACAGCAACAGTTACTGACTGCATCTTTACAGCAACAGTTACTGACGGCATCTTTACAGCAACAGCTACTGACTGCATCTTCCAGCAACAGTTACTGACGTCACCTCACAGCAACAGTTACTGACTGCACCTTTACAGCAACAGTTACTGACGGCATCTTTACAGCAACAGTTACTGACTGCATCTTTACAGCAACAGTTACTGACTGCACCTTTACAGCAACAGCTACTAACTGCATCTTAGCAACAGCTACTGACTGCACCTTTACAGCAACAGCTACTGACTGCACCTTTACAGCAACAGCTACTGACTGCATCTTTACAGCAACAGCTACTGACTGCATCTTTACAGCAACAGTTACTGACGGCATCTTTACAGCAACAGTTACTGACTGCATCTTTACAGCAACAGTTACTGACGGCATCTTTACAGCAACAGCTACTGACTGCATCTTCCAGCAACAGTTACTGACGTCACCTCACAGCAACAGTTACTGACTGCACCTTTACAGCAACAGTTACTGACTGCATCTTACAGCAACAGTTACTGACTGCACCTTTACAGCAACAGTTACAGACTGCACCTTTACAGCAACAGTTACTGACGGCACCTTTACAGCAACAGTTACTGACTGCATCTTACAGCAACAGTTACTGACTGCATCTTACAGCAACAGTTACTGACTGCACCTTTACAGCAACAGTTACAGACTGCACCTTTACAGCAACAGTTACTGACTGCACCTTTACAGCAACAGCTACTGACTGCACCTTTACAGCAACAGTTACTGACGGCACCTTTACAGCAACAGTTACTGACGGCAGCTTTACAGCAACAGTTACAGACTGCACCTTTACAGCAAGTTACTGACTGCATCTTACAGCAACAGTTACTGACTGCACCTTTACAGCAACAGTTACTGACAGCAGCTTTACAGCAACAGTTACTGACTGCATCTTACAGCAACAGTTACTTACTGCACCTTTACAGCAACAGTTACTGACTGCACCTTTACAGCAACAGTTACTGACGGCAGCTTTACAGCAACAGTTACTGACTGCATCTTACAGCAACAGTTACTTACTGCACCTTTACAGCAACAGTTACTGACTGCACCTTTACAGCAACAGTTACTGACGGCACCTTTACAGCAACAGTTACAGACTGCACCTTTACAGCAACAGTTACTGACGGCACCTTTACAGCAACAGTTACTGACTGCATCTTACAGCAACAGTTACTGACTGCATCTTACAGCAACAGTTACTGACTGCACCTTTACAGCAACAGTTACTGACTGCACCTTTACAGCAACAGCTACTGACTGCACCTTACAGCAACAGCTACTGACTGCACCTTTACAGCAACAGTTACTGACTGCACCTTTACAGCAACAGTTACTGACTGCACCTTTACAGCAACAGTTACTGACGGCATCTTTACAGCAACAGTTACTGACTGCATCTTTACAGCAACAGTTACTGACGGCATCTTTACAGCAACAGCTACTGACTGCATCTTCCAGCAACAGTTACTGACGTCACCTCACAGCAACAGTTACTGACTGCACCTTTACAGCAACAGTTACTGACTGCACCTTTACAGCAACAGTTACTGACGGCACCTTTACAGCAACAGTTACAGACTGCACCTTTACAGCAACAGTTACTGACGGCACCTTTACAGCAACAGTTACTGACTGCATCTTACAGCAACAGTTACTGACTGCATCTTACAGCAACAGTTACTGACTGCACCTTTACAGCAACAGTTACTGACTGCACCTTTACAGCAACAGCTACTGACTGCACCTTACAGCAACAGCTACTGACTGCACCTTTACAGCAACAGTTACTGACTGCACCTTTACAGCAACAGTTACTGACTGCACCTTTACAGCAACAGTTACTGACGGCATCTTTACAGCAACAGTTACTGACTGCATCTTTACAGCAACAGTTACTGACGGCATCTTTACAGCAACAGCTACTGACTGCATCTTCCAGCAACAGTTACTGACGTCACCTCACAGCAACAGTTACTGACTGCACCTTTACAGCAACAGTTACAGACTGCACCTTTACAGCAACAGTTACAGACTGCACCTTTACAGCAACAGTTACTGACGGCACCTTTACAGCAACAGTTACTGACTGCATCTTACAGCAACAGTTACTGACTGCATCTTACAGCAACAGTTACTGACTGCACCTTTACAGCAACAGTTACAGACTGCACCTTTACAGCAACAGTTACTGACTGCACCTTTACAGCAACAGCTACTGACTGCACCTTTACAGCAACAGTTACTGACGGCACCTTTACAGCAACAGTTACTGACGGCAGCTTTACAGCAACAGTTACAGACTGCACCTTTACAGCAAGTTACTGACTGCATCTTACAGCAACAGTTACTGACTGCACCTTTACAGCAACAGCTACTGACAGCAGCTTTACAGCAACAGTTACTGACTGCATCTTACAGCAACAGTTACTTACTGCACCTTTACAGCAACAGTTACTGACTGCACCTTTACAGCAACAGTTACTGACGGCAGCTTTACAGCAACAGTTACTGACTGCATCTTACAGCAACAGTTACTTACTGCACCTTTACAGCAACAGTTACTGACTGCACCTTTACAGCAACAGTTACTGACGGCACCTTTACAGCAACAGTTACAGACTGCACCTTTACAGCAACAGTTACTGACGGCACCTTTACAGCAACAGTTACTGACTGCATCTTACAGCAACAGTTACTGACTGCATCTTACAGCAACAGTTACTGACTGCACCTTTACAGCAACAGTTACTGACTGCACCTTTACAGCAACAGCTACTGACTGCACCTTACAGCAACAGCTACTGACTGCACCTTTACAGCAACAGTTACTGACTGCACCTTTACAGCAACAGTTACTGACTGCACCTTACAGCAACAGTTACTGACTGCACCTTTACAGCAACAGTTACTGACTGCACCTTTACAGCAACAGTTACTGACTGCACCTTTACAGCAACAGTTACTGACTGCACCTTACAGCAACAGTTACTGACTGCACCTTTACAGCAACAGGTACTGACTGCACCTTTACAGCAACAGCTACTGACTGCACCTTTACAGCAACAGTTACTGACTGCACCTTTACAGCAACAGCTACTGACTGCACCTTTACAGCAACAGCTACTGACTGCATCTTTACAGCAACAGCTACTGACTGTACCTTTACAGCAACAGTTACTGACGGCACCTTTACAGCAACAGCTACTGACTGCACCTTTACAGCAACAGCTACTGACTGTATCATTACAGCAACAGTTACTGACTGCACCTTTACAGCAACAGCTGGTGACTGCACCTCACAGCAACAGCTGGTGACTGCTTCAATGTGTTATAAAAAGACAGATGGGATAGTTGGAAATAAAATTATCACTTCGATGATTAGACAGAATTCATACAAAGTCTGTCCCAGTTGTAAATCAGGAATAGAACCTTGACATTCTGACGTTATTAAAGTTGTAACCAGTAGTTGTTGAGAATGTTGAATGGTTTGTTCTGATCCTCCTGCTGCTCTCATGCAATAATCTGCAAATTATTTTGTCTTTTGACTCTTCCTTTCTCAGTTCAATGCCTGACATCATCATCTGGGACATTGTGTGTCAGAAAGTGTGGGGAAAGGGGGCTGAGGATCTGAACGCTGCTTTCATACTGGACTCAGCAATGTTAACTCAGGGGCTTATCTTTTATTGAAGTGGGGGTGTGGCTGGTTCCGCTTTGTGCTGGCAAGTGCTTGCCATGTTGATTTCACCACTGACTCTCTGTCCTATGCACCTCCCATCAGGTTTACGAGCTGGATTGGCTGCTTCCTTGGCTGGAGGATCTGTCATCAGCAAAATGTTATTTGTCCATGCTGACCCTGTGAACTCGGAACCTGATATTCTGTATGTGCCGTGAGCAGTCACAGTTTTTGTTAATCCTCTAAATGTTTCCCCGTGTTGTGCATTCTGTTCCAGATGTTTTGATCTGGTTCCAAATCTTTCAGTTGGTTTAATTCAGATTTTATTTGTAGTGATTTTTGTTTGTCCCGATCAAGAATAATAACTGCCAAGGAAACATAGGATTTTTTTAAATCACTTCTTTGCAGCCAGTGTGTGCACTTCCAGGTCAGGTACAGCAAGGGATAGAAACAGAGTAAAGCTCCCTCTACACTATCCCGTCAAACGCTCCCAGGTCAGGTACAGCACAGGTTAGATACAGAGTAAAGCTCCCTCTACACTGTCCCATCAAACACTCCCAGGTCAGGTACATTCGGGTTAGATACAGAGTAAAGCTCCCTCTACACTGTCCCATCAAACACTCCCAGGTCAGGTACAGCACAGGTTAGATACAGAGTAAAGCTCCCTCTACACTGTCCCATCAAACACTCCCAGGTCAGTTACAGCACAGGTTAGATACAGAGTAAAACTCATTCCACACTGCCCCCTCAATTGTTCTTAACTCCAATAGCCCAGTGTCTAGAGTAAGAGGTGAAGAAGAGTGGTCAGACAAGATGGATACTGGAGAGCTGCCATTGCATGTGGATCTGTACCCCAGTCAAGTCAGCAATTTCAAGAAACAAGAGAAATTGGCAGGAAAAAGATCCATGTCTAACGCTCAGTATGATGGCGTGGAGAGGCCAAGGGTGTGAGCACCACGCTGCTTAACTTGCAGTCAGTCTGAGCTGCATTAAGGAGAGAGGCATCAAACACAGGCTGCGCATCTCCCATCAGGGCAGTGTGGGACAGTGAGGGAATTGGAGGAGACAGTCGCACCTGGGTGATCCCCAGCTCATCTTGGCGGCCAGGTATAGGAGGGAATGGCAGTTGCCAGGGAGCGGCCAGTGCACCCATTCTCTCAGCTGCAGAAGTGCCTGTCAAAGGAAAAGGAGAAAAAATTATTTTAAAAATGAAAGTTTAAAAACAAACAAAAGCACTGGAAAATGTTGAAATATACTGACTTCTCTGGTTTTTAAATCTAGTTGTTATGGTGTATCGAAGCCTTTGCAATTTGCAGTGCAGCTTGTGTAGCAAGCAGCAGTTAACTCTTCTTGCACAACTCATTAAAATAAATTAAATTCAGCTTAGTTGTACTGATCCGTATAAGATCATTTTATGTTTTTGTTCCACTTTTATATTTATTCCCAAACTTTGTTTCTGTTCATCGCTCCCAGTGTCATTCCTCGTCTCTCAAATATCTATTCTCTTCCCTCCCGCTATCATTCCTCGCCCCCCCACAGTCACTCCTCGCCCCTCCCACTGTCACTCCTCGCCCCTCCCACTGTCACTCCTCGCCCCTCCCAGTCACTCCTCGCCCCTCCCAGTCACTCCTCGCCCCTCCCACTGTCACTCCTCGTCCCTCCCACTGTCACTCCTCGCCCCTCCCACTGTCACTCCTCGCCCCTCCCAGTCACTCCTCGCCCCTCCCACTGTCACTCCTCGCCCCTCCCACTGTCACTCCTCGCCCCTCCCAGTCACTCCTCGCCCCTCCCACTGTCGCTCCTCGCCCCTCCCACTGTCACTCCTCGCCCCCCCACTGTCACTCCTCGCCCCTCCCGCTGTCACTCCTCGCCCCTCCCACTGTCACTCCTCGCCCCTCCCACTGTCACTCCTCGCCCCTCCCACTGTCACTCCTCGCCCCTCCCACTGTCACTCCTCGCCCCTCCCACTGTCACTCCTCGCCCCTCCCACTGTCACTCCTCGCCCCTCCCACTGTCACTCCTCGCCCCTCCCACTGTCACTCCTCGCCCCTCCCACTGTCACTCCTCGCCCCTCCCACTGTCACTCCTCGCCCCTCCCACTGTCACTCCTCGCCCCTCCCACTGTCACTCCTCGCCCCTCCCACTGTCACTCCTCGCCCCTCCCACTGTCACTCCTCGCCCCTCCCACTGTCACTCCTCGCCCCTCCCACTGTCACTCCTCGCCCCTCCCACTGTCACTCCTCGCCCCTCCCACTGTCACTCCTCGCCCCTCCCACTGTCACTCCTCGCCCCTCCCACTGTCACTCCTCGCCCCTCCCACTGTCACTCCTCGCCCCTCCCTGTCACTCCTCGCCCCTCCCACTGACATTCCTCGCCCCTCCCACTGTCACTCCTCGCCCCCCCCACTGTCACTCCTCGCCCCTCCCACTGACACTCCTCGCCCCTCCCACTGTCACTCCTCGCCCCTCCCAGTCACTCCTCGCCCCTCCCACTGTCACTCCTCGCCCCTCCCACTGTCACTCCTCGCCCCTCCCACTGTCACTCCTCGCCCCTCCCACTGTCACTCCTCGCCCCTCCCTGTCACTCCTCGCCCCTCCCAGTCACTCCTCGCCCCTCCCACTGTCACTCCTCGCCCCTCCCACTGTCACTCCTCGCCCCTCCCAGTCACTCCTCGCCCCTCCCAGTCACTCCTCGCCCCTCCCGCTGTCACTCCTCGCCCCTCCCGCTGTCACTCCTCGCCCCTCCCGCTGTCACTCCTCGCCCCTCCCGCTGTCACTCCTCGCCCCTCCCGCTGTCACTCCTCGCCCCTCCCGCTGTCACTCCTCGCCCCTCCCGCTGTCACTCCTCGCCCCTCCCGCTGTCACTCCTCGCCCCTCCCGCTGTCACTCCTCGCCCCTCCCGCTGTCACTCCTCGCCCCTCCCGCTGTCACTCCTCGCCCCTCCCGCTGTCACTCCTCGCCCCTCCCGCTGTCACTCCTCGCCCCTCCCGCTGTCACTCCTCGCCCCTCCCGCTGTCACTCCTCGCCCCTCCCGCTGTCACTCCTCGCCCCTCCCGCTGTCACTCCTCGCCCCTCCCGCTGTCACTCCTCGCCCCTCCCGCTGTCACTCCTCGCCCCTCCCGCTGTCACTCCTCGCCCCTCCCGCTGTCACTCCTCGCCCCTCCCGCTGTCACTCCTCGCCCCTCCCGCTGTCACTCCTCGCCCCTCCCGCTGTCACTCCTCGCCCCTCCCGCTGTCACTCCTCGCCCCTCCCGCTGTCACTCCTCGCCCCTCCCGCTGTCACTCCTCGCCCCTCCCGCTGTCACTCCTCGCCCCTCCCGCTGTCACTCCTCGCCCCTCCCGCTGTCACTCCTCGCCCCTCCCGCTGTCACTCCTCGCCCCTCCCGCTGTCACTCCTCGCCCCTCCCGCTGTCACTCCTCGCCCCCTCCCGCTGTCACTCCTCGCCCCTCCCGCTGTCACTCCTCGCCCCTCCCGCTGTCACTCCTCGCCCCTCCCGCTGTCACTCCTCGCCCCTCCCAGTCACTCCTCGCCCCTCCCACTGTCACTCCTCGCCCCTCCCCCTGTCACTCCTCGCCCCTCCCCCTGTCACTCCTCGCCCCTCCCCCTGTCACTCCTCGCCCCTCCCCCTGTCACTCCTCGCCCCTCCCACTGTCACTCCTCGCCCCTCCCACTGTCACTCCTCGCCCCTCCCAGTCACTCCTCGCCCCTCCCACTGTCACTCCTCGCCCCTCCCACTGTCACTCCTCGCCCCTCCCACTGTCACTCCTCGCCCCTCCCAGTCACTCCTCGCCCCTCCCACTGTCGCTCCTCGCCCCTCCCACTGTCGCTCCTCGCCCCTCCCACTGTCGCTCCTCGCCCCTCCCACTGTCGCTCCTCGCCCCTCCCACTGTCGCTCCTCGCCCCTCCCACTGTCGCTCCTCGCCCCTCCCACTGTCGCTCCTCGCCCCTCCCACTGTCCCTCCTCGCCCCTCCCACTGTCACTCCTCGCCCCTCCCACTGTCACTCCTCGCCCCTCCCACTGTCACTCCTCGCCCCTCCCACTGTCACTCCTCGCCCCTCCCACTCACTCCTCGCCCCTCCCACTGTCACTCCTCGCCCCTCCCACTGTCACTCCTCGCCCCTCCCACTGTCACTCCTCGCCCCTCCCAGTCACTCCTCGCCCCTCCCTGTCACTCCTCGCCCCTCCCACTGACATTCCTCGCCCCTCCCACTGTCACTCCTCGCCCCCCCCACTGTCACTCCTCGCCCCTCCCACTGACACTCCTCGCCCCTCCCACTGTCACTCCTCGCCCCTCCCAGTCACTCCTCGCCCCTCCCAGTCACTCCTCGCCCCTCCCAGTCACTCCTCGCCCCTCCCAGTCACTCCTCGCCCCTCCCTGTCACTCCTCGCCCCTCCCAGTCACTCCTCGCCCCTCCCACTGTCACTCCTCGCCCCTCCCAGTCACTCCTCGCCCCTCCCGCTGTCACTCCTCGCCCCTCCCGCTGTCACTCCTCGCCCCTCCCGCTGTCACTCCTCGCCCCTCCCGCTGTCACTCCTCGCCCCTCCCACTGTCACTCCTCGCCCCTCCCACTGTCACTCCTCGCCCCTCCCACTGTCACTCCTCGCCCCTCCCACTCACTCCTCGCCCCTCCCACTGTCACTCCTCGCCCCTCCCACTGTCACTCCTCGCCCCTCCCACTGTCACTCCTCGCCCCTCCCAGTCACTCCTCGCCCCTCCCTGTCACTCCTCGCCCCTCCCACTGACATTCCTCGCCCCTCCCACTGTCACTCCTCGCCCCCCCCACTGTCACTCCTCGCCCCTCCCACTGACACTCCTCGCCCCTCCCACTGTCACTCCTCGCCCCTCCCAGTCACTCCTCGCCCCTCCCAGTCACTCCTCGCCCCTCCCAGTCACTCCTCGCCCCTCCCAGTCACTCCTCGCCCCTCCCTGTCACTCCTCGCCCCTCCCAGTCACTCCTCGCCCCTCCCACTGTCACTCCTCGCCCCTCCCAGTCACTCCTCGCCCCTCCCGCTGTCACTCCTCGCCCCTCCCGCTGTCACTCCTCGCCCCTCCCGCTGTCACTCCTCGCCCCTCCCGCTGTCACTCCTCGCCCCTCCCACTGTCACTCCTCGCCCCTCCCACTGTCACTCCTCGCCCCTCCCACTCACTCCTCGCCCCTCCCACTGTCACTCCTCGCCCCTCCCACTGTCACTCCTCGCCCCTCCCAGTCACTCCTCGCCCCTCCCAGTCACTCCTCGCCCCTCCCAGTCACTCCTCGCCCCTCCCTGTCACTCCTCGCCCCTCCCAGTCACTCCTCGCCCCTCCCACTGTCACTCCTCGCCCCTCCCAGTCACTCCTCGCCCCTCCCGCTGTCACTCCTCGCCCCTCCCGCTGTCACTCCTCGCCCCTCCCGCTGTCACTCCTCGCCCCTCCCGCTGTCACTCCTCGCCCCGCCCGCTGTCACTCCTCGCCCCTCCCGCTGTCACTCCTCGCCCCTCCCGCTGTCACTCTTCGCCCCTCCCGCTGTCGCTCCTCGCCCCTCCCGCTGTCGCTCCTCGCCCCTCCCGCTGTCGCTCCTCGCCCCTCCCGCTGTCGCTCCTCGCCCCTCCCGCTGTCGCTCCTCGCCCCTCCCGCTGTCGCTCCTCGCCCCTCCCGCTGTCGCTCCTCGCCCCTCCCTCTGTCGCTCCTCGCCCCTCCCGCTGTCGCTCCTCGCCCCTCCCGCTGTCGCTCCTCGCCCCTCCCGCTGTCGCTCCTCGCCCCTCCCGCTGTCGCTCCTCGCCCCTCCCGCTGTCGCTCCTCGCCCCTCCCGCTGTCGCTCCTCGCCCCTCCCGCTGTCGCTCCTCGCCCCTCCCGCTGTCGCTCCTCGCCCCTCCCGCTGTCGCTCCTCGCCCCTCCCGCTGTCGCTCCTCGCCCCTCCCGCTGTCGCTCCTCGCCCCTCCCGCTGTCGCTCCTCGCCCCTCCCGCTGTCGCTCCTCGCCCCTCCCGCTGTCGCTCCTCGCCCCTCCCGCTGTCGCTCCTCGCCCCTCCCGCTGTCGCTCCTCGCCCCTCCCGCTGTCGCTCCTCGCCCCTCCCGCTGTCGCTCCTCGCCCCTCCCAGTCACTCCTCGCCCCTCCCACTGTCACTCCTCGCCCCTCCCCCTGTCACTCCTCGCCCCTCCCCCTGTCACTCCTCGCCCCTCCCACTGTCACTCCTCGCCCCTCCCACTGTCACTCCTCGCCCCTCCCAGTCACTCCTCGCCCCTCCCACTGTCACTCCTCGCCCCTCCCACTGTCACTCCTCGCCCCTCCCAGTCACTCCTCGCCCCTCCCACTGTCGCTCCTCGCCCCTCCCACTGTCGCTCCTCGCCCCTCCCACTGTCGCTCCTCGCCCCTCCCACTGTCGCTCCTCGCCCCTCCCACTGTCGCTCCTCGCCCCTCCCACTGTCGCTCCTCGCCCCTCCCACTGTCGCTCCTCGCCCCTCCCACTGTCGCTCCTCGCCCCTCCCACTGTCACTCCTCGCCCCTCCCACTGTCACTCCTCGCCCCTCCCACTCACTCCTCGCCCCTCCCACTGTCACTCCTCGCCCCTCCCACTGTCACTCCTCGCCCCTCCCAGTCACTCCTCGCCCCTCCCTGTCACTCCTCGCCCCTCCCACTGACATTCCTCGCCCCTCCCACTGTCACTCCTCGCCCCCCCCACTGTCACTCCTCGCCCCTCCCACTGACACTCCTCGCCCCTCCCACTGTCACTCCTCGCCCCTCCCAGTCACTCCTCGCCCCTCCCAGTCACTCCTCGCCCCTCCCAGTCACTCCTCGCCCCTCCCAGTCACTCCTCGCCCCTCCCTGTCACTCCTCGCCCCTCCCAGTCACTCCTCGCCCCTCCCACTGTCACTCCTCGCCCCTCCCAGTCACTCCTCGCCCCTCCCGCTGTCACTCCTCGCCCCTCCCGCTGTCACTCCTCGCCCCTCCCGCTGTCACTCCTCGCCCCTCCCGCTGTCACTCCTCGCCCCTCCCACTGTCACTCCTCGCCCCTCCCACTGTCACTCCTCGCCCCTCCCACTCACTCCTCGCCCCTCCCACTGTCACTCCTCGCCCCTCCCACTGTCACTCCTCGCCCCTCCCAGTCACTCCTCGCCCCTCCCAGTCACTCCTCGCCCCTCCCAGTCACTCCTCGCCCCTCCCTGTCACTCCTCGCCCCTCCCAGTCACTCCTCGCCCCTCCCACTGTCACTCCTCGCCCCTCCCAGTCACTCCTCGCCCCTCCCGCTGTCACTCCTCGCCCCTCCCGCTGTCACTCCTCGCCCCTCCCGCTGTCACTCCTCGCCCCTCCCGCTGTCACTCCTCGCCCCTCCCGCTGTCACTCCTCGCCCCTCCCACTGTCACTCCTCGCCCCTCCCACTCACTCCTCGCCCCTCCCACTGTCACTCCTCGCCCCTCCCACTGTCACTCCTCGCCCCTCCCAGTCACTCCTCGCCCCTCCCAGTCACTCCTCGCCCCTCCCAGTCACTCCTCGCCCCTCCCAGTCACTCCTCGCCCCTCCCTGTCACTCCTCGCCCCTCCCAGTCACTCCTCGCCCCTCCCACTGTCACTCCTCGCCCCTCCCAGTCACTCCTCGCCCCTCCCGCTGTCACTCCTCGCCCCTCCCGCTGTCACTCCTCGCCCCTCCCGCTGTCACTCCTCGCCCCTCCCGCTGTCACTCCTCGCCCCTCCCGCTGTCACTCCTCGCCCCTCCCGCTGTCACTCCTCGCCCCTCCCGCTGTCACTCCTCGCCCCTCCCGCTGTCGCTCCTCGCCCCTCCCGCTGTCGCTCCTCGCCCCTCCCGCTGTCGCTCCTCGCCCCTCCCGCTGTCGCTCCTCGCCCCTCCCGCTGTCGCTCCTCGCCCCTCCCGCTGTCGCTCCTCGCCCCTCCCGCTGTCGCTCCTCGCCCCTCCCGCTGTCGCTCCTCGCCCCTCCCTCTGTCGCTCCTCGCCCCTCCCGCTGTCGCTCCTCGCCCCTCCCGCTGTCGCTCCTCGCCCCTCCCGCTGTCGCTCCTCGCCCCTCCCGCTGTCGCTCCTCGCCCCTCCCGCTGTCGCTCCTCGCCCCTCCCGCTGTCGCTCCTCGCCCCTCCCGCTGTCGCTCCTCGCCCCTCCCGCTGTCGCTCCTCGCCCCTCCCGCTGTCGCTCCTCGCCCCTCCCGCTGTCGCTCCTCGCCCCTCCCGCTGTCGCTCCTCGCCCCTCCCGCTGTCGCTCCTCGCCCCTCCCGCTGTCGCTCCTCGCCCCTCCCGCTGTCGCTCCTCGCCCCTCCCGCTGTCGCTCCTCGCCCCTCCCGCTGTCGCTCCTCGCCCCTCCCGCTGTCGCTCCTCGCCCCTCCCGCTGTCGCTCCTCGCCCCTCCCGCTGTCGCTCCTCGCCCCTCCCGCTGTCGCTCCTCGCCCCTCCCGCTGTCGCTCCTCGCCCCTCCCACTGTCGCTCCTCGCCCCTCCCACTGTCGCTCCTCGCCCCTCCCGGTCCCTCCTCGCCCCTCCCGGTCACTCCTCGCCCCTCCCGGTCACTCCTCGCCCCTCCCGCTGTCACTCCTCGCCCCTCCCGCTGTCACTCCTCGCCCCTCCCGCTGTCACTCCTCGCCCCTCCCGCTGTCACTCCTCGCCCCTCCCGCTGTCACTCCTCGCCCCTCCCGCTGTCACTCCTCGCCCCTCCCGCTGTCACTCCTCGCCCCTCCCGCTGTCACTCCTCGCCCCTCCCGCTGTCACTCCTCGCCCCTCCCGCTGTCACTCCTCGCCCCTCCCGCTGTCACTCCTCGCCCCTCCCGCTGTCACTCCTCGCCCCTCCCGCTGTCACTCCTCGCCCCTCCCGCTGTCACTCCTCGCCCCTCCGCTGTCACGCCCCGTCCTCTGTCACTCCTCGCCCCTCCGTCTGTCACTTCACTGTCACTTCACATCCCTCCCAGTGTCACTTCATCTTCCTCCCACCCCGCCCCCCCTACACCCAAGTGTCACTTCTCGTCCCTCTCAGAGTCAGTCCTCATCCCAATGTCACCTTTTATCCTTCAAAGTTTCAGTACTTGTTGACCCAGCAGGATCCATGTTAGCCTTGGGAAGGATGGCAGTTTGTCTCCTAGTGCACAGACTTTGACATGTCATTGGTAGGTGTTTATTCTCCAGTTGAGATGCTTTGCCTGTTGCTGGGTACCGATCAAAATCTGAACCCATTAGTTTGCTGCCCAGTCACTAATATGCAGTGCTATTTGGCAGGTTATTCACTTACACCCAATTAACCAGCAGACATCCTCTTCAGATGGAAGGAGGGGACAGTGTGATCAGCAATATCTGAGGTCAACCACTCAGTGCTGTATTACAAGATAACAAAAGGGAGGCACTCACTGCACCCCACTCAGCTGCGTAAGCACTCATTGCACCCTGCTTAGCTGTAGAGGCATTCACTGCACCTGGAGGCACTCGCTGCACCTGGAGGCACTCACTACAATCTACTTGGGTGGGGGGGGACAATCATTGTGTTCTGCTCAGTTGGGGGAGTCAAGATGGTGCTATGGGTGCTGCTGCTGTAATCTAGGAGATACACTTTGAGTTCTTGTATTACCTCATGCAACTAATTTTATCTGAAAAAGCAATCAGTACAGGGGGATCTGGAAAGCAAAGCTCATTAAGTGTAATTGAAATTACACTTTCTTCATCCGTAACCCAGCTCAGCTGGGGTCTCCAAATAGGAGGCCTAACTTTCTGGTAAGGTCTCCTCGTTGGGACCCCATCTCTTCACTGGGGTCTTCTCATAGGGAGCCCAGATCAGCTGGTCAGAAGACTGGCTGTCTGGAGGGGACTTCTGGTCAGGAGCCCAGTTCTCTTGTGGAGTATTCTGGTTGGGAGCGCAGCTCTCTGGTGTGGTTTTCTGGTTGGGAGTGCTGTTCTCTTGCAAGGTATCCTAGCATGAGTCCAACTCTCTGTTGGGGTCTTCTGGTTGGGACTACTGCTCTCTTGTGGGATCTGCTGGTAAGTAATACCGCTGTCTGGTGACCAGCTGGTGAATGCACCTTTCTGAGGTAAAACAAACTGAAATGGAGGATTTTTTTTCTGTGTGAAAATTCGTGATACTTGATGCTAAGTCAGATTTATTTTGTTCTTCAGAAATGGGTATACGGAAAAATGTGTCATGAACAATTACTTTGGGATCGGATTAGATGCAAAAATTTCTCTCGATTTCAACAACAAACGGGACGAACATCCAGAAAAATGCAGGTGAGGAAACCAATTGTCAATTGAGTGCTGGACTGAAAGAATGGCCGAGCTTGCCGCCACTCCACAAGCTGCTGGATTAATCCTTTCACACCAGAGTTCAAGTTCCAAAATACGGAAGGAGGTAATCGTTAATATCAGAAAAGAAGCAAAAAGTCAGAGGTTGACAGTCGCATTCACACTGAGGAGAAGTGAAAATTCCTACATTGATGATCACACTGAATCCAAGAATCTCCAGTGCCGCTTACCCGAGTCTATGTCTGAGTGTTCTTTCAACTCTCCTTTCTTACCCCTTCGGTCCCACTCCACCCGGATTCCGCAGCTGATTATCCTGTCATGAACTTCACTATTCCCCTCCTACTTCCTCTCCCCCATCAGTCCACTCCATCCTGATTCCATGGCTAATTATTGGCCCAGAAATTCGGCTCCCTGGCTTCCCGCGGGTGCAAGGATCCCGCGCGCACCTACCTACCGCGCCTGCCGTTGACCTCTGGGCCCACGGGGACTTCAGCTCCTGGGCCTGCTCCAAGTGTCGGCGCGCAGTGCTTGCGTGTCCCAGGGGCGCAGTTAGTGCGATGCGTCCCCTGGGATCACGTGGGCCATGGAGAGCCAATGGCAGCAGACCATCTTTCATTCATAGATTTGACAGGAAGACCTGTCAAATCTATGAATACAGATCGGCCCCAAAACAACACCTAAACTTCAAATAAATTTTTAAAAAACCATCACATTTTTAAAATAACTATAAGTTAAATAAATGAGCTACTTTAAACAAAAATTTAAATTTTTGAAAAAATTAAAATACTTTTTAACAGTGCTAAAAATAAACTTACCTTTCTTTAAAGTATCTAAAAAAAAAATAAACCTGTTGAAATTTTTTTTAAATTGTAATTAATTAACCACTTACCTTGTTGAAAACGGGTCTTGCGCCTCCTTTTAAAAAGCGCAGCTTCTTCAATACTTACCCTCCCGGAGAAACCTGAAAAAAAAACTAAGTTCGCTGCGTGTGCGCAGCCTCTACCGCGCACGCGGTTCACCTCTGAACCGCTCCCTTCACGAGACCGGAAGTTCCGGTTTCCCGCGCATGCGCAGTGCATGCAGGAAACCGGCACTTCAGGAGGCCTTACGGGTGAGTACACAGCATGTACTCACCCGGCAAGTGCCGAATTTTTGGCCCATTATGTCACCGACTTCACCAATTTTCCTCCCAACAGTTCCACTCAATATTCAGTATCGACTGGCTACATTGCTCGGATTCAGTACCGACCGGCAGTATGCCTGGGATTCAGTACCGACCGGCAGTATGCCTGGGATTCAGTACCGACCGGCAGTATGCCTGGGATTCAGTACCGACCGGCAGTATGCCTGGGATTCAGTACCGACCGGCAGTATGCCTGGGATTCAGTACCGACCGGCAGTATGCCTGGGATTCAGTTTTGACCAATGGTTGAGGTTCAGGAGTGACCAGCTGGTCATTATTGACCGGGGGCATGGCTGTAGTTCGCAGTTGACCGGCAGTATGGTGACAGTTTGGTATTGGCCAGTGGTTCGGCATGAACTGGCAGGACAGGTGGAAAGTAATAGAATTAATTTTTTAATACTTGGTGTCCCCTGAACTGTATTTAACTTTTTATAGTCTTTTCTCAGGAGTCGAACAAAAAACATGATGTGGTACGGGGTTCTCGGAACCAAGGAGCTGCTGCACAGAACCTATAAAAACCTGGAGCAGAAAGTACTGTTAGAGGTGGGCACCTCGTTTACTTCCACATACGCTTGACCATCTGTTCTCAGCCACCCTATTAAATAATTCTTTTCAGGTTAATCTTGTATGCATCAAAATAAGGGATGTTAGAGCTGGGGAACCAAACACTGTCCCATTAGGCCTTCCTGGGTGAGATCAGCCATGATCTTATTGAAGGGCCAACTGGCCTACTCCTGCTCCTATTTCTTATGTTCTTATGTACAGCACAGGTCAGATACAGTAAAGCTCCCTCTACACTATCCCCTCTAGAACTCCCTGTGCCAACTTTGCTCAGTGGCAGCACCGTCAGTTCTGAGTCAGGAGTTTGTGGATTTAAGCCCTGCTCTAGGGATTTGAGCACATAATCTTGGCTGACTTCAGTGCAGTACTGTGAGGTGCCATCTTTCAGATGAGACATTAAACCAAGGCCCCATCTACCTGTTCAGGTGGACGCAAAAGATTCCCTGGTACAGGAAACTTTCGTTTATCCGGCACCGACGGGACCGGCGTGGTGCCGGTTGATCGAAAGTGCCGGATTACAGAGAGGTATACTTACCAAGGTACGAGAGCCCCGTACACGGCCACAGGCTTAACAATTGGGACCCGGAGAGGGAAAGTAAACGAGACTCCGGCTTTTTCCTCCGTGGCGGCGACAGGTCCGAGTCGGAAGAACGTTGACCCCCCTTTCGTGGGGGCGAAAGGTCAGAATCGGGGTCTTGTCTGTATAATAAAACTTACCTGATTTTTGCCGGTTAAGCGAGAATTCCGGATATTTGGGTGCCGGATAAACGAAAGTTTCCTGTACTATTTGAAGAAGAGCAGGAAGTTCTCCGGTGTCGTGGCCAACATTTCTTCCTGAATCAGCACGATCAAAACCAGATTAACAGATCATTTTTATCTCATTGCTGTTTGTGGGATCTTGGCTGCTGCCTTTGTCTTCATAACAACAGTGCCTACACTTCCAAATTAATTCACTGGTTGTAAAGCGCTTTGTGACATCATGAAGGCATAAAACCCATTGTAAAAATGCCAGTTCTTTCTTTTACAGATTAGGTACCAAACAGTTTAGATACAAAGAAAGAAAGACTTGCATTTATATAGCGCCATGATCTCAGGACACCTCAAAGCGCTTTACAGCCAATGAAGTCCTTTTTGAAGTGTAGTCACTGTTGTAATGTAGGAAACGTGGCAGCCAACTTGTGCACAGCAAGCTTCCACAAACAGCAATGTGATAATGACCAGATAATGTTTTTTTGAGATGTTGATTGAGGGATAAATATTGGCCAGGACACTGGGGATAACTCCCCTGCTCTTCTTTGAAATAGTGCCATGGGATCTTTTACATCCACCTGAGAGAGCAGACGGGGCCTCAGTTTAACGTCTCATCCGAAAGACGGCACCTCCGACAGTGCAGCATTCCCTCAGCCTGGAATTTTGTGCTCAAGTCTCTGGAGTGGGACTTGAAGCCACAACCTTTTGACTCAGAGGTGAGAGTGCTACCAACTGAGCCACGGCTGACACTATAGTAAAGCTTCCTACCCACTGCCCCAACATGCCCTCCTAGGTCAGTTACAGCATGGGTTAGACACAGAGGAAAGGTCCCTCTACACTGTCCACAGGCCCAACCTCTGTATGACACCAGTATGGATTTTCACTTCCTATAGTGCTTGTTCACTTCTTGCTGACTTTCTGAGTGAGATTCTTAATGGCAAAATTCTGGGAAGTTTTATCCTGTGCTCTCACACTCGCATTAACTGGACTGGGATTGCACAAAGATATTTTACACAGGACTCTAGCAGGGTACTGACAAAGGAGAATTTTATCCAACATCCCAGGCTAGATTTGAATTCAAGTTCCAATGGTGAAAGCATGATATCTAGCCCTACTGCACTACGCAATCCCAGAGTGTGAAAGGACAGTTTCTAACTCGCTGTACCATCCAGTCCCAGAGTGTAAAAGGACAGTGGTCCGACCCCATCTGGAATACTGTGTTCCGTTTTTGGCACTGAATCTCAGAAAAGATATATTGACCTTGGAGTGGGTAGAGTGCAGATTCACTAGAATGATACTGGGGCTTAAAGAGTTAAATTACGAGGACAAGTTTCATAAACGTAATTTGTATTCCCTGAATTTAGATGGTTGCAGGATGATCTAAACAAGGTGTTTAAAATGATAAATTAATTCGATAGGGTAGATACAGATAAATTATTTCCTCTGATGGGGGAATCAGAACAAGGAGGCATAATCTTAAAATCAGAACTAGGCCATTTAGGAGTGAAATCAGGAAGCACTTTTTCACACAAGAGATAGTGGAACTCTCTCCCCAAAAGGCTGTCGATGCTGGGTCAACTGAAATTTTCAAGGCTGAAATCGATAGGTTTTTCTTGGGTAAGGGTATCAAGGGATATGGTGCAAAGGTGGGTAAATGGAGTTGAGGTACAGATCAGTCATGATCTAATTGATTGATGGAACAGGCTTGAGGAGCTGAATGGCCTACCTCGTTTTATGCAACCCACTAAAGCACCCAGTCCCAGAGTGTGAAAGCACCGTGTCTGACCCACTGTGGTACCCAGTCCCAAAGCGTGCAAGAATAGTGTCTGACCCACTGGACTATCCCTTTTTCTTCCTCAAACCTCTGCCACTCACCTTCACCACCAGTACTTATTCACCCTTTGCCATCTAAGCTCTGCCTTTTCTTATTACCAGCAGTGACCTATTATACTCATTGGGCTCAGACATATCACCGTTTTTGTTATTTTTTGCTGGACTTCTGTTGTTAGTACTGACCCAGAGCATATGGTGATGGAACAGTGTTTGTGTTTATGTAACTGTTTGGTCTGTGTTGATGTTCCTTTCTGTTTTCCCCTGTAATGCAGTGTGATGGACAGCGCATCCCCCTGCCCAGCCTGCAGGGCATTGCAGTGCTAAACATCCCCAGCTATGCTGGTGGCACCAACTTCTGGGGCGGAACCAAGGAAGATGATGTAAGTACAACTTCAAAGGTTGTTTGTGTTACAGAAAAACAAATGAAATGGCTTGGTGGGGTTGCAGGCACAGTGTTTCTTTTGGTGCATGGTGAGCACAAAGTACAGAGCCATGGTACACGTATCTGTACAGTGATACAGCACACTGCAATCTCTTGTGCGTTAACATCATTGCTGGTTTAACCCTGCAGATTTTCACAGCCCCTTCTTTTGACGATAAGATCCTGGAGGTGGTGGCCGTGTTTGGGAGTATGCAAATGGCGGTCTCACGAGTTATCAACCTGCAACACCATCGAATTGCTCAGGTAAGAGAGCTCACCCATTGCCCTTTTTGTTTTCCTTTATGTTTCCTCATCTTGTTTTCTTCCTCCTTCACTCTGCCAAACTAGTTTACCTCCCTCCCCCACAACACTATTTACTCTCCCAGCAAGGGCATTGGTTCCCACTTTGTTCAGGTGAAGTCCATCTATCCTCTACAGGCTACTCTTGCCTCATAACTGGTCCCAGTGTCCTGGGAATCTGAACAGTTCCTTCCTACGCCATCTCTCCAGTTATACATTTACCTCTCAAGTCTCTCTATTCCTATACCGATGAGCATGAAGTACTGGGAGTAATCCCAAGATTAATACCCTGTTGGTCCTGTTCTTCAGTCTGTTTCTTAGCTCATATAACCCCCTTTGCAGGATCTCACTTCTTGTCACATCACACCCACTCTGTGATCTCTCTTACCCTGGTGTTTGGGAGGCAACAAACCGTTCAGAATCTCAGTTGTCGCTACAAAAGCTCCTGTCCCTTGACTATGGAATCCTCTACTATTACAGGGATTTTGCACTTCATTCCCCAAGCATTCGGTGATGTTTCCTTCACGAGGTCATTCCAGAAACATCCAGCACCTCTCACATTGTGCAAGTACCACAGATCACAGGCTTCAGCGGTCCCCAAACAAAACTGTTCTTTTGCACAATGAATGTTATCAAGTGCAACAACTTAGTTTTTTCATCCCTCAAATATAAGTTTAGGCAACTGCACCTCAAGGTTGCACTCCTGGTGAGGGTAAACTCCACACTCTCCTGGCCTTTCACACTCCACTGGTCTCTTGCTCCTCATGACTGATTTCTCACCAGTAAATTCAATGTTATACTCACACAATAGCCCAACTGCCACAGAAAAAGCAGCCAATCAGCTGATCAGACTACTTATTTAACAAACTACTCAACCTGTTACCGGCTCAAAACAGCCTACAGACAAAGCACCAAACGCTGTCACTGAATCCCCACCTTACTCTGCTGGAAATGCAAAGAGGCTCCAAACTGAAAGGTCAAAAAACCAGCCAGTGCTATAAATATGAAACAAAATCAAAAATGCTGGAGATACACTGCAGGAAATAGAATTCAGTAAATGGGGTGATTTGTGGGCTGGAACCAGAAAATAAAATGACCATAAAAACTACTGAATTGTTTTAAAAACCCAATTGGTTCACCAATGCCCTTCAGGGACAGGAACCTGCCACCCCTGCCTGTTCTGGCCTACATGCGAGTTCAGTCCCACACTACATGGTTAGCTCAATTCCCTCTGAATTGTTGTAGCAAGCCACTGAGTTGCTTTAAAAAAAAAAGTTGTTAGAAGAAGGAGGCCCACCACCACCTTCTCCAGGCAACTAGAGACTGGCAATAATCAGCCTTGCCAGTGTCACCCACATCCTGAGAGCAAATAAACAAAACAATCAGATAGTATATGAGTGATGGAGCTTGGAATGTGATCCTTTGTCACAGTAGAAGCTGGAGCAGTGAGCTCTCTTTCAGAGGCTGATTAATCTGCTGTGTACTTTTGTTTTTATCTCGGGTGCTGTGCAATCATCTATCCCATTGGACCAGGCTGTCTGCTGGGTAACATCAATGGGATAAAACGGTTGAAAGTGTTCAACACATTTCTTGTAATGAGTGGTGTCTGTCCAGTATTTTATCAGGAACAGAGAGACTGTGAGGGCAAATGCTGAGGCCCAATGTGTTGTGAACCAGCCTTTGGTGCAGTTTAGGCTCCCGTTTTACCTAAATAAACTTTCCGTCCCCTCTAGTGTCGTACTGTAAAGATCACAATTCTCGGCGATGAAGGAGTCCCAGTACAAGTAGATGGAGAAGCCTGGATCCAGCCTCCTGGTTACATCAAAATCATTCACAAGAACCGTGCACAGATGCTGACCAGAGATCGGGTACGTACTAGCGTGAAACCCAGCTGCGATGTACAACAGATGGAGCATTACTGATACTTAGATGCACGCTGGGTCAAAACAGAAACTAACCAGTATATCAAAATGTTTCCATTCCTTAAACTGCTGAAGCTGTTTTATATGCAGCCTTAACTTTGAAAAGCCAGTCTGTGAGACCATCGCATTTACTTACGCAATGAACAGCCAGCTCCGTAACTCATACACAAAGGCATGAACAGGTTGTCTTGATATTGATTAATTGCCTGTTATGTCTGGCTCCTTTCTGAAGTGCTTCAGGCAGGGCCAGAGAAACATGGCCAATTTCCTAGCATGCAGCGGCAGAAGCCATTTTGAGCGTGGTGCATTTCTCACGAGGATCCCTAAACTACAGACAAACATACTCCATCTTTGCCACACCTGCCTCCTCAGGCTGCTCCTTTGCTGCCTGTGGCTGGAAAGCAAGCAAAGGGGAGCTGGGCAAATTGTGAATGGAAGGCCAGGGATACAAGCAGCAGCAAGTCTGCCAGGGTTACAGGTGAAAGGGAGATAGATCAGTGATAGCCCATGGATCATACTAGCACTGTCGCAGGTATTGAGTAGCTGATAGCCGGGAGTGATTACAACTCACTCCAGTCAGCAATTGAAATGACATCCTAAACTCATGTAGTCTTTTTTTGTTGGCTAAAATCCCAAGATTAAAGATTTATGCCTGGCCACTGAGAGACATCTATTGAAATATATCTGGCATGTGGCATCAGGATTTATTGTCTGACTGAACCCTGATGTTTTCTGCTAGTTCAATCTTGAAGTTTATTTTGTTTGTGGTGCTGGGTTTTCTTTCTGAATTATTTCATTTACCTTTGAACGGTGATGCCTCTGCTGCTGTTTACAGATGAATATGTGGGGCAAAGCAAAGATATCAATGTTATAAGACGATGTGAGACAGAAACTGCAAGAGCAGCAGTATTAGAAGGGCTGTGTGGGGTTTTTTTTTCAGTCTAAATGTCCTTGTGCAGTAGCAGCTTGGGTTTGTTTAAGTGATTTGGCAGGAGGTGTGCCATTAATCTTGTGTGTGTTTGTGTCTGCTCATTCCACAGGCTTTCGAGAGCACCCTCAAGTCTTGGGAAGACAAGCAAAAATGTGAACTACCTCGCCCATCCTCCCAGCATGCCTTGCAGCCCGAGATAGTTTCAGAAGAAGAAGCTGCTGAGATCAATCAGTTTGGCCGAGCGGCTGGAACGCTCATCCACAGGTAAGGGGGTCAGTGGAAAAACAGATCACAGGCACTGATCTATTCTGATTTATTTATCCTCTAAAGCTTTCCCTATCTACACATCTTCCTTCAGCCTGGATAGCAGGAGAGACCAAGCTGCAGACATTCCCATGAGTGGCCTCTGCATTACTGGCAGGAGGCTGGGGAAGGCCTCATGTTCTAGACCATGAGCAGCGCCTGCTGTACTGGGCAGGTGCCAGGCGATGGAAGGGTTAGAGTCTTGAACCATGAACAGTACCAAAGGGGGCTGGGTGTTGCCGTCTAACCTCTGCTGTACCTCATCCTCAACCTAAACATAAAAGGCAGCATGCTATAGAAGAGGAGGTTTAGAGCTGTAAACTGCACACTGCACAGTATAACAGGCTGTATGTTATAGAGTTGGGGATGAGAGCCCTAAGCTGTCTATTACACAGTAGAACAGGCTATAATGAACATAAGAGCTATAATCTATATGCTACACACAATGGCAGTCTGTATGTTGTAAGGGAGGGTGGGAGAGCTGTATGTCTGTTACACAGTATAACAAGCTGTATGTTACAGAGAACCGGGTAAAAGGTGCAAGCTGTCTGTTATATGGTATAAAAGGCTGCATGTAATATACAATGGGGTCAGAGGCATAAGCTGTTCAATGCAGTATAACAGACTATGTTATAAAGGCGTAAGAGGTTTAAGCTGTCCGTAATACAGTATTACAGGCTGTATGTTGTAGAGGCCAGGGTAGAAGGTGCAAGTTGTTTGTCTGACACGGAAAATGCTGCTACCATCCAGCATGCCTCCACTTCCGTCACTAGGACCTCAAAGGTCAGCCAGCACCAGGTTTCTTCCTTTGATTCCTGGTTTTGTGCTGTTATGTTTTTTTTTCTGGTCAGATTTTAGCTTTGGCTGGCTTACAGCAAGTTGGTCAGTCCAGAAAAGGTTTATCCTCCTGACCGTCTTCATCAAGGAGCACCCGATGTTTGCCACCCTTGCGCTGCCCTGTCTGCTTTATGTTTTCCAAAAGCCTTCTTGCAAGGTCTCCATCTTCCACTCTGCTACTGTTCCCATAGCTGACGTTCCCCATCTCTTTTTGTTCCTCCTCCTCCCTCGCTCCAGGATTCGGGAGACAGCACAGCTGCATCACACCATGGAACAGGAGCTTGCACACGCGGTAAATGCCAGCGCCAAATCCATGGACAAAGTTTACGCAAAGTCGAAAACAACTGAGGTAAGAAATAGTAGTGGAAACTGTGGGCTATGGGGTGCAGATCTGCAGCCAGCTGGACTGGATGGGTTGTACAAATCTACAATCGAGCAGGGGGCGCGGCGGTGTACTGATCTATAACTGGGCCAAACTGGGTGGGGATGTTCCGAGCTGTAGCTGGTACAGTGGGGGATGGTGCACAGAGCTGTAGCTAGGCCAGAGTGGGGGATGGTGCACAGAGCTGTAGCTAGGCCAGAGTGGGGGATGGTGCACAGAGCTGTAGCTGGGCCAGAGTGGGGGATGGTGCACAGAGCTGCAGCCAAGCGTTGCACCCCCACCAAGGCAGATATATCTTTCCTGAGGGTTGGTGCCCAAAACTGACTGCAGTACTCCAGATGGGGTCTGACTAAGGCTCTGTACAACTGTCTTTCTTGGATCCAAAGTAGAAGACCTTACACTTCCTCACATCAGAGAACATTCCCTTTATCCCTACTCTCTCTTTCCTACCTCTAAACAATAACCAAGCCATGTCTTAAGGTAACCTCCAATTCCATGTACTTACAAGTTAAGAAAGAGGCACAGGGGTTGAGGGAGGCCTGAGGCAACTGAAGGGAACGCCGCCAATGGTGCGGCAAGGGAAGGGGGTTGCACAGCATGCGGAAGTGGATGTAGGATTGGAGGAGATTGCAGAGATATGGTGAGGTGAAGCCTGGGAGGGATTTGAAGATAAGAGCGAGGATTTTAAATTCCGTGTGTTGGTGATAAGGGAGCCAGTGTCAGTCAGGGATGATGGGCAAACTGGACTGAAGTTGATATTCACTGTAATATTATTTATTACAATATTCTCACCTGTGTACTGAAAACTGGAAAAGCTGTCTGGCCCAGGGAGACTGTCATTTCCCTGGACCAGACTTTTTTGGCATTGAAAGGGTTAATACATGTCCTGGAACTTGGAATGCACATATTTCTGGCTTGCATGGAGGAACTAGCCTTTATGGTCTAAGAACATATGAACATAAGAAAAAGGAGCAGGAGTATGCCATTTGGCCCCTCGAGTCTGCTCCGCCATTCAATAAGATCATGGCTGATTTGATCTTGGCTTCAACTCCACTTTTCTTCCTGTTCCCCATAACCCTTGACTCCCCTGTAGTTCAAAAATCTGTCAATCTCAGCCTTGAATATATTCAATGACTCAGCCTCCACAGCTCTCTGAGGTAGAGAATTCCAAAGATTCACGACCCTCTGAGAGAAGAAATTCTTCCTCATCTCCGCCTTAAATGGGCGACCCCTTATTCTGAAACTATGCCCCCTAGTTCTAGATTCCCCCATGAGGGGAAACATTCTCTCAGCATCTACCCTGTCAAGCCCCCTCAGAATCTTTTATGTTTCAGTAAGATCACCTCTCATTCTTCTAAACTCCAATGAGTATAGGCCCAACCTGCTCAACCTTTCTTCATAAGACAACCCTACCATTCCAGGAATCAACCTTCTCTGAACTGCTTCCAATGCAAGTATATCTATCCCTCCTTAAATAAGGAGACCAAAACTGTATGCAGTACTCCAGGTGTGGTCTCGCCAGCGCCCTGTACAGTTGTAGCAAGACTTCCCTACTTTTATACTCCATCCCCCTTGCAATAAAGGTCAACATTCCATTTGCCTTCCTAATTACTTGCTGTACCTGCATGTTAACTTTTTGTGTTTCATGTACGAGGTCACCCAGATCCCTCTGTACCGCAGCATTCTGTAGTCTCTCTCCATTTAAATAATATTTTGTTTTTCTATTCTTCCTACCAAAGTGGATAACCTCACATTTTCCCATATTATACTCCATCTGTCAAATTTTTGCCCACTCACTTAACCTATCTATATCCCTTTGCAGACTCTGTGTCCTCCTCACAACTTGCTTCCCCACCTATCTTTGTATTGCCAGCAAATTTGGCTACAGTACTCTTAGTCCCTTCATCCAAGTCATTAATATAGATTGTAAATAGTTGAGGCTCCAGCACTGATCCCTATGGCGCCCCACTAGTTACAGTTTGCAAACCTGAAAATGAACCATTTATCCCGACTCTCTGTTTTCTGTTAGTTAGCCAATCCTCTATCCAATCTAATATATTACCCCCAACCCCATGAGCTCTTATCTTGTGCAGTAACCTTTTATGTGGCACCTTATCGAATGCCTTCTGGAAATCCAAATACACTGCATCTACTGGTTCCCCTTTATCCACCCTGCTCGTTACATCCTCAAAGAACTCTAATAAATTTGTCAAACACGATTTCCCTTTCATACAATCAAGCACAGTCAACATGGTTTTATTATGATTTTCTAAATATCCTGCTACCACTTCCTTAATAATGGATTCCAGCATTTTCCCAATGACAGATGTTAGGCTAACTGGCCTATAGTTTCCTGCTTTCTGACTCCCTCCTTTCTTGAATAGGGGCGTTGCATTTGCGGTTTTCCAATCCGTTGGGACCTTTCCGGAGTCTAGGGAATTTTGGAAGATTACAACCAATGCATCCACTATCTCTGCAGCCACTCTCTTAAGACCCTAGGATGCAGGCCATCAGATCCAGGGGACTTGTCAGCCTTTCGTCCCATTAGTTTGCCGAGTACTTGTTTTAAGTTCCTCCCTTTTGCCCCTTGATTTTCTGCTATTATTGGGATGCTTTTAGTGTCTTCTACCGTGAAGACAGATACAAAATATTTGTTCAAAGTTTCTGCCATTTCCTTGTTTCCCATTATTAATTTCCCAGTCTCGTCCTCTAAGGGACCAATGTTTACTTTAGCTACTCTCTTCCTTTTATATACTTGTAGAAGCTCTTACTGTCTGTTTTTATATTTCTTGCTAGTTTACTCTCATAATCAATTTTCTCCCTTTTTTTAGTCATCCTTTGCAAGTTTCTAAAAATGTCCCAATCTTCTGGCCTACCACTAATCTTCACAATATTGTATGCCTTTTCTTTCAATTTGATACCCTCCTTAACTTCCTTAGTAAGCCATGGACAGTTCATCCTTCTCATGGAGTCTTTTTTTCTCACTGGAATATATCTTCGTTGAGAGTTATGAAATATCTCCTTAAAAGTCTGCCGCTGCTTATCTACCGTCTTACCTTTTAATCTATTTTCTCAGTCCACTTTAGCCAACTCTGTCTTCATGCCCTTGTAATTGCCTTTATTTAAGTTTAAGACACTAGTTTCAGACCCAAGTTTCTCACCCTCAAACTGAATGTGAAATTCTATCATGTTATGATCACTCTTCCCTGGAGGATCCTTTGCTATGAGATCATTAATTAATCCTTTCTCATTACACATTACCAGATCTAAAACTGCCTGTTCCCTGGTTGGTTCCACAACGTATTGTTCTAAGAAACTGTCCTGAATACACTCTATGAACTCGTCCTCAAGGCTACCTTTGCCAATTTGATTTGTCCAATCTATATGAAGATTAAAATCGCCCACGATTATTGCAGTACCTTTCTTACAAGCCCCCATTATTTCTTGATTTATACTCTGTCCTACAGTGTAGCTACTGTTAGAGAGCCTATAGACTACTCCCACCAGTGACTTCTTTCCCTTATTATTTCTTATCTCCACCCAAACTGATTCTGCATCTTGTTCTTTCGAGCCAAGATAATTTCTCACTACTGCACTGATCTCATCCTTTATTAACAGAGCTACCCCACCTCCTTTTCCTATCTGCCTATCCTTCCGAAATGTCAAATACCCCTGAATATTCAGTTCCCAGACTTGGTCACCTTGTAGCCACATCTCTGTAATGGCTATCAGATCATACCCATTTATTTCTATTTGTGCCGTCAATTCATTTATCTTGTTACGAATGCTGTGTGCATTCAGATAAAGAGCCTTTAATTTTGTCTTTTTACCATTTTTCCCTACTCTGACCCTATTTGCTGGTGCACTCTTACGCTTGTATGCTCTGTCCCTTCCTGTCACACTCTGGTTATCATTACCCCTATCGCTACCCTGCATTATTGCCTTGTCCTTTCTCTTTAACTTTCTAAGTTTTCCCTCACCTGAACCCTCCCGCCACTATTTAGTTTAAAGCCCTATCTACAGCCCTAGTTATTCGATTCACCAGGACACTGGTCCCAGCACGGTTCAAGTGAAGCCCGTCCCAACGGAACAGCTCCCTCTTTCCCCAGTACTGGTGCCAGTGCCCATGAATTGAATCCCATTTCTCCCACACCAGTCCCTGAGCCATGCATTCAGCTCTCTGATCTTATTGACATTGTGCCAATTTGCTCGTGGCTCAGGTAGTAATCCAGAGATTATTACCTTTGCGGTTCTGCTTTTTAATTTAGACCCTGCTCATACTCCCTCAGCAGAACCTCTTTCTTAGTCCTACCTACGTGGATCACGATAACTGGATCCTTCCCGTTCCACTCCAGCCCCGAGGAGATGTCCTTAACCCTTGCACCAGGCAAGCAACACAGCCTTTGGGATTCACGCTCTCGACTGCAGAGAACAGTATATATCCCCTTAACTATACTGTCCCCTACCACTACTACATTCCTTTTTACTCCCCCAAATTGAATGGCCCCCTGTACCACAGTACTGTGGTCATTTTGCCTCATCCTCCCTGCAGTCCCTGCTCTCATCCACACAGGCTGCAAGAACCTCGTACCTGTTGGACAAGTGCAAGAGCTGAGGCTCCTCCATTGCTACCTTCTGGATCCCCATACCTGCCTCACTCGTAGTCACACCCTCCTGTCCCTGACCACGGACCAAATCTGAAGTATTTAACCTAAGGGGTGTGACTGCCTCCTGGAACAAAGTGTCCAGTTAACTTCCTCCCTCCCTGATGTATCGCAGTGTCCGAAGCTCGGGCTCCAGCTCATCAACTCTGAGCCAAAGTTCCTTGAGCTGCAGACACTTACTGCAGATGTGGTTGCTGTGGATCACACTGGGGTCCACCAGCTCCCACATGCTACAGCTGTAACACATCACCTGCCCTGCCATCTCTATTGTATTTTATTTAACTAATTAGGTTTTAAAGTTTTGAAATATTCAATTGTCGATTAATAGTTTTTAATCTAGGTAATAACCTTGTTTAATTTATTAAATTTAGTTATATGCTTTAGGTCTTTACTGTAACTTAGCCCACAGTCCTAATTTAACCCTAGTTGTTTACATTTTTTTAATGTATCAAGCAGCACCTCTTACCCACACCTCACCGAATTCCCTAACTCACCAAATTCCCGAGTTTAGAACTCTGTAGAAGCAGTACTCCGTAGAACTGGATCCCGTGCTACTTATCTCCCCTCTCATGCTCTTGTGGGGCTCAGTAACAGTATTTCATATTGGGTTGTAAAGGATTTACTGACTGACCAGAACTTTGATCAGCCCACAGTACAGTATATGGTATCATACAAAAGGTTTTAATCCCATTGTCCCACTGTAGTTCACAGTTGCATATTTGATTGCTATTCGGACCTTCATAGTGAGTAGCCGAGCCATACAGGCCACAAAGGCCTGATCTCAGCTGGATGTCACCTGGGGCACTATAATTGGTCCTAGCATCCCTGGGTTAGAAGGAGGAAATCATCCACGATTCCTACTCCTAGGGAATGAATTTATCAAGCTCTAACTATTGTCATTAGGCAGTGGCACAGTCCCATGGAACTGGAAGCAGCAAACACAGCACCAATATTGAAACGGGCAGCAAATCTGTGCTAGGTTACAACAGACACTATCACCAGTAACTGGCAAGATATTGGAGACTATTCTGTGGGGCAGGCTGGAGGAAAACCGAGCACAGCAGTAACTTCATAAAACACAGCCTAACTGGATTTAGAATCGGGATATCTTGGATGATTATCCTCTTTGACTTCCACGAGGGTATTACAGATAGCACAGGTAGTGGAATACCCCATGTACCTGACTGGACTGTGAAAAAGTTTTAGATAAAATTCCATATGAAGGACGACTAATTAAACTAAAACCCACAGGAATCCAGAGTAGAACAAGTGGGACTCATTTAGAAGTTGATTAAAAATGGGAGCACCCATGAAAGGTGTAGTATCAGACTTGGGGGAGATGCTGAGTGGAATTCCCAGGGATCAGTGTTATAGTGGGAGAGGGGCTAAGTGCAGTGCCATGGAATGTCAGATTGGGTGAGGTACTGAGTGGAGTCTCGTGGGGGTCACATTGGGTTAGGTTCTGAATAGAGCCCTGCAGAGGTCAAGGCCAGATTGGGAGAGGTACTGAGTGCAGTCCCGTGGGGTTCAATGCAAAATTGGGGGAGGTGCTAAGTGGGGTACTATAGGGCTCCGTGCTTGGACCCTTGGGGGCAGAAATTCGGTATTGCCCCGTTTGGGGCGCAATTATCGGCTGGGCACAAAGTTTAGCACCTGGTGCTAATTATCGCCTCCGACTGCAAGCTTGGTCTCTATCGTCCCTGGAGGTGATTTGAGCACTAAATCAGGCGCTACACACCACTCTTAAGGCGCTAACGCCGAGGAGCGAGGCGCTACCTCAGAGCGCTGGCGAAGCTCATGTGATGTCAGTTAGCAATGGAACGCAGACAGACTGGCGCCAGCCAGTTCTTAAAGGGGAGTGTCGATCTTGCTCTCCAGCCACAGCCTGCTCATTGCAGCCTTGAATCTCGGCCTGGAGAGACCTGTACATCAATTCTGCTGGAAAGAACAATGGAGAGGCCCAGGGAAAGAGCTCAGAGTGCAGCCCCCATAGTCTCTTCTAAATCGATGCAATGAAGGTCAAATCAAAATGAACCTGCAAAGTGTTGCTCAGTACCCAAAACTCCTTCACACAGCTTTGAATCTCTCCAGAAGTCTGTCTCTCGCAGAATGCGTGGTGCAAAAAATGTCGCCGACAATAAAAGGCAGGAAGCAGCCGCCTTTAAATAGCGCCCCCCCAGTCCCTTCCTGACTGCAAAACGTTCCCCTCTACCTGTCGTTGCTAGAGGCAGGCGGAAACGCAGGGGGCGCCACTCAATATCCGTACCGGGGCGTTGCACGCTCGACTGATGTCACGATCTGCGGGAGGCGCTAATCAAACAAATTTTTCGCCCTTGTTGTTTAACATCTAAATTTATGTGGATTCCGAAACCAATTGTAAGCTTGTCAGAGTTGCTGATGGGACTAAAATAAGGAGTACAGTATAATATCTGCATATATATTAATGACTTGGACTTGGGTGTACAAAGCACAATTTCAAAATTTGCCGATGACACAAAACTTGGAAGTATAGTGAACAGTGAGGAGGATAGTGATAGACTTCAAGAGGACATAGACAGGCTGGTGGAATGGGCGGACACGTGGCAAATGAAATTTAACGCAGAAAAGTGCGAAGTGATACATTTTGGTTTGAAGAACGAGGAGAGGCAATATAAACTAAAGGGTACAATTCTAAAGGGGGTGCATGAACAGAGAGAGCTGAGGGTGTATGTGCACAAATCGTTAAAGGTGGCAGGGCAGGTTGAGATAGCGGTTAAAAAAGCATACGGGATCTTGGGCTTCATAAATAGAGGCATAGAGTAGAAAAGCAAAGAAGTTATGATGAACCTTTATAAAACACTGGTCCGACCTCAACTGGAGTATTGTGTCCAATTCTGGGCACCGCACTTTAGGAAGGATGTGAAGGCCTTAGAGAGGGTGCAGAAAAGATTTACAAGAATGGTTTCAGGGATGAGGGACTTAAGTTACATGGATAGACTGGAAAAGCTGGGGTTATTCTCCTTAGAGCAGAGAAGGTTGAGAAGAGATTTGATAGAAGTGTTCAAAATCATGAGGGGTCTGGACAGAGTAGATAGAGAGAAACTGTTCCCATTGGCGGAAGGGTCAAGAACCAGAGGACACAGATTTAAGGTGATTGGCATAAGAACGAAAGGCAACATGAAGAAAAACTTTTTTACGCAGCGAGTGGTTAGGATCTGGAATGCACTGCCTGAGAGGGTGGTGGAGGCAGATTCAATCGTGACTTTCAAAAGGGAATTGGATAAGTACCTGAGGGGAAAAATTTACAGGGCTACAGGGAAAGGGCAGGGGAGTGGGACTAGCTGAAGTGCTCTTGCAGAGAGCCGGCACGAGCTCGATGGGCCAAATGGCCCCCTTCTGTACTGTAACCATTCTATGATTCTACAGTAGGGATGGAAGATGCAGTTAATGATTATAGAAGGATTGGGCAGGTAAATGATAAAGTTTTGCACAATGGGTAAAAATGTGCAACATTCGTATAGAATGGAACTTAAAGCAATACAGAGAGACTTAGAAAGCCAGTGATGGTAGATTTGTTACTGTACATGTCCAATAAATGTAGATGAGCAACTAGAATGCTAGTAGAGTGCTGGGAGACATTTTTTTTTAAATGTTTAATTCGTTTTTATGGGATGTGGGCGTCACTGGCAAGGCCAGCATTTATTGCCCATCCCTAATTGCCTTTCAGAAGGTGGTGGTGAGCCGCCGCCTTGAACTGCTGCACTCGGTGTGCTGAAGGTACTCCCACAGTGCTG
The DNA here is from genome assembly GCA_030390025.1 of Squalus acanthias. Classification (NCBI taxonomy): domain Eukaryota; kingdom Metazoa; phylum Chordata; class Chondrichthyes; order Squaliformes; family Squalidae; genus Squalus; species Squalus acanthias. The sequence continues at coordinate 69,523,879 of CM059429.1, forward strand.
TTAGGTAGGGAGTTCCAGGATTTTGACCCAGCGACGATGAAGGATCGGCGATATACTTCTAAGTCAGGATGGTGTGTGACTTGGAGGGGAACTTGGAGGTGGTGGTGTTCCCATGCGCCTGCTGCCCTTGTCCTTCTAGGTGGAAGAGGTCGCGGGTTTGGGAGCTGCTGCCAAAGAAACTTTGGCGAGTTGCTGCAGTGCATCTTGTAGATGGTACACACTGCAGCCACAGTACGCTGGTGGTGGAGGGAGTGAATGTTTAAGGTGGTGGATGGGGTGCCAATCAAGCGGGCTGCTTTGTCCTGTACGGTGTCGAGCTTCTTGATTGTTGTTGGAGCTGCACTCATCCAGGCAAGTGGAGAGTATTCCATCACACTCCTTACTTGTGCCTTGTAGATGGTAGAAAGGCTTTGGGGAGTCAGGAGGTGAGACACTCTCCTCTGACCTGCTCTTGTTGCCACAGTATTTATGTGGCTGGTCCAGTTAAGTTTCTGGTCAATGGTGACCCCCAGGATGTTGATGGTGGGGGATTCGGCGATGGTAATGCCATTGAATGACATGGGGTGGTGGTTACACTCTCGCTTGTTGGAGATAGTCATTGCCTGGCACTTCTGTGGCGCGAATGTTACCTGCCACTTATCAGCCCAAGCCTGAATGTCGTCCAGGTCTTGTTGCATGCGGGCATGGACTGCTTCATTATCTAAGGAGTTGTGAATGGGACTGAACACCGTGCAGTCATCAGCAAACATCCCCATTTCTGACCTTATGTTGGAAGGAAGGTCATTGATGAAGCAGCGGAAGATGGTTGGGCCAAGGACACTGCCCTGAGGAACTCCTGCAGCGATGTCCTGGGGCTGTGATGATTGACATTCAATCACCACAACCATCTTCCTTTGTGCTAGGTATGACTCCAGCCAGTGGAGAGTTTTTCCCCCCGGTTCCCATTGACTTCAATTTTCCTAGGACTCCTTCATGCCACACTCGGTCAAATGCTGCCTTGATGTCAAGGGCAGTCACTCTCACCTCACCTCTGGAATTCAGCTCCTTTGTCCATGTTTGGACCAAGGCTGTAATGAGGTTGGGAGCCGAGTGGTCTTGGCGGAACCCAAACTGGGCATCAGTGAGCAGGTTATTGGTAAGTGCCTCTTGATAGCACTGTCGATGACATCTTCCATCACTTTGCTGATGATTAAGAGTAGACTGATGGGGCGGTAATTGGCCGGATTGGATTTGTCCTGCTTTTTGTGGACAGGACATACCTGGGCAGTTTTCCACATTGTCGGATAGACGCCAGTGTTGTAGCTATACTGGAACAGCTTGGCTAGAGGCGTGGCTAGTTCTGGAGCACAAGTCTTCAGCACGATAGCCGGGATGTTGTCAGCGCCCATAGCCTTTGCTGTATCCAGTGCGCTGAGCCGTTTCTTAATATCACGTGGAGTGAATCGAATTGGCCGAAGACTGGCTTCTGTGATGGTGAGGACCTCAGGAGGAGGCCGATATGAATCATCCACTCGGCACTTCTGGCTGAAGATGGTTGCAAACGCTTCAGCCTTGTCTTTTGCACTCACGTGCTGAGCTCCACCATCATTGAGGATGGGGATATTCATGGAGCCTCCTCCTCCCGTTAGTTGTTTAATGGTCCACCACCATTCACGACTGGATGTGGCAGGACGGCAGAGCTTTGATCTGATCCGTTGATTGTGGGATCGCTTAGCCCTGTCTATAGCATGCTGCTTCTGCTTTTTAGCATGCGTGTAGTCCTGTGTTGCAGCTTCCCCAGGTTGGCACCTCATTTTTAGGTACGCCTGGTGCTGCTCCTGGCATGCTCTTCTACACTCCTTATTGAACCAGGGTTGGTCCCCTGGCTTGATGGTAATGGTAGAGTGAGGGATGTGCCGGGCCATGAGGTTACAGATTGTGGTGGAATACAATTCTGCTGCTGCTGATGGCCCACAACACCTCATGGATGCCCAGTTTTGAGCTGCTAGATCTGTTCTGAATCTATCCCATTTAGCACGGGGGTAGTGCCACACAACACGATGGAGGGTGTCCTCAGTGTGGAGACGGGACATCGTCTCCACAATGACTGTGCGGTGGTCACTGCTACCAATACTGTCATGGACAGATGCATCTGCGACAGGTAGATTGGTGAGGCGAGGTCAAGTAGGTTTTTCCCTCGTGTTGGTTCTCTCACTACCTGTCGCAGACCCAGACTGGCAGTTATGTCCTTCAGGACTCGGCCAGCTCGGTCAGTAGTCGTTCTACCGAGCCACTCTTGGTGATGGACATTGAAGTCCCCCACCCAAAGTACATTCTGTGCCCTTGCTACTCTCAGTGCTTCTTCCAAGTGGTGTTCAACATGGAGGAGTACTGATTCATCAGCTGAGGGAGGGCGGTAGGTGGCAATCAGCAGGAGGTTTCCTTGCCCATGCTTTACCTGAAGCCATGAGACTTCATGGGGTCCGGAGTCAATGTTGAGGACTCCCACGGCCACTCCTTCCCGACTGTATACCGCTGTGCCGCCACCCCTGGTGGGTCTGTCCTGCTGGTGGGACAGGACATACCCAGGGATGGTGATGGAGTTTGGGACATTGGCTGAAAGGTATGATTCTGTGAGTATGACTGTCAGGCTGTTGCTTGACTAGTCTGTGGGACAGCTCTCTCAATTTTGGCACAAGTCCCCAGATGTGGGTGAGGAGGACTTTGCAGCATTGACTGGGCTGGGTGTGCCGTTGCCGTGTCTGTAGCCGTTGCCGAGGTCGATGCCAGGTGGTCCGTCCGGTTTGTTGTTTCTTATTTTGTTTCATAGCGGTTTGTTACAACTGAGTGGCTTGCTAGGCCATTTCAGAGGGCAGTTAAGAGTCAACCACATTGCTGTGGGTCTGGAGTCACATACAGGCCAGACCAGGTAAGGACGGCAGATTACCTTCCCTAAAGGACATAATCAAAACAGTACTGTATAAATTTGCAGGTGTGCTGAGGCTTTATGATACACTGGACATTTGGAATAAAGAGTGCAGTTCTAGTCACCACCCTTCAAAATGCACACAGGTATTGATTGAAGAGGGTGCAGAGTACAAGACTGATCCCAAATGTAAAGGGGGTGAGTTGTGAAGAAAGATTAAAGAAGTGCAAATTCTATAGTCTAGAGGGATATGTTAGCCTTTACAACTGGAGGGCTAGGATATAAAGGGGAGGAGTTTTGTTACAGCTATACAAAGCCCTGATTAGACCACATCTGGAGTACTGTGTTCAGTTCAGCTTAAAGGATACATTGGCCTTGGAACAAGTGTAGCGCAGATTCACCAGAATGTTACCAGGGCTCCAAGTGTTAGATAATGAGGAGAGATTACATAAACTAGGCTTGTATTCCCTCAAATATAGAAGGTTAAGAGGTGATTTGATTGAGGTTTTTAGGGTTTTGAAAGGAATTGATAGGGTAGATAGAGAGAAACTTTTTCCGCTGGTGGGGGAGTCGAGGACAAGGGGACATAACCTTAAAATCAGGGTCAGGCTATTCAGGACCGAAGTTAGGAAGCACTTCTTCATGCAACGGGTGATAGAAATGTGGCACTCTCTCCCACAAAAAGCAGTAGATGCTAGCTCAATTAATAATTTTAAATCTGAGATCACAATATTTTTGCGAGACAAGGGTATAAAAGGATATGGAGCCAAGGCAGGTGAATGGAATTAAGATGCAGATCAACCATGATCTCATTGAATGGCCTACTCCTGTTCCAATGATATAAGATATTAAATGGTTTACAGAAAGTAAACCCATAGAATTACTTCTAAATAGATCAGAGAATGAGAGAAAATAAATTTGAATGAGTGAGTGAAAAGTAAATATAAAGCAGATCGCAGGAAAAACCACTTCAAAGAGTAGGAAATGTTTGGAATAATCTCTCAGTTGAGGATAGTAGAGATCGAAACATGAAGGACATTCCAAATGTACCTGGATGTTATGAGGGAATTAAGTAATTTGAGAGATGACCTAACATACTAGAGGAATGGGCTTCAATGGAGGAGTTAGGGTTGTAGAGGGCTAGGTTTGGAATGGAGTGTTAAGAGTACTAGAGGAATGGACTTCACTGTAGACAAATTGGCGTTTCTGATCATTGTCTGGTGACTACTGCTGATAAGTGCTCGTGTGCCAATGATGGGATAGGACAGGATTGGACTTGGCTATAGTATTCTATCCTTACCCACCACTCCCAGACCAAACATTATCTAGGCTCACACGTGAATAATGGCCCCTTGGGTGAGGCACTAGAAGACGACCAGCACCTCTGGAACCATAATCCAGCATGATAACACGAGTCAGTGCCTTCAGGAGAGGAGGGCAGGGAATCAATGGGAAAGCTGAAAAACTACACAATCACATCTTGATTTCAAGCTCTGTAGTCTTAGCCAACGACACCTGCTGCTGAGAAACTTACACAAACAAATCCTGTGTCTGAGACTTCCAGTTACAGGAGTTTAATATCCCAAACATGAGTTATCTTGTTCCATGTTTTATGTTTTATTCTGAGTGTTTTAGTGAGACAGCTGCACTCACTACTGCCATCTATTGGGGGATAAACTAACTGTACTGAGGAGAAGAGGAGGAAGCGCAGTCACATAAAGGTGAGCCCGTTGCCACTGGGCCTTGGGCCCACAGAAGCCATCACTTTTCAGCAAAGCCCCATTCTAGCTAGCCTGCAAGGATCAAGCTCCACTCCCTGGTTATTTGCCAGCCACTTGGGTGTGGGAGAGTGACCCAGTATCAGTTAGAGGCAGCCACTCTGATTTTGAGCGACTCACCCAGCCCTAATTAGAGCCTGCCACTCGTGGTGTTGGAGAGTAGCCCAGTATCAGAGCCAGGCACCTGGGCTGTGGGAGACTAGTCCAGTACCAGTTATAACCAACCACTTGGTGTGTGGTAGAGTAGCCTAGTGCCAGTTACAGCCAGCTAATTGGAGAGTAGCCCAGTACCAGTGAGAGCCAGCCACCCGGGATGTGGGAGAGTAGCCCAGACAGGATCTTCCCCGTTTCGCATGTCAGTATCCCGAGTTGAGCTTCAAGTCCCCATCCTATAATTCACTAAGACCACTTGTTTCTACCTACACAGCATTGTCCACCTCTGTCCTTACTCCCTCCACCACTGGAACCCTTGACTACACTTTTGTTTCCTCCAGGTTCCAATTCTCCAATGTCCTCATTGCCGGCCTCCCAAGCTCCATCTGACATTAACTGCAACTTATCGAAAACCTTGCCACCTATATTCTGCCTGCACTGAATGTTGCTCATCCATCATGCCTGTCCCTACTGACCTCCACTGAAGACCCATCCCCAACGCATTGAATTAAAAATTTTCACCCACGTTTACAAATCCCTACGTATCTTTGTCCTGCCTGATCTCTACAACCCTCTCCAGCCCTACATCCCAGCTCATTCAACCCAACTTCTGCACCCTCCTCCAGCCTTACATCCAGCCCATACGCTCTAGTCTTCAGACTTTGACTTCTTTTGCATTCCCTCCCCCTCCACTCAGTAACAGACCTTCACCTGTTTTGACCCCTCTTACAGCTCTTTCTCTAAAACCCTCTGTCTTGCTATCACATCCCACTTTAAAAAGTCTCTTCAAAATCTCTTTCTGACCGTGGTTTCAGTCACCTCCCCCGACTCCTTCATTATTGATTGATGTTTGTTTCTTCTCTGTGAAGGGCCTTGGGATGTTTACTACGTAAAAGATGGTTTATAATTGCAAGCTGTTGCTGACTGTCTCGAGAGATTCCTTGATTTCACTGTGAGCTGTTGTGAGTGGTGATGTGTGGCAGTAATGGCACCGCTGCCCAGCAGCCCTTAAGTCCTGGTGCAGATTTAAAGTGACTCCATCTCATCTTGTTTTTTCCCCCAAAGGGCCTGAGTTGCAGTCTGGTGATGGAAATGGTCAACAATGGGAAAGCCCTGCACAACGAGACAGAGCTTCTACTGGCAGGCAAAATGTCACTGGTAAGGAAAGAGTTAAATGGAAGAAACCGATGGGTTCCAATGGTTTAAATGTAGAATAACGGAGTGAGTTACAGATTAACAGCTGATTGAGGGGTTCTAATGGTTTATATATAGAATAATGGAGTGAGTTACAGATTAGAATCTAATCAAGGGGTTCAACTCAATCAATATCTAAAACAGACTATCTGGTCATTATCACATTGCTGTTTGTGGGAGCTTACTGTGCGCAAATTGGCTGCCGCGTTTCCTACATTACAACAGTGACTACACTTCAAAAAGTACTTCATTGGCTGTAAAGCGCTTTGGGACGTCCTGTGGTTGTGAAAGGCGCTATATAAATGCAAGTCTTTCTTTTTTCAATTGATTTATATATAGAATAACAGATACCTTGGAGTGACTTATAGGCTGGAATCTAATCGAGGGGTTCAAATAGTTTATATATAGAATAGCAGATACCCGGAGTAAGGTGCAGACTAGAATTTAATTAAGGGATTTGGATGGATTATATTTAAAATCATACATTATACTGAGTGTTTAAGCTGCAGGATGGTTTGAGGGAATTGTGTTTTATTACCTGTTTTAAGACAACGTATCGAAGAAAATTTTAATTTAATTGATAATTGTGTAATTGCAGCGTTCTAAGGTTTAAAGTGACAGGTGAATTCTGTGATTTAGAGACAGGAATCAATCCTGAGAGTATAATAATCTGGACTGTTACCTGAGCCACATGCCAATTTGCATAGAAGGTTAAATGTGTGGCTCAAACAGTGGTGTGGGAGGCAGGGGTTTTGCTTCACGGGGCACTGGCACCAGTACTGGGGAAAGAGGGAGCTGTTCCGTTGGGACAGGCTCCACTTAAACCTAGGGTTTTGAAAGAGGTGGCTATAGAGATAGCGGATGCAATCACACCCGCATGTTTAAGACTAGCGTTTGTTTTTCTTAAGTGATTATTACTAGTGAACACACTGCTGTATGCTTTCCTTTTCTGGTTGCAGCAGTTGGATCCCCCTCAGAAGGATGAACTCACTGGGGCTCTGGCTAACGTGGACCTGCAGCTTCGCAAACTGGCAGAGATCCCCTGGCTGTGCCAGCTCATCGAACCAAGTGACGATGAGGTAGGCCTACAAGCATACATGGGATTTTACTAAATTTTCTTTTCTTTTTATTTGTTCTGGGATGTGGGCGTCGCTGGCAAGGCCAGCATTTATGGCCCATCCCTAATTGCCCTTGAGAAGGTGGTGGTGAGCTGCCGCCTTGAACCGCTGCAGTCCGTGTGGTGAAGGTACTCCCACGGTGCTGTTAGGTAGGGAGTTCCAGGATTTTGACCCAGCGACGATGAAGGAACGGCGATCCATTTCCAAGTCAGGATGGTGTGTGACTTGGAGGGGAACTTGGAGGTGATGGTGTTCCCATGCGCCTGCTGCCCTTGTCCTTCTAGGTGGTAGAGGTCGCGGGTTTGGGAGGTGCTGCCGAAGAAGCCTTGGTGAGTTGCCGCAGTGCATCTTGTAGATGGTACACACTGCAGCCACGGTGCACCGGTGGTGGAGGGAGTGAATGTTAAAGGTGGTGGATGGGGTGTCAATCAAGCGATGATTAATTTCTAGACTAGTTTCTGTTGACACCAGTGTCTGTTTCTTTGCCATTTTCTTCCTTCAGTTTGTCTTTTTTACGACGGCCTGAGCAGGCCTCATCTGTCACATTTGATCACGAATTGAACTTCCTACCTCATATCCGTTCTATCACTATGACCACCCATTTCCACCTTTCTAATATCACCCATCTCCACCCTTGCCTCAACTTCTCTGCTGCCGAAACCCTTTATCACCTCTAGACTTGACTAATCCAATACACTTCTGGCCAGCCTCCCTAGTTCTACCCTCCATAAACTTGAGGTCATCCAAAACTCTGCCGCCCGTGTCCTAACTCTCACCAAGTCCAGTTCACCCATCTCCTCTGTGCTTGCTGACCTGCATTGGCTCCCAGTTAGACCTCTGCGCTCCCCCTATTCTGGCCTTTTGCACATCCTCAAATTTAATTGCTCCACCATTGGCAGTCGTGCCTTCAGCTACCTAGGTCCTAAGCTCTAAAATTCCCTCCTTAAATCTCTCCGCCTTTCCAACTCTCTTTCCTCCTTTAAGATGCTCCTTAAAACATACCTCTTCGACCAAGCATTTGGCCATCTGCCTTAACATCTTATATGGCTCGGTGTCAAATTTTTATTTTTATAACGCCTTGAGACGTATTATTACATTAAAGGCGCTATATAAATATAAGTTGTTGTTGTCCTCTCGGGTGAGTGTAAACTATCCCATGGCACTATTCGCAGAAGAGCAGGGAGCACTCTCTGGAGTATCCTGGCCAACATTTATCCCTCAACCACCGAAAATAGATATGATCATTCATCAATTTATTATCTGTGTTCTAAATGGCTGCTGCATTTACCCACATACAACAGTGATAACAATTCTAAAGTAATGCATTAACTATGATACACTTTGGCACATCCTGAGAATGTAATAGGGTGCTATATAAACACAAGTATATAAACGCAATATTTTCTTTAAGTACCCTCATTACAGTTTTTACTTGAAGACCTCCATCCCTCCTAAAAACCTGACCTTGGACATGATAGCCCCAATTTTAACTGGGGACGAGGGGCGAGTGTGGGGCAAGCAGGGCTCGCCGATGTGAGGCCATTTTAACTCCCAGGCCTCATTTATATAAGTTAAGCCCAGCTCCCACCCAAGCCTGGCATTAATGACGTGTGTGTGTGAGTGATCAGTGCATTGGGATTTTTTACTCTGCTAATTATGTGATGTACTGCAAGTTGTTGCTGCATTGCTCTCATGTCTTTGTGTGTTTGCCCAGGGCCAGTTGTTGGAATATTCCAAGCGCACTCGCAGTGCCAAATTCCGTCTTGTGTCAAAGTTAAAAAAAGACAAAAACAACAAGAACAAGGAAACCAGGGGGAACATGGGATTGCCAGGTGTGTATGTAAATGCTGACCCTCCTTCACTTCCATCCTTTGTGTTCAGTATCTGTAACGTATATCATCATCATCATCATCCAGCTCTGCCAGTGTCTGTCCCAATCATGCTTGGAGAGATTTACACAACACTTGATCACAAGCTGCCAGTGCAATCCGTATCTTGTCAGTCACACCAACTCCAATATGTGGATGGCATTTTGAAATATGTCACTTTAACTGTAGCTCCTTGCCGAGGCATTTGTGATCAGGATGCATTAAGATAAATCAGTAAGCCCCACTGCCATCCCTTTCCTTATAATTCCACCCCCCCAGACTGCTCTGATGTGGGCCACTGGGTAAGAATCACACACGAGTCCTTGTAGATAAGCCTGAAGTCATCATCCACTGAAATTGTGAGGCAGCAGAAGGCCCTCCATTCAGCAGGATGCACAATGGCAATAAGTAGTCCTAAACTGATCTCCCACATTTGTTTGGAGGACGCAGGTGGAAGTTAACTCCAAATCACAATGTAAAGCTGTACTCTCGCAATGGCTCATTGGCATATGTGCTGCCAGATGTGGTACTGAACCATATAGACAAGGTGGTCCCAGGGTTCTATCTGATCTCATCTTAGTAAGTGTACTGTAATTGGCCTCTGAACCCCATGGGCTAGGGGTGGGAAATATTAGCTCAGGTTCCCACTTCCGCTGGAAAGTGAGTGTTTGGAGGTGAGGACACGATCAAGCCTGGCTGTGACTCTGCCAACGGGTTGAATATTGTGCTAACATTCACTGTCCAGACTAAACACGTGAGGGTAGTCACGGGTAAGATACTGGAGGAAAGCTGGTGCTATTACAGTTGTACCTGAACAACTTGTAGAGGCCTACCTGTTACCCTGGCTCAGAATAACTAACAGCTCAGATCAGAAGGGAATCTCTCTCCTCCACCTGAACCCAGTGCAGAATCTCTCTCCTCCACCTGAACCCAGTGCAGAATCTCTCTCCCACACCTGACTCCTGTGCAGAATCTCTCTCCCACCTGAACCCTGAGCAGAATCTCTCTCCTCCACCTGAACCCAGTGCAGAATCTCTCTCCCACACCTGAACCCAGTGCAGAATCTCTCTCCCACCTGACTCCTGTGCAGAATCTCTCTCCCACCTGAACCCTGAGCAGAATCTCTCTCCTCCACCTGAACCCAGTGCAGAATCCCTCTCCCACACCTGAACCCTGAGCAGAATCCCTCTCCCACCTGAACCCAGTGCAGAATCTCTCTCCCACCTGAACCCTGAGCAGAATCTCTCTCCCACCTGAACCCAGTGCAGAATCTCTCTCCCACCTGAACCCAGTGCAGAATCTCTCTCCCACCTGAACCCTGAGCAGAATCTCTCTCCCACCTGAACCCAGTGCAGAATCTCTCTCCCACCTGAATCCAGTGCAGAATCTCTCTCCCACCTGACTCCTGTGCAGAATCTCTCTCCCACCTGAACCCAGTGCAGAATCTCTCTCCCACCTGACTCCTGTGCAGAATCTCTCTCCTCCACCTGAACCCAGTGCAGAATCCCTCTCCCACCTGAACCCAGTGCAGAATCTCTCTCCCACCTGAACCCAGTGCAGAATCTCTCTCCCACCTGAACCCAGTGCAGAATCTCTCTCCCACCTGAACCCAGTGCAGAATCTCTCTCCCACCTGAACCCTGAGCAGAATCTCTCTCCCACCTGAACCCAGTGCAGAATCTCTCTCCCACCTGACTCCTGTGCAGAATCTCTCTCCCACCTGAACCCTGAGCAGAATCTCTCTCCCACCTGAACCCAGTGCAGAATCTCTCTCCCACCTGACTCCTGTGCAGAATCTCTCTCCCACCTGAACCCTGAGCAGAATCTCTCTCCTCCACCTGAACCCAGTGCAGAATCTCTCTCCCACCTGAACCCAGTGCAGAATCTCTCTCCCACCTGAACCCAGTGCAGAATCTCTCTCCCACCTGAACCCAGTGCAGAATCTCTCTCCTCCACCTGAACCCTGAGCAGAATCTCTCTCCTCCACCTGAACCCAGTGCAGAATCTCTCTCCCACCTGAACCCAGTGCAGAATCTCTCTCCCACCTGAACCCTGAGCAGAATCCCTCTCCCACACCTGAACCCAGGGCAGAATCTCTCTCCCACACCTGAACCCAGTGCAGAATCTCTCTCCCACACCTGAACCCAGTGCAGAATATCTCTCCCACACCTGAACCCAGTGCAGAATCTCTCTCCCACCTGAACCCTGAGCAGAATCCCTCTCCCACACCTGAACCCAATGCAGAATCTCTCTCCCACACCTGACTCCTGTGCAGAATCTCTCTCCTCCACCTGACTCCTGTGCAGAATCTCTCTCCCACACCTGAACCCAGTGCAGAATCTCTCTCCCACCTGAACCCAGTGCAGAATCTCTCTCCCACCTGACTCCTGTGCAGAATCTCTCTCCCACCTGAACCCTGAGCAGAATCTCTCTCCTCCACCTGAACCCAGTGCAGAATCTCTCTCCCACCTGAACCCAGTGCAGAATCTCTCTCCCACCTGAACCCTGAGCAGAATCCCTCTCCCACACCTGAACCCAATGCAGAATCTCTCTCCCACACCTGACTCCTGTGCAGAATATCTCTCCTCCACCTGAACCCTGAGCAGAATCTCTCTCCCACACCTGAACCCAGTGCAGAATCTCTCTCCCACACCTGAACCCAGTGCAGAATCTCTCTCCCACACCTGAACCCAGTGCAGAATCTCTCTCCCACACCTGAACCCAGTGCAGAATCTCTCTCCCACACCTGACTCCTGTGCAGAATCTCTCTCCCACCTGAACCCTGAGCAGAATCTCTCTCCTCCACCTGAACCCAGTGCAGAATCTCTCTCCCACCTGAACCCAGTGCAGAATCTCTCTCCCACCTGAACCCTGAGCAGAATCCCTCTCCCACACCTGAACCCAATGCAGAATCTCTCTCCCACACCTGACTCCTGTGCAGAATCTCTCTCCTCCACCTGAACCCAGTGCAGAATCTCTCTCCTCCACCTGACTCCAGTGCAGAATCTCTCTCCTCCACCTGACTCCTGTGCAGAATCTCTCTCCCACACCTGAACCCAGTGCAGAATCTCTCTCCCACACCTGAACCCAGTGCAGAATATCTCTCCCACACCTGAACCCAGTGCAGAATCTCTCTCCCACCTGAACCCTGAGCAGAATCCCTCTCCCACACCTGAACCCAATGCAGAATCTCTCTCCCACACCTGACTCCTGTGCAGAATCTCTCTCCCACACCTGAACCCAGTGCAGAATCTCTCTCCCACCTGACTCCTGTGCAGAATCTCTCTCCCACCTGAACCCTGAGCAGAATCTCTCTCCTCCACCTGAACCCAGTGCAGAATCTCTCTCCCACCTGAACCCAGTGCAGAATCTCTCTCCCACCTGAACCCTGAGCAGAATCCCTCTCCCACACCTGAACCCAATGCAGAATCTCTCTCCCACACCTGACTCCTGTGCAGAATCTCTCTCCCACACCTGAACCCAGTGCAGAATCTCTCTCCCACCTGACTCCTGTGCAGAATCTCTCTCCCACCTGAACCCTGAGCAGAATCTCTCTCCTCCACCTGAACCCAGTGCAGAATCTCTCTCCTCCACCTGAACCCAGTGCAGAATCTCTCTCCCACACCTGAACCCAGTGCAGAATCTCTCTCCCACACCTGAACCCAGTGCAGAATCTCTCTCCCACACCTGAACCCAGTGCAGAATCTCTCTCCCACCTGAACCCTGAGCAGAATCCCTCTCCCACACCTGAACCCAATGCAGAATCTCTCTCCCACACCTGAACCCAGTGCAGAATCTCTCTCCCACACCTGAACCCTGAGCAGAATCTCTCTCCCACACCTGAACCCAGTGCAGAATCTCTCTCCCACACCTGAATCCTGTGTAGAATATCTCCTCCAATATGAAAACACTCACATTCTGAATGTTTCATTTAAACAGTAATAAGAAATTGTAACAAAATCTAAGTGTTTTCTCTTTTCATTGTTCTCTGATTAAATAGTCGATTGTTTTATCTGTTTGTTGGTATTAATGTATTGCACAGTCAATTGAAGGTACGCTCCAGGCTGCAGTTTTAAATGGGACCTGTGTTAGTGAATGCTGCAGGGTTCTCTGCACTTGTAGTTACAGCCCCGTTTGGGCACAATATCTCACTTAGTACAATAACTGTAGATTGTATCAGCCCTGGGTACCCCAATGTGTTCCACTTATCTTGACTCATACTACACTTGGATTGTAAGTTTGCATCTTGTTTTCTACCAGTCAGAAGAATGCAAACCGACTTTGAGCCATTGCCATGTACCTGAGCAGTAGTTTCAGGGAGCGGGTTAACAAGAGGTAGAATACATGGAGGGTGCAGTGCATGGTGGGTGGAGCACAGGGGTAGGGGGTGGATGGAAGGCGTATCAGCATAATGTACATGTACCCAACCTTGTTTCTCCCCTCCTGTCTTGAAGGTGCTGACCTTCATCGGGGTAGAGGTTTCACGGGCGCTAGCCACCCTCTAGCATTTCGCCCAAGTGACCATTCTTCATGTAAGGTCCTAGATAGTGAGTGTCAGCAGGGTATTGGACCCTGAGTCATCACAGCCAAACCCGATTCTTTCCTCACACCTCAACAAGGGTCAATGGAGCAGAAACTGTGGGCAACTCCCTCCACCGCTTCCACCCAACCCATGGTGCGGAGGCCAATTGTAGTGCGCTGACATCAGCTAACTCAGAACAGATCAGAGGTGGTACTTGGGATGTTGCTGATCTGTGTGGCTCAGTACAACACCAGATAGTGCATTTACCAATGAGATGTCACAGAGCCCTCCTTTCATTGAACAGCAGGGCTGTTTATCACTCTACTATAGAGAGATTGGGAGGGGGGCTATTTTTGTACATTTGATAATGTAGCCTGGAGCTTTCCACTCAACAGGTATTTCATTTCAGCAGCTGTGCCGGACTCCAGATTGCATTGTGTGTTTACTGACTTAGTGTGTCTCCCTGAAATACCTCTTGTGCGATTATCTGGTTCTCTGCACTCTCTGAAATTTCTGTGGGCCTTTTTTTTTGCTAGCGGGTGATGGTTTGTGCATTTCTCTTTGCCTTTGGGATTGTGGGTACTGAAGGTGGCGCTGCTCTTCGCTTTCCCACAGTGCACCAGTGGGGTACTGAGGAGGTGGCAGCCTGGTTAGAGCATCTTAGCCTGTTCGAGTACAGAGACATCTTCATCCGGCACGACATCCGTGGCTCAGAGCTCTTGCATCTGGAGAGGCGGGACCTGAAGGTACTGCAAGTGACTTTCTCACTTCTGCATGAATGACGAACTAATGCGGCCTGGCCTTATCGGTACTGTCTTTCTGCATTAACTTGCTGTGTGTACTGAGATCACATCAGTTGGAAGGTACTTTGAAACCATGAGCTCTAAAGGAGTTCGTAAAAAACAGTTACACAATAGAACAGAACTGTCAGGAAAATTACCAGTACGGTGCGTGCACTCTGCAGCTACATACCCACAAAGCCTTCGAGGCAAAATGATCAAGTGATGGCTAAGAATATCTCTGTGGAAGGAAGGAGGGAAACGGCAAAGAAAGAGTGAAGGTTCTACCCAGGGAAATTCTAGAATGGCATTAGAAGGCAGCTTCAGTCTTATTGGTGCAGGGAGATTAACATTAATTTAAAAAAGAGACAAAGGTGAATTGAATCACAATCGATAGATGGGTGCAAAACCGAGTACCTGGACTGGGACTCACTGACTGCACGTGCTGTAGATGGTTGCCTAGCCGATACCTGGACTGGGATTCACTGACTGCACGTGCTGTAGATGGTTGCCTAGCCGATACCTGGACTGGGACTCACTGACTGCACGTGCTGTAGATGGCTGCCAAGCCAAGTACCTGGACTGGGACTCACTGGCTTTTTACTTATTTTGGCCCCACTGGGGGACAAGGGAAAAAGTTTAAAGATTGAGGCAGCATTTGGACCTGGCCGAATGACTTCTGGACAAATAAAAGTTGTCAAACATTTTTTTGTGGATTGTACCAAAAACCTGATGTGATGCCAGCTGCTGCCATGGCTTATCCTGGGTAACTCACACTCCACTTCCTTACTTTAACTGCTCATGCTAGATTTCTCAATCTTGCACTATTCTCAGGGTAGTCATTGTCTAAACTCAAATATCTGGACTATTTTGTGAACAAAATGTTTTGTAACAAATGCTCCCTTTAGTGCAGTATCTCTTATCCCTGCAGGAATCTACACTCCGGTACTACGCAGTTACATGTGTATGTGTATATATTAAAAGTCTTGCAATTGGCATGCCTTTCCTGCGCACACTAACCTTACTTCCTATGTCCAGACTTTTGAGCAATATTTTGGATATCAAGATGTATCAGCAATTCCCAATTTTATGTCCCTATCTGCATGTCACACTTAGAATATAGTGCATTATGGACCTCCAAACAGAAGGTGACGGTGTTGTGCCTACCAATCGTGTCTTCCAGGTCCATCTGCCATTTTGTTTTTTGCACTTTGTTTTTAAACTTGATTTTTCTGATTTCCCAGCTCTGGCCCACCTAATTTTCGAGTTTAACCCGGTTGCCTGCCAAATGCTCGCGGCGGCTGGCATTTCCCCACCCCCCCAACCATATCATCCGGCCAACCCATTGACCGCCGCCCAATTCCAACTTAAAGCTTTAGGCTGCAGCCTACCTACTTTTCGTGGACTAGGGCCTAATGATCGGGCCTATCCTGCCTGACCTGTTTTTGGGTGCCCCCTCTCACCCCAACCCCCAGGTGTTTCATGTTATCTTTACTACTGGCCGAGCCTCACGCCTCCGGAATTGCAAGCCACAACATTTGACACCAGATGCCCTGAATCAGCTGGAAATGAGCAGTCGACACTCAAACTCACACACAAACTCACAATCACACACGCTCGCAATGAACACTCCACACACACGCACAAACTCACAATGAACACTTCAAACACAAAGTGAATAAATGAGACTGATTTGCACCATTAGATCTGGACTCCCATGCTGCCCCGACTGATACTAGTTGTAATGCTCTTCAGTGAAATGAGTTGGGGACATTATTAGTGGGCATGAGCTCAGTGCACAAAACTGCTGCTGATTCAGAACAAATTGGCAATCTCACTCAGGCGACGGCTGGTGTGGGAAATGAGAAAACTCTTTTACACAGCCCCAGCAAGCACTCCCATGTCGGTATGGCACGTTTCTGGGGTTGCTTGAAGGGGCTCTGTAAAGAGAGCTTGGCTCTGTACCTGACCTAGGAATGCTTGATGGGGCATTGTAGTAAGATCTTTACACTGCATCTAACCCTCGGAACGAACTCGCAAGAGTGATGCATTATGAGCTGGTCTTGGTGCTGGTGGAATGACTGGTTACAGAGGACCTGTATCAGGGGGATACGCACTGTGTACCAGTGGGATACATGCTTTGTACCATCAGAAAAAGGTACTGCGTACCAGTGGAATATGTGCTGTGTACCAGTGAGATATCGAATGTGTACCAGTAGTATATGGCTTTTTACCAGCATAATATGTGCTGTATACCAATGGAAAGGCACTGTGTGCTAGCAGGATACACATTGTGTACCATCTACTACATAATGCATACAGTGTGTACCTTGTATTTAAATGTTTTCCGACTGGACTCTGGTGAGGCCGGAAGCTGAATATTTTGACCATGACCAGTGCTGACTTGTGCATCACCGTGAGTGAGGTAACCGCCGCTCTCTTTAATTTAAATTCTCCCCTTCCCTTCCCCGATCAAGGACATGCTCTCTTCCCCTGAAATGAAGTAAGTTGGTAGGCACTTGAGCTGGGCATTGAGCTGTACAGCAAAGCTGTGTTATAGGAGTGCGGAGTGCATAGTCAGTTCCTGTCAGCCTCCTTGGAGCATTATTTTACCTATTTAACCCCATTTCCTTTTCAGGTTACTGCCTTTTTCTGACCTACATTTTGATTAAGGTTGTTTTAGTATCTACTAAACTGACACACTGACAATAAACGCCTTTCTTCTAACCTGTGTTTGGCAGGACTTGGGGATAACGAGAGTGGGCCACATGAAGCGGATCTTACATGGGATCAAGGAGTTGAGCCGGAATACTCCTGTCAGCGAAGTGTGATGTACGTGTTCAACTCCTGTGTATACAGAGCTACCTAAACCTCCAGCCCATTGGATAGAGGACGAGAGAGGCTAACCTTGGGCTGTATGTGTATGCCTCACCTTCAGCTAATCGGAGGGTGTTGGCCCTGAAGCAGCTAACGAATATCAAAACAATAAGGGACCTGATACACAATCACCCGGCCAATAGAAAATGGGAACGAGGCTTAACCAATCAAAATTATGCTGCATTCGAGGTAAAAATCTGTCAAATCAGAATTGAAGTTACCTCAAGCAAGTATCCACGACAATCAGTTAGATTGGATTTTACTCTGAAACTCAGCTGGGAGTAAAGCTGAATGTGATTGGTCTAAAATTCAACAATGATCCCAATGAAGAGGAATTATGCTTCTTCGACAGAGGAATGTACTGCACACCAGTGACTTAATCTCAGAAACTCTTTGCAAAAGGGACAAAGCATCTCTTTTTTATAACACATGACCTAATGAAACTGTAACAGGGACAGAACCTGTAGTAACTCACATCTGCAGAGATTAACTGAACCTTTTCGTATTGTGATCCATGAGAGTGAGGGTTGTGGGTTTGAGTGTGGAGCCCTACATTTCTCTCATCCCAGGATCTATCCACAGGCCTTTTACAGAATACCAACTTGAAGAACGTGGGAGTGCTATTACAATGTCTTCCTGTATTGGTTGCCCTCAAAGCCCCTGCCGTTGACGTGTTGTTTCTCATTGCCTAGGCGTCACAGAGACATTGATATACTTCAGAGTGAAGGGAAGCAGCCTCAGGCTCGTGCACATGTCCCAGGCAGTGCAGCTCTTAGGACAGCACAGCCATCTGGCTGATTCTAGGGCCTGTGTAGCTCTTTGGAGATAGTGCAGCACTCACAAACAGCCCTGGATGATACAGTTCTGGAGTGTCAGAGACATATGAGAGTGAGTCCTGGAGTGTCTGAGATGTGCAAGAGACAATCCTGGAGCATCTGGGATGTGTGTGAGTCAGTCAGTCCTGGAGTGTCTGGGATGTGTGTGAGTCAGTCCTGGAGTGTGTGGGATGTGTGTGAGTCAGTCAGTCCTGGAGTGTGTGGGATGTGTGTGAGTCAGTCCTGGAGTGTCTGGGATGTGTGTGAGTCAGTCAGTCCTGGAGTGTCTGGGATGTGTGTGAGTCAGTCCTGGAGTGTGTGGGATGTGTGTGAGTCAGTCCTGGAGTGTGTGGGATGTGTGTGAGTCAGTCCTGGAGTGTGTGGGATGTGTGTGAGTCAGTCAGTCCTGGAGTGTGTGGGATGTGTGTGAGTCAGTCCTGGAGTGTGTGGGATGTGTGTGAGTCAGTCAGTCCTGGAGTGTGTGGGATGTGTGTGAGTCAGTCAGTCCTGGAGTGTCTGGGATGTGTGTGAGTCAGTCAGTCCTGGAGTGTGTGGGATGTGTGTGAGTCAGTCAGTCCTGGAGTGTGTGGGATGTGTGTGAGTCAGTCAGTCCTGGAGTGTGTGGGATGTGTGTGAGTCAGTCCTGGAGTGTGTGGGATGTGTGTGAGTCAGTCAGTCCTGGAGTGTGTGGGATGTGTGTGAGTCAGTCAGTCCTGGAGTGTGTGGGATGTGTGTGAGTCAGTCAGTCCTGGAGTGTGTGGGATGTGTGTCAGTCAGTCCTGGAGTGTGTGGATGTGTGTGAGTCAGTCCTGGAGTGTCTGGGATGTGTGTGAGAGTCAGTCCTGGAGTGTGTGGGATGTGTGTGAGTCAGTCAGTCCTGGAGTGTCTGGGATGTGTGTGAGTCAGTCAGTCCTGGAGTGTGTGGGATGTGTGTGAGTCAGTCAGTCCTGGAGTGTCTGGGATGTGTGTGAGTCAGTCAGTCCTGGAGTGTGTGGGATGTGTGTGAGTCAGTCCTGGAGTGTGTGGGATGTGTGTGAGTCAGTCCTGGAGTGTGTGGGATGTGTGAGTCAGTCAGTCCTGGAGTGTCTGGGATGTGTGTGAGTCAGTCCTGGAGCGTCTGGGATGTGTGTGAGTCAGTCCTGGAGTGTGTGGGATGTGTGTGAGTCAGTCAGTCCTGGAGTGTGTGGGATGTGTGTGAGTCAGTCAGTCCTGGAGTGTGTGGGATGTGTGTGAGTCAGTCCTGGAGTGTGTGGGATGTGTGTGAGTCAGTCAGTCCTGGAGTGTGTGGGATGTGTGTGAGTCAGTCCTGGAGTGTCTGGGATGTGTGTGAGTCAGTCAGTCCTGGAGTGTGTGGGATGTGTGTGAGTCAGTCAGTCCTGGAGTGTGTGGGATGTGTGTGAGTCAGTCAGTCCTGGAGTGTGTGGGATGTGTGTGAGTCAGTCAGTCCTGGAGTGTGTGGGATGTGTGTGAGTCAGTCAGTCCTGGAGTGTGTGGGATGTGTGTGAGTCAGTCAGTCCTGGAGTGTCTGGGATGTGTGTGAGTCAGTCAGTCCTGGAGTGTCTGGGATGTGTGTGAGTCAGTCAGTCCTGGAGTGTCTGGGATGTGTGTGAGTCAGTCAGTCCTGGAGTGTCTGGGATGTGTGTGAGTCAGTTCTAGAAAAGAAAGACTTGCATTTATAAAGCACCTTTGACGACCTCAGGACATCCCAAAGCGCACTACAGCCAATGAAATACTTTTGAAGTATAGTCACTGTTGTAGGAAATATTGGGAAGTCTGAAGCCATTGTCTTTGGTTCCCTGGCCACCATTTCCATCGCTGGCAACTGTCTTAAGCTGAGCTAGACCGTTCGCAACCTTGGTGTTGTGTTTCATCCCGAGATGAGTTTCCGACCACATATCCGCTCCATCACCAAGACTGCCTACTCCATCTCTGTAACATCGCTCAATTCCGACCCTGCCTTAGCTCATCTGCTGCGGAAACCCTCATCCGTACCTTTGTTACCTCTTGACTTGACTATTTCAATGCTCTCCTGGCCGCCCTTCCACCCTGCATAAACTTGTGCTTGTCCAAAACTCTGCTGCCCGTATCTTAATTTGCTCCAAATCTCGTTCACCCATCACCCATGTGCTTGCTGGCCTTCACTGGCTCCTAGTCCAACAATGCCTCAATTTTAAAATCCTCATCCTTGTTTTCAAATCCTTCCATGGCCTCGCCCCTCCCTATCTCTCTAGCCTCCTCCAGCCCTACAAGCTTTCGAGATCTCTGCGCTCTTCCAATTCTGGCCTCTTGCGCATCCCTGATTATAATTGCTCCACCATTGGTGGCTATGCTTTCAACTGCCTTGGCCCTAAACTCTGGAATTCCCTCTCTACCTCTCTCTCTTTTATGATGCTCCTTTAAACCTACCTCTTTGATCAAGCTTTTGGTCATCTGCCCTGATATTTCCTTCTGTGGCTCGGTGTCAAAAATGTTTTTTATTGATATCGCTCTTGTCAAGCGCCTTGGGACGTTTTACTACGTTAAATGCACTATATAAATGTAAGTTGTTGTTGAAATGCGCACAGCAAGATCCCACAAACAGCAATGTGATAATGACAAGATAATCTGTTTTTAGCGATGTTGGTTGAGGGATAAATGTTGGCCAGGACACCGAGGGAACTCTACTGCTCTTCTTCAAATAGTGTCATAGGATCTTTTACATCCACCTGAGAAGGCAGACCTGGTTTAACATCTCATCCAGAAGATAGCACCTTCGACAGCGCAGCATTCCCTCGGTACTGCCAGAGTGTTACCTACTGAGCCACGGCTGACACCTGGAGTGTCTGGGATGTGAGAGAGTGAGTCCTGCAGTGTTTGGGATGTGTGAAGAATCAAAAAAAAAAGCAGTGTCCACAATCTTCAGCGGGTTATAATTTTGTTACATACAGCACACAGAAGTACTCCTCGTCATGAGGTGACTGTTACCCTTGACTCTAGAGGCGCCTCATCTCGCAGCACACACCCTATGGGTTGCAACGCCTTTGCCAGTTCAGTGCTGGAGGTTATTGTGATTTGTGAGAAGACAGGTTGACCTCAAGATCTGGATCACGATGCATCTCCTTCGAGACTTGTTTGCCAAATACTTTTTTTAAATGTTTAGTCTTTCTGCTGTTTTGCACATCCCTTAGCTTAGAAGAGTGGAGCTGGCAGAGAACTCATTTCAGGACCTCTGAGAAACTGTACTCTCCATTTAATACAAGTTATTGTTTGGGGCATCTCCAAACCACTCATTCTGGTCCTTGTGTTTAAATCCTTCCAAGGCCTGGTCCCTCCCTATCTCTGTATCCTTCTCCACCCCCCGAACTCTCCATTCCTCTTACTCCTGGATATCTTTGCTGCAGTACAACAACCAGAATTGTACACAAGTCCAGACCTCCAGGGTTTTCCTGTCTCCTCCTCCATCCCCTGCACCTATGGGCAGTCAAAAACGTCCCTTCCTCTGTTTAACTATTGCTCTCTACCTGTGGGGTGACCATCTCTGGAACATTTTACAGAAATCTTTCCTCTCCACATATATTAGAGTGTAGCCAGCGGCTCCTCTAGCTCACCATTCCTCTGATTAAGCAACATAAATCCCGAACACTTCATTCCCATGTACTGTTCCTGGATACTTTTCATATCTGGGATATCCCACGTCATGCATCCCACACACATCACTAGCCTGGGTCCAGAACCTGTCATTAATAAACACCTAATTCTCTGCTACATTAGACTTAATCAGTTAGAACTAATTCTCACTTACCTGCCTGGTCTTGCAAGTTCAGGCCCATTCTGCCTCAGTGCCGAACTCCTGTTTAGATCAAACTCGCTTCCTTAGCTTCTCACAGTAAAAACATACTCGATCAGCATCTCAGTCAATCAGTCTTTTGCAGCTTAACTCCCAACTAGTGCAAGGCCAGACAATCAACTGCTCCAACCCATGGGGCATCAAAGCTGAGCCCAATCTTGTCTTCGCCTAAAGCCCATGTCATCTGACGAAAGGTCTTAGACCTGAAACGTTGACTCTGTTTCTCTCTCCACGGATGCTGCCTGGCCTGCTGAGTTTTTCCAGCGTTTTCTGTTGTTATTTCAGATTTCCAGCATCTGCAGTATTTTGCTGTTGTGCCCATGTCACAATTTGGGCCACTTCCCGTTAATATGCTGCTGTGATTAATGCAAAAGTTAGATTTCATAGGGAATCCGGCATATCCCATAGACTGAAACTTGACAGTGTGTACGAAACAGCTGGGACACCATTTCAACAAAGTGACCAATGAATCATTCTGCTGTTGTAGTATTGCTGACAATAATGCAGCCTACCCTATGTGAGTTTCAGATCTCTGCAACTGCTAGAAGGCACCACACTGGAAGACCATGTGGCTCAGGCTAAGAACTATTTTCCACCTTCATTTAAAAATTAAATTATACAGAGGCAAGTATAAATTAGCAAATTTAAAAAAATAACAACACAGTTCTAAATTATTTGTGAACCAAAGTAACAAGAAACTTTTGAGTATCTGTTGAATTGAGAGAGTCTGGTCTCACTGCAGTAATCATCCATGTGATAGAACTGCATGAACTGAATTAAAGAATTAGGGAACTTTTGTTATATTTATCCCAGATTCAGGCAGTTCCTGGCTACATAACTGTCAATCAAAAATCAGAACAAAGACACAATGGCAAGAGATGGTTCACAAGCCCTGTCATCTCTCTGTGTCTGCTATAACTTGGAGGTGTTGGTTCTGACACAGTCTACATGCATATCCCTCCACCCCACCTTCTCACCATAACACTCCACCCCACCTACCACCTTCGCGACATATCCCTCAACCCCGCCCTACCCACTTCCTCACCATATCCCTCCACCCCACTATCACCTTCTCAACATATCACTCTATGCTTACCTCCCCAACTACTCTTCACCCTAACTACCCACCTTCTCACCACATCACTCTACCCCACTACCACCTACTTGACATATCGCTCCACCCTACCTAACCACCTTTTCACCATATCTGTCCACCCACTTTCTTACCATGTACCTTACTCCCTTCTATCTTCAGAAACACGTATCTCTCTTGACCCTATTTATACTTTCCACTTGAATTCCACATCCCAGTTTCCCTTTGGGTAAAACAGTTTCCCTAACACCCCTTCTTACTGCTAACTTCCATATTTTTCTAAAATCAACTGCATCAATGTCTCTGTGCCCCGGTGATGGTACAGTGTGTGTGAGTTCACCTTCTCCATTCACAAATTTCTCTGAGTCATTCTGCCGTTCCTGAATATTTTTACTGAATTGCCACGTAAGTGACCTCTGCTGATGCGAGTGGAGATGCCATAATTGAAAACAAAATGTAAATGTGGTAAAGTTGTTGCGTTTCAGATGTGCTGGTTTCACTCATTCCACCTCCACACTGTAAATTCATCACTTTTATTTGAAGGTAGGTAACTTTTGTGTGTCAATACAGGTTGCTGTTGAATACAAATGGTATGGTTTTTATATACTGACTCCCCACTTGTAAAAAAAAACCATGTGAAGAATGGGGTTAAAGGTCAAAGTATTTCTCTCGTTTATGGGGAACCCATTTTGTCTCCTTTAAGCAAAGAGAAAAATGAAAATCATTGAGGCAAACACAAAAACATCACAGAGTCATCGGAGAAATAGAGACAGTGTGTTAATGGAGTGATGGTGTTAGCAGAGAGATGGTGCATTCACGGGGAGACATTGTTTTAACAGAGAGATATGGTGTATTAATGGAGAGACAAAGCAGTAATGGAGGGTGATGGTGTATTAATGGAGACACAGTGGACTGGATTCTCCTCTATGATCCCCCCTGAAATGGGGTGGGATAGCGACGGAGAATGAGACACTGTCTGGTGATGAGGCCTACCGCCACCACACTCCCTGACCTGGATTTCCCTCCTGGAACCACCGCTAGCTGTCCTTTCCTTGCCCATTGCATGCAGATGGCGGTGGGAGGACAGGGAACAGGGATTTTCCTGGTGTCCGCCCCTCTTACCGCCGCTTCCTGGCACTACCATATGGAAGGTGGCAGTAGGCTTGGGAAAGCATTGGTAACAGCCTTGAGGTCCCCCAAAGCAAGGAGAAGGCCTTGTAGCAGCCTCCTCTACCTCCAGTATGGCCCCCACTTACCTCAAATGAAGGGTTTTTTTGCTGGGCACCGACGCACTCCTTCTTTGCGGCAAGAATTCAATCAGAAGCCTGCCATACATATCAGATGACCCGCCAACCCAGGGAAATGGTTTGGGGTCGGGGCAGAATTGGAGGGGCGGGCAGGATTCCCGCCCAGCCAGATCGCTGCCCTGGATAGAAGAAAATGAGAGATGACTGATTAGAGAGACGCTGCATTAGCAGATGAGAGACAAATGGGATGATGGGGAAACATGGTACTTTAACAGAGAGAGAGATGCTGAATTAACAGCCCTCTTGTTTTAAGAGAGGTTATATTGAGATGCAGTGAAGCCTGTGAAGTTATGCTTCCTATTAGTACCTGTTGGATGTGAAAGACTTTAATAGCTTCCATCAACAATAACCATTTGACATTTATAGAGGCCACAGCTCCATTTAGAGGGAGACCGTGGGTTTCCGTTGAAAGGAGACGGTGGCTCTGCTTAATGGGAGATTGCAATTCCATTTAAAGGAAGATTACAGTTTCTATTAAAGGGAGTCCGTGACACTGTTTAATGTCAGACTGCAGCTCCATTTAAAGGGAGATGGCGGCTCACCAGCCAAAGGGAAACCACAGCTCTGTTTGAAGGTAGCTGTTCAGTGCTGCTGATGTGTTGTAATTTTTATGAAGGTGAGCACATAACTCAGATGTGCATCTGACTGTTTGCAAGAGAGCTGGCCTGAGTCTCCAGGCTTGACACAGGTGATGGCAGGTTTCACTGCACCTCTGCCTTAACTCGCCAAGTGACAGAATTTCTTGTTATTTACCTCACTCTCTGGAACAACTGTTTTATTTAGAGAGCAGCAAATGGATCGGGTTCTCTTGGTTCTGTCTATCTTCTGCCTCTCCATGAGGTCTGCATGTTGTATTTATTCTTAATTTATATATAAATATGGTTGTGACTATTTTTTGTACATATTAATTGTCAATCGATGTACATATTTCCTGTAAATACAATGGGATTGAATCCAATCTTCCAGTAAAAAGTCTTTTCTCAGTTTTCTGTTGCTTAGATTTCTGTGATTTGAGTGGATGTGTCAGGCGTTGCTAATTGAAGTGCTTCAACAAGTGAATCCCTAACCCATGCTTCTCCTTTTGTTATTTAAATTTAATTTAGGCATCACCTGGTTTGGAAAACTAACTGAAAGGAATCTAGATATCCGTTTGCCACTTGATGCAGTGTCACGTGGGAGAAGATCTTGTTTTGTGTCACTGCTTGACAGGGACTTCAGACCAACACCACCCATCTATTCACTTACTCAACTCATCCACCTACCTATTCACAAGCCTACTCGCTCAACCAGCCACTCGCTCAACCAGCCAGCCACCCACTCACCCACCCACCTAACCACTCACTCTCACCCATCCACTCACTCACTCACTCACCCATCCACTCACTCACTCACTCACCCATCCACTCACTCACTCACCCATCCACTCACTCACTCACTCACCCATCCACTCACTCACTCACCCATCCACTCACTCACTCACTCACCCATCCACTCACTCACTCACCCATCCGCTCACTCACCCATCCGCTCACTCACCCATCCGCTCACTCACTCACCCATCCGCTCACTCACTCACCCATCCATCCACTCACTCACCCATCCACTCACTCACCCATCCATCCACTCACTCACTCACCCATCCACTCACTCACTCACCCATCCGCTCACTCACTCACCCATCCGCTCACTCACTCACCCATCCGCTCACTCACTCACCCATCCGCTCACTCACTCACCCATCCGCTCACTCACTCACCCATCCGCTCACTCACTCACCCATCCGCTCACTCACTCACCCATCCGCTCACTCACTCACCCATCCGCTCACTCACTCACCCATCCGCTCACTCACTCACCCATCCGCTCACTCACTCACCCATCCACCCACCCACTCATTCACTCACCCATCCACCCACTCACCCATCCACCCACTCACTCACCCATCCGCCCACTCACTCACCCATCCGCTCACTCACTCACCCATCCGCTCACTCACTCACCCATCCGCTCACTCACTCACCCATCCGCTCACTCACTCACCCATCCGCTCACTCACTCACCCATCCGCTCACTCACTCACCCATCCGCTCACTCACTCACCCATCCGCTCACTCACTCACCCATCCGCTCACTCACTCACCCATCCGCTCACTCACCCATCCGCTCACTCACCCATCCGCTCACTCACCCATCCGCTCACTCACCCATCCGCTCACTCACTCACCCATCCACTCACTCACTCACCCATCCGCTCACTCACCCATCCGCTCACTCACCCATCCGCTCACTCACCCATCCGCTCACTCACTCACCCATCCGCTCACTCACTCACCCATCCGCTCACTCACTCACCCATCCGCTCACTCACTCACCCATCCGCTCACTCACTCACCCATCCGCTCACTCACCCATCCGCTCACTCACCCATCCGCTCACTCACCCACTCACCCATCCACTCACTCACCCATCCATCCACTCACTCACTCACCCATCCACTCACTCACTCACCCATCCACTCACTCACCCATCCACTCACTCACTCACCCATCCACTCACTCACCCACTCATTCACTCACCCACTCATTCACTCACCCATCCACCCACTCACCCATCCACTCACTCACTCACCCACTCACTCACTCACCCACTCACTCACCCATCCACTCACTCACTCACCCATCCGCTCACTCACTCACCCATCCGCTCACTCACTCACCCATCCGCTCACTCACTCACCCATCCGCTCACTCACTCACCCATCCGCTCACTCACTCACCCATCCGCTCACTCACTCACCCATCCACCCACCCACTCATTCACTCACCCATCCACCCACTCACCCATCCGCTCACTCACTCACCCATCCGCTCACTCACTCACCCATCCGCTCACTCACTCACCCATCCGCTCACTCACTCACCCATCCGCTCACTCACTCACCCATCCGCTCACTCACTCACCCATCCGCTCACTCACTCACCCATCCGCTCACTCACTCACCCATCCGCTCACTCACTCACCCATCCGCTCACTCACTCACCCATCCGCTCACTCACTCACCCATCCGCTCACTCACTCACCCATCCGCTCACTCACTCACCCATCCGCTCACTCACTCACCCATCCGCTCACTCACTCACCCATCCGCTCACTCACCCATCCGCTCACTCACCCATCCGCTCACTCACCCATCCATCCACTCGCTCGCTCACTCACTCACCCATCCATCCACTCACCCATCCACTCACTCACTCACCCATCCACTCACTCACTCACCCATCCACTCACTCACTCACCCACCCACCCACCCACTCACTCACTCACCCATCCACTCACTCACCCATCCACTCACTCACCCATCCACTCACTCACTCATCCACTCACTCACCCACCCACTCATTCACTCACCCATCCACCCACTCACCCATCCACTCACTCACTCACCCATCCACTCACTCACTCACCCATCCACTCACTCACTCATCCACTCACTCACTCACCCATCCACTCACTCACCCATCCACTCACTCACTCACCCATCCACTCACTCACTCACCCATCCACTCACTCACTCACCCATCCACTCACTCACTCACCCATCCACTCACTCACTCACCCATCCACTCACTCACTCACCCATCCACTCACTCACTCACCCATCCACTCACTCACTCACCCATCCACTCACTGACCCACTCACTCATGGTGCCATCTGCTGCAAGGAAACCTGCGGCTGCCATGCAGCAAAGGGCAGCGACAGTAACAATCTGCTGCGGCCTGAAACTTGGCTGCACTTCCTTGCAGGCAAGCTGCATTGTTACCTGTGGAATGATGCTGTGGAGTGGCAGAGATGACAACCTTCCTCGCAACCACCTTGACTTCATCTTGGCCTGTCACTTATTCATCCACTGCCCCTTCAGCCTTGGCAATGGCTGCTGATGGGTTGAGATGCCTTTTACAGCATCTCCAGAAACGTTTTGAATTTTTATTTTCCTCCATTGTGTAACACTCCCTTTAATTGTCCCTGTCCCTTTAAGTTTGATGATCGTGCAGTGCATATCTCCTACCAGTGGTGTCATCCCTAGACCCCCTTGAGTTCTGCACCTGGATTTGTGAACAATTATGCAAATGAGTGTAGTCCAGAGAATCGAGTGCACTTGAGATTCAGACTAGTCTTAACCCAAGTAGAACTGATCAACAACTGAAGACGATAAATCATCTGTCGCGTTCCCTTTATAGACACTGTGAGTTCCTCAAAAAATTCAATTAGTTTAGTCAAGCACAACCTGCCATTTACAAATCCATACTGACTCTCCGATTAACCTAAGCCTTTCTAAGTGTCCACTCCATATTATGGAGTCTAGAATTTTACTGACAACTGAGGTAAGACTAAACTGACCTTTGACTTCCTGTCTTGCCTCTTTCCTCTTGAATGGCGATGTGACATTTGTAACCTCCAATTCTGTTTTCGAATGATTTTTGGAAAATTATTATGGATGATGCCTCCGCTATCTCCTCCCCAAACTCGTTCAGTATTCGGCAAGAGGAAAGGTATGGGGGTGGAGGGAGGTGCTGGAAGGGTATAGGGACTTGGGGATTGCAGAGTGAGCAGTGAACACAAGTTCATGGTCAGCTGTGGTGTCGGTTGAAGTGCTCACTATGAGAAAATGCTGCTGTTGATGCTCCTTTACATTTAGACCGCGTTTCTCCCTCACTGGCCACATTGTGCTGCACTAGCATCGCACTGTATCGAAACAGAGTAAGAGGTGCAGATACTGGTAAAACAAAATGTCCTCAAACTGGTGTGGGGATTTGTCAGCCTTCATTTATTTACCCATGGAGGCAGACTGCTCTGGTACAGGGGCTCTGAGTAAATATTTGAAGTTAGTCATTAACTGAGCTTTTCCGGAGATTAGCTGTGTTCACCGATGTAAATGCAACGTAATGGCTGTTTGATGAAAAGTATTACATCTGGATTTTTGTGGACAAATTATTTTTGAAGGTAATGCACCATGGGGTAGTCGAGCCTCCATTTCAAATTCAGTTTAAAAAAATACATATCTGTAGTGGTCAGTGATGTTCCCTGGCCTGTGCGGTGGGTCAGTGATGTTCCCTGGCCTGTGCGGTGGGTCAGTGATGTTCCCTGGCCTGTGCGGTGGGTCAGTGATGTTCCCTGGTCTGTGCGGTGGGTCAGTGATGTTCCCCTGGCCTGTGCGGTGGGTCAGTGATGTTCCCTGCTCTGTGCGGTGGGTCAGTGATGTACCCTGGACTGTGAGTCAATGATGTTCCCCTGGTCTGTGCGGTGGGTCAGTGATGTTCCCTGGCCTGTGCGGTTGGTCAGTGGTGTTCCCTGGTCTGTGCGGTGGGTCTGTGATGTTCCCTGGTCTGTGCGGTGGTCAGTGATGTTCCCTGGTCTGTGCGGTTGGTCAGTGATGTTCCCTGGCCTGTGCGGTGGGTCAATGATGTTCCCTGGTCTGTCCAGTGGGTCAGTGATGTTCCCTGGTCTGTGCGGTGGGTCAGTGATTTTCCCTGGCCTGTGCGGTGGGTCAGTGATGTTCGCTGGCCTGTGCGGTGGGTCAGTGATGTTCCCCTGGCCTGTGAGTCAATGATGTACCCTGGTCTGTGCGGTGGGTTAGTGATGTTCCCTGGCCTGTGTGGTGGGTCAGTGATGTTCCCTGGCCTGTGCGGTGGGTCAGTGATGTTCCCTGGCCTGTGCGGTGGGTCAGTGATGTTCCCTGGTCTGTGCGGTGGGTCAGTGATGTTCCCCTGGCCTGTGCGGTGGGTCAGTGATGTTACCTGGTCTTTGCGGTGGGTCAGTGGTGTTCCCCTGGCCTGTGAGTCAATGATGTACCCTGGTCTGTGCGGTGGGTCAGTGATATTCCCTGGCCTGTGTGGTGGGTCAGTGATGTTCCCTGGCCTGTGCGGTGGGTCAGTGATGTTCCCTGGCCTGTGCGGTTGGTCAGTGATGTTCCCTGGTCTGTGCGGTGGGTCAGTGAGGTTCCCTGGTCTGTGCGGTGGGTCAGTGATGTTCCCTGGTCTGTGCGGTTGGTCAGTGATGTTCCCTGGCCTGTGCGGTGGGTCAGTGATGTTCCCTGGTCTGTGCGGTGGGTCAGTGATGTTCCCTGGTCTGTGCGGTGGGTCAGTGATGTTCCCTGGTCTGTGCGGTGGGTCAGTGATGTTCCCTGGTCTGTGCGGTGGGTCAGTGATGTTCCCTGGTCTGTGCGGTGGGTCAGTGATGTTCCCTGGTCTGTGCGGTGGGTCAGTGATGTTCCCTGGTCTGTGCGGTGGGTCAGTGATGTTCCCTGGTCTGTGCGGTGGGTCAGTGATGTACCCTGGCCTGTGAGTCAATGATGTTCCCCTGGTCTGTGCGGTGGGTCAGTGATGTTCCCTGGCCTGTGCGGTTGGTCAGTGGTGTTCCCTGGTCTGTGCGGTGGGTCTGTGATGTTCCCTGGTCTGTGCGGTGGGTCAGTGATGTTCCCTGGTCTGTGCGGTTGGTCAGTGATGTTCCCTGGCCTGTGCGGTGGGTCAGTGATGTTCCCTGGTCTGTGCGGTGGGTCAGTTATGTTCCCTGGTCTGTGCGGTTGGTCAGTGATGTTCCCTGGTCTGTGCGGTGGGTCAGTGATGTTCCCTGGCCTGTGCGGTGGGTCAGTGATGTTCCCTGGCCTGTGCGGTGGGTCAGTGATGTTCCCTGGTCTGTGCGGTTGGTCAGTGATGTTCCCTGGCCTGTGCGGTGGGTCAGTGATGTTCCCTGGTCTGTGCGGTGGGTCAGTGATGTTCCCTGGCCTGTGCGGTGGGTCAGTGATGTTCCCTGGTCTGTGCGGTGGGTCAGTGATGTACCCTGGCCTGTGCGGTGAGTCAGTGATGTACCCTGGCCTGTGAGTCAATGATGTTCCCCTGGTCTGTGCGGTGGGTTAGTGATGTTGCCTGGCCTGTGTGGTGAGTCAGTGATGTTCCCTGGCCTGTGTGGTGGGTCAGTGATGTTCCCTGGCCTGTGTGGTGGGTCAGTGATGTTCCCTGGCCTGTGCGGTGGGTCAGTGATGTTCCCCTGGCCTGTGCGGTGGGTCAGTGATGTTCCCTGGTCTGTGCGGTGGGTCAGTGGTGTTCCCCTGGCCTGTGCGGTGGGTCAGTGATGTTCCCTTGGCCTGTGCGGTGGGTCAGTGATGTTCCCTGGCCTGTGCGGTGGGTCAGTGATGTACCCTAGCCTGTGAGTCTATGATGTTCCCCTGGTCTGTGCGGTGGGTCAGTGATGTTCCCTGGCCTGTGCGGTTGGTCAGTGGTGTTCCCTGGTCTGTGCGGTGGGTCTGTGATGTTCCCTGGTCTGTGCGGTGGGTCAGTGATGTTCCCTGGTCTGTGCGGTTGGTCAGTGATGTTCCCTGGCCTGTGCGGTGGGTCAGTGATGTTCCCTGGTCTGTGCGGTGGGTCAGTTATGTTCCCTGGTCTGTGCGGTTGGTCAGTGATGTTCCCTGGTCTGTGCTGTGGGTCAGTGATGTTCCCTGGCCTGTGCGGTGGGTCAGTGATGTTCCCTGGCCTGTGCGGTGGGTCAGTGATGTTCCCTGGTCTGTGCGGTTGGTCAGTGATGTTCCCTGGCCTGTGCGGTGGGTCAGTGATGTTCCCAGGTCTGTGCGGTGGGTCAGTGATGTTCCCTGGCCTGTGCGGTGGGTCAGTGATGTTCCCTGGTCTGTGCGGTGGGTCAGTGATGTACCCTGGCCTGTGCGGTGAGTCAGTGATGTACCCTGGCCTGTGAGTCAATGATGTTCCCCTGGTCTGTGCGGTGGGTTAGTGATGTTCCCTGGCCTGTGTGGTGAGTCAATGATGTATCCTGGTCTGTGCGGTGGGTCAGTGATGTTCCCTGGCCTGTGTGGTGAGTCAGTGATGTTCCCTGGCCTGTGTGGTGGGTCAGTGATGTTCCCTGGCCTGTGCGGTGGGTCAGTGATGTTCCCCTGGCCTGTGCGGTGGGTCAGTGATGTTCCCTGGTCTGTGCGGTGGGTCAGTGGTGTTCCCCTGGCCTGTGCGGTGGGTCAGTGATGTTCCCTTGGCCTGTGCGGTGGGTCAGTGATGTTCCCTGGCCTGTGCGGTGGGTCAGTGATGTACCCTAGCCTGTGAGTCTATGATGTTCCCCTGGTCTGTGCGGTGGGTCAGTGATGTTCCCTGGCCTGTGCGGTTGGTCAGTGATGTTCCCTGGTCTGTGCGGTGGGTCAGTGATGTTCCCTGGTCTGTGCGGTGGGTCAGTGATGTTCCCTGGTCTGTGCGGTTGGTCAGTGATGTTCCCTGGCCTGTGCGGTGGGTCAGTGATGTTCCCTGGTCTGTGCGGTGGGTCAGTGATGTTCCCTGGTCTGTGCGGTGGGTCAGTGATGTTCCCTGGTTTGTGCGGTGGGTCAGTGATGTTCCCTGGTCTGTGCGGTGGGTCAGTGATGTTCCCTGGTCTGTGCGGTGGGTCAGTGATGTTCCCTGGTCTGTGCGGTGGGTCAGTGATGTTCCCTGGTCTGTGCGGTGGGTCAGTGATGTACCCTGGCCTGTGAGTCAATGATGTTCCCCTGGTCTGTGCGGTGGGTCAGTGATGTTCCTTGGCCTGTGCGGTTGGTCAGTGGTGTTCCCTGGTCTGTGCGGTGGGTCTGTGATGTTCCCTGGTCTGTGCGGTGGGTCAGTGATGTTCCCTGGTCTGTGCGGTTGGTCAGTGAAGTTCCCTGGCCTGTGCGGTGGGTCAGTGATGTTCCCTGGTCTGTGCGGTGGGTCAGTGATGTTCCCTGGTCTGTGCGGTGGGTCAGTGATGTTCCCTGGTCTGTGCGGTGGGTCAGTGATGTTCCCTGGCCTGTGCGGTGGGTCAGTGGTGTTCCCCTGGCCTGTGCGGTGGGTCAGTGATGTTCCCTTGGCCTGTGCGGTGGGTCAGTGATGTTCCCTGGTCTGTGCGGTGGGTCAGTGATGTTCCCTGGTCTGTGCGGTGGGTCAGTGATGTTCCCTGGTCTGTGCGGTTGGTCAGTGATGTTCCCTGGCCTGTGCGGTGGGTCAGTGATGTTCCCTGGTCTGTGCGGTGGGTCAGTGATGTTCCCTGGTCTGTGCGGTGGGTCAGTGATGTTCCCTGGTTTGTGCGGTGGGTCAGTGATGTTCCCTGGTCTGTGCGGTGGGTCAGTGATGTTCCCTGGTCTGTGCGGTTGGTCAGTGATGTTCCCTGCCTGTGCGGTGGGTCAGTGATGTTCCCTGGTAAGTGCGGTGGGTCAGTGATGTTCCCTGGTCTGTGCGGTGGGTCAGTGATGTTCCCTGGTCTGTGCGGTGGGTCAGTGATGTTCCCTGGTCTGTGCGGTGGGTCAGTGATGTTCCCTGGTCTGTGCGGTGGGTCAGTGATGTTCCCTGGTCTGTGCGGTTGGTCAGTGATGTTCCCTGGCCTGTGCGGTGGGTCAGTGATGTTCCCTGGTCTGTGCGGTGGGTCAGTGATGTTCCCTGGTCTGTGCGGTGGGTCAGTGATGTTCCCTGGTCTGTGCGGTGGGTCAGTGATGTTCCCTGGTCTGTGCGGTGGGTCAGTGATGTTCCCTGGTCTGTGCGGTGGGTCAGTGATGTTCCCTGGCCTGTGAGTCAATGATGTTCCCCTGGTCTGTGCGGTGGGTCAGTGATGTTCCCTGGCCTGTGCGGTTGGTCAGTGGTGTTCCCTGGTCTGTGCGGTGGGTCTGTGATGTTCCCTGGTCTGTGCGGTTGGTCAGTGATGTTCCCTGGTCTGTGCGGTTGGTCAGTGATGTTCCCTGGCCTGTGCGGTGGGTCAGTGATGTTCCCTGGTCTGTGCGGTGGGTCAGTGATGTTCCCTGGTCTGTGCGGTGGGTCAGTGATGTTCCCTGGTCTGTGCGGTGGGTCAGTGATGTTCCCTGGTCTGTGCGGTTGGTCAGTGATGTTCCCTGGCCTGTGCGGTGGCGTCAGTGAAGTTCCCTGGTCTGTGCGGTGGGTCAGTGATGTTCCCTGGCCTGTGCGGTGGGTCAGTGATGTTCCCTGGCCTGGGTGAGTCAGTGATGTACCCTGGTCTGTGCGAGTGGGTCAGTGATGTTCCCTGGACTGTGTGGTTGGTCAGTGATGTTCCCTGCCTGTGCGGTGGGTCAGTGATGTTCGCTATGGCCTGTGCGGTGGGTCAGTGATGTTCCGTGGACTGTGAGTCAGTGAATGTACCCTGGTCTGTGCGGTGCGGTCAGTGATGTACCCTGGCCTCGTGTGGTGGGTCAGTGATGTTCCCTGGCCCTGTGAGTTGGGACAGTGATGTACCTGGCCCTGTGCGGTGGGTCAGTGATGTTCGCCTGGTCTGTGCGGTGGGTCAGTGATGTTCCCTGCCTGAGTCCTGATGAACCCTGGGGGTGGTCAGTGATGTTCCCTGGTCTGTGCGGTGGGTCAGTGATGTTCCCCTGGTCCTGTGCGGTGGGTCAGTGATGTACCCCTGGCCTGTGAGTCCAGTGATGTTCCCTGGTCTGTGCGGTGGGTCAGTGATGTTCCCTGGCCTGTGCGGTGGGTCAGTGATGTTCCCTGGCCTGTGCGGTGGGTCAGTGATGTTCCCTGGTCTGTGCGGTGGGTCAGTGATGTTCCCTGGCTGTGCGGTGGGTCAGTGATGTTCCCTGGTCTGTGCGGTGGGTCAGTGATGTTCCCTGGTCTGTGCGGTGGGTCAGTGATGTTCCCTGGTCTGTGCGGTGGGTCAGTGATGTTCCCTGGCCTGTGCGGTGGGTCAGTGATGTTCCTGGTCTGTGCGGTGGGTCAGTGATGTTCCCTGGTCTGTGCAGTGGGTCAGTGATGTTCCCTGGTCTGTGCGGTGGGTCAGTGATGTTCCCTGGTCTGTGCGGTGGGTCAGTGATGTTCCCTGGTCTGTGCGGTGGGTCAGTGATGTTCCCTGGAGTCAATGATGTCCCTGGTCGCGGTGGGTCAGTGATGTTCCCTGGCCTGTGCGGTTGGTCAGTGGTGTTCCCTGGTCTGTGCGGTGGGTCTGTGATGTTCCCTGGTCTGTGCGGTGGGTCAGTGATGTTCCCTGGTCTGTGCGGTGGGTCAGTGATGTTCCCTGGCCTGTGCGGTGGGTCAGTGATGTTCCCTGGTCTGTGCGGTGGGTCAGTGATGTTCCCTGGTCTGTGCGGTTGGTCAGTGATGTTCCCTGGTCTGTGCGGTGGGTCAGTGATGTTCCCTGGCCTGTGCGGTGGGTCAGTGATGTTCCCTGGCCTGTGCGGTGGGTCAGTGATGTTCCCTGGTCTGTGCGGTTGGTCAGTGATGTTCCCTGGCCTGTGCGGTGGGTCAGTGATGTTCCCTGGCCTGTGCGGTGGGTCAGTGATGTTCCCTGGCCTGTGCGGTGGGTCAGTGATGTTCCCTGGTCTGTGCGGTGGGTCAGTGATGTTCCCTGGTCTTGTGCGGTGGGTCAGTGATGTTCCCTGGTCTGTGCGGTGGGTCAGTGATGTTCCCTGGTCTGTGCGGTGGGTCAGTGATGTTCCCTGGTCTGTGCGGTGGGTCAGTGATGTTCCCTGGTCTGTGCGGTGGGTCAGTGATGTACCCTGGCCTGTGAGTCAATGATGTTCCCCTGGTCTGTGCGGTGGGTCAGTGATGTTCCCTGGCCTGTGCGGTTGGTCAGTGGTGTTCCCTGGTCTGTGCGGTGGGTCTGTGATGTTCCCTGGTCTGTGCGGTGGGTCAGTGATGTTCCCTGGTCTGTGCGGTTGGTCAGTGATGTTCCCTGGCCTGTGCGGTGGGTCAGTGATGTTCCCTGGTCTGTGCGGTGGGTCAGTGATGTTCCCTGGTCTGTGCGGTGGGTCAGTGATGTTCCCTGGTCTGTGCGGTGGGTCAGTGATGTTCCCTGGCCTGTGCGGTAGGTCAGTGATGTTCCCTGGCCTGTGCGGTGGGTCAGTGATGGTCCCCTGGTCTGTGCGGTGGGTCAGTGATGTTCCCCGGTCTGTGCGGTGGGTCAGTGATGTTCCCTTGGCCTGTGCAGTGGGTCAGTGATGTACCCTGGTCTGTGCGGTTGGTCAGTGATGTACCCTGGCCTGTGCGGTGGGTCAGTGATGTACCCTGGCCTGTGCGGTGGGTCAGTGATGTTCCCCTGGCCTGTGCGGTGGGTCAGTGATGTTCCCTGGTCTGTGCGGTGGGTCAGTGGTGTTCCCCTGGCCTGTGCGGTGGGTCAGTGATGTTCCCTTGGCCTGTGCGGTGGGTCAGTGATGTTCCCCTGGTCTGTGCGGTGGGTCAGTGATGTTCCCTGGTCTGTGCGGTGGGTCAGTGATGTTCCCTGTTCTGTGCGGTTGGTCAGTGATGTTCCCTGGCCTGTGCGGTGGGTCAGTGATGTTCCCTGGTCTGTGCGGTGGGTCAGTGATGTTCCCTGGTCTGTGCGGTGGGTCAGTGATGTTCCCTGGTTTGTGCGGTGGGTCAGTGATGTTCCCTGGTCTGTGCGGTGGGTCAGTGATGTTCCCTGGTCTGTGCGGTTGGTCAGTGATGTTCCCTGCCCTGTGCGGTGGGTCAGTGATGTTCCCTGGTAAGTGCGGTGGGTCAGTGATGTTCCCTGGTCTGTGCGGTGGGTCAGTGATGTTCCCTGGTCTGTGCGGTGGGTCAGTGATGTTCCCTGGTCTGTGCGGTGGGTCAGTGATGTTCCCTGGTCTGTGCGGTGGGTCAGTGATGTTCCCTGGTCTGTGCGGTTGGTCAGTGATGTTCCCTGGCCTGTGCGGTGGGTCAGTGATGTTCCCTGGTCTGTGCGGTGGGTCAGTGGTGTTCCCCTGGCCTGTGCGGTGGGTCAGTGATGTTCCCTGGCCTGTGCGGTGGGTCAGTGATGTTCCCTGGTCTGTGCGGTGGGTCAGTGATGTTCCCTGGTCTGTGCGGTGGGTCAGTGATGTTCCCTGGTCTGTGCGGTTGGTCAGTGATGTTCCCTGGCCTGTGCGGTGGGTCAGTGATGTTCCCTGGTCTGTGCGGTGGGTCAGTGATGTTCCCTGGTCTGTGCGGTGGGTCAGTGATGTTCCCCTGGTAGTGCGGTGGGTCCAGTGATGTTCCCTGGTCTGTGCGGTGGGGTCATGATGTTCCCTGGTCTGTGCGGTTGGTCAGTGATGTTCCCTGGCCTGTGCGGTGGGTCAGTGATGTTCCCTGGTCTGTGCGGTGGGTCAGTGATGTTCCCTGGTCTGTGCGGTGGGTCAGTGATGTTCCCTGGCTGTGCGGTGGTCAGTGATGTTCCCTGGTCTGTGCGGTGGGTCAGTGATGTTCCCTGGTCTGTGCGGTGGGTCAGTGATGTTCCCTGGTCTGTGCGGTGGGTCAGTGATGTTCCCTGGTCTGTGCGGTGGACAGTGATGTTCCCTGGCTGTGCGGTTGGTCAGTGATGTTCCCTGGTCTGTGCGGTGGGTCAGTGATGTTCCCTGGCCTGTGCGGTGGGTCAGTGATGTTCCCTGGTCTGTGCGGTGGGTCAGTGATGTTCCCTGGTCTGTGCGGTGGGTCAGTGATGTTCCCTGGTCTGTGCGGTGGGTCAGTGATGTTCCCTGGTCTGTGCGGTGGGTCAGTGATGTTCCCTGGCCTGTGCGGTGGTCATGATGTTCCCTGGTCTGTGCGGTGGGTCAGTGATGTTCCCTGGCCTGTGCGGTGGGTCAGTGATGTTCCCTGGTCTGTGCGGTGGGTCAGTGATGTTCCCTGTCTGTGCGGTGGGTCAGTGATGTTCCTGGTCTGTTGCGGTGGGTCAGTGATGTTCCCTGGTCTGTGCGGTGGGTCAGTGATGTACCCCTGGCCTGATGAGTCAATGATGTCACCCTGGTCTGTGCGGAGTCAAGTGATGTACCCCTGGCTGTGCGGTGGGTTGTGATGTTCCCAGGTCTGTGCGGTGGTCAGTGATGTTCCCTGGTCTGTGCGGTGGGTCAGTGATGTTCCCTGGTCTGTGCGGTTGGTAGTGAGTGTCCCCTGGCCTGTGCGGTGGGTCAGTGAGTTCCCTGGTCTGTGCGGTGGGTCAGAGATGTTCCCCTGGCTGTGGATGGTCATTGATGATCTCTGGCTGTGCGGTGGGTCAGTGATGTTCCCTGGTCTGTGGGTGGAGTCAGTGATGTCCCTGGCCTGTGCGGTGGGTCAGTGACGTTCCCTGGCGCTGTGCGGTGGGTCAGTGATGTTCCCTGGCCTGTGCGGTGTGTCAGTTGATGTTCCCAGGTCTGTGCGGTGGGTCAGTGATGTTCCCTGGCCTGTGAGTCAATGATGTTCCCCTGGTCTGTGCGGTGGGTCAGTGATGTTCCCTGGCCTGTGCGGTTGGTCAGTGGTGTTCCCTGGTCTGTGCGGTGGGTCTGTGATGTTCCCTGGTCTGTGCGGTGGGTCAG
The DNA here is from genome assembly GCA_030390025.1 of Squalus acanthias. Classification (NCBI taxonomy): domain Eukaryota; kingdom Metazoa; phylum Chordata; class Chondrichthyes; order Squaliformes; family Squalidae; genus Squalus; species Squalus acanthias. The sequence continues at coordinate 69,562,377 of CM059429.1, forward strand.
TGATGTTCCCTGGTCTGTGCGGTTGGTCAGTGATGTTCCCTGGCCTGTGCGGTGGGTCAGTGATGTTCCCTGGTCTGTGCGGTGGGTCAGTGATGTTCCCTGGTCTGTGCGGTGGTCAGTGATGTTCCCTGGTCTGTGCGGTGGGTCAGTGATGTTCCCTGGCCTGTGCGGTAGGTCAGTGATGTTCCCTGGCCTGTGCGGTGGGTCAGTGATGTTCCCTGGTCTGTGCGGTGGGTCAGTGATGTTCCCTGGTCTGTGCGGTGGGTCAGTGATGTTCCCTGGCCTGTGCGGTGGGTCAGTGATGTTCCCTGGTCTGTGCGGTGGGTCAGTGATGTACCCTGGTCTGTGCGGTGGGTCAGTGATGTTCCCTGGCCTGTGCGGTGGGTCAGTGATGTTCCCTGGTCTGTGCGGTGGGTCAGTGATGTTCCCTGGTCTGTGCGGTGGGTCAGTGATGTTCCCTGGTCTGTGCGGTGGGTCAGTGATGTTCCCTGGTCTGTGCGGTGGGTCAGTGATGTTCCCTGGTCTGTGCGGTGGGTCAGTGATGTACCCTGGCCTGTGAGTCATGATGTTCCCCTGGTCTGTGCGGTGGGTCAGTGATGTTCCCTGGCCTGTGCGGTTGGTCAGTGGTGTTCCCTGGTCTGTGCGGTGGGTCAGTGATGTTCCCTGGTCTGTGCGGTTGGTCAGTGATGTTCCCTGGCCTGTGCGGTGGGTCAGTGATGTTCCCTGGTCTGTGCGGTGGGTCAGTGATGTTCCCTGGTCTGTGCGGTTGGTCAGTGATGTTCCCTGGTCTGTGCGGTGGGTCAGTGATGTTCCCTAGCCTGTGCGGTGGGTCAGTGATGTTCCCTGGCCTGTGCGGTGGGTCAGTGATGTTCCCTGGTCTGTGCGGTTGGTCAGTGATGTTCCCTGGCCTGTGCGGTGGGTCAGTGATGTTCCCTGGCCTGTGCGGTGGGTCAGTGATGTTCCCTGGTCTGTGCGGTGGGTCAGTGATGTACCCTGGCCTGTGCGGTGAGTCAGTGATGTACCCTGGCCTGCGAGTCAATGATGTTCCCCTGGTCTGTGCGGTGGGTTAGTGATGTTCCCTGGCCTGTGTGGTGGGTCAGTGATGTTCCCTGGCCTGTGCGGTGGGTCAGTGATGTTCCCTGGTCTGTGCGGTGGGTCAGTGATGTTCCCCTGGCCTGTGCGGTGGGTCAGTGATGTTCCCTGGTCTGTGCGGTGGGTCAGTGGTGTTCCCCTGGCCTGTGAGTCAATGATGTATCCTGGTCTGTGCGGTGGGTCAGTGATGTTCCCTGGCCTGTGCGGTGGGTCAGTGATGTTCCCTGGCCTGTGCGGTGGGTCAGTGATGTTCCCTGGCCTGTGCGGTGGGTCAGTGATGTTCCCTTGGCCTGTGCGGTGGGTCAGTGATGTTCCCTGGCCTGTGCGGTGGGTCAGTGATGTACCCTGGCCTGTGAGTCAATGATGTTCCCCTGGTCTGTGCGGTGGGTCAGTGATGTTCCCTGGCCTGTGCGGTGGGTCAGTGATGTTCCCTGGTCTGTGCGGTTGGTCAGTGATGTTCCCTGGCCTGTGCGGTGGGTCAGTGATGTTCCCTGGTCTGTGCGGTGGGTCAGTGATGTTCCCTGGTCTGTGCGGTGGGTCAGTGATGTACCCTGGCCTGTGAGTCAATGATGTTCCCCTGGTCTGTGCGGTGGGTCAGTGATGTTCCCTGGCCTGTGCGGTGGGTCAGTGATGTTCCCTGGTCTGTGCGGTTGGTCAGTGATGTTCCCCGGTCTGTGCGGTGGGTCAGTGATGTTCCCTTGGCCTGTGCAGTGGGTCAGTGATGTACCCTGGTCTGTGCGGTGGGTCAGTGATGTACCCTGGCCTGTGCGGTGGGTCAGTGATGTACCCTGGCCTGTGCGGTGGGTCAGTGATGTTCCCTGGCCTGTGCGGTGGGTCAGTGATGTTCCCTGGCCTGTGCGGTTGGTCAGTGATGTTCCCTGGTCTGTGCGGTGGGTCAGTGATGTTCCCTGGCCTGTGCGGTGGGTCAGTGATGTTCCCTGGCCTGTGCGGTGGGTCAGTGATGTTCCCTGGTCTGTGCGGTTGGTCAGTGATGTTCCCTGGCCTGTGCGGTGGGTCAGTGATGTTCCCTGGTCTGTGCGGTGGGTCAGTGATGTTCCCTGGTCTGTGCGGTGGGTCAGTGATGTTCCCTGGTCTGTGCGGTGGGTCAGTGATGTTCCCTGGTCTGTGCGGTGGGTCAGTGATGTTCCCTGGTCTGTGCGGTGGGTCAGTGATGTTCCCTGGCCTGTGAGTCAATGATGTTCCCCTGGTCTGTGCGGTGGGTCAGTGATGTTCCCTGGCCTGTGCGGTTGGTCAGTGGTGTTCCCTGGTCTGTGCGGTGGGTCTGTGATGTTCCCTGGTCTGTGCGGTTGGTCAGTGATGTTCCCTGGTCTGTGCGGTTGGTCAGTGATGTTCCCTGGCCTGTGCGGTGGGTCAGTGATGTTCCCTGGTCTGTGCGGTGGGTCAGTGATGTTCCCTGGTCTGTGCGGTGGGTCAGTGATGTTCCCTGGTCTGTGCGGTGGGTCAGTGATGTTCCCTGGCCTGTGCGGTAGGTCAGTGATGTTCCCTGGCCTGTGCGGTGGGTCAGTGATGGTCCCTGGTCTGTGCGGTGGGTCAGTGATGTTCCCCGGTCTGTGCGGTGGGTCAGTGATGTTCCCTTGGCCTGTGCAGTGGGTCAGTGATGTACCCTGGTCTGTGCGGTGGGTCAGTGATGTACCCTGGCCTGTGCGGTGGGTCAGTGATGTACCCTGGCCTGTGCGGTGGGTCAGTGATGTTCCCTGGCCTGTGCGGTGGGTCAGTGATGTTCCCTGGTCCTGTGCGGTGGGTCAGTGGTGTTCCCCTGGCTGTGCGGTGGGTCAGTGATGTTCCCTTGGCCTGTGCGGTGGGTCAGTGATGTTCCCTGGTCTGTGCGGTGGGTCAGTGATGTTCCCTGGCCTGTGCGGTGGTCAAGTGATGTTCCCTGGTCTGTGCGGTGGTCAGTGATGTTCCCTGGCCTGTGCGGTGGGTCAGTGATGTTCCCTGGTACCTGGTCTGTGCGGTGGGTCAGTGATGTTCCCTGGTCTGTGCGGTGGGTCAGTGATGTTCCCTGGCCTGTGCGGTGGGTCAGTGATGTTCCCTGGTCTGTGCGGTGGGTCAGTGATGTTCCCTGGTCTGTGCGGTGGGTCAGTGATGTTCCCTGGCTGTGCGGTGGTCAGTGATGTTCCCTGGTCTGTGCGGTGGGTCAGTGATGTTCCCTGGTCTGTGCGGTGGGTCAGTGATGTTCCCTGGCCTGTGCGGTGGGTCAGTGATGTTCCCTGGTCTGTGCGGTGGGTCAGTGATGTTCCCTGGTCTGTGCGGTGGGTCAGTGATGTTCCCTGGTCTGTGCGGTGGGTCAGTGATGTTCCCTGGTCTGTGCGGTGGGTCAGTGATGTTCCCCTGGCCTGTGCGGTGGGTCAGTGATGTTCCCTGGTCTGTGCGGTGGGTCAGTGATGTTCCCTGGTCTGTGCGGTGGTCAGTGATGTTCCCTGGTCTGTGCGGTGGGTCAGTGATGTTCCCTGGTCTGTGCGGTGGGTCAGTGATGTTCCCTGGTCTGTGCGGTGGGTCAGTGATGTTCCCTGGTCTGTGCGGTGGGTCAGTGATGTTCCCTGGTCTGTGCGGTGGGTCAGTGATGTTCCCTGGCCTGTGCGGTGGGTCAGTGATGTTCCCTGGTCTGTGCGGTGGGTCAGTGATGTTCCTGGTCTGTGCGGTTGGTCAGTGATGTTCCCTGGCCTGTGCGGTGGGTCAGTGATGTTCCCTGGCCTGTGCGGTGGTCAGTGATGTTCCCTGGTCTGTGCGGTGGGTCAGTGATGTTCCCTGGTCTGTGCGGTGGGTCAGTGATGTTCCCTGGCCTGTGCGGTGGGTCAGTGATGTTCCCTGGCCTGTGCGGTGGGTCAGTGATGTTCCCCTGGTCTGTGCGGTTGGTCAGTGATGTTCCCTGGCCTGTGCGGTGGGTCAGTGATGTTCCCTGGCCTGTGCGGTGGGTCAGTGATGTTCCCTGGCCTGTGCGGTGGGTCAGTGATGTTCCCTGGCCTGTGCGGTGGTCAGTGATGTTCCCTGGTCTGTGCGGTGGGTCAGTGATGTTCCCTGGCTCTGTGCGGTGGGTCAGTGATGTTCCCTGGCTGTGCGGTGGTCAGTGATGTTCCCTGGCCTGTGCGGTGGGTCAGTGATGTTCCCTGGCCTGTGCGGTGGGTCAGTGATGTTCCCTGGTCTGTGCGGTGGGTCAGTGATGTTCCCCTGGCCTGTGCGGTGGGTCAGTGATGTTCCCTGGTCTGTGCGGTGGGTCAGTGATGTTCCCTGGCTGTGCGGTGGGTCAGTGATGTTCCCTGGTCTGTGCGGTGGGTCAGTGCTGTTCCCTGGCCTGTGCGGTGGGTCAGTGATGTTCCCTGGCCTGTGAGTCAATGATGTTCCCCTGGTCTGTGCGGTGGGGTCAGTGATGTTCCCTGGCTTTGTGCGGTTGGTCAGTGATGTTCCCTGGTCTGTGCGGTGGGTCAGTGATGTTCCCTGGTCTGTGCGAGGTCAGTGATGTTCCCCTGGTCTGTGCGGTTGGTCAGTGATGTTCCCCTGGCCTGTGCGGTGGGTCAGTGATGTTCCCTGGCCTGTGCGGTTGGTCAGTGATGTTCCCTGGTCTGTGCGGTTGAGTCAGTGATGTTCCCTGGTCTGTGCGGTGGGTCAGGTGATGTTCCCTGGCCTGTGCGGTGGGTCAGTGATGTTCCCTGGTCTGTGCGGTGGGTCAGTGATGTTCCCTGGTCCTGTGCGGTTGGTCAGTGATGTTCCCTGCTCTGTGCGGTGTGGTCAAGTGATGTTCCCTGGCTGTGCGGTGGGTCAGTGATGTACCCTGGCCTGTGCTGGTGGAGTCAGTGATGTTCCCTGGTCTGTCGGTGGTCAGTGATGATCCCCTGGTCTGTGCGGTGGGTCAGTGATGTTCCCTGGCCTGTGCGGTGGGTCAGTGATGTTCCCTGGTCTGTGCGGTGGGTCAGTGATGTTCCCTGGCCTGTGCAGGTGGTCAGTGATGTACCCTGGTCTGTGCGGTGGGTCAGTGATGTACCCTGGCCTGTGCGGTGGGTCAGTGATGTACCCTGGCCTGTGCGGTGGGTCAGTGATGTTCCCCTGGCCTGTGCGGTGGGTCAGTGATGTTCCCTGTCTGTGCGGTGGGTCAGTGTTGTTCCCTGGCCTGTGCGGTGGGTCAGTGATGTTCCCTTGGCCTGTGCGGTGGGTCAGTGATGTTCCCTGGCCTGTGCGGTGGGTCAGTGATGTACCCTGGCCTGTGAGTCAATGATGTTCCCCTGGTCTGTGCGGTGGGTCAGTGATGTTCCCTGGCCTTTGCGGTTGGTCAGTGATGTTCCCTGGCCTGTGCGGTGGGTCAGTGATGTACCCTGGCCTGTGAGTCAGTGATGTTCCCTGGTCTGTGCGGTGGGTCAGTGATGTTCCCTGGCCTGTGCGGTGGGTCAGTGATGTTCCCTGGCCTGTGCGGTGGGTCAGTGATGTTCCCTGGCCTGTGCGGTTGGTCAGTGATGTTCCCTGGTCTGTGCGGTGGGTCAGTGATGTTCCCTGGTCTGTGCGGTGGGTCAGTGATGTTCCCTGGTCTGTGCGGTTGGTCAGTGATGTTCCCTGGCCTGTGCGGTGGGTCAGTGATGTTCCCTGGTCTGTGCGGTGGGTCAGTGATGTTCCCTGGTCTGTGCGGTGGGTCAGTGATGTTCCCTGGCCTTGTGAGTCAAGTGATGTTCCCTGGTCTGTGCGGTGGGTCAGTGATGTTCCCTGGTCTGTGCGGTGGTCTGGCCTGTGCGGTGGGTCAGTGATGTTCCCTGGTCTGTGCGGTGGTCAGTGATGTTCCCTGGTCTGTGCGGTGGGTCAGTGATGTTCCCGGGTCTGTGCGGTGGGTCAGTGATGTTCCCTGGTCTGTGCGGTGGGTCAGTGATGTTCCCTGGTCTGTGCGGTGGGTCAGTGATGTTCCCCCGGGTCTGTGCGGTGGTCAGTGATGTTCCCGTCTGTGCGGTGGGTCAGTGATGTTCCCTGGTCTGTGCGGTGGGTCAGTGATGTTCCCTGGTCTTGCGGTGGGTCAGTGATGTTCCCTGGTCGCTTTGCGGTGGGTCTGTGATGTTCCCTGGTCTGTGCGGTGGGTCAGTGATGTTCCCTGTCTGTGCGGTGGGTCAGTGATGTTCCCTGGACTGTGCGTGGGTCAGTGATGTTCCCTGGTCTGTGCGGTGGGTCAGTGATGTTCCCCTGGCCTGTGCGCTGGTCAGTGAGTTCCCTGGTCTGTGCGGTTGGGTCTGTGAAGTTCCCTGGTCTGTGCGGTGGTCAGTGATGTTCCCTGGTCTGTGCGGGTTGGTCAGTGATGTTCCCTGGCCTGTGCGGTGGGTCAGTGATGTTCCCTGGTCTGTGCGGTGGGTCAGTGATGTTCCCTGGTCTGTGCGGTGGGTCAGTGATGTTCCCTGGTTTGTGCGGTGGGTCAGTGATGTTCCCTGGTCTGTGCGGTGGGTCAGTGATGTTCCCTGGTCTGTGCGGTTGGTCAGTGATGTTCCCTGCCCTGTGCGGTGGGTCAGTGATGTTCCCTGGTAAGTGCGGTGGGTCAGTGATGTTCCCTGGTCTGTGCGGTGGGTCAGTGATGTTCCCTGGTCTGTGCGGTGGGTCAGTGATGTTCCCTGGTCTGTGCGGTGGGTCAGTGATGTTCCCTGGTCTGTGCGGTGGGTCAGTGATGTTCCCTGGTCTGTGCGGTTGGTCAGTGATGTTCCCTGGCCTGTGCGGTGGGTCAGTGATGTTCCCTGGTCTGTGCGGTGGGTCAGTGATGTTCCCTGGTCTGTGCGGTGGGTCAGTGATGTTCCCTGGTCTGTGCGGTGGGTCAGTGATGTTCCCTGGTCTGTGCGGTGGGTCAGTGATGTTCCCTGGTCTGTGCGGTGGGTCAGTGATGTTCCCTGGCCTGTGAGTCAATGATGTTCCCTGGTCTGTGCGGTGGGTCAGTGATGTTCCCTGGCCTGTGCGGTTGTCAGTGGTGTTCCCTGGTCTGTGCGGTGGGTCAGTGATGTTCCCTGGTCTGTGCGGTTGGTCAGTGATGTTCCCTGGCTGTGCGGTGGGTCAGTGATGTTCCCTGGCCTGTGCGGTGGGTCAGTGATGTTCCCTGGTCTGTGCGGTGGGTCAGTGATGTTCCCTGGTCTGTGCGGTGGTCAGTGATGTTCCTGCCTGTGCGGTGGGTCAGTGATGTCCCTGGCCTGTGCGGTGGGTCAGTGATGTTCCCTGGTCCTGTGCGGTGGTCAGTGATGTTCCCTGGCCTGTGCGGTGGGTCAGTGATGTTCCCTGGTCTGTGCGGTGGGTCCAGTGATGTTCCCTGGCCTGTGCGGTGGGTCAGTGATGTTCCCTGGCCTGTGCGGTGGGTCAGTGATGTTCCTGGCCGTGCGGTGGTCAGTGATGTTCCCTGGTCTGTGCGGTGGGTCAGTGATGTTCCCTGGTCTGTGCGGTGGGTCAGTGATGTTCCCTGGTCTGTGCGGTGGGTCAGTGATGTTCCCCTGGTCTGTGCGGTGGGTCAGTGATGTTCCCTGGTCTGTGCGGTGGGTCAGTGATGTTCCCTGGTCTGTGCGGTGGGTCAGTGATGTACCCTGGCCTGTGAGTCAATGATGTTCCCCTGGTCTGTGCGGTGGGTCAGTGATGTTCCCTGGCCTGTGCGGTTGGTCAGTGGTGTTCCCTGGTCTGTGCGGTGGGTCTGTGATGTTCCCTGGTCTGTGCGGTTGGTCAGTGATGTTCCCTGGTCTGTGCGGTTGGTCAGTGATGTTCCCTGGCCTGTGCGGTGGGTCAGTGATGTTCCCTGGTCTGTGCGGTGGGTCAGTGATGTTCCCTGTCTGTGCTGTGGGTCAGTGATGTTCCCTGGTCTGTGCGGTGGGTCAGTGATGTTCCCTGGCCTGTGCGGTAGGTCAGTGATGTTCCCTGGCCTGTGCGGTGGGTCAGTGATGGTCCCCTGGTCTGTGCGGTGGGTCAGTGATGTTCCCCGGTCTGTGCGGTGGGTCAGTGATGTTCCCTTGGCCTGTGCAGTGGGTCAGTGATGTACCCTGGTCTGTGCGGTGGGTCAGTGATGTACCCTGGCCTGTGCGGTGGGTCAGTGATGTACCCTGGCCTGTGCGGTGGGTCAGTGATGTTCCCTGGCCTGTGCGGTGGGTCAGTGATGTTCCCTGGCCTGTGCGGTTGGTCAGTGATGTTCCCTGGTCTGTGCGGTGGGTCAGTGATGTTCCCTGGCCTGTGCGGTGGGTCAGTGATGTTCCCTGGCCTGTGCGGTGGGTCAGTGATGTTCCCTGGCCTGTGCGGTTGGTCAGTGATGTTCCCTGGTCTCTGCGGTGGGTCAGTGATGTTCCCTGGTCTGTGCGGTGGGTCAGTGATGTTCCCTGGTCTGTGCGGTGGGTCAGTGATGTTCCCTGGTCTGTGCGGTGGGTCAGTGATGTTCCCTGGTCTGTGCGGTGGGTCAGTGATGTACCCTGGCCTGTGAGTCAATGATGTTCCCCTGGTCTGTGCGGTGGGTCAGTGATGTTCCCTGGCCTGTGCGGTTGGTCAGTGGTGTTCCCTGGTCTGTGCGGTGGGTCTGTGATGTTCCCTGGTCTGTGCGGTGGGTCAGTGATGTTCCCTGGTCTGTGCGGTTGGTCAGTGATGTTCCCTGGCCTGTGCGGTGGGTCAGTGATGTTCCCTGGTCTGTGCGGTGGGTCAGTGATGTTCCCTGGTCTGTGCGGTTGGTCAGTGATGTTCCCTGGTCTGTGCGGTGGGTCAGTGATGTTCCCTGGCCTGTGCGGTGGGTCAGTGATGTTCCCTGGCCTGTGCGGTGGGTCAGTGATGTTCCCTGGTCTGTGCGGTTGGTCAGTGATGTTCCCTGGCCTGTGCGGTGGGTCAGTGATGTTCCCTGGCCTGTGCGGTGGGTCAGTGATGTTCCCTGGTCTGTGCGGTGGGTCAGTGATGTACCCTGGCCTGTGCGGTGAGTCAGTGATGTACCCTGGCCTGCGAGTCAATGATGTTCCCCTGGTCTGTGCGGTGGGTTAGTGATGTTCCCTGGCCTGTGTGGTGGGTCAGTGATGTTCCCTGGCCTGTGCGGTGGGTCAGTGATGTTCCCTGGTCTGTGCGGTGGGTCAGTGATGTTCCCCTGGCCTGTGCGGTGGGTCAGTGATGTTCCCTGGTCTGTGCGGTGGGTCAGTGGTGTTCCCCTGGCCTGTGAGTCAATGATGTATCCTGGTCTGTGCGGTGGGTCAGTGATGTTCCCTGGCCTGTGTGGTGAGTCAGTGATGTTCCCTGGCCTGTGCGGTGGGTCAGTGATGTTCCCTGGCCTGTGCGGTGGGTCAGTGATGTTCCCCTGGCCTGTGCGGTGGGTCAGTGATGTTCCCTGGTCTGTGCGGTGGGTCAGTGGTGTTCCCCTGGCCTGTGCGGTGGGTCAGTGATGTTCCCTTGGCCTGTGCGGTGGGTCAGTGATGTTCCCTGGCCTGTGCGGTGGGTCAGTGATGTACCCTGGCCTGTGAGTCAATGATGTTCCCCTGGTCTGTGCGGTGGGTCAGTGATGTTCCCTGGCCTGTGCGGTGGGTCAGTGATGTTCCCTGGTCTGTGCGGTTGGTCAGTGATGTTCCCTGGCCTGTGCGGTGGGTCAGTGATGTTCCCTGGTCTGTGCGGTGGGTCAGTGATGTTCCCTGGCCTGTGCGGTGGGTCAGTGATGTTCCCTGGTCTGTGCGGTGGGTCAGTGATGTACCCTGGCCTGTGCGGTGAGTCAGTGATGTACCCTGGCCTGTGAGTCAATGATGTTCCCCTGGTCTGTGCGGTGAGTCAGTGATGTTCCTTGGTCTGTCGGTGGGTCCGTAATGTACCCCGGCCTGTGCGGTCGGCCAGTGATGTACCTCAGCCTGTGTGGTCGCTTAGTGATGTACACTGGCCTAGGTATGGAATGGACTACCAAGGGAGGAATTGTATCAATAGAATCATAGAATGGTTACAGGAGGAAGCCATTCGGCCAGTCGAGCCCATGCCAGCTCTCTGCAAGAGCTCTTCAGCTAGTCCCACTCCCCCGCCCTTTCCCCGTAGCCCTGCAAATTTTTTTCCTTCAGGTACTCATCCCGTTCCCTTTTGAATGCTATGATTGAATCTGCCTCCACCACCCTCTCAGGCAGTGCATTCCAGATCCTAACCACTCGCACAAAAAAGTTTTTCCTCATGTCACCTTTGGTTTTTCTGCCAATCACCTTAAATCTGTGTTCTCTGTCTTGCTGCAGTTGTACAGGGCCTTGGTGAGACCACACCTTGAGTACTATGTGCAGTTTTGGTCGCCTTATCTGAGGAAGGATGTTCTTGCCATGGAAGGAGTTCAGCGAAGATTCACAAGGCTGATACCTGGGATGGCCCGAATGACGTATGAAGAGAGATTGGGTCGATTGGGCTTATACTCGCTGGAGTTTAGAAGAATGAGAGGGGATCTCATTGAAACTTATAAAATTCTGACAGGACAGGACAAACTAGATGCAGGAAGGATGTTCCCGATGGTCGGGGAGTCCAGAACCAGGGGTCACAGTCTAAGGATAAGGGGTAAGCCATTTAGGACAGAAATGAGGAGGAATTGCTTCACCCAGAGAGTGGTGAACCTGTGGAATTCTCTGCCACAGAAGGCAGTAGAGGCCAATTCATTAAATAGATTCAAGAAGGAGTTGGATATATTTCTTAAGGCTAAAGGGATCAAGGGATATGGGGAGAAAGCAGGGACAGGGTACTGAATTTGGATGATCAGCCATGATCGCATTGAATGGCGGAGCAGGCTCGAGGGGCCGAATGGCCTACTCCTGCTCCTATCTTCTATGATTCAACCCTTCCGCCAATGGGAACGGTTTCTCTCTATCTCCTCTGTCTGGACCCCACATGATTTTGAACACCTCTATCAAATCTCCTCTCAACCTTCTTTGCTCTAAGGAGAACTATTATTATTATTATTAAGGACGTGGCAACAGGGCACTTAGAAAATAATAATAGGATTGGGCAGAGTCAAAACGGATTTATGAAAGAGAAGTCGTAGAGTTTTTTGAGGTTGTAACTAGCAGAATAGGTAAGGGAGAACCAGTGGATGTGGTGTATTTGGATTTTCAGAAGGTATTCAATAAGGTGCCACACAAGAGGTTATTAAACAAAATTTGGGCTCATGAGATTGGGGGAAATATACTAGTATGGATTGAGGATTGGTTAACGGACAGAAAACAGAGAGTAGGAATAAACAGGTCATTTTCGGGTTGGCAGGCTGTAACTAGTGGGGTACCGCAAGGATCAGTGCTTGGGCCTCAGCTATTCACAATCTACATCAATGATTTGGATGAGGGGACCAAATGTAATATATCCATGTTTGCTGATGATACAAAGTTGGGTGGGAATGTAAGTTGTGAGGATGCAAGGAGGCTTCAAGGTGATATAGACAGGCTAAGTGAGTGGGCAAGAACATGGCAAATGGAATATAATGTGGAGAAATGTGAGGAAAAATAGAAAAGCAGAGTATTTTTTAAATGGTGAGAGATTGGGAAATGTTGGTGTTCATAGGAACCTGGGTGTCCTTGTACACAAAGCACTGAAAGTTAACATGCAGGTACATACAGCAAGCAATTAGGAAAGCAAATGATAGGTTGGCCTTTATTACAAGAGGAGTTGAGTATAAGAGTAAAGACGTCTTACTGAAATTATATAGGGCCCTGGTGAGACCACACCTGGAATATTGTGTCGAGTTTTGGTCTCCTTACCTAAGGAAGGATATACTTGCCATAGAGGGAGTGCAACGAAGATTCACCAGACTCGTTCCTGGGATGGTGGGGATTGTCCTATGAGGACAGATTGAGTAGACTAGGCCTATATTCTCTAGAGTTTAGAAGAATGAGAGATGATCTCATTGAAACATACAAAATTCTTACAGGGCTAGACAGGGTAGATGCAGGGAGGATGTTTCCCCTGGCTGGGGAGTCTAGAACCAGGGGTCACAGTCTCAGAATAAGGGGTCGGCCATTTAGGACTGAGATGAGGAGAAATTTCTTCACTCAGAGGGTGGTGAATCTTTGGAATTCTCTACCCCAGAGGGCTGTGGAGGCTCAGTCGTTGAGTATATTCAAGACAGAGATCGATAGATTTTTGAATATTATGGGATATGGGGATAGTTCATGAAAGTGGAGATGAGATAGAAGATCAGCCATGATCTTATTGAATGGCGGAGCAGGCTCGAAGGGCCAAATGGCCTACTCCTGCTCCTATTTCTTATGTAACAACCCCAGCTTCTCCAGTCTATCCACATAACTGAAGTCCCTCATTCCTGGAACCATTCTTGTGAATCTTTTCTGCATCCTCTCTAAGGCCTTCACATCCTTCCTAAAGCATTGTGCCCAGAATTGGACACAATACTCCAGTTGAAGTCAGTCAGACCAGTATTTTATAAAGGTTCATCATAACTTCCTTGCTTTTGTACTCTATGCCTCTATTCAAGAGAAAGTTGGATAAGTACCTGGAGAATAATGTGAAAGAGGAACATGAAATATTTCTGAGATATTTGTCAAAGGCAATGGGTCCAACTCGATGGATCGGAATGGATTTGTTCCTGTCCTGTGCAATCCTATGTACATTGCAGCTTGATATTCCTCATGATCCTGCAGTACTTGTGCTAACCACTAATGTTAAAATAAATGTGCATTATCAAAATGTTAAGAAAGAACTGAATGAACAATTAAAAGTTGGAAATCAGGTTGTAATGTCAGATATCAGGCCATCAGGATATCAAATTTTAATTCGGGGATCATGCAGAATATCATACTATACTGTAGCCTAACTTGTCTAAAATACAGCCATATCTGTGCTGCTCTCCCATCATCTTCACTAACCTACACTGGCTCCCTGTCCCCTATGTATCCAATTCAAGTTTGTTTTCAAGAGTGCTCTGCTTCTTCCTTGAACAGAGGCCCAACCAGTCCCCATCCACCACCTCCCTCCTCTGCCTGGCTGAACTTGTTCTCACATTGAACAACTTCTCCTTTGACTCCACTCACTTCCTCCAAATTAAAGGTGTTACTATGGGAACCCGAATGGGTCCTAGCTAGGCCTGCCTTTTCGTGAGATATGTGGAACATTCTTTGTTCCAGTCCTACTCAGGTCCCCTCCCGCACCTCTTTTTCTGGTACATTGATGACTGTATCAGTGCTGTTTCCTGTTCTTGCCCTGAACTGGAAAATTTAATTCAATTTACTTCCAATTTCCACCCTTCCCTCACCTTCACATGGTCCACCTCCGACTCTTCCCTTGCCTTCCTTGACTTCTCTGTCTCCATTTCTGGGGATAGGATATTGACCAACTCCCACAGCTAACTGGACTGCACTTCCTTCCACCTCACTTCCTGTAAGGGCTCTATTCCATTCTCCCAGTTTTTCCATCCGTCACATCTGTTCTGACGATGCCACCTTCCACACTAGACTTCCTCTTTCCTCAACCGAGGATTACCCTTTACCGTGGTTAACATGGCCTTCGACCGTATCCATTCCATTTTCCGCACTTCTGCTGTAACCCCTTCCCCTCCCTCCCAGAACTACGATAGGGTTCCCCTTGTTCTCACCTTTCACCCCACTAGCCTCCACATTCAACGGATCATCCTCCGCCATTTCCAGCGTGATCCCACCACCAAACACTTCTTCCCCTCCCCTTTCAGCATTCCGAAGGGACCGCTCCCTCCGGGATACCCTGGCCCACTCCTCAACCACCCCAACACCCCCTCCCCTTCCCACAGCACCTTCCCATGCAAGCACAGGAGATGTAACACCTGCCCTTTTACCTCCTCCCCACCGTTCAGAACCCAAACATTCCTTCCAGGTGAAACAGCAATTTACTTGTACTACTTGCAATTTAGTATACTGTATTCGCTGCTCACGATGTGGTCTCCTCTACATTGGGGAGACCAAATGCAGATTATGTGACCGCTTTGCGGAACACCTCTGTTCAGTCCACAAGCGTGACCCCGAGCTTCTGGTCGCCTGTCACTTTAATTCTCCACTCCCAATCTGACCTCTCTGTCCTCAGCCTCTTACACTGTTCCAACGATGCTCAACGTAAGCTCGAGGAACAGCACCTCCTCTTTCTATTAGGCACTTTACAGCCTTCTGGACTCAACATTGAGTTCAACAATTTCAGACCATAACCTCTGCCCCTATTTTTCAGGTGGCAGCTGTTGATTCTGCTGTACCCATTTACAACTCTTCTAGACCCATCTTTTGTTTCTTTATTTGTTCTATTACCATCTCCTTTTGCTTTGTACAATCATACCTTTTGTCATTTAATCACTCCTGCCTTCCACCCTATCACAGACCTTCACTTTTGTTCTTTCCTCTCCTCCTCCTTTCCCTGCCCCTGCACTTGCTTAAAACCTGTTACATCACTAACTTTTTCCAGTTCTGACGAAACGTCATCGACCTGAAACATTAACTCTGTTTCTCTCTCCACAGATGCTGCCTGACCTGCTGAGTATTTCCAGCATTTTCTGTTTTTATTTCAAGTTTGTTTTCCTCATCTTTAAATCCCTTCATAGTCTTGCACCTCCCTACCTCTACAACCTCCTCCAGCCATACATCCCTTCCACACCCTCTAGCATTTCAATTTAGGCCTCCCTTTGCCACCATTGGTGGCCGAGCTTTCAGTCGCCTCAGCTCTACTCTCTTGAACTCCCTAAATCCTTCCGCCTCTCTACTTCGTTGTCATCCTTCATAAACATCCTCAGACCCACCATTTCGACCTAGCCTTCAGTCACCTCCCCTAACCACTGTTGTGCGTCAGCATCCACTTCCCTTATTATTTGCTTTGTAAAACACCATGGGACATTTTCTATGTTAAAAGAACTGAATAAATGTAAGTTGTGTTGTATTACATAGAATGTACAGCACAGAAACAGGCCATTCAGCCCGACAGTTCTGTGCCAGTGTTTATGCTCCTTTTAGTAGTAGTATTATAGCGGGCTCTTGATATCATGCAGGACATCAAGCTATAATATAGGATTATGCAGAATATTGGGCTTATTATAAGACCTTGCAGGAAAGCAAGCTTTGATGTAAGATCTCACATAATGTTGGGCTATAATGTAGCCTGTAAGGTATTCTACTCCAATGTAGGACATTGGGCTCTTTTCTCGAACCTCGCTCATCTCTGGTGAAGCTCTGCTCCAGCGCCGTGCTGCTTTCCAATTTGGAAATAATCGAGAATCCATGAACATTAAGGCAGCTAGACACCGAAGATCAATCAGCAACAACATATTAGGTACAGTAAAGGATCGACTCCATCAGGAGCTATCCAGATCAGAATTTAGGAAACTAAAATGGGGGAATTACCTTGCTGCTGGGGGATCTCCATTGTCTTAAGCTTCCCAAACAGTGTGAACTCTCAGCGGACTAGGTAAGTTTAAAGAGGAGAGGGGGAATTGAAAGGAGGTCTCTGTCTTAAAGCAGTGCAACAGAGGCAGAAGCAAAGTCAAAGGCAAATCACCAGAGAGACATCAATATCTAGGGGAATAGAGGTCGCAGTTGGAGAATACAATGCAGTTTATTGAGACAGAGGGGGCGATTTTCCCAGCCCTGGGGAGGCGGGACTGCCGGGAAAATGGCAGAATCTGGGAGCGGGTACCCATCCCGCCCCCAACCCGCTTCTGTGCCATCTTCCCAGGAGGCGGGTACCTGACCCGCGCCGGGTCCCGTCTCCTCGAGGCGGGAAGGGGATTAGTGCCAATTAACAGGCAGTTTTTTGGCTAATCCCTATTTTGAGCCCTAAAGTGTGGGCTTCCCGACTGCTCCAAACCTCGCCAAGGTCAGCGAGGTGAGCCGTGGGTTGGAGGGGCCGAAATGTCCGGTGTGCAGGTGAGTAATGAGTGCAAGTGTGGAGAGGTAAGTGTGTGAGGTGAGTCTAAAATGTTTTAATAAGATTACTTACCTTTGCTTCTTCCTCCAGGCTTCATCCCTTTAGGCTGCGGAGCTGCCTCATTTCGCCGGCAGAGAAAGCAGAATGGCTGCTGCATTCTTAAATGCAGCAGCCTTCTGCTTTCTGCTCAGGAAAGCTTTCTAAGTGAGCCTGTGTCCTAGGTCTCAACTTAGAAGACAGATTGTCAGTGTTTGACAGCTTCACAGAGCTGTCAAACGATGACAATTCATCTGCCAAAAAATCTTGACAGATGAAGCGTCATACGCTGACATCATCTGTCACCGGCTTTCCCTTAATTGGTGGGCTTAACAAGGTCAATCAAGGGAAAATAGCATAGGTTGGCCAGACGTTGATGGAGGCGGGACTAAAACCCTACAAGCAGCTTTCCTGCCTCCATCACGTCCCCATTGATAAAATCACCCCCCTTAAGACAGATTAGCAATCAAAGGGAACAAAAGATTGAAATACATTCATAAAGGGAGCATCTGACAGAAGGTTAACTAAAAAAGGGATTAAACAGAAGAGACGAGAAAAGAGGCACACGTGCGAATCAAGACAAGAGGGGATGAATGATAGATTTAAAGGCAAACAGAAAAGAGATGTAAAAGAGAGTTGGAGATCATGTGGTGTGTTTGCTATGAGATGTTTCTGACGGAAAAAGCCAGGTTTAATCAGTGGGATAAGATATGTGAAAATTGCCTAATGATCAATAAGCTAAAACAAATACTTGTGGCTTTAGAGGTGAAGGTACAAGAACTTACAGGGACAGACATAAGCGAGGGGATTATTGAGGGCGAATGGATAGTGTTAAACTTGGTAAGCAAGTCGCCACAGGTCAGTCAAAAGTCCATGCTTTCACTGCACCTCAAGAGCGAACTATCATGGAGGGTGCCAAGACAGTCGAGGTTAGGGTTCTCATATTTCAGAGACAAGTACTAAGGAAATGGGAATAGTGGATGAATTATCAACAACAACACAACTTTCATTTATATAGCACCTTTAACATCGGAAAACGTCCAAAAAAGATGGATACCGAGCCCCAAAGAAGGAGATATTAGGAAGGATGCCCAAAAGCTTGGTCAAGAGGTGGGTTTTATGGAGGGTCTTAAAGGAGGAGAGGGAGATGGAGGGAATTGCAGAGCATGTGGCTGAAAGTACATCCATCAATGGTGGGGCGAAAGGAGGGGGGGTGCACAAGAGGCCAGAGTCAGAAGACAAGCGAATTTGGGAGGGGTTGTAGCGCTGGAGGAGGTTACAGAGAAAAATAGGGGTGATGCCAGGAAGGGATTTAAACACAAGGAGGAGAATTTTAATTTTGAGGTATTCGGGGACCAGGAGCCAATGATCATTGAAAATAGAGGTGAACGGGACTTAATATGGTATAAGACGTCGGAAGTAGAGTTTTGAATGAGCTGAAGTTCACGGAGGGTGAAGGCTGGGAGGCCGGCCATTAATTGATGCTGATTGTCATTTTCTGACTGTGAACTTTTCTCAGTCTTAAAGTTGGCCTCTTCTATCGTTGACCCCTAGCAGTTATTCTTCTCATTCCCTTCTGTGCAACTGTAACTGGATAGACGATGGTGTTTAATTCTGTTTGGTTTTATGACAGCCACATGCAGAAACCTGGAGGTGTAGGTTGCAATAGTTCAGGCCTAAACATGGCATTTGCAATTTGCATGCATTTGCAGAACATTATATTTAAATATAATGGCCTAGAAATTGGATCGCACCCGAAAACGGGCATTCAGGGGATGGACTACCCACAACAGTTGTTATCAATGAGACAACACGCAATATCTGTGCTGCCTGCTAGTTACAACAATTAATGCATTAATCATTACCTTCACGCCTCTTTAGGGGGTGGGATGGGTGCGGTATCAGGAGTCCAGGATACTACTTACAGGCAGCCAGCGCTTCTTAAAGGGAAGGTGCATTCTGGCTGCAAAGACTGTGGAACAAGCTGAAGGTGAAGAGAAAAAGATTAGTGAAATCAAGTGTAGGTCCCTTGCAGTCAGAAGCGGGGGAAGTTATAATGGGGAACAAAGAAATGGAAGACCAATTAAATGCATATTTTGGTTCTGTCTTCACAAAGGAGGACACAAATAACCTCCCAGAGATGCTGGAGAACATATGGTCTGATGAAAGAGAGGAACTGAAAGAAATCAGTATTTGCAGGGAAATGGTGTTAGGGAAATTGACGGGATTGAAGGCTGATAAATCCCCAGGGCCTGATAATCTACATCCTAGGGTACTTAAGGAAGTGGCCCGAGAAATAGTAGAGGCATTGCTGATCATCTTCCAACATTCGATGGAATCTGGAACTGTACCCATGGATTGGAGGGTAGCTAATGTTACCCCACTATTCAAAAAGGTTGGTCGAGAAAAGCCTGACATCGGTAGTGGGGAAAATGCTGGAGTCCATTATAAAGGATGTAATAGCTGAGCACTTGAAAAAAAGTGACAGGATCGGACAAAGTCAACATGGATTTACAAAAGGTAAATCGTGCTTGACTAATCTACTGGAATTTTTTGAGGATGTAACTGGGAAAATAGATAAGGGAGAACCAGTAGATGTGGTGTATTTGGACTTTCAAAAGGCTTTCGATAAGGTCCCGCATAAGAGATTAGCGTGTAAAGTTAAGGCACATGGGATTGGGGGCAAGGTATTGACTTGGATAGAGAACTGGTTGGCGGACAGAAAGCAAAGAGAGGAATTAATGGGTCTTTTTCCGAGTGGCAAGCAGTGATTAAGAAATATATCTAACTCATTCTTGAATATATTTAATGACTTGGCCTCAACTAACTTCTGTGGTAGAGAATTCCACAGGTTCACCACTCTCTGGGTGAAGAAATTCTTCCTCATTTCTGTCCGAAATGGCTTACCCCTTATCCTTAGATTATGACCCCTGGTTCTGGACTCTCCGACCATCGGGAACATTCTTCCTGCATCTAGTTTGTCCAGACCTGTCAGAATTTTATATGTTTCGATGAGATCCCCTCTCATTCTTCTATACTCCAGCGAGTGTAAGCCCAATCGACCCAATCTCTCCTCATATGTCATTCCTGCCATCCCAGGTATCAGCCTTGTGAATCTTCGCTGAACTCCCTCCATGGCAAGAACATCCTTCCTCAGATAAGGCGACCAAAACTGCACACAATACTCAAGGTGTGGTCTCACCAAGGCCCTGCACAACTGCAGCAGGACATCCCTGTTCCTATACTCAAACCCTTTCGCTATGAAGGCCAACATACCATTTGCCTTCTTCACCACCTGCTGCACCTGCATGCTTACCTTCAGCGACTGGTGCACAAGGACACCCAGGTCTCGTTGCACTTCCCCTTCTCCCAATCTATTACCATTCAGATAATAGTCTGCCTTTCTGTTTTTTACACCAAAGTGGATAACCTTGCATTTATCCACGTTATATTGCATCTGCCACGCTTCTGCCCACTCACCCAACCTGTCCAAATCATCCTGGAGTTTCTCGGTATCCTCCTCGCAGCACACACTCCCACCCAGCTTTGTGTCATCTGCAAACTTGGAGATATTACATTTAGTTCCCTTATCTAGATGCTGACTTCGAGGGCCCAGGCTACCAAGAAGGCTCATGGATATACACCAGGAAATGCTAGGTGCACTGGGCAGCCTGCCAAAGAGCTTGTGCACAGTGTCGCGGAGCATGGAGGAGTCCATCTCCAACTTGTCTCAAGGCTTCGCGTAAAGTATGGAGAGGGAAGACCATTCTGTCTAACATAGTGGGCAGCTCCACCAACACCGCAGTGGAACCCACCATGATGGAGCATCTTATGACAGATTCCACATGGAAGCTCAGACGGCTGCCATCTTGTCTTTGGGGGCCACTGTTGAAAGGGGCTTCCAGAACGTCACATCACTCCATTGTCCAGTTGCGCCCTAGGAGTGTTGAGGCCTCGCCCTAGGAAAGTGGCCTTGGCTCCATGGGAGAGACACCTGCTGTCCCCTCTCAAGGTGACAGCGTGGCTGCTCCCCCGACAGACACTCTGTCAGTGCCCTTGCTGGTGACACTCAGCCAGCCAGCCAGACTGCTGCAGCCCACGCTGAGATGCTGCAGTCTGTAGCCGGAGCCTCTGGGCCCAGAGCTTCTTGAGATCGCCCTCCAAGGCCATTTGGTGTCCTCAATGGAATATCAGCAGCCTTCAAACTCCCAAACTGTAGCCGCTGGGGTAGCACCAGGATAGGAAATCAAGCACACAAGACAGGCACTTGAGGCTTGCACAAGGGTAATTAGTAATTTTTTTTGTCAATGCTGACATGATTTGTTTGATAAATTTGTTTTTTGATCTGAATTTGGTGTTGGTATTTGTCTTTGTAGTGAAGTGAGGGCCAGACCCATAAGTTTGGAGTGAATGATCCTCAGGTAAGCTTACCAAGATGCTGCAGTAAGCTTGTGTAGAGCTGTTACTTTCTGTGAAATGTGAAAGAAGTACTATCATGGAGAATTTTAAAATGCCACAGGGCACAGAAGAGATGGATACATCTGTTGTAACATTGAAGAACAAAGATAGAAACCTTCAGGGCTTTACCCAGTTAGTTGCTATCCCATAGCACATTACATATTCCTTTCTCATTGCAGGTGAGGGTTTGAATAAGCAGACTGCACAATGGTGAAGGCTCGCTGCTGCTTAACATTTCTCATGGCTGCTTGTTGTATAGACGTGTCCAGCTACTCAGGTCAGTGTAAGATATGAATACTTCTGCTATGGTATTGTAGAGATGGCACACACCCTGGAAACGAATGGCAACCTGTCCTGGTACAGATGGTACACTGTCCTGGTACAAAATGGCACACTGAACCTGGTACAGGTGGTGTACTGTCCTGGTACCGTTCGCAACCTTGGTATTGCATTTGACCACGAGATGAAATTCCACATATCTACTCCACCTCCGTAACATCGCCCGACTTTGCCCCTGCCTCAGCTCATCTGCTGCTGAAACCCTCATCCATGCCTTTGTTACCTCTATTCCAATGCTCTCCTGGCCGGCTTCCCATCTTCCACCCTACATAAACTCACCCAAAGCTCTGCTGCCCGTATCCTAACTCGCACCAAGTCCCGTTCACCCATCACCCTCACTGACCTACATTGGCTCCCGGTCCATCAATGCCTCAATTATCATCCTTGTTTTCAAACCCCTCCATGGCCTCGCCCCTCCCTAACTCTGTAACCTCCGACAGCCTTCCGAGATCTCTGTGCTCCTCCAATTCTGGCCTCTTGCGCATCGCTGATTTTAATCTCACCACCGTTGGCAGCCGTGCCTTCAGCTGCCTTAAACTCTGTCCTGGTGCAGATGGTACACTGTCCTGGTGCAGATGCAACATTCCCTGGTGTGGATGATACACTGCAGACAGCAGTTTTAATGATTGCTTATTTTATATTTCAGTGTTTTTACCACAGAAAGATGCCACTAATGTCTTAAGAATTAGGAAACGGGAAAATTTCCTCTTTGAAGAATTTAAGCCTGGAAATTTGGAAAGGGAGTGTTATGAAGAAACCTGTTCATTCGAGGAGGCGAAAGAGTATTTCCAGTCGATGGATAATGCTGTGAGTATCCTGCAATCACCTGAGCATTCAGGTTTCTTCAATGAGGTTTTAATGAGGTGCCAACACTGATAATTTTATTAGCAATTTCCTGATATTCCACAATTGCTTTACTCTTTGAACTTCATGGACGTAGAAGACCAAGAGAAAGATATCACACCGTGGCAGTGAGATGGGACTCTGTGGGTAGAAACATACCTACATTATAATAACCACAGATATCATGTCTCTCTTCGATCCCTATATAATATGCATGAAAGCAATGGTGTAATATCAAAGCATTGGTAAAGTTGCCAGTGTTGTCAATGCCGTAGCACTTTCTTGAGAATGAGTTTGGCAAATGGTTTTCTTTTTAGTGAGGGAGAAATCTAGGCCAGCAAATTGCAACCCCCATTTATAGTAATGTCTGCACAAGTGAAGCATGGTTTATGCCTAGCATCAAATGTGTATTAACAAATGGAGAAAGCTGCTTAAGATGGTGAGTAGCAGTGCCATTCAGAGCAGGGATGTCAAAGGTTGCAACTCTCCCAGTTCTGTATTGCGTTACTTGATCTTACAGTTGGCCTCAGCTGCACTGGGTAAATGATGGAATTACCTCGGTTCCTGCTGATGATCATTATACAGTGGCCTCTGTTGGGAATTGAATGTGTCTGGATAGTGGGGGACAACTGTGATACCATCGCTGTGGAATAGCCTTCCAACACATTATCTAAGCCGGGAATGTCCAAACCTTATGTATTTGTGGGCTCACTGAGTAGGTACCTTGGAGTCTGGGTGCAAACCATAGAGCCTGCTACATACAGTAGGTTAGACACTATGGACTGGACTTCCCTTCACTCTCCCACTGGGAAAAATTGGTCTGAGGGAGCTACTGCTACGTGTCTACCTCGACCTCATTTTGCCTCCAACCCGCCACATGTAAATGCCAGTGGGAATGCAGGCTTTGTCCAGGCTGAAGAAGACATATGCCAGGACAACTGTGAAGCGGCTCAAGTGCTGATTTGCGGTCACTGCACTGTGCAGTGCTGTAAAGCTCGGGTCCCTGCGGTGCTGGGAAAGATCCCAGGATACAGGGTCTTGCAATGGAAAACAAGGGCAAGGAAGTGGAGATAGTGCAGCTGTAATGAGTACAGGAATTGTTTCATTTAGTAAATCTTGACTGAAGTTCCCTCATCATCTGCCAATACCCTCTCCAGGGAAATTGCTAAACATTCAGCCTGGTAAGGTTGTTCAGAATGTACTTCAAACCTGTCCTCTTATCTATCATGTCTCTATATATTTTTTTACATTTCAAGTCATGCATGTAACAGACATATGTGTAGTTTCTGTAAATGGGCTGGTTATAACCAGAATCTAGTCAGGTGAAATTTATTTGGCTAATATTTCAGATTGGTGAACTGGTGATGCATGTAAATTCCTCTCTGGTAATAGACATTATCTATCATTACCGCAACCACTAAAGGAGTTTCAAACAAAAAGAAAACCCCAATAGGTTTTGTTTTAGTACTGGCCTAGTAACAGTTCCCCCGATAGCGAAGGGGTTGCTGTTCACATCCCATCTACTTGAGTGATAGAAGCTGTTAATATTCTAATTACCGGCCTATTCAGACAGATTCAGAAACTTCCTTAAAATAACATGCTGAGGATGAAAGGACTTAGGTCTGGAGTGGGAAAAGGCTGCATGGAGAAATATAGATGCGACTGACTTTCTGTATTCTGTAGTCCTTTGGCTTCACCCAGTTGTTTTTCACACCGTGGCAGTGAGATGGGACTCTGTGGGTAGAAACATACCTACATTATAATAACCACAGACCCAGTTAAAAGACTCTGAAAAGGACACTGAGAGCTTGGACTTTAAAATCTTTTCCAAAAATAATAGGAAGTATTGAATAAGCCTAAGTATGTTTTGTGGTATCCATTTTACTTCTAATTTTAAATATATAAATAAATTCAAATACTAATTTTAGCCCGAACATTATGGTCTGACAGCAAGGTGATTTTTAGTGTGGTGTTTTACGCCTTTTGGAAAGGGCTGGAATGCATATTGAACAGCCTGTGCAACCTGCATTGCAATCTATCCTGGTAAAAGCATAATTGTTAATCCTTTGACATGCAATCTTATCCATGGTACAGTTATGTTTTTTATCATTGGAGGCGTAGATCAGCCTATGGAACCTGTGTTTTGTTGTACACATGAAAAGAGAGAGAAAACCTGAATTCTAACTGTCTTCACACTTAACCTTGACAATAATTTAAATCAAGTTATAAAGCACAGATTAGATTCTGAGGAAGGTGGGGGTTATAGAATATGGGTAAAGGGAGTTCACGGTGATTTAATTGGTACATTCAAAAATATGAGAGGGACTAAAAATTGTTCACTATGGTGAAGGGTCCAAATTCTAGGGAACATAAATTGAGGGATATGGTGAGAAGGTGGGATTGACGGATGTGGTGAGAAGGTGGATAGGTGGGATTGTGGGATATGGTGAAATGGGGAGGTGAGAATAATCCATAAAAAAGGGACAGGCTTTTTGCACCTGATGGGCTTTTTTCTGTATCTAACTGTTCTCCTGTTCCTGTTGTAAGGTGTGCAGTGTAGTCGCTTTCCATTTCGTTGTATGAATACTGCATCTGAGATTCCAGTATTTTACAGTTGTTGCATCTAATCAGCTGTGTACTTTTTTTTTTGACAGTTAATATTTTGGAACAAGCATGTTGGTAAGTAGACTGTTCTCTGTCAAACTGTAGCCTAGGAGGAGGAAGAAAGAAGAAAGGATGAATAATAACAAAAAGAATAAGAATGTTTGCCCTCAATATTTGCACCCTAGTATTCTGATCTTTGTAACGTAGGCTATTTGCCTCCAGGTGGGTAAAAGAAGTTTTACAGCTGGCTTTGTCAGTAGACATGTTCCTGCCCTCACCATCCCATATTCCGCAGACTGTCAGTATTGCATACAAATAGAATAACGGAACGTTCCAGCATAGAAACAAGCCATTCTGCCCATCAAATCTGTGCCTGTGTTTTCCTCCATGTGAGCTAGCTAGTCTAATCCCAGTCTCCTGCTCATCCCGCACCCCCCCACCACAATTCCCTTGAATATTCCTCTTTTTTAACGATCTGCACAGCACCAGCATGTAAATCCCTCAACAGAGTACCCATTGCTAATATCACACAGTGCATTATCCAATGCTTTATACTTCTTAACATTATTTTAGAACATAAGAACATAAGAGATAGGAGCAGGAGTAGGACGTTCGGCCCTTCGAGCCTGCTCCGCCATTCAATAAGATCATGGCAGATCTTTGACCTCGACAACACCTTCCCTCCTGATGCCCATGTCCCTTAATTTCCCTAGAATCCAAAAATCTATCCATCTCTGTCTTGAATATACTCAATGACTGAGCATCCACAGCTCTCTGGGGTAGAGAATTCCAAAGATTCACAATCCTTTTGAGTGAAGAAATTTTTCCTCATCTCATTTCTAAATGGCCTACCCCTTATTCTGAGACTGTGACCCCTAGTTCTAGACTTCCCAGCTAGGAGAAACATCCTCCCAGCATCTTCCCTGTCACACCCCTTAAGAATTTTATGTGTTTCAATGAGATCACTTTTCATTCTTCTAAACTCTAGGGAATATAGGCCTAGTCTACTCAATCTCTCCTCTAGGACAATCCCCCATCCCAGGAATCAGTCTGGTGAACCTTCGTTGCACTCTCTCTATGGCAAGTATATCTTTCCTTCGGTAAGGAGACTAAAACTGTACACAGTAGTCTAGGTGTGGTCTCACCAAGGCCCTATATAATTATAGCATGACTTCTTTACTCTTATACTCCAATCCCTTTGTAATAAAGACCAACATACCATTTGTTTTCCTAATTGCTTGCTGTACCTGCATGTTAACTTTCTGTGATTCGTGTACAAGGACACCCAGGTCCCTCTGACTACCAACATTTCCCAGTCTCTCACCTTTTCAAAAATATTCTGCTTTTCTATTTTTCCTACCAAAGTGGTTAACTTCACATTTCTCCATATTATATTCCATCTGCCACATTCTTGCCCAGTCACTTAATCTGTCTATATCCCTTTGCAGCCTCTTTGCGTCCTCCTCAAAGCTTACTTTCCCACCTAGCTTTGTATCATCAGCAAACTTGGATAAATTACACGCGGTCCCGTCATTGATATAGATTGTAAATAGCTGTGGCCCAAGCACTGATCCTTGCAGTACCCCACTAGTTACAGCCTGCCAACCTGAAAATGACCCGTTTATTCCGACTCTTTTCTGTCCATTAACCAATCCTGAATCCATGCTAATATACTACCCCCAATCCCATGAGCCCAAAAACCTCTTGTGTGGCACCTTATCGAATGCTTTTTGAAAATCCAAATGCACTACATCCACTGGTTCTCCCTTATCTACCCTGCTAGTTACAACATCAAAAATCTCTAACAGATATGTTAAACGCGATATCCTTTTCATAAATCTGTGTTGACTCTACCCAATCATATTATGATTTTCTAAGTGCCCTGTTACCACATCCCTAATAATAGATTCTAGCATTTTCCCAACTACTGATGTCAGGCTAACTGGCCTATAATTCCCTGTTTTCTCTCGCCCTCCTTTCTTGAATAGTGGGGTTACGTTTGCTACCTTCTAATCCACGGGACCATTCTAAAATCTAGGAAATTCTGGAAGATCAAAACCAATGCATCCACTATCTCTGTAGCCACCTCTTTTAAAACACTAGGATGTAGGCCATCAGGTCCAAGGGATTTGTCGACTTTTAGTCCCAGCAATATCTCCAGTACTATTTCTTTACTAATACTAATTTATTTAAGTTCCTCATTCTCAATAGATCCTTCGTTACCCACTATTTCTGGAATGTTTTTGTGTCTTCCACCGTGAAGACAGACACGAAGTATTCATTTAATGTCTCTGCCATTTCCTTATTCCCCATTATAATTTCTCCTGTCTCTGCTTGTAAGGGACCCACGTTTACTTTCGCTAATCTCTTCCTTCTTACATACCTGTAGAAGCTTTTACCATCTGTTCTTATGTCTCTCACTCTCAGATTCTTATTTTCTCTCTTTTTATCAATTTCTTGGTCATCCTTTGCTAAATTCTAAAATCCTTCCAATCTTCAGGCTTACTACTCTTTTTGGCAACATTATAAGCCTCTTCCTTTAATCCAATACTATCTTTAACTTCTCTTAGCCACGGTTGGACCATTTTTCCCAAGGGGTTTTTATTCCTTAAAGGAAATGTATATTTGTTGCGAATTACAAATTATTTCTTTAAATGTTAATATCTTTTAATCTAATTTCCCAATTTATATTAACCAACTTGCGCCTCATACCTATGTCGTTTGCTTTGTTCAGATTTAAGACCCTAGTTTCGGACTTAACTGAATCACTCTTAAACTCAATAGAAATTATATAATATTCTGATCACTCTTCCCCAGAGGCTCCTTTACTACATGGTTATTAATTAACCCTGTCTCATTGCACAATATTAGATCTAAAATAGCGTGTTCCCTAGTTGGTTTCTCGACATACTGATCTAGAAAACTATCTTAAATGTATTCCGTGAACTCGTCCTCCACACTATTACTGCAAATTTGGTTTGCTCAGTCTATATGAAGATTAAAGTCCCCCATGATTACTGTATTACCCTTGTTACATGCACCTCTAATTTCCTGATTTATACTCTGCCTGACATAACAACTACTGCTAGGGGGCATATAAACTACTCCCACCATTGTTTTCTGCCCCTTATTGTTTCTTAGTTCCACCCAAACTGATTCTACATCTTGATTTTTTGAGGTAAGATCCTTTCTCTCTACTACCTTTATCCCATCCTTTATTATCAGGGCAACCCGCTTCTCCTTTTCCATTTTGTCTATCTCTTCTAAACGTCAAGTATACTGGAATATTAAGGGCTAGAAATTGCGTAGTGCCCCATTTGGGGCTGTATCGCCAGGCGAAAAACATTTGAATCTGCCAGGAACTTCCGCTTTAGCACTCCAAAAGGGAAGTGGAGCACTAAATCCCTTCGAGCGCTAAAGGGAGCGAGAGGGACGGTAGCGGCAGAGCGCTGCACAATGTTCCTTGCAGCGCTGCCGGTTTTACAGGCTCCTTCCCTCCCTTAAAGGGAACGGCCAATGCTGCTTTGAAGGAATCTTCAGGCTATGTCTGTTGGGCGACGGCACCTGCGATACGCACATTGCAGCCCCAAGCACTCTAAGAGGGCTAAGCAATCGCGGGGTACAAAAAAATGATAAAACACCAGATTGGGGACATAAATAAATTTTGCCCTACCTGACCACCACTGCCTTTAATTACCACTCCCCAAGCAGTCATCCATGATGACAACGCCTCCTGCAGCTGCGATGCTGCAAGGGGCGGAAGCGAATTTAAGATCTGGGGCGATAACAGGGCACTGCGCACCGGATGACGTCACGATCTACAGGGCGCAACAGAGCGTGGCAGTAAGTGTTACCGCCAGTGCAAAAATGCCAGATAAGTTCGTGGGCATCGCTGATTTTGCCGCGCCCAGTCGGTAACCCCTTTCCGCCCCGTTACTGCCTCTGCAGGCGCTAACAGGAGGTGCAAAGCAGCCGAATTTCTAGCCATTAGTTCCCAACCTTGGTCACTCTGCAACCACATCTCCGTAATAGCTATTAGATCAAATTCATTTATTTATATCTGTGCTATTAATTAATCTATTTTGTTGTGAATGCTTCACGCATTTAGATATAGTGACTTTAGCTTTAACTTTTTTTCTATTTTTCCCTGATGTCACCTTAGTCACTAACGCCTATTACCTTTGTTACGCTCTCTGTGCCTTCTTGACCCACTCTGCTTATTTTTATCCAAATCGCTACTTGCTCTACAGCCTTGACTTTTCTCTTACTGCTTTTGAATTTACCCTTTCCTGAATTCTCCAACCCCCCCTTCATTAGTTTAAAGCCCTATCTACTGCCCTAGTTAGTCAATTCACCTGGACACTGGTCCCAGCCCAGTTTAAGTGCTTTTATACATCATATATATGAAGCAGGGCCCTTTTTCTTTCCACAGTACATAAGCCACCTTGGGCTACCTGCTTCAGTCCCCATAAACACTAGTAGATATAACGGGCCAAATAAGTGTTTGGGATGACATAATTTGAAGAATTAGGAGGAACAGCAAACTGTGGGGAGAAGTGCATTAGATTACTGGAGGGCACAATGGCTGCTAGTTAGAGGAGTGGACAGTTAGGTGGCGGATACAGTTCAATCTAGAGAACAATAGAGAAAAGAACAGTGAAGGGAATCTGTACCCTAAATGGTAAGGATTTTAACAGAGTGGAGGATTAGAGAGACCTAGGGGTGCAGATATACAAGGGGTGAAATTGGTCTTGGACGATAGCGCAAAATGGCCGATAGTGAATCGGCAACCCATTTTACAACCTGCCTGATTTTCTTATCCATTGAAGTCACCCACAAAACATTGCCAACTTGTGGTGTTAGTGTGGTTTGTTACTTTCAGGAGATCAGCTAAGGGAAGCTGCTGAATCGGGAGTGAAAACTGTATATTTGCCTATGATTTGAACTCCAATAATTAATGTTTAATGAGATGTGAAGGGTATTCCAGTCAACTTCCTTTCACATTTCATTAAGGACTACCATTAAAGCAAGGACTACTTAATAAATTAATTTAACTTGGACTCACGGTCTTCTTATAAGTTGATAAAAGAAAGGTGTGTATTTGGCTAACTGTCAAGCTGATCTTTGTCCAGTGGTGGGTATCCTTCAGGTAGGGTTTGCATAAAAGAAAAAGTTATCTTGCCTTCCTGATTTAGCTGATACGATAATTGCTACCTAATCATTGCTCCATATGTGCTGCAGTTGATGGTTCAACCCTTTAATCTTGTCATCAATTCTTCTTCTTCTTAGGGCAGTCCCTCGGAACTGAGGATGACTTGCTTCCACATTAAAAATGAGTTCTCAGGTGACTGATGAGTCCAATGCGGGACCTAGAGTCTCTGTCACAGGTGGGGCAGACGGTGGTTGAAGGGGCGGGTGGGTGGGGTGCTTGGGTTGACGTGCGCTCCTTGCGCTTGGCTTCCGCTTGCTCCCGGCGAAGAGACTCGAGGTGTTCGGCGCCTTCTCGGATGCTTCTCCTCCACCTCGTGTGGTCTTGGGCCAGGGATTCCCAGGTGTCAGTGGAGATGTTGCACTTTTTCCAAGGAGGCTTTGAGGGTGTCCTTGAAGCGTTTCCTCTGCCCACCTGGGGCGCTCTTGCTGTGCCGGAGCTCCGAGTAGAGCGCTTGTTTTGGGAGTCTCGTATCGGGCATGCAGACGATGTGACCCATCCATCGGTGCTGATCGAGCGTGGTCACCAACGTCAGTGTTCTCGCTCAGGCCAACATCATCAATTCAGGGTTCTGTTGTCTTTCGTATTCTGTGCTTGTCCATATTATTGACCTCCTCCACTCCTTGTCTAACCCTGCCCTCACTGCTGATGATTTCTTTCTGCATTCCTTTAACTAGTACACCCTCAGTGTACATGCTCTCCATTCTTCTTACAGTGCAGTGACTGAAATACTAAATCTCACTCCTCCCTGTGTCTTGGTTGAGCAATGAAAATTTTTCAGACACAAGCCTACACTTTCTGTTCAGTGTTATTTTAATACCAATGTTAGCATGTTTAAAATGAACGGGTTAGCGCATAAGTTATAGTAACAGCAGTCATAAAATCTAGGCTTCTGGCTCACCAGGTCAACCACCACTTACGTGATGACACTATTAGTCCTTCATCCAGTGATATTGTTGACCTCACTATTTCCACTGATTTCAAGTGCAGTTCCCATTTCTGCTCCATCGCTAAAGCTGCCCCCAAGAAGCTCGATTTCCTCTTTTGTGCCAAATACTATTTTCCCTTCAATATCTCTTACCTCTATAAAGACCAGCTCCGTTTAAGACCTGAATCCTGCTCCTATATTTGGGGAGGGATGCCCGACAGGATACAAAGAAAGCTTGTTGTCAATATTCCATCAGCTCTAGCCTTCATCCTCTCTCCACTTCAACCTTTGTTTGTTTTTCCATAGCTGAAATTTCCCCTCTGTTCTTCTAAGCTTCAAATACATTATCCAGATGTTCATAATCCTTCCTGTTCAAATTTATCATCACGCCACTCTGACTCATTCTTTCCCAGGATCTCAAAACTGTGGAAGTCCTCACCTTCCTCAGTTTCCCTTCTTCAAATAATCTGCAGGTTTTTAAAACTGACTCAATCACTGCTTCCAGATTTATCTCTCCTGCCTGCTCTTTTCTCTCTTTGTGATGTCCGACACTGGTTCTTGGCCCTTCACTTTGTTTCTCAAAGAAAGAAAATGCTCAGTGAAATGAGCGATTCTTTCTGAAAGGAGAGGAGGAGAGCGGCATGAACATATATCTTAAGAGATGAAGTTCTAAAATAATTTATGAAATTAATGTTGGGTTTTCAGCAGGATGACATTATCCATGTTCTATCATGGTGTTTGTAGGTATTAAGGTACTCTTGAGGTGAAGAATTTTTCCCTCTCAACAACCATTCCTTTTAATCCAAGGTTTGCTGCAGGGAGAGAGATGAAATATCTCACTTTTCAATTTTTCTGTGCTAAGTTCTAGGAGGTTTGAGAATCAATTTGAAGGACAGTGCACTGCAATGAGGATCAGTGTTGCTGTCCTCCGAAGGGGGAAGATTGGGCAACAGTGTACCTGGCCTTGATTTGGAGCCTTCCTGACTGTTTGAGATTGGGACCTTGCCACATGGTGAACTGTAGATGAGAAGCTGTGTGTGTCTTTGTTTCTCATCGCTCTCAAGTGGATGTAATACAAAAATTAACACGCCCATCACAAATACCCAGTGTGGCAGAATTCCTAGTACACTTTTTAAAGAAACATGTAGATGCCTAGCAGTTAATGAGGATATTGGAACAAGAGGAGATTTGATAGCGGTGTTTAAAGTCATGGAGGGTTTAGATAGAATCAATAACGAGAAACCGTTTCCAATAACTGAAGGATCGGTAACCAGAGGGCACAGATTTAAGGTGATTGGCAAAAGAACCAGAGGCGACATGAGGGAAAACTTTTTCACACAACGAGTGGTTAGGATTTGGAATGCACTGCCTGATAGGGTGGTGGATACAGATTCAATAGTAGCCTTCAAAAGGGAATTGGATAAATACTTAAAGGAGAAAAAATTGCAAGGATATGGGGAAAGAGCAGGGGAGTGGGACTAACTGGATTGCTCTTCAAAAGAGCTGGTGCAGACTCGATGGGCCGAATGGCCTCCTTCTGTGCTGTACTATTCGATGATTCTATTCTGTTCTTATTTTAGTAGTACCCTGGAATTAAAGGGAATGAGAGTAAGGGTTAGAGGAAGTAATCAGTTCATGGAACTGATAGGATGGGGCTAATGCCTATTTTTAGGTCAGACGGGTGTTTGACACACATGAAAACCCATCATCATATTTAAGAGTCTGAACCAACCTACACATGTAGAATTTCCATTTGCTTGATATGGAGTACACAAGTTCTCCCCATAGGGGTACATCCACTTACTCCTGACAGCTTGGCGCAGGTTGCATGAGCTACAGTTTAGGGACTCTCAAATGTGGGTAATACTGGAGTTTAACCAGCTAAAACTGCAGTCTGCAGGAAGTGGAAAGCTTCTTATTGCTTGTCCAGCTACAACCACCTTACCCTTTGTGACATTGTCTTGTAGGGTTTTGTGCAGCTGAGTGGAAATAGTCCCATCGCTCAGTAGAAAGGTTTACCCCTCGCGATCCCGTTAGTGAGCCAGGCTGACTGGTCAGTCATCAACAGTGCCCACGGACTATTGTAGACCTACATGATTCAGGTTTCAAATTACCGATTCCAGCACAAAGGGTTCACTCAGTTCCAAACGTCCATCATCGGGACATCAGTTTGGAGCTACCTCCCTCCACTCAAAGCAGGATAGTCACATCTAGATTGTCAGCCATGGCTCAGTGGTAGCACTCTAGCCTCTGAGACAGAAAGTTGTGGGTTCAAATCTCACCCTGGGGACTTGAACACAAAATCTAGGTTGACACTTCAATGCAGTACTGAGGGAGTGCTGCACTGTCGGAGGTGCCGTCTTTCAGATGAGACGTTAAACCGAGGCCCCATCTGCCCTCTCGGGTGAACGTAAAAGATCCCATGGCACTATTTCAAGTCCTGGTCAATATTTATCTCTTGTACCTTAAGCTGTAAGGTATACCCAACATTCCTTCACTTTTACATACAGGAAAGGGATGTTTTTGACATCTGTGTCTCAGACGACTCTCATAGGTGAAAAAGCTAAATTCATAGTGTACCCAGGGAATGAATATAGCGCCTTTCACGATCTCAGGATGTCCCAAAGCGCCTTACAGCCATTTACTTACTTTTGAAGTGTACTCACAGCTGTAATGTAGGGAAACATGGCAGCCAATTAGCATGCAGCAAGGGCCCACAAACACCAATGAGATAAATGACCAGTAAATCTGTTTAAATGATGTTGGGTTGACGGCTAAATATTGGCTAAGACACCAGGAGAGTTTCCCTGCTCTTCTTCGAATAGTGCATGGGATCTTTTACATCCACGTGAGAGGGCAGGCGGGGCCTCGGTTTAATATCTGATCAAAAAGATGATACCTCTGACAATGCAGAATTCCCTCAGTACTGCAGTAAAGTGTCAGCCTAGATTACATGCTGAAGTCTCTGGAATGTGGCTTGGCCCACAACTTCTGACTCAAAGTTGAGAATGCTACCTCTGAGCCAAGGCTAACACCTAACATAAATTGCACGTGGATTACTCCCTGAAGATACCTTTTTCATTGCAGACCTCCCATAAAACTTAAGAGGTCATTAGGGAAATATCAGATACTTTATATCCTAGTATTTTAGTGCGACTACCTGTTGAGGTCAGTGTGAAAGAACTGAAGCAGCCAGCTCAAGGGGGACCTAGAAATATTAGAAGGCTGGTCACCTACCACACAATGCCTAAAGGTACACAGCTCCTCTCTAGAAATATCAGTTTGAAAATGTTTTACCATACAGCATTTACCACAAGAGCTAGTCACACCTAAAGGTAGAGTAAGTTAATGTTTGCTGATGTATATTACAGCACAAACCAAACACAACCTTTTCAGATTAAATTCAAACCAGTATCAATACTGTCTCTGATTTTAAAGGAACACTGCTCTATATTCATCAGATGCATATATCTACCTATAGATGCGGCCAAGTATTATGTGTGAGAAAGTACCTAAGTTCCCCGGATGTGCTCATTTATGAACTGATTAATGAGGTCTATCAGACTGAAAGCCCACATTTGTCAAGGGACTCGGCCTTTCATTAAATGTATCTGTCCTAGATGGTGACCAGTGCAAGATTAATCCATGTGCCAATAATGCAACGTGCCAGGATCTGATTGGGGGCTACCAGTGTCACTGTCCTGATGGATTGGATGGGCGCCAATGTCAGTATGGTAAAGTTTACATTTTTTATTTTAATTAAAGTTATTGTTCAACATTTTCAGATAATATCAGCAAAAGTGTTTGTGCTCAGCAAAATTAAAGGGTGATAATTCTATTCCTAGTGAGAGCATCAAACAATGCAAGACCAGTAACAGTACGGAACTGCCATCAATGCTCTCCCAATTCACCTCATATTGAACTATGAAGGACCTGCTCCACAATGCAACAGCTACTTTATCTAACATTTTCAGTCTGTGTTCTGTTTTCGATGATGATTATCAACTGAAAGTTTTCAGTTGTGCACTAAAATGAGTTTACTCTAGACTGATTGGCCCCTTGGGGGAAGGAAACCCGGAGGCCCTGCGGAATTTAATGGCAGGACCGCATTTACATTTTTTGTCGCCGTTTCCCGGCCAGCAGCCATCCAGATTGAGAGGCTGGCTGGCTGTTGGGCGGGAAGGCCTGCTTCACCAGTCCGCAGCTGGGGAGCAGAGAGGCGGGTGGGAGGGGGAGTGCGGGCAGAGAAAAGATCACGAGCCATGGAGAACATCGGGGGGGGGGGGGGGGGGGGGGGGGAGGGAGGGCATCAGATCATGGGGAAGGAAGCAGGTTTGCTTGGTGGGCCAGGGGAAACACTCCTGCTCCTCCTGGCCCACAAGCAGTGCTGTAAAGGCACTTACCTGATGGATCCGGCCCTTCTCGCCTCCCTTCAGCTGCCGGGTTTCCCAGGGCTCGCAGGCATTTAAAGTAAAACTGTGGTTAAATTTGAAGCACGCA
Organism: Squalus acanthias; assembly: GCA_030390025.1. Taxonomy (NCBI): domain Eukaryota; kingdom Metazoa; phylum Chordata; class Chondrichthyes; order Squaliformes; family Squalidae; genus Squalus; species Squalus acanthias. The sequence continues at coordinate 69,597,188 of CM059429.1, forward strand.
GCCTCATTAAAATATTTAAATGGCGGACCCGCCTCTGGTGAGCAGGTTAGTCGCCCGCCCCCCAACACGCCTATTAAAACTGGAGGTGGGTGCGATGGGGTCGGGTTTCAGATTTTTACATTTTTAACCCGCCCGTCCTGGGGTGTTATAATTACCCCCATTGTCAATCATTAAAGGCCTCGAGTGAGACTGCCCTAAACTCATTAATAATCATTAAAGGCCTCGAGTGAGACTGCTCTAAACTCATTAATAATCATTGATGGCCTCGAGTGAGACTGCCCTAAACTCATTAATAATCATTGATGGCCTCGAGTGAGACTGCCCTAAACTCATTAATAATCATTGATGGCCTTGAGTGAGTGCTCTAAACTCATTAATAATCATTGATGGCCTCGAGTGAGACTGCCCTAAACTCATTAATAATCATTGATGGCCTCGAGTGAGACTGCTCTAAAATCATTGTCAGTCACTGAAGGTCTGAAATGAAACTGCCCCTAAACTCATTGTCAGTCATTCAAGGCCTAGAGTGAAACTACCCTAAACTCATTAATAATATTTGAAGGCTAAACCACATCTTCCAGTTGTGCCAAAGCCAAGCATAATTCCCCAGCACTACCAAGCACACAATCATCCCAGTGAACCTCAACCCCACTCCCTCTACCCAGGGCTACTAAATATCAGAGCCAGGAAATTCCAGCAGTGCCGTTGTAGCATCGGAGGTGCGACAAGGCAGGACTTCCATCTGCTATTGGGCTTGGGGTTATTTAAATATATAGGGTGGGTGTCCACACCGGTACCTGCACTACTGGGGTGGTTGCCCCGTAGACCCAGCAGTATTTCTGGTGAGGACACAGGTGGTCTGGCCAAAGATATGAAGGCCTCAAAATTCTTTCCCTGCTGTTCCCTCGCTGGTGGGCTCTATCTGCAAATGGCAGTCAATTTCTCTTGGATTGATTGTTGTTGAATGAAGCAGTGTGGGGCCCACATATGACCCTGCACCCCTGCTTCATGCATGTATACTTACATATAGGAGGCGGGAATGGCAGGATTTAATAGAAATTGAATTTGCTTTAGTCAGTCACTTTAAATCAGAGCCCCTGATGTTATCCCCTACGTGGCATAAACACACTTCAGTTATAACAGAGTATCCTGTGACTCACCGTGAGCACCACTACAGGGGATCCGCTAGTAATATAATATAAAGACTTTCATGGCTAGGGCTTATTTGTGTTCATCACGTGCAAATTTCTATGCCACAATTTAAAAAAAAAAATTTTTTTTTAAAAAGCCTGTTCAACCTCCGACCTGAGGATCAACTAAGCTTAGTTAGTCACTAACTGACCCGAGCAAGCTGCAGTAATTACACCTTGTGGCCCTAAAGGAACATTTCCAAATAATACAAAGTACGTCACATGATGTAATGCTGTCCATATAAAACAGTGTATCCTTTGCCCTGCTGTGTGCAGTGCACAGGAGGTCCTTTAGAGCTGGACTATCTTTGCGTTTTGATTAATACCGTTACATGGACGAATCACAGCAGTTACTGTGGGGAAAATCTTTCATTTCACCACTTTATGATTTCAGTGCTGGTGGCAACAAACTGCTCTGACCATTACGGTTACTGTGCCCATTTCTGCAAAGAAATTCCGGAGAGAAACAGACGGGAATGTTCGTGTGCGAGTGGTTACCAGCTAAGTGAAAACGGATTCTCCTGCAATGCATCAGGTGAGGAGCTGCCAATCTAACTTTAAACACGTGGCAGTGTATTCCTCTTGTTTCTGCTCCTTGGCTCAGAAGTGGCACGAGTATTTTTTATATTCGTTCACGGGATGTGGGTGTCGTTGGCAAGGCCAGCATTTATTGCCCATCCCTAATTGCCCTTGAGAAGGTGGTGGTGAGCCACCTTCTTGAACCGCTGCAGTCCGTGTGGTGAAGGTACACTCACAGTGCTGTTAGGTAGGGAGTTCCAGGATTTTGATCCAGCGACGATGAAGGATCGGCGATATATTTCCAAGTCAGGATGGTGGAGAACTTGCAGGTGATGGTGTTACCATGCACCTGCTGCCCTTGTCCTTCTAGGTTGTAGAGGTTGCGGATTTGGGAGGTGCTTCCAAAGAAGCCTTGGCGAGTTGCTGCAGTGCATCTTGTAGATGGTACACACTGCAGCCATGGTACGCCGGTGGTGCAGGGAATGAATGTTTAAGGTGGTGAATGGGGTACCAATCAAGCAGGCTGCTCTGTCCTGGCTGGTGTCGAGCTTCTTGAGTGTTGTTGGAGCTGCACTCATCCAGGCAAGTGGAGATTATTCCATCACACTCCTGACTTGTGCCTTGTAGATGGTGGAAAGGCTTTGGGGAGTCAGGAGGTGAGACAGGATGTTGATGGTCGGGGATTCAGTGATGGTAATGCCATTGAATGTCAAGGGGCGGTGGTTAGACTCTCGCTTGTTGGAGATAGTCATTGCCTGATACTTGTGTGGCGCGAATGTTACTTGCCACTTATCAGCCCAAGCCTGAATGTCATCTAGGTGCTGCATTCAGGCATGGACTGTTTCATTATCTGAGGAGTTGTGAATGGCACTGAACAGTCATCAACGAACATCCCCACTTCTGACCTTATGATGGAGGGAAGGTCATTGATGAAGCAACTGAAGATGGTTGGGCCTAGGACACTGCCCTAAGGAACTCCTGCAGCGATGTCCTGGGGCTGAGATGATTGACCTCCAACAACTACAGCCATCTTCCTTTTGTGCTAGGTATGACTCCAGCCAGTGGAGAGTTTTCCCCCTGATTCCCATAGACTTCAATTTTACTACGGCTCCTTGATGCCACACTCGGTCAAATGCTGCCTTGATGTCAAGGGCAGTCACTCTCGCCTCAACTCTGGAATTCAGCTCTTTTGTCCATGCTTGGACCAAGGCTGTAATGAGGTCTGGAGCCGAGTGGTCCTGGCGGAACCGAAACTGAGCATCGGTGAATAGGTTATTGGTGAGTAAGTGCCACTGTATAGCACTGTCGCCAACACCTTCCGACAGGGATGGTGATGGAGGAATCTGGGACATTGACTGATAGGTATGATTCTGTGAGGCTATGTCAGGCTGTTGCTTGACCAGTCTGTGGGACTGCTCTCCCAATTTTGGCATAAGTCCCCAGATGTTAGTTAGGAGGACTTTGCAGGATCGACTGGGCGGGGTGTGCCATTGTCGTGGCCGAGGTCAATATCGGGTGGTCCGTCCGGTTTTATTCTTATTGTTTTTCGTAGCGGTTGTGTACAACTGAGTGGCTTGCTAGGCCATTTCAGAAGGCAGTTAAGAGTCAACCACATTGCTGTGGGTCTGGAGTCACATATAGGCCAGACCAGGTAACAATGGCAGATTTCCTTCCCTAAAGGACCAGATGGGTGATGGGCGAACAAATAATGCTTGTGTGAGATTCCTTGCTGTTTTAATGGAGTTGGTATCCTAGATTAGTAGCATTTGCAAGGAAATCTGGTATTACTGGGGTTTTGGGACTCTTGGAACATTTTGGGTTACTGAGATACCAGGCTTTCTGGGGTATCTGCATTTCCTGCGTATGTGGGTTATCCATCTCCCTATCTCTGTAACCTCTCCAGCCCTACAACCCTCTGAGATCTCTGCACTCCTCCAATTCTGGCCTCTTGCGCATCCCCAATTTTCATTGCTCCACCATTGGTGGCCATGCCTTCAGCTGCCTAAGCCCTAAGCTCTGGAATTCCCTTTCTAAACCTCTCTCTCCTCCTTTAAGACGCTTCTTAAAATCTAACTATTTGACCAAGCTTTTGGTCACCTATCTTTTTATATTCGTTCACGGGATGTGGGCGTCACTGGCAAGGCCAGCATTTATTGCCCATCCCTAATTGCCCTCGTGAAGGTGGTGGTGAGCCACCTTCTTGAACCGCTGTAGTCCATGTGGTGAAGGTACTCGCACAGTGCTGCTATACTTCTTTGTAGCAGTTTGGTACAAGTGAGTAGCTTGCTAGGCCATTTCAGAGGGCAGTTAAGAGTCAAGCACGTTGCTGTGGGTCTGGAGTCACATGTAGGTCAGACCGGGTAAGGACGGCAGATTTCCTTCCCTAAAGGACATTGGTGAACCAGATGAGTTTTTATGACAATATGGTGGTTTCATGGTCACCATTACTGATACGAGCTTTTTATTCCAGATTTATTTAATTAACTGAATTTAAATTCCCCAGCTGCCATAGTGGGATTTGAACTCATGTCTCCGGATCACTAGTCTGGATTGCTAGTCCAGTAACATAACCACTATACCGTACCCTTAAATAACAAACCTAATATCTCCTGATGTGGATCGGTGTCAAATTTTGTTTAATAATGCTCCTGTGAAGCGCATTTGGACATTTTACTATGTTAAAGACGCTATATAAATGCAGGTTGTTGTTGTTAATAGGTTATCCAAGTTACTGGGGTATCTGTGGTTTGTTGGGTAGGTGGGTTACTGGGGTAAACGAAGTTTCTGGGGTGATTGAGATTTCCAGGGTTTTGTAGGCTTCCTGGAGGTATCTGGGGTCTCTGAGTTTACAGGGGTAAAGAAAAAAGCTGAGAAAGTGCTTGCATTTATATAGCACCATTCATGTCAGATTCTTCACAATCAATTCATTCTGTTTGAAATGTAGTCACTGTTGCTTTGCTGGCAAATGTGGCAGCCAGTATACACACAGCTAGGGTATCTGGGTTTCCCGAGTTACTACAGTATGCGGGCTATTTGAGGTTACTGAGTTTCCTCGGGCAGCCATGGGTATTTGGTGTATCTGGGGTCACTCAGGTATAGAATCATAGACTGGTTACAGCACGGAAAAAGGTCATTCGGCCCGTCGAGCCCGTGCCGGCTCTCTACAAGAGCACCTCAGCTAGTCCCGCTCCCCCGCCCTTTCCCCGTAGCCCCTGCAAATGTTTTTCTTTCAGCTACTTATCCAACTCCCTTTTGAAAGCCATGATTGAATCTGCCTCCACCACCCTTTCAGGCAGTGCATTCCAGATCATAACCACTCGCTGAGTAAAAAAGTTTTTCCTCATGTCGCCTTTGGTTCTTTTGCTAATCACCTTAAATCTGTGTCCTCTGGTTCTCGACCCTTCTGCCAATGGAACAGTTTCTCTCTATCTACTCTGTCCAGACCCCTCATGATTTTGAACACCTCTATCAAATCTCCTCTCAACCTTCTCTGCTCTAAGGAGAACAACCCCAGCTTCTCCAGTCTATCCACGTAACTGAAGTCCCTCATCCCTGGAATCATTCTCGTAAATCTTTTCTGCACCCTCTCTAAGGCCTTCACATCCTTCCTAAGGTGTAGTGCCCAAAATTGGACACAATACTCCAGTTGAGGTCGAACCAGTGTTTTATACAGGTTCATCATAATTTCCACGCTTTTGTACTCTATACCTCTATTCATGAAGCCCAGGATCCCGTAAGCATTTTTAACTGCTTTCTCAACCTGCCCTGCCACCTTCAAAGATTTGTGCACATATACCCCCAGGTGTCTCTGTTCATGCACCCCCTTTAGGATTGTACCCTTTAGTTTATATTTCCTCTCCTTATTCTTTCTACCAAAATGTATCACTTCACACTTTTCTGCATTAAATTTCATCTGCCACGTGTCCGCCCATTCCACCAGCCTGTCCATGTCCTCTTGAAGTCTATCACTATCCTCCTCACTGTTCACTATACTTCCAAGTTTTGTCTCATTTGCAAATTTTGAAATTGTGCCCTGTACACCCACATCCAAGTCATTACTATATATCAAGAAAAGCAGTGGTCCTAGTACCGACCCCTGGGGAACACCACTGTGTATCTTCCTACAGTCCGAAAAACAACCGTTCACCACTACTCTCTGTTTCCTGTCACTTAGCCAATTTTGTATCTTTGCTGCCACTGTCCCCTTTATTCCATGGGCTTCAACTTTACTGGCAAGCCTATTATGTGGCACTTTGTCGAATGCCTTTTGGAAATCCATGTACACCACGTCAACTGCATTGCCTTCTCTGTTACCTCATCAAAAAATTCGATCAAGTTGGTTAAACATGATTTGCCTTTAACAAATCCGTGCTGGCTTTCCTTAATTAATCTACACTTGTATTTAGAGTTATTGGGGTATCTGGGGTTATTAGGGTATTTGGGGAACATTTGGTATCCAGGCTTACATGGGGTATGCAAAGTTCCTAGGTTATAGCAACAACAAACTGTTTACATTGTTATAGCATAACACAGTAAAACATCCCAAGGCACCTCACAGGAGCGTAATCAGACATAAATTGACACCAAGCCAAAGAAGGAGATATAAAGGTGACCAAAAGCTTGATTAAAGAGGTAGGTTTTAAGCAGCGTCTTAAAGGAAGAGAGAGAGCTGAAGAGGCACAGCGGTTTAGGGCGGGAATTCCAGAGGTTAGGGCCTAGGCAGCTGAAGGCACGGCTGTCAATGGAGGGGCGAAGGAAGTGGGGAATGGACAAGAGGCCAGAATTGGAGGAACGCAGAGTTCTGTGAGGGTAGCAGGAGTTTACAGAGATAGGGACAGGTGAAGCCATTGAGGGATTCGAACACGAGGACGAGAATTTTAAAATTCAGTGTGCTCGTGAGTGAACGACGATCGTTAAACAAAAGTAAATGGATTCTGATGGTGGTGTTGTTAAATTGTCATCCTCTGGTTAGTAAGTGACCCGCTGTGTTCGATAATACCCTCAGTTCTCAGAGGCAGGGTTGTATCTGTTGGGACAGTGGTTCAACGGCATCACCCGCTCTGCATTACCTTGATATGTATTACATTGTACGTTGCAGATGAATACAGTTGCGGGCAAATCAGAGCGATAGAGAAGCTGCTGGACCCTCGAATCACAGGAGGGAAGGTAATGCCGAAAGGAGGCAGCCCCTGGCAGGTGAGATATTATTACTGTAGTGACCTTGGTGGGCATTTGGCACACTGCAAAGTAAATGCTGTAGCTTTTTTTCTGATTCAGCTGATTTTGCTCTCATTATAGTGTGGGTCACCCACTGCTCCTGCTTCCTGTGGACAAAGCACTTAGCACAAAACATTGATTTTCCCTCGTCAGCGATCTGACTCGTTCATTTCTCACACTCTGTTCCTTTTCAGCCTTGGCTCAGTGGTAGCACTCTCGCCTCTTGAGTCGGAAAGGTCGTGGGTTCAAGCCCCACTCCAGGATTTGAGGCTGACGCTTTAACCTTGATGGATATTATATTTCATGTTGCAGATAATTATGTTTGTGGAGCCCAAAAGCCATGCAGAGCAGTGGGGCTGGATGAGGATAGCCTGCTCTATGCGAGAGTTCATCTTTCCCCACACTGGGGGAGATGTGTCTGGGTTCTATAGGATTATGACTGAGGGGGTGCCGTCTTTTGGATGTGATATTAAGTCAAGGCTCCGTCCGATTGTTCAGGTGGACATAAAAGATCCCATGGCGCTATTTGAAGAAAAGCAGGTGATTTCTCCTGCCCAACATTCATCCGTCAGCCAGCACCACCAAAAAAGATTGATGGGTCACCTGGTTGCCATATTTGCCTACATAACAACAGTTAGTCACTTCAAAAGTAATTGATTGACTGTGAAGCGCTTTGGGAAGTCCTGAGGACATGAAAGGCGCTATATAAATGCAAGTTCCTTCTTTCTTTGGACACTTGGACTAAGACTGCAAACAAAAAGGCTGAATTAACAGTCAGACCTCTTCTCCCGGTGACTCATTTGAGAAAGGGACAGGCAGTCATTATTGTATTGGAGCTGATGCAACTACAGTTGGAGATGTCAAGAACAAGGACAGGGGTTTCATGAAATGTAGGTTAGAATTCCTGGGGGATGCAGAAAGATATTGAGACATTGCACTGGGACATTTTTATGGGCAGGTTAAAGGTTTCCCATAGGCTGTTGCTTCAGCCAGTGAGACTTAAATTCTCCGTACCAGAGTCCAAGTTTCAGGTAAATGCCTGTAAAAAGAGTATCAAGGGCAGATGTGTGAATTAATTATTGGAATTATACACTGACTATTTGAGTGAAACTGCATGTTACAGTAAAGTTTGATTTAAGTATCAGTCATAATCCTATAGAACCCAGACACATCCCCCTAGTGTTGGAAACAAAAGAAATAGGAGCAGGAGTAAGCCATTCGGCCCTTCGAGCCTGCTCCGCCATTCAATAAGATCATGGCTGATCTTCTACCTCAACTCCACTTTCCTGCACTATCCCCATATCCCTTGATTCCCTTAATATTCAAAAATCTATTGATCTGTTTTGACTATACTCAACAACTGAGCCTCCACAGCTCTCTGGGTTAGAGAATTCCAAAGATTCACCACCCTCTGAGTGAAGAAATTTCTCCTCATCTCAGTCCTAAATGGCCGACCCCTTATTCTGAGACTGTGACCCCTGGTTCTAGACTCCCCAGCCAGGGGAAACTGGCTCCCTGCATCTACTCTGTCCTATAAGAATTTTGTATGTTTCAATGAGATCACCTCTCATTCTTCTAAACTCTAGAGAATATAGGCCTAGTCCACTCAATCTCTCCTCATAGGACAATCCCCCCATCCCAGGAATCAGTCTGGTGAACCTTCGTTGCACTCCCTCTAAGACAAGTATATCCTTCCTTAGGTAAGGAGACCAAAACTCTACACAATACTCCAGGTGTGGTCTCACCAGGGCCCTATATAATTGCAGTAAGATGTCTTTACTCTTATACTCAAATCCTCTTGTAATAAAGGCCAACATACCATTTGCTTTCCTAATTGCTTCCTCTACCTGCATGTTAACCTTCTGTGATTCGTGTACAAGGACACCCAGGTCCCTCTGAACGCCAACATTTCCCAATTTCTCACCATTTAGAAAATACTCTGCTTTTCTATTTTTCCTAACAAAGTGGTTAACTCACATTTCTCCACATTATATTCCATTTGCCATGTTCTTGCCCACTCACTGAGCCTATCTACATCCCCTTGAAGCCTCTTTGCATCCTCCTCACAACTTACATTCCCACCTAGCTTTGTATCATCAGCAAACTTGTATATATTATATATATTATCCCCTCATCCAAATCATTGATAGCGATTGTGAACAGCTGAGGCCCAAACACTGATCCATTAACCAATCCTCAATCCATGCTAGTATATTAGCCCCAATCCTATGAGCCCTAATTTTGTTTAATAACCTCTTGTGTGGCACCTTATCAAATGCCTTCTGAAAATCCAAATACACCACATCCACTGGTTCCCCCTTATCTATTCTGCTAGTTACAACCTCAAAAAACTCTCTCAGATTTGTCAAACACAATTTCCCTTTCATAAATCCGTGCTGACTCTGCCCAATCCTATTATTATTTTCTAAGTGCCCTGTTACCACGTCCTCAATAATAGATTCTAGCATTTTCCCTACTACTGATGCCAGGCTAACTGGTCTATAGTTCCCCGTTTTCTCTCTCCCTCCTTTCTTAAATAGTGGGGTTACATTTGCTACCTTCCAATCCGCGGGAACCGTTCTAGACTCTATGGAATTTTGGATGACAACCAATGCATCCACTATCTCTATAGCCACCTCTTTCAAAACCCTAGGATGGAGGCCATCAGGTCCAGGGGATTTATTGGCTTTCAGTCCCATTAATTTCTCCTGTACTATTTTTTTTACTAATACTAATTTCTTTCAGTTCCTCATTCTCGGTTCTCCACTATTTCCGGGAGGTTTTTTGCATCTTCCGTGAAGACAGACACAAAGTATTTGTTTAATTTCTCTGCCAGTTCCTTATTCCCCATTATAATTTCTCCTGTCTCAGCCTGTAAGGGACCCACATTTACTTTCGCTAATCTTTTCCTTTTTACATACCTATAGAAGCTTTTAGAGTCTATTTTTATGTCTCTCGCTAGTTTACTCTCTTATTCTATTTTCCCTTTCTTTATCAATTTCTTGGACCTCCTTTGCTGAATTCTAAAATTCTCCCAATCCTCAAGCTTACTGCTCGTTTTGGCAACATTATAAGCCTCTTCCTTTGATCTAATACTATCTTTAACTTCTGTTAGCCACGTTGGAGCACTTTTCCTGTGGGGTTTTTGTGCCTTAAAGGAATGTATATTTGTTGTAAATTATGTATTAATTCTTTAAATGCTAGCCATTGCTTATCTACCGTCATACCTTTTAATGTAGTTTCCCAATCTACCTTAGCCACTCGCCCTCATACCTATGTAGTTTGCTTTGTTTAGATTTAAGACCCTAGTTTCGGATTTAACAAAATCACTTTCGAACTTAATATAAAATTCTATCATATTATGGTCACTCTTCCCTAAAGGCCCCTTTACTGCAAGGTTATTAATTAACCCTGTTTCCTAGTTGGTTCCTCAACATACTGATCTAGAAAACTATCTTGTATACATTCCATGAATTCATCCTCCACACTATTACTACAAATTTGGTTTTCCCAGTCTATATGTAGATTAAAGTCCCCTATGATCACTGTATTATCCTTGTTACTTGCGCCTCTAATTTCCTGATTTATACTCTGCCCTACATTACAACTACTATTTGGGGGCCTATAAACAACTCCCACCAATGTTTTCTACCCCTTGCTGTTTCTTAGCTCCACCCAAACTGATTACACTTCTTGATTTTCGGAGCTAAAATCCTTTCTCTCTGCAGTCTTTATCCCATCCTTTATTATCAGGGCTACCCCCTCCTCCTTTTCCATTTTGCCTATCTCTTCTAAAAGTTAAGTATCCTGGAATATTTAGTTCCCAACCTTGGTCACTTTGCAACCATGTCTCCGTAATGGCTATTAGATCAAACCTATTAATTTCTATCTGCTATTAATTCATCTATTTTATTGCGAATGCTTCGCACATTCAGATATAGTGCCTTTAGTGTTAACTTTTTTTCTATTTTTCCCTGATGTCACCTTCGTCACTGATGCCCTATTACCTTTCTCTGTCCCTTCCTGACCCACTCTGCTTATTTTTACCCAAAACTCTGCTCTGCTCTAGAGCCTTGACGTTTCTCTTGCTGCTTTTAAATTTACTCTTTCCTGAATCCTCCCACCACCCCCCCCCCCCTTCATTAGTTTAAAGCCCTGTCTTTAGGATGAACTCTCACATAGAGCAGGCCATCCTCATCCAGCCCACTGCTCTGCATGGCTTTTGGGCTCCGCAAACATAATTATCTGCAACATAAAATATAATATCCATCAAGGTTGATGAGCAGGAAAGGAATAATTGTTGGAGGACTGTGGGGGTGAGTGAAATGCCTCAGGACTCCGTGTTGGGACGACCACTGCTTCTAATTTACATAAGTGACCTGGATTCGAAAAACTCGATGCAAAGTGGTCAAATGTGCCGAGCACCTTTCAACAAAGGCGATAGAATGTTAAACTAGATAGCCAGAATTGTAGATTAGAAGTCAGACGAGGTAGTGATTAAACCCTACAGTGCTCTGGTCAGACCACACCTTGAATACTGCATCCAGTTCTGGTCATCAAGACACAAGTGCTGGAGAAGAGCCGTGAGGCTGATCGCTAGTGTGAGGAAAGATTGGAGACACTTGGGCTTTCCAGCCTAGATAGTAGGCGTCTGAGCGGTGATTCTAAAGAGATATGTAAATTTACTAAGAGTATAAAGAAAGTTAACCTGCAAAATTGCTTGTGGGAGTAGAACAAGGAGATACAGGTTCAAACTAGTAAAGGGTAATTTTAGGACTGATATCAGGACATTGTTCTTAACACAGAATGCTCAACATATGGAATAAACTTCCAGATAGAGTAATGGAGCAAAAACAATTGAATGCTATAATGGTGGGCCATTAGGATCACACTGAATGGATGAATTAAGATGGGCTGAATGGCCTTCCTCATCCGTAATTATCTTATGATTTTGGGAACTGAATGCAGAGAAGATTACAACAGACAGCTGCCATCGAACCAGATATGGTCCTGATTCTGAACCACGTGTCTGAAAGCTGAGAGGAGCAAGAGCTGGCTAATTTCTGCAGCCTTTGAAACAGGACTACTAGATTCCAAAATAGACAAGTCTAGGCACTGTGGAACACAACAGGCCCCAGCAGTGACCAATAGGACCCAGCCCTCCTCTGTCAGATAGCGCTAGGTTTGCCACTTGGTTGCCTCTCTTGAGATTGTAACGGTTCTGAGAATATAAACCATTACATATGATGGTTAAAGCCAATTCAATCAACGTCAGCAACTTACATTTGTGCAGCAACTTTAACTTAGTAAAACAAGCCAAGGCGCTTGGCAGGAGCATAATCAGACAAAAATTGACACCGAGTCAAAGAAGGAGCCATTAGGACGGGTGACCAAACGCTTGGTCAAAGAAGTAGGTTTACATAGAATCATAGAATGATACAGCACAGAAGGAGGCCATTCGGCCCATCGTGCCTGTGTTGGCTCTTTGAAAGAGCTATCCTATTAGTCCCATTCCCCTGCACCTTTCCCCATAGCCCTGCAAATCTTTCCCCTTCAAATATTTATCCGATTCCCTTTTGAAAGTTATTATGGAATCTGCTCTCACCACCCTTTCAGGCAGTGCATTCCAGATCACAACAACTCGCTGCGTAAAATAATTTCTCCTCATCTCGCCTCTGGTTCTTTTGCCAATTACCTTAAATCTGTGTCCTCTTGTTACTGACCCTTCTGGCACTAGAAACAGTTTCTCCTTATTTACTCTATCAAAACCCTTCATGATTTTGAACACCTCTATCGAATCTCCCCTTATCCTTCTTGGCTCCAAGGAGAACAGCCCCAGCTTCTCTAGTCTCTCGACATAATTGAAGTCCTGCATCCCTGGTACCATTCTAGTAAATAATCTCTGCACCCTCTCTAAGGCCTTGACATCCTTCCTAAAATGTCGTGCCCAGATTTGGCCACAATACTCCACCTGGGGCCTAACCAGTGTTTTATAAAGGTTTAGCATAACTTCCTTGCTTTCGTACTCTTATGCCTCTGTTTATAAAGCCAAGGATCCCGTATGCGTTTTTAACAGCCTTCTCAATTTGTCCTGCCACCTTCAAAGATTTATGTACTTACACCGCCAGGTCTCTCTGTTCCTGCACCCCTTTTAAAATTGTACCAAAATTGCTTTAAGTTGAATCTTAAAGGAGGAGAGAGAAGTGGAGAGGCAAAGAGGGAATTTCAGAGCTTAGGACCAAGGCAGCTGAAGACACAGCCGCCAATGGTGGGGCGAATGAAATGGGGGATGCACAAGAGGAACGTAGATTTCTCGAGGATTGTAGGGCTGGAGGAAGTTACAAAGATAGTCGAGGGGCAAGGCCATGGAAGGATTTCAACATGAGGATGAGAATTTTAAAATTAAGGCACTGCTGGACGGGGATCCAATGTAGGTGAAAGAACAAATTAAATAAACACATGAAGCAGAAAAAGGATGAGGGAAAAGAGCAGGGAGCTATGGAGCTGGCAGTATCACAGGCACAATAAGCCAACATAGAATCATACAGCACAGAAGGAGGCCATTCGGCCCATTGTGCCTGTGCCGGCTCTCTGAATAAGCTACCAATTAGTCCTACTCCTCTGCTTTTTCCCCTTAGCCCTGCAAATTTTTCCTTTTTAAGTAGAGATAGAGGACTAGAAATTGGCCTCCGTTGCGCCTCCGGGGGACGATAATGGGACGCTAACAACTTACTGACCGGACGCGACAAAAGAAACTACTCCCAGAAATTCAATGGGGGGAGTAGCGCCGGCGGTAAAACTTACCGCCTCGATCTCCTGCGCCCTGGAAATCGTGACAACATCCGGTGCGCATCGCCCTGTTAGTGCCCCGGATCCTAAATTCGCTTCCGCCCCCTGCAGCTTTGCCGGGTGTCAGCAACGGCAGCTGCAGGACACTGGAGATTTGCTTGATTTGGCGCCAGATTCAAACAAAGGCCGGGAGAGCTGAAATTCACACCACAGAGATTGCTAGATCATTGTGGGCAGCTTTCTGCGAGGTCAGCGGCGATCGTTATCGCTGACCGCAAATTCTGGGCCATTGTTTATCAAGCTGAGTGTTCTCTACCTGCAGTGAGAGCAGCCACAGAGCTGTGGCCATTACTGCAGTGAAAGAGCAGCTATTAGAGTAACACTATGTGCCCTACATCTTTTACAGTAAAAAGAAAAAATAAAGACTTGCATTATATGGCGCCTTTCACGACCACCGGATGTCTCAAAGTGCTTTACAGCCAATGAAGTACTTTTTCTTTTGAAGTGCAATCACTGTTGTAATGTAGGAAATGCGGCAGCCGATTTGTACACAGCAAGAACAGCAATGAGATAATACCAGATAATCTGGGGGGTTTTTTAGTGACGCTGGTTGGGAAATAAATGTTGGCCAGGACACCGTGGAGAACACCCCTGCTCTTCTTCGGAATAGTGCCATGGGATCTTTTAAGTCCACCTGAGAGGGCAGACAGGGCCTCAGTTTAACATCTGAAAGATGTCAACTCCGACAGTGCAGCATCCCTCATTACTGCACTGGGAATGCCAGCCTAGATTGTGTGCTCACGTCTCTGGAGTGGAGCTTGCACCCACAACGTTCTGACTCAGAGGCGAGAGTGCTCCCACTGAAACTGTACCAGGCCGAACCAGGAAATGAAGCAGGGCAATCATTTCCTGCAGACTTCACAATTCAGTACGCCATATCTGTGCCTGAAAATGGGTGCAGGTGGGATGTACTGGACACTAAAATCAGCACCATTACATCCCTACTTTTCCGATCTAGAATCAGTCAGAAACAGAGAAAATGTGAATCTCTGATATAAGCTATGTTCTTCATGCGTTCTATGGAACTGCTAAAAGTCAGTGACTGGTACATCATTGAGTCCTTTAACAACTGACTGGACCATGGGGGGAACTGCTTTTACTGGGCATTGGGGGTGGGGGGTGGCAGTGGTGGGAACTGCTTTTACTAGGCCCTCGGGGGGAGCTGCTTTTACTAGGGGCGGGGTGAGTGGGGTGGTGGGAGCTGCTTTTATTGGGCTCCGGGGGAGCTGCTCTTCAGTTGTTGACTCTCTTGAATGATCTTTTGTTGAATGATCCCTGTTTGTGTTTTGGAGTTGTGTTTAATGTTCATAAAGCCATTGTGTCTGTTGCTGACAGGTCCTTCTTATGAACGCGAGGGGGATATTCATCTGTGGAGGAGTGCTAATTCATCGGTTTTGGGTGCTGACTGCTGCTCATTGTGTCGATAAAGGAGGGCGATTTAAAGCCAAACTTGGTATGGAAAACTGTCAATCATGCTGGGTCTAACTCACAGCCCCTACAATTGCCTCGGCCCTGAAGTGAGGTGCGCCTCTCACTGGGTAAAGCTTATAGCTTCCAGTTCCCAGAGAGAGTTGTGTCAAACGCCTCTCTGTTGATCAGCCAAGTGGGATTGTCCTTGCTTGGCTGTTCTTCCTCATCTACATGCTGCCCCTTGGCAACATCATCCAAAGACAGGGGATCAGCTTCCACATGTACACTGATGACATCCAGCTCTACCTCTCCACCACCACTTCCGCTCTGCTGTCCCTGTGCTGTCAGAATGCTTGTCCAACATCCTGTCTTGGATAAGCAGCAATTTCCTCCAGTTAAACATTGGGAAGACCAAAGCCATTGTCTTCAGCCCCTGCCACAAACACCATACCATTGCCATCAATTTCCTGCCCCTCCCTGGCCATGTCTCAGGTTGAACCAGACTGTTTGCAACCTTGGTCTCCTTTTGACCCCGTGCTGAGCTTCTCATCCTTTTTCCTCTCCATCACAAAGGCCGCCTCTTTCCACCTCTAACATCGGTCATCTCCGCCCCTGCCTCAGATCATCTGCTGATGAAATCCTCATCCTAGCCTTTGTCACCTCCAGTCTTGATTATTCCAATACTCTCCTGGCCAACCTCCCATGCTCTATAAACTTCAGCTCATCCAAAACGCTGCGGCCTGTTTCCTATCGCGCACCAAGTCCCGCTTAGCCATCAGTGTTGTCCTTGCTGACTTACATTGGCTCCAGGCTGCCAACGCTTCGATAAAATTCTCATCTTCTTGTTTACGTCCCTTCATGGTCTTGCCCCTCCCTATCTCTCTAACCTCCTCCATCCCTACAACCCATCCAAAGCTTTCCCTTCCTCTGACAATGACCTCTTGTGCATTCCCCCTTTCCTTCACCCCATCATTGATGGCCATGCCTTCAGCTATCTAGGCCCCATGCTCTGAAATTTGCTCGCTAAATCCTCTGCCTCTCCACCTCCCTCTCCACCTTTAAGACCCTCGTTAAAACCCATCTCTTAGGTCATCCCTCTTAATATTTCCTTTTTTGGCTCGGTTTCCAATTTTTGTCTGATCACACCTCTGTGAAGCACCATGGGACATTTTTCTACGTTAAAGATGCTATGTAAATGCAAATTGTTAAAGCTCACAATTCCTCGTTCCTGCAGATGTGTGTCTCTCACTGGCTAAGTGCATCTGTAGGCCAGAGACTGTAATCTTTGCTGGTAAGTGTGCAGAGTTCATTTTCCTCGTCATTATGCCCGGGGAACACTCAGTATCTAGGCCGCTGCAAAGAGGAAATGGGGGCACAGACCTGTTGCATCAGGTCTCTGCCCCCACAATGCTGCCCTGGGATTTCTTGGGTTTCCTTGGAATGATTTCACTGAGTCTGTGCCTAGCATAAAAATGATAATGAGGTGGGATAGGGCATTCCTGGCCTCCCGCTTCACTTTCTTCTGACTTCACTTGTGGATGTCCAATGGAAGGGACACTCCATGAAACCTGTCAGCGGGGCTTGCGATAGGACCCTCTGCAGGCTGTAGGGTCTGTTGGGTTCCTGGGAGCACCATGTAGAAGCAAGAAGGCACAAGATCAGTACAGGTATTTACCCACCGCCCCCGACCTCAGATGACCTTCGGGCCTTGGAACCTTCCATCTGCTGCTCTCCACTCCCAGTGCAAGGCCCTGCTGACAGGTTTCAGGTGACAGGATGCATCCGGGGTATACAAAATAGAACACACACCTCCTCTCAGAGCATTGCACCAGTGGGGTGGGGGAGGGGGAGAACCGGGAGGGAAAAAATTGGCCCTGTAGCAAAGCTCTTCTGTTCATTTCCATGTGCTGCAGCAGTCCCTGGCGAAGGCAGCCAGCCTATAAATGATACTGGCTGCTCATATGGCACAAAATATTTGACGTTATGCTCATCTACATTTCAGGTGAGCATAACAGGACAGCTGAAGAACGCTCTGAGGATACTATTCTAGTCAGCACCGTGCACGTCCACCCTAACTTCAGTCGTGCCAGCATGGACAATGACATTGCTCTCCTCCAACTGGCTGAGGCTGCCATCTTCAATGATTTCATCATACCAGTGTGCCTGCCCACCAGAGAGATGGCAGAGCAAATGCTGCTCGTTCTGGACAAGAAAGTGGTGGTCACAGGATGGGGTGCTATGGATGAAAATGATGATAGAGTCCGCCCTAGTACTCTATTATTCATCGATATCAAATTGGCCTCCCACAAGCTGTGTAAGGACAAGCTAGGAGTCAAAATCACACACAACATGATCTGCGCAGGAAGCCCGAATTTACGGAAGGATGCCTGCAAAGGAGACAGTGGTGGACCTATGGTCACTTTATTCAATGGCACGTGGTTTCTGTTGGGACTGGTCAGCTGGGGAAAAGGATGTGGCAACTTCCAAACATTTGGTGTTTACACAAAAGTGATCAATTACCTCAGCTGGATATATTCACTGACTAATAACTAACTATTTCCAAATCTACTCTGTACTAACCTGATTGGTCTGCAGGAGAAAATGATCTTTCTAATGTCTTTCCAATGTGCCTAAAATTACATTAAATTAGATTGGAGATCTATTTCAAGCTCTGTAAGTGTGAGATGCTATATATATTGCGGTAATTTGGTGACAATCTACCATACTCAAAAACAATGTGACTTATACTCAGATACAGCTTGTGCATTCTGCCTTATGGTAATAGGTATGATGATGGGTAACTCAGCCTCACCAAAAAAAAGGTAGTCAGTCCCTGTTTATGCTGTTCTATCCAGGTTGCCTTCTCAGCATTGTAAGTGTGTTCTACTCTTCAGTGCTACAAGTGAAGTTTTTCCTCTACGTTACAAAATTTATGTTTTGAAAGCAATGTAACTTTGATTGAATCATTTAAATGTACCAGTTTTTCACATGCCTACTCAGGGCTCTGGCAGTATGGTGCCACAATTCATTGGCACTATAATATTCAGCTTGGAAATGGCTTTGTGCCTCTAACTGTCCGTTTTTGAATTCTTGATGTTAGCTCTGCCTTTGGTGGATGCTCGTAGGCAGTCCCCAAGAGGGAGGAAAGGAAGACAGCATGAGCAAAGCTGGCCTCCTTTATCATACCACCAGGTTCAAGAAAGGATTTGACAAGAGTCCAGGAACAGTGCATATTTCAGGAGGGGAAATTTTGTTTCTAAAATGGAGGAATAAAGAACCTGAAGGTCCAAAAATGTGCGGGTTAGGTTGATTTGGCTATGATAAATTGACCCTTAGTGTTAGGGGGGGATTAAATATGTGGGGTTATGGGGATAGGATGGGATATGTTAGGGGGAATTAAATACGTGGGGTTACGGGGGTCGGGTGGGATATGTGTACTGTGGGGATTAAAGCAGGGACAGGGTACTGGATTTGAATGATCAGCCATGATCGTATTGAATGGTGGTGCAGGCTCGACGGGCTGAATGGCCTACTCCTGCTCCTAGATTCTATGTTTCTATGTTTCTATTAAACATGGTCGGACATCTAATGGTTAATCAGGGCTTGACGCCTGATGGTTAAATGGGCTGGGCTGCCCTACAGAGAAATTTCTGAAAATATCATGCGATGTTAGCTTCTACATAATAAATCTTTATTCTACACTTTAACCTTGGTTCTGTTGGCGCATTTTCTACTTATCACAAATTTCAAAGAAAATGAAAGTTTGAGCCATCAAAGGCTAGTGGATCTCCTGTGATGAACGAGTCACATTGTGGATGGGCACCAGTCAGGTGCAGAGCCAGAGGGGCTACGAGAAACGTCATTGGCCACTGAAGAAAAGCAAAATAAAATGTGCATATTTGTCACAGAGGGAGAAGACACTTCCGTTTTCCCACCATGAAGCCTGTCCTTCCACACAAGCACTTTACATTAAAGCTGCATAGAGTGACACCATAAGTACCAGCCATAATGGAGATGATTGGGTAATTGCTCCATCAATCATGCTGGAGACCACACTGTTGTAAGTAACTGATTGATTTTACACACATAATTTGTTATTATTAGTTATCCTCCACTCATTGCATTTTGCTGAAGAAATAATTTTGCTTTTATCGGAAGGCTCTGCTGTAGTTTAGGTCATGAGTTCTGTTTGCTGTAGTTGGTAGAGATTCTGTTTAAATAGATGCTGTTTGCTGTAAGTCCCGCCCCACCTGGCTGACACAGTGGTGTCAATACTCACGTTGTTTCATTAATTGCTTAATTTTGCAGGAAGGGATATAGTTCAACTAGAAGCAAAAACAAAGTTTGCTGGAGGGTTTTGCAATAATTTACTCCCTGCGATTGACGGCAAGCTCCTCTTCCTCTGGTTATGGCATTTGGGAGAAGGCCTACAAAGCTTGGTTAGTGTGTAGTGACTATAAGAGTTATTTCAGGTACAGGAAACAGTCTCCACCTGTGGATGTGTATGTAGTTATTGTCATATCTGCCTCATTAAAGAGAGACGAAAGGCGAAATACTAAAGCCATCACCAGCAGTAGCTAGAGACCCTAACCAAAGGACGAATACAGTTAGAATTTAGAATAATGTATCCAGTTTTGGGCATCCTACTTTAGGAAGGATGTCAACGTCCTGGAGAGGGTGCGGAAGAGATTCACTAAGATGACACCATCAATGGGTGGCTTTGGTATTGAGGACAGACAACAGAAACTTGGGCTCTTCATCAGAACAAAGGTTAAAAAGAGTTATAGAAGCATATGAGGGGTTTTAATAAAGTAAATGGGTGAAACTATTTCTGCTGGTCAGCGAGCCAGTAATCAGAGGACATAGATTATTACCAATGGGGATTCGATAGTCAGGGGGACAGACAGGCAGTTCTGCTACTGTCAACGTGAGACCCATATGGTATGTTGCCTCCCTGGTGCCAGGGTAAGGGACATCACAGAGAGGGTGCAGAACATTCTGTGGGGGAAAGGGGAAGAACCAGAAGTCGTGGTCCATGTCGGAACCAACGACGAGGGGAGGAAGAGGGTTGAGGTCCTGCAGTCAGAGTTTAAGGAGTTAGGGAGGAAGTGAAAAAGCAGGTCCTCAAAGGTAGTAATCTCTGGATGCCACGCGCTAGTGAGAGTAGAAATAGGAAGATATAGCAGGTTAATGCGTGGCTAGAGACGTGGTGCAGGAGAGAGGGCTTCAGATTCCTAGGACACTGGGACCAGTTCTGTGGCAGGAGGGACCTGTTCAAGATGGACGGGTTGCAGCTGAACAGAGCTGGGACCAATATCCTTGCGGGTAGGTTAACTAGTGCTGTGGGGGAGGGTTTAAACTAATTCACATGGGGATTGGGCACCAGGATGTAGTATTGAAATGTAGAAAAAAGGTGCACAGAGGACTGAGAGAGACAGTTAGAGTTAGAAATACAGGAAACTCTTTATTAACCGGGACCGGCGTGGTGCCGGTTTATCGAAAGTACCGGATAACGGAGAGTTATATCTACCGAGGCTATTTTTAACAAAGAAAAATAAATAAATCAAGAAATGTGCAGTATACAGTATTTGGGTACTTTTGAAAACTACCCCTACTGACTAAATCGGCGTTCGCGGGATCGGCAACATTGCCGGTTATTTGAGAGGAGTTTTCGGAGTACTCGGCGTTCGCGGAGACTCGACTGCGACTCGGCAACATTGCCGGTTATTTGAGAGGTGTTTTCGGAGGATGATTTTTGCCGGTTAAGCGAGAATTCCGGATATTTGGGTGCCGGATAAACAAAAGTTTCCTGTAATACAGAATTAGGTGGGATCATAGAAAATACAAAAAGGTCTAAGTTAGGTTTGGAGTGCAAGTGTGTAAATGCACAAAGTGCGGTTAATAAGGTTGGTGAGCTGCAGGTGCAAATAGCCACGTGGGAGTATGATGTAGTGGCAATAACTGAGACCTGGCTCAAAAAAGGGGAGGATTGGATGCTTAATATTCATAGGTACATTCAGGAAAGATGGGGAAGGAAAAAAAAAAGAGGGGTAGCAGTTTTGATTAAGGAAAATATTACAGTGCTAGAAAGAGACTCCTTGAGGGGTCAAAGACCGAATCTGTTTGGTTGGAGTTGAGAAACAATAAAGGAGCTATTACGCTACTTGGTGTATTTTATAGGCCACCAAATAGTGGGAAGGAGCAGATTTGCAAAATAATTACTGAGAGGTGCAAGAACTATAGAGTAGTGATAATGGGAGACTTTAACTACCCAATATTGAATGGGGCAGTGATGTGTTAAGGGCAGAGAAGGGAAGGAATTTCTGAAATGTATTCAGGAGAATTTTCTTGATCTGTATGTTTCCTGCCCAACAAGGAAGGAGGCATTGCTGGATCTAGTCCTGGGGAATGAATTGGGTCAAGTGGAGAATGTCACAGTTGGAGATAATTTCAGGAATATTGATAATAGTTTCGTAAGGTTTAGATTGGTTATGGAGAAGGACAAGGAGCAATCTAGAATAAACATACTTAACTGGAGGAGGGCTAATTTCAGCGAATTGAGGAAGGATCTGTCCTGAGTAAATTTGAGTCAAAGACTGGCAGGCAAAAATATAATGGAGCAATGGGCGGCCTTTAAAGAGGAGATGGTTCGGGTACAGTCTAGGTACAATCCTACAAGGGGGAAAGGGAGGACAAACAAAGCCAGAGCTCCCAGAGTGATGAAGGAGTTGGAGTAGGATGAAGCAGAAAAAGGGAGCGATGACAGATGTCAGCTTGATAATACAAGGTAGAATCAGGCTGAATATAAAAAGTACAGAGAAGTGAAAAAGGAAATAAGGAGGGGCAAAGAGACAGTATGAGAATAGATTGGCGGCTAACATAGAGGGGAATCCAAAGATCTTCTATAAGCATAATAACAGTAAAAGGGTAGTCAGAGGAGCAGTGGTGCCGATTAGGGACCAAAATGGAGATCTATTAGTGGAGGCAGAAGGCATGGCTGAGGTACTGAATGAATACTTTGTATCGATGTTTACCAAGGAAGAGGACTTTGCCAAAGCTATGATAAACGAGTAGGTTGCTGGGATACTGGATGAGATAAAAATAGATAAAGAGGAGGTACTAGAAAGGCTGGCAGTAATTAAAGTGGTTAAGTCACTGGGTCCGGATGGGATGCATCCTAGGTTACTGAGGGAGTAAGGGTAGAAATTGCAGAGGTGCTGGCTACAATCTTCCAATCCTCCTTAGATACAAGGGTGGTGCCAAAGGACTGAAGGATTGCAAATGTTACACCTTTGTTCAAAAAAGGGGAGAAGGATAAACCTAGCAATTACAAGCCAGTCAGTTTAACATCGGTAGTGGGGAAGCTTTTAGAAACAATAATCCGGGAGAAAATTAGCAGCCACTTGGATAAGCATTGACTAACAAAGGAGAGCCAGCACGGATTTGTTAAGGGCAAATCGTGTTTCACGAACTTGATTGAGTTTTTTGATGAGGTAACAGAGAGGGTGGATGAGGGCAGTGCAGTTGATGTGTATATGGACTTTCAAAAGGCGTTTGATAAACTACCACATACTAGACTTGGTAGCAAAGTTGAAGCCCATGGGATAAAAGGGGCAGTAGCAGCATGGATACAAAATTGGCTAAGGGATAGAAAACAGTGGTGAATGGCTGTTTTTCGAACTAGAGGGACGGATCCCCAAGGATCAGTACTAGGACCACTGCTGATTTTGATATACATTAATAAGAACATAGAACATAAGAAGTAGGAGCAGGAGTAGGCCATACGACCCTTCGGGCCTGCTCCGCCATTCAATAGGATCATGGCTGATCCGAACCTAGACTCACGTCCACTTCCCTGCCCGCTCCCCATAACCCTTAATTCCCTCATCAGCTAGGAAACTGTCTATCTCCGTTTTAAATTTATTTAATGTCGCAGCTTCCACAGCTCTCTGAGGTAGAAAATTCCATAGATTTACTACCCTCTGAGTGAAGAAGTTTCTCCTCATCTCAGTTTTGAAACGGCAGCCACTTATTCTAAGATTATGCCCCCTAGTTCTAGTCTCACCCATCAGTGGAAACATCCTCTCCGCATCCACCCGATCAAGCCATCTCACAATCTTATATGTTTCGATAAGATCGCCTCTCATTCTTCTGAATTCCAATGAGTAGAGGCCCAACCTACTCAACCTTTCCTCATAAGTCAACCCCCTCATCTCCGGAATCAACCGAGTGAACCTTCTCTGAACTGCCTCGAGAGCAAGTATATCTTTTCTTAAATATGGAAACCAAAACTGTACGCAGTACTCCAGGTGTGGCCTCACCAGTACCCTGTATAGCTGAAGCAAGACTTCCCTGCTTTTATATTCCATCCCCCTTGCAATAAAAGCCAAGATTCCATTGGCCTTCCTGATCACCTGCTGTATCTGCATACTAACCTTCTGTGTTTCATGCACCAGGACCCCCAGATCCCTTTGTACTGTAGCACTTTGCAGTTTCTTTCCATTTAGATAATAACTTGCTCTTTGATTTTTTCTGCCAAAGTGCATAACCTCACACTTTCCAACATTATATTCCATCTGCCAAATTTCTGCCCACTCACTTAGCCTGTCTATGTCCTTTTGCAGGTTTTTTATGTCCTCCTCACTCACTGCTTTCCCTCCCATCTTTGTATCGTCTGCAAACTTGGATACGTTGCACTTGGTCCCCTCCTCCAAATCGTTAATATAGATTGTAAAGAGTTGGGGTCCCAGCACTGACCCCTGCGGAACACCACTAGTTACTGATTGCCAACCCGAGAATGAACCATTTATCCCAACACTCTGTTTTCTGTTAGATAGCCAATCTTCCACCCATGCCAGTATATTACCCCCAATCCCGTGATTTTTTATCTTGTGCAGTAATCTTTTGTGTGGTACCTTGTCAAATGCCTTTTGGAAGTCCAAATACACCACATCCACTGATTCCCCTTTATCCACCTTGTTTGTTACGTCCTCAAAGAATTCAAGCAAATTTGTCAAGCATGATTTCCCCTTCATAAAACCATAATGACATGGACTTGGGGGTATAGGGCACAATTTCAAAACTTGCAGATGACACGAAACTTGGAAGTGTAGTAAACAGTGAGGAATATAGTAATAGACTTCAAGAAGACATTACAGGCTGGTGGAATGGGCAGACACATGGCAGATGAAATTCAATGCAGAGAAGTGCGAGGTGATATATTTTGGTAGTTAGAATGAGGAGAGATCATACACGTTACTGGTACAATTTTAAAGGGAGTGCAAGAACATGGGGGTACTTGTGCACAAATCTTTGAAGATGGCAGGACAGGTTAACAAAGCAGTTAATAAAGCATATGGGATCCTGGGCTTTATAAATAGAGGCATAGAGTACAAAAGCCAGGAAGTTATGCTAAAGCTATATAAAACACTAGTTCGGCCCCAGCTGTATTGTCTCCAATTCTGGGCACCACATTTTAGGAAGGATGTGAAAGCTTTGGAGAGGGTACAGAAGAGATTTGCTAGAATGGTTCCAGGGATGAGGGAATACAGTTACATGGATAAACTGGAGAAGCTGGGGTTGTTCTCCTTGGAGTAGAGAAGGCTAAGAGGAGATTTGATAGCTGTGTTTAAAATCATGAAGGGTTTAGAAAGAGTAAATAAAGAGAAACTGTTTCCAATGGCTGAAGGGTCGATAACCAGAGGGTACAGATTTAAGGTGATTGGCAAAAGAACCAGAGGCGACATGAGGAAAAACGTTTTTACGCAACGAGTGATTAGGATTTGGAATGTACTGTCTGATAGGGTGGTGGTTACAGATTCAATAGTAGCCTTCAAAAGGGAATTGGATAAATACTTGAAGGAGAAGAATTTGCAGGGATATGGGGAAAGAGCGGGGGAGTGGGATGATCTGAATTGCTCTTCGAAAGAGCCGGCGCAGACTCGATGGGCCGAATGGCCTCCTGTGCTGTACTATTCTATGATTCTACGTTAGGAGAATTTTGTTTATACAGAGTGTTGTTAGGACATGGAATGCCCAACTAGAAACAAACAGTGGTGGGAGAAGAATCCGTAATAGTTTTTAAAAGGAAAGTGGATAAATATTTGACGTTAAATAGGGTATGGCGAAATTGCAGGGGAATGGGACTGAGTGATTGCTGTTTCAGAGAGCCTGCTAATAAATTCTACGATTCCTCGTCACTAAACCAGGAAGGGACACATGCGCAAACTTCCACCAGACAAAATTTACAGGAAAAGTTATAGGAACATAGGAGCTGACTTTGGTCTTGGTACTGCCCTGTTTCTCAGTGGAAATGGGGCTGCAGTTTGACCCACATCACCGCGCGCCACTTACCGCCCTTTTCTTGCCATGAATTTGGAGCGCGCCAGGAAATAGACATTCAGTGCTTCTGCCCAAAACAGCCGGATGCCTCAATAAATTTGTTTGAATTGGGGTCCACTGACATACATAGAACCCTGATGCAAATTTAGTGTTCCAACAGGCGGTGCACATAAGCCCTGCCCAATGGAAACCAACATAGAGCGGCCTAACCAGCGGTCCTTAAAGGCACCAGTGGAGGCCGCTCTCTAAATGCTCCAGGTAAGTTCTTTTAAAGATTTTTGTGGGGCCAGGAAAAGCACGACTGTCCCCCATCCCCAATCGGCGAGCTGCCTGTCAGTGCTCCAAGTGCACAGGCAGCTCTCTGAGGATATTTTAAATAGACCCGACCATGAAGATGGCTCGGGCCTCCGCTGAAGTTCATCAGGCAGGCAGTGGACTCCACCCGATGAATGGGGTCCCAGGAAAATCAACTCCATGGAAGGTTCCAGCACAGAAACAGGCCATTTCACCCATCAAGTCTGTCAATGTTTTTCTCCACATAAGCCACCTAGTCTAGTCTCACTCTCCTGGAAGCTCCCCATACCTTTGATATTCCTCTTTTTCAAGGAACTATCTAATTCCCTTTTAAACTAATTTATGGACTCTGCTTTGTGGCGGATAATTCACTTTCTAATCATTCTCCATCTAAATTCATTTTTCCCACCTCCACTTTAATTATTTTTGTCACTTTTATAAATTTGTGCCCCCTTTTTACCAGGATGATCACTGGAAACATTATTTACCCTAACATAGTCCTTCATAACCTATCAGATCACCTATGGTGAAAAAAGCTATTTAGTCTCTTTTCATTACTGTAACACCTCAACCCTGGCAACATCCTAGTGATTCTATGTTGGCACCTTTTCCATTGCTTCTATATCCTTTCTATAATAAGGAGCCCAAAACTGCGCATAATACTCCAACTGCGGCCTAGCTAAGATCTTGTACAAGATCAACATTACCTCCTTGCTTCTGTATTCTATGCCTCTAGATAACGAACATATGAACAATGACGGACAGGTAAAGACCCTCTGGTCCATCTAGCCCATCCCCCACAATTGTAATACCTTGTGTACACTCTCCGCCCCACCCGAAACTATGTGATCTCCTGGGAAAGGCAAAAATACAGATTAAAAACCCAGGCCAATTTGGGGGGAGAAAATCTGGGTAATTCCTCTACAACCCATCTAGGCAATCAAAACTAGTCCAGGAGATCACCCTGGCCCTGAATTTTCTGAAGTACTCAAGCAATCATATATTGCAACCCTAATGATTCCCTCAAGCATCTTTCCTATTTCTGATGTCAAACTAATGGGCCTATAGTTACCCAGGTTCGCCTTGTCACCTTTTCTAAAGATGGGAACTGCATTAGCCTTCTTCCAGTCTACGGGAACCATCCCAGAGTGCAGTGAGCTATTAAAAATACGAGCAAGGAGCTCGCACATGTCCCATCTCCCTGAGGATCTGTGGGTGGATGTCATCTGGTCCGGCTGCTCTATCTATTTTCAAGTTCTTAATACTATCTAAAAAAATATGTTCATTTAATTTAATATTACTAGTTTTATTAAAATCATTCAGTTCTAATAGTCGAGCATCATCTTCAAGAGTGAAGACCAATGCAAAGTACTCATTTAATATTTCCGCCATACCCAGTGAGTCCTTCGTAACCTCCTTCAATAGCCCAACACGGTCTTTGACAGATACAGAACTAAGGATCCATTTGTCTTTTTTTAGAGCCTTTTCTACTTTTGACCTTTAATTACCTGATTATTTACACACTAAGTTCTCTCGGTTCCTCTACTTCTTTATTCCATTTGAAATCTTACCAATAGAGTAGAGCAATGATAAATCCTAGTTGTAACTTGTAACACACTGTCCGTGGCGAGCGCCTTGTGTGATTGTTAACACACCATCTGTCCATGGTGAGTGCCTTGTGTGATTGTTAACACACCATCTGTCCATGGTGAGCGCCTTGTGTGATTGTTAACACACCATCTGTCCATGGTGAGTGCCTTGTGTGATTGTTAACACACCATCTGTCCGTGGCGAGCGCCTTGTGTGATTGTTAACACACCATCTGTCCGTGGCGAGCGCCTTGTGTGATTGTTAACACACCATCTGTCCGTGGCGACGCCTTGTGTGATTGTTAACACACCATCTGTCCGTGGCGACGCCTTGTGTGATTGTTAACACACCATCTGTCCGTGGCGAGCGCCTTGTGTAATTGTTAACACACCATCTGTCCATGGCGAGCGCCTTGTGTGATTGTTAACACACCATCTGTCCGTGGCGACGCCTTGTGTGATTGTTAACACACCATCTGTCCGTGGCGACGCCTTGTGTGATTGTTAACACACCATCTGTCCATGGTGAGTGCCTTGTGTGATTGTTAACACACCATCTGTCCATGGCGAGCGCCTTGTGTGATTGTTAACACACCATCTGTCCGTGGCGAGCGCCTTGTGTAATTGTTAACACACCATCTGTCCATGGCGAGCGCCTTGTGTGATTGTTAACACACCATCTGTCCGTGGCGACGCCTTGTGTGATTGTTAACACACCATCTGTCCATGGTGAGCGCCTTGTGTGATTGTTAACACACCATCTGTCCGTGGTGAGTACCTTGTGTGGTTCTGCTCGTCATTCCACTTCATTTAGTCCCAGTGGAAAATGCTACTCAGTCACTGAAAAAGGTCCTTGTTTCATTCTCGGTTGTTAAGCTACATAATATGGATTCCATTAGATTCTGTAAACTACCACTCACGCTAAATGAACATGCACAAAAAATTGTGTTATTTGATGAGTAAATGTGGGACCCACAGTCAAAATTCCTTCATGGCCACGGTCACCTTGCCCCTACAGGCAGTATTTCAAAATTGTCTAAGGTATGAGTTTAATATAAAATTTCAAGTCAATTTTATATTATGATTATTTTCACAGAAATATGGATCCAGTTTTTTTTTACCCAGTGACTAGGAAGGCCATGCACATAAATAGTTCAGTTCTCTGTTAAATTTTTATCTGATCAAACAGAACACAAGATGATAATTAACTTAATCTAAATATTGACTGACTTCATCCAGCGTGTACAAAACGATAGCTTGTTTTTAATAGAAGAATACTACTTCCTTTCCTGGCCCCCAAGTTAGCTGATATTCTTAACAGTTCCTTCTCCTCAGGTACTGTCTCCCCCCTTTCAAATCTGCTGTCATCACCCCGCTCCTCAAAAAACCTACCCTTGGCCCCTCTGTCCTTGAAAACTACCGTCCCTCTCTCCAACTTCCCTTTTCTTTCCAAAGTCCTTGAACGTGTTGTCGCCTCCCAAATCTGTGCCCATCTTTCCCGCAACGTGTGTTTGAACCCCTCCCATCAGGTTTCTGCCTCTGCCACAGCACTGAAAACAGCCCTAATTAAAGTTACAAATGACATCCTATGTGACTGTGACCGTGGTGAACTATCCCTCCTCAATCTTTTCAACCTATCTGCAGCCTTTGACACAGTTGACCACACCATCCTCCTCCAACATCTCTCCTCCATAGTCCATCTGGGTCCATTGCCCTCACCTAGTTCCATTCTTATCTATCCAGTCGTAGTCAGAGAATCTCCTGCAATGGCTTGTCTTCCCACTCCGGCACCATTACCTCTGGAGTCCCCAAGGATCTATCCTTGGCCCACTCCTATTTCTCATCTACATGCTGCCCCTCAGCGACATCATCTGAAAACACAACATCAGGTTCCACATGTATGCTGACAACACCCAGCTCTATATCACCACCACTTCTCTCAACAACTCCACTGCCTATGATTTGTCACGTTGCTTGTCCAACATCCAGTATTGGATGAGCAGAAAATTCCTCCAATTAAATAATCCCCACCAAACTCCGTTCCCTAGCCATCGACTCCATCCCCTTTCCTGGCCACTGTGTTAGGCTGAACCGGACTGTTCGCAATCTCGCCCATCTCCGCCCCTGCCTCAGGTCATCAAATGAAAGTTAAACATAACTCCAATGTTAGCCCACTGGCAGATCTGTGTATTGTTATTCTAAGACTAACATTGGGTTCTAATGGGTTAAGCACTCATTCAGAACGCAACATGCAATGTACTGACACCTCATCACTCATTATCAACCACCGTTAGCACTTAATGGTTATAAATAGCCTTGGGGAGTTACTGCAGCAATGCTGAGAATCTGTGTTTGTAGCAAAGTGCAGAAAGAGATCTGAGCAATTATAGTGGATAGTCAGAAAGAAATGAAAAGCCCTTTTCAGGTCTGAAGGG
The DNA here is from genome assembly GCA_030390025.1 of Squalus acanthias. Taxonomy (NCBI): domain Eukaryota; kingdom Metazoa; phylum Chordata; class Chondrichthyes; order Squaliformes; family Squalidae; genus Squalus; species Squalus acanthias. Next base: position 69,627,032 of record CM059429.1, read on the forward strand.
CAACCAAACACCAACTAGAGAGTTCACAGGTAATCTTCATTTGTTCTTCAACTTGGTACAAAGCTGGAGGAATGCATGTTGCTCCTTCTTACTACTACTGACAATCTGCCTTTCCACTGTCGTCCTTCCCATTCTATCGCTCAGCTGGTTTTACCACTTTTCTTGCTCTCATTACAATTTATAAAACATATGAAGATGCCGGGCAAGAAAAGACCAGCTGGAGCATCATGACTGGACTCTTCTTACCCCTAGATAGTGAGTGTCGCTGGTATATTGAATGTGGGGGGTAGGAGGACATTACAGCTGAGCCTTATCCTGATCCTGGAGAGTGATCAGGAACCTTGGCTGATTTTTCTTTTCCCTAACTCGGGCAGGGAGGCAAACTGCAGCACCTCAATCAATGGCTCCTATCAGCTAACTCAAACCAGACCAGGGATTAAACCTGAAGCACATTGAGCCATCAGTGATCTTGCTATAGTTTCAATGAATCTTGTGTCTGCTATCCATTCACTAGGAAAAATACAGGAATTCTAAATGATTGATTGACTGAGTCAATATTTGGAGTAAGTTAGTTATCAACTTGTGCTCTGTTTGAATGAATTGGAATTTAGCAGAGAGACAGGACAAGGTAAGTACAAAACCTTCCTAATAATTGATTAAAAGCTTAAACTAGACAAATCTAGCTATGAAACTATCCTAATGTAAAATCTGATCGCACTGTTACATTAAACACACAGTGCATTTGATGCTTTCAAACTATAAATTTTTAAACAAATAAAAGTCTCTTTTAACAGAAGGGAGATGTACTGAGTGAACTCGTCCAGGAATCTTTCCTCTTTCCGAATTACTTTACTAATATCTCTTGCAGCAGAATTTGGGAATCTCAAGAAGTTCCTGCTTTAAAGAGGGAATCTCAACACCAAAGGACCATTTACAAAATATTCTGACTGATTCTGTGTCTGTGTTGAGAGTTTGACCTATTTTTGTTGGGACAATGTGTTGATGGTGTGATTGAGGAGCTAGTTTTACGGAGTTGCGGGGTCAGCTCGATTGATCCTGCCATTTCGACAGTATGTGTGTTAATCCCAACTGTTCGCAGTCCTGGATTGGCAACTCCGTCGACTCACTTTCCCGTTTAAACACGATATTTTTTTTTAAAGGGGGAAAATGTCGCCTGAAATTGTTTGACAAACAAATGCCGTGATGGGGCAATCGTAGGTTTCTATGGAAGGCTGTGCTCGATGAGCGAATGGCCTCCAATACCTGTACTTAGCTTTGTCATCTCTGTGAACATACAGATGCAGATAATGTAATTCCTTTTTGTTTGATTTTCAAATGGGTCCTAATGACGAGGCTTCCTCTTTAAACACCTCACAGAATTATAAAAGCATTAAGGACCAGTCTAACTTAGTGAGCAATACTGACCCCTTGGATCAGAAACCTTAACTGGTGTTTTTAGAGGTGACACGTAGAGAATCATAAAAATTGCAGCACAGAAAGAACTCGCAATTTTATAGCACCTTTCACACCTTCAGGTCATCCCAAACCGCTGATGTCAGCCGTGGCTCAGCACTCTCGCCTCTGAGCCAGAAGGTTGTGGGTTCATGTCCCACTCCAGAGACTCGTACTTGCGGCTGACGGAGGTGCTGTCTTTTGGATGTAAACCTTAAGCCAAGGTCTGCCCTCTCAGGTGGATGTAAAAAAAAACCATTGGCACTATTTCGAAGAAGAGCAGGGGAGTTCTCCCCCGGTATCCTGGTCAATACTTATCCCTTAACCAAGATCACATTTTTTTGTCAGCCTAGATTCTGTGTTGTGTCTTGGGTCTTGCACCCATGGCTGTCAGATTCTTAAGTGAGAGTGCTGCCACTCAGCCAAGCTGACACATATGAAAAGAGGCCTATTGTACCTGTGCCAATATGAGCTCTTCAACTAGAAATGGCTAATCCTATTTCAGGACACTTTCCCTGCATCCTTTTGTATTTTTTCTTCTCAAATACTTATGCAATTCCCTTTTAAACAATGTTATAATCTGTGCTTCAGTAGCCGCTTTTGGTAAAGCATTACAGGGCTCAAATTCCACTCCCATGCACTGGTGGCACAGGTGTGTTCTGGCTGCAAAGGATCGTACCATTGGGGGTTAATTTACACTTGCCCTGGGTTTTTGCGTGGGCCTGCTATGAGAGTACAGGAGGCTTGTGCTGTTTCATGACGCAAGCCTCGTTAAAGCATTCATTTTGGTGTTGGGGGCTGTCCTTGCTGCATCAAATGCAATACCCTGCGACTAGGCCAGTCCTTTGCCCCTTGGAGCAAAGCACAGTCCTGTGAGCACACCGCAAGCGGGTGTAGGTTTTAAAGCCCTACTCAGATCTTGTGCAGAGCTGGTTTATGGTCAGTTATTTTCTTCCTTTGTAGTGTGCCTTTGTTTGCTCGCTGTTTTTTAGGATTGGATTTATTTTGTTGGCTTTTTTTGTTGTTTTGAAATTAAGATGTGTTCTCCTACCATTGAAGGTAGTTTGCCTGAAATAGGCAACAGCACACTATGGATAGCATGGGCATTCCTTCGGAGTTTCCCATCGCCCTCGGAGATGGAGGATGAAGAGATGTTTTAAAGCCAAGAGCAGAGGCAGGTGCACCACCTGGATGCCTCTCTCCAATGGGGACCACGGAGTGGTGGCCCCGTATGTGCAGGGTCAGTTCATTCTGTCATGTCAAGGGCTTGAGAGCTGGTGCATTTCTCCAGTCTGCAAATACTCCCTTCTATTGTGGACTTCTTTGATCTGCAATATTACAGAGATCGATGACACACTGACTGCTTCCTGAGGCCTGCCACTGGTCACTGTGGTTCCCAAATCAAGAGTGCTGGAACAAGCAGCATGCAAGTGGATAGTGGGGAAGTCTTTAATAGCCCTGCCTACCATCTGTGCAAGGTTTCCTGGGAAGGTGAAAGACGTGTCATTCATGAATATGGATTACCTTATGCCAGTGTTAGAAAGAGAAAAGGGGAGTGTAAAAATAACAAAGCATCTCATGAGTATGCAACTGGTAAAGGGGGGGGTAGTCTTTGAGTGAGTGTGTGTGTTGCAGGCATGTCTTTGCAGAACACCGCTAAGAGACAACTGTAGGACTTACTTATCTCAGAAAGCTTCATTAGAATGTTCGTTGGAGTTTCTTCATCTGGGAGGATGACCTTTACTGCAGATACTGCACCTCTGCCCAGGCAGTCCTGAGTGGAGGTTACTGTACTTTGAGTGTTCAAAATACACTATACCCCATGTAATTTAACATAGACAATGTGTAGACACTGTATCCCATGAGTTTTAAACAGACAAGGTAGAAACACTCTTATCTCAAGAGTTTTAAGAGGTCCAATCACTCTACTCTAGGAGTGTTAAACAGATGATGTGCAAACACTGAACTCCAGGAGCTTTACAGTAGGCAGAATCTGTAGACTCTGAACCCCAGGAATTCTACAGTAAATAGGGTACAAACACTAAACCTCAATTTTTACAGTATGTAGAGTCCAGACACTGAATCCCAGGAGTTTTAGAATAGAGTGGGCCCAGAGCCCGAGACACCAAACCTGAAGGAGGATTACAGTAGACAGTGTCCAGACACTGAGCTCCAGGATTTGTATAGTAGACATGTAGTAAGAGAAATTAGTGAAATGTTAACCGAGTTTTTTTTTGTTATCTAGTGTGGATAGAGATTACCAAGGACTGAAAAGTGCATATCGTGGCTCCATTGGTTGAAAATGGTCAGCCAGCAGATATGGGAAGTGCTGTAGAGCAGCAGGTTTGACAGCAGTTGTACAGTTTGAAATTCCTCCATGTGTTAGATGTAGTCATTGGGCAGTCAGATACCCACCAGTGTGGGATAAATGTAAGCATGGGGGGAGTGGGGGGGATTTCCAGCCAGTAGCTAGGTAATGCCTGGGAAAGGACAGTTTCATAAAGGGCAGTCAGCATAGATTCAGCAATGGGGATGGGGGAGGTTATGTTTACTAATTTGGTGGAGTTTTACTGAATATTTTGCTGATGGAGGGAAACACAAAGAAACTTCTCAGGATTTAGGAACAGTTTTTCATAAAGTTTTACTCATATCAAAGTGTTCGATTAACAAACTGGTAGTATTAAAATGGTTGTAACTGAAATCTCAGTGCTCAAGAATAACTAGTTTTAAAAGTTGGAGTGTGAAAGACTGTGATTTGCCATAATAGCTGTCTCAGTCTTCTGTACCCCTGAGGTAATTATTATCACAGAGTTAAATCATAGGTTGATGAATACCAATGAAACATTGCCCCTTGTTACCCATAGGTTAAGTGCCTTTACTATCAAAACTACTTGACAGTAAGTGGGGGTAGAGGTAAATGTCAGTGGGAAGGGGCAAACATTCCCTCCTGTTCTGGCCCATGGAAACAGCCCATGTCAATATTTTATAAAGTTGACCACTGTGCATCACCAAGACTGCCTATTTCCACCTCTGTAACATCGCCCGACTCCGCCCCGCCTCAGCTCATCTGCTGCTGAAACCCTCATCCATGCCTTTGTTACCTCTAGACTTGACTATTCCAACGCACTCCCACATTCTACCCTCCGTAAACTTGAGATCATCCAAAACTCGGCTGCCTGTGTCCTAACTCGCACCAAGTCTTGTTCACCCATCACCCCTCTGCTCGCTGACCTACATTGGCTCCTGGTTAAGCAATGCCTCGATTTTAAAATTCTCATCCTCGTTTTCAAATCCCTCCATGGCCTCACCCCTCCCTATCTCTGTAACCTCCTCCAGCTCTACAACCCTCCGAGATATCTGCGCTCCTCTAATTCTGGCCTCCCCAATTTTAACTTCTCCACCATTGGCGGCCGTGCCTTCAGCTGCCTAGGCCCCAAACTCTGGAATTCCCTCCCTAAACCTCTCTGCCTCTCTACTTTTCTTTCCTCCTTTTAAGATGCTTCTTAAAACCTAGCTCTTTGACCAAGCTCTGCCCTAATATCTCCTTACGCAGCTTGGTGTCAAATTTTGTTTGAGAACGCTCCTGTGCAGAGCCTTGGGCCGTTTTACTACGTTAAAGGCGCTATATAAATACAAGTTGTTGTTGTTGATGTTGATTGCAGTTCAGAGAAACGGGCTGGCTCAAAAGGTTTAATTGAATGGCAGGTTTTGGACTCTGATCCTGTCCTTTTTTGTCCAGACAGACTAGGTTTGCTATCAGTCCCTGAAGATGCTGGGATATTATTGGCTTATGGCATCGCTGATGCTGGTGAGCTGTACAGGAGGTGTAAAGAGCTCAGGTAGGTGCCAAGGTCACACTGATCCTGCTTTGAGTTGTCTGTTTGTTAATGAAGTGCATTGCGGAACGGCTTGGGGGCGGGGGGGGGGGGGGGCGGGAGCCCTGTGAATTTGCACGCTGGCAAGATTTTCTACCTCACTCCAAGCGCTGCTCACGGGCCGGCAGCGACGAGGAAATTTCACCCAACCACATTTTGTTTCAGTTTGACTCCCGTACTCAGGGTCTGAGGCCAGGAATAACACAACTTTAGGTGCAATGGTGTGAGGAGTATGTGCATTATACAGCAAATCTTGGCCTTTGTTAATAAAAGGTTTGAGCTCTGAACAATTCTGGACACAGCCTGGCTTACCAATTGTGATCCTTTCCCCCCACCCCGCCCCGCCCAACATTTTCAGTGTTTTTCCAGAAGAATGAAGCGAGCAGAGTGCTGAAAATTCAGAAACGTGCAAACTGGTTCTGGGAAGAGATAAAACCAGGATCTCTGGAGAGAGAATGCTATGAGGAATCCTGCTCATTTGAGGAAGCAGCAGAAATTTATAAATCCAGAGAGAAAACTGTAAGAATCTTTACTCTGATACTGCACATGTGTACATGCCTGTGTGTGTTTGAGTATGTGTCTATATGCCTGTCTAAGTCTGTGTGACGTCCAACACCGGCATCTCCGCATCATAAGTCTGTGTGCACATACGTACTCGCCTGATTTTGGATGCGTGTGTGTGTGTGTATATATATATATATATACACACATACATGTTTATATGTTTGAGGGGTGTACATGTCTGCGTATTTATACCTGTACATGACTGTTTTTGGCTGCACGTGTCCTGCATATGCTTGTATATTTAGGTGTGTAATGTCTACGTGTTTGGGTTCAGGTTTGTTATATATGTGTACATACTGTCTGTGTGTTTGATTGGCATGTGTGTACCTGTAATGTGTTTTTGGGTGCATATGTGCACGTCTGTTTCTGAGCACACAAGCACGTTTTGTGTATTTGGGTATGTTTGTGCATGTGCACACATTGGAGTGTTTTGATCAATGTGTGTATCTGTTCCGCTGCCAGGTCCCAGTTCCACCCCAGTTCCTTTTCCCCATCTCGTTCACACTCCCTGTCGCAAGTCTGCTCCCATCCCATCACCCAATCCCAGTGCCACTCCTACTCCCAATGCTATTGACTGGTTTGATTGGAATTCTGTGAAAGAGTCTGCTCCCTGTGTACCATGTGGCCTTTCCCCAGGAGCTCCCTGTGTTACATGGAGACAGGTGTATTTTGAGTTTTCCATTTCACCTCAGAGTATCATGTTTTAAAATGGACTCTAGAAGGGGGCGAGTTGGTGAGCAGCTCCTTGAACACCATTTACTTTGCATTGCATAGCAATTTGCTGTTGATGGAAGGTTAAGCCAACAGTGCTGAAACTAGTTTTAACCAGCTTAGTAAACTGAAAAGTGGTCCACCCTCATTTACCATGTGTCTGAGACCTTTGGCACAATGTCACAGTTCAAAGGTCCAATCAGAGGTTGATGAAATGATGGCAGGTTAATGACTCCCATGAGTAGATCACAGGGATTTTAACAAACATTTTTTCTGTTAACAGATGGAGTTCTGGTTTTTATACAAAAGTAAGTGTTAGTTTTATCACTTGCAGTGAAATGGCTCGTTTCTGAGATACCTAGGCTAGATGGGGAAAGGCTGTTTCCACTAGTTGATGGTACAAAGACTAGGGGACACAGATTTAAGGTTTTGGGCAAGAGATACAGGGGGGATGTGAGGAAAAACTTTTTTACGCAGCGAGTGGTGAGGACCTGAAACTCGCTGCCGACAGAAGTGGTGGAAGCGGAGACACTCGATGTTTTCAAGGGGAGACTGGATAGGCACTTAAGGGAAATAAACTTGCAGGGCTACGGGATAGAGCGGGAGAATGGGACTGACTGGATTGCTCTACAGAGAGCCTCCCCCCAATCTATGAGATTTCTGACCAGTGAGCTGTCCGTCAAAGAGGATTGCAGCCAATCAGTGCTCCTGTTCCCTTATCAAACGTCTCAAACATAGCTGTCAATCAAACCCACTACCCCAGGAGAGACCAGAGCTGGATTCTTTGATCTCTGTCAAGGTCGCCTGGGGCCACCTGTGCAGCTCTACTGAAACAAGAGACAGTTGATGACTACATCTCTCATTCATCCACGTGGAGTGGATAGCCAAGATTTCACAATGGCAAAGATGTTTGAAATTGCATAGGTTGGCCCCAGGTCAATTAAACAATTAACGCTTTAGACAACTCTTTGTTTGACCCAGACACTTGCACCTTCTGCCTCCAATTTATAGGGTCTGAATAGATGGTTTTTCAGTGGAAAAATACTTTGTGTGACCTTGGATGCAAACCAGTTACATTCTATTTTTAGCACTAGAAAATACAAGTTAAAAATTCAACACAGACAAAAAGTACATTTTTGTTGTAGGGAGAGAAATCAAAAGTTCTAGCAGGTGTGATCAGCCATGATCTTATTGAATGGCGGAGCAGGCTCGAGGGGCCGATTGGCCTACTCCTGCTCCTATTTCTTATGTTCTTATGTGTGGTAGGAATTTACTGAATGATGATCAAACCATAGGATACTTACTTAATTCAGCCCCAGCCAAGCTCCATTATCCAGAATCCTCAGAGTTTGCCATTCACTTACATTGCAGACAACCTGTTAACACATTCTTCAAGTGTTTCGCTGAACGCTTTTCTGTTTGCCTCATTCACAGATCTGGATCCTTGTAAATCGACGCCATGCCACAACGGTGGTTTGTGTAAGACCACAGGCTACAGTTTCATCTGCCTCTGCTCTCCCCTGTGGAAAGGGCAGACTTGTGAAACAGGTTTGAGGCTGCTTCTGATTATGTGCATCAACCCACCCTCCCAATAATGTGCATCATTGGTCAATGTGTATGTATGGTGCGGTATGCGTGTGGATGTGTGGGCATGAATGTTTGGGTGTACATGTGTGGAGATGAATGGTTGGGTGTACATGTGTGGGGGTGGATGTGTGGACATGAATGGTTGGGTGTACATGTGTGGGTATGAATGGTTGGGTGTACATGTATGCGTGGGGGTGGATGTGTGGACATGAATGGTTGGGTGTACATGTGTGGGTATGAATGGTTGGGTGTACATGTATGCGTGGGGGTGGATGTGTGGACATGAATGGTTGGGTGGACATGTGTGCGTGTGGATGTTTGTTTGGGTTGCTGCTCATCACTGACTTTGTCAAGTTGGACACTTCCCACACATCGTCCTAGATACAGACAGTGAGAGATACCACATCAACATTCACACTCTGTGTATTTATCCCTCACCAGATCTGCTGGAACCTCTGATTGTTAGTGGTTTGCACTACTACCCAAACAGGGCATTTTGCCAAAAATAACCTGTAGCACCTCTACCGTGAAACAAACTTTTCAGGATCTTCACACACCCTCTATGAGCTCTCTAAGCTGTGCGTTCATTGGCTGATTGACCCACGAATGTTATTTTTAGTGCAGTGCAATGTTCCCTGTAATTTTTGGGGGGATGCGCAGCCCCTTTAAGGGGCTACACAGCCCATTCAAACCTCTGCGCATGTGCGGTTTTTCCATTCCGAAACCGGCAAACGGCCTGCGCGGGAGCTTCAGACAGCTGCCCGGCTGCGCAGCTAAATGGGAACATTGGTACTGTGTACTCATTTGACAGCAGTCCGGTTTGAGTTCCTTCTGGTAGGGGATGGTCTGGGTGAGGAGCCCTGATCATAGAATCATAGGCTATTTGAAAGAGTAATCCCATTGGTCCCACTCCCCTGCCCTTTCCCTGTAGCCCTGCAAATTTTCTCCCCTTCAAGTATCAAAACCCTTCATGATTTTGAACACCTCTATTAAAATCTCCCCTTAACCTTCTCTGCTCCAAGGAGAGCAACCCCAGTTTCTCTATTCTCTCCACACAACTGAAATCCCTCCTCCCTGGTACCATTCTAGTAAATCTCCTCTACACCCTCTCTAAGGCCTGGACATCCTTCTTAAAGTGCAGTGCCTAGAATTATAAGAACATAAGAACATAAGAAATAGGAGCAGGAGTAGGCCAATCGGCCCCTCGAGCCTGCTCCGCCATTCAATAAGATCATGGCTGATCTGATCCTAACCGCCAATCTACAATCTATCACAGAACCATCTCCTGCATCTAACAGAATTGCACACACGAAATAGGAGCAGAATCAGGCTACACAGTCCCTGGGCCCGCTCCACTAACCACAGGGCCATGACCGATCCGAACCTAGACTCATGTCCAAATTCCTGCCCGCTCCCCGTAACCCTTAATGCCCTTTACTTCTAGGAAACTGTCTATTTCTGTTTTAAATTTAATTGGACACAATACTCCAGCTGGGGCCTGACCAGTGTTTTATAAAGGTTTAGCATAACGTCCTTGCTTTCGTACTCTATGCATCTGTTTATAAAGCCATGGATCCCCTATGTTTTTTTTAAACAGCCTTCTCAACTGGTCCTGCCACCTTCAAAGATTTGTGTACATACACCCCCAGGTGCACTCCTTTTAAAATTGTACCATTTAGTTTAAATTGCCTCTCCTCATTCTTCCTACCAAAATGCATCACTTAGTACTTCTCTGCATTAAAGTTCATCTGCCGTGTGTCTGCCCATTTCACTAGTCTGTCTATGTCCTCCTGAAGTTTGTTACTATCCTCCTCACTGTTCACTACATTTCCAAGTTTCATGTCATCTGCAAACTTTTAAATTATGCCCTGTATACCCAAGTCCAGGTCATTAATATATAGATCAAAAAAGAGCAGTGACCCTAATAACAACCCGTGAGGGACAACACTGCACACTTCCCTCTAGTCTGAAAAACAACCGTTCACCGCTACTCTCTGCTTTCTGTCCCTAAGTCAATCTTGTATCCACACTGCCAATGCCCCTTTAATTGCATGGGCTTCACTTACTAATGAGTCACTGTGTAATCCCAATGAGAGGAGTCATATTTTCCTTGTGTTTGTGTGTTCTTTAATTCAGAGAATCTGGATTGTGAATACAAGAACGGCTACTGTCAGCAGTACTGCAACATTGACAAGGCAACACAAATGGCAAAATGCTCCTGTGTAGAAGGTTATCAACTGAATGAAGATCAGCAGACCTGTGCTAAAAATGGTACTGACTCCACCTGTCACTAACTCGCATTTATATCACTAAATATTGATCATGGCCACAAGCTGCATCTCTGCTAAGAACTGTTCAAACTTGATCAGTATGAGCGATCATAGATAAGGTGGTTAAGAAGGCATACGGAATGCTTGCCTTTATTAGCCGTGGCATAGAATACAAGAGCAGGGGGGTTATGTTTCAACTGTATAAAACACTAGTTAGGCCTCAGCTAGAGTACTGCGTGCAGTTCTGGTCACATTACAGGAAAGATGTGATTGCACTAGAGAGGGTACAGAGGAGATTTACAAGGATGTTGCTGGGAGTAGAGAATCTTAGCTATGAGGAAAGACTGGATAGGCTGGGTTTGTTTTCCTTGGAACAGAGAAGGCTGAGGGGAGACCTTATTGAGGTGTATAAAATTATGAGGGGCCTAGATAAAGTGGATAGAAAGGACCTAGTTCCCTTAGAGGGGTCAAAAACCACACTGATTTAAAGTAATTGGTGGAAGGTTTAGAGGGGATTTGAGGGGAAATTTCTTCACCCAGAGGGTATTGGGGGGTCTGGAACTCACTGCCTGAAAGGGTGGTAGAGGCAGAAACCCTAACCACATTTAAAAAGTATTTGGATGTGCACTTGGGATGCTGTAACCTGCAGGGCTACGGACCAAGAGTTGGGAAGTGGGATGAGGCTGGATAGCTCTTTGTTGGCCGGCGCAGACACAATGGGCCGAAATGGCCTCCTTCCGTGCTGTAACTTTCTATGATTCTAGTGTTAGAGAGTCAAGCCTGGGATTTGAACTTCACACAGAATCACAGAATCCCCACAGTGCAGATAGAGACCATTTCGGCCCATCGAGCCTGCACCGACACATATCCCACCCTATCCCCGTAACCCCACGTATTTACCCCCCCCTAACACTAAGGGTCAATTTATCATAGCCAAATCAACCTAACCCGCACATCTTTTGGACTGTGGGTGGAAACCGGAGCACCCGGAGGAAACCCACGCAGACACGGGGAGAATGTGCAAACTCCACACAGTCACCCGAGGCCGGATTCGAACCCGGGTCCCTGGCGCTGTGAGGCAACAGTGCCAACCACTATGCCACCGTGTTGCACTTGTGACCCTTTGCTTAAGAAGTTCAGTGTTCTAACACCAGACGTCCCCCGGGTTGGACTTATGTTATGTTGCTTACAAAGAAACCTCCCCCTCCCACCGATGTGTATCTATTGTCACATTTGAGTTGCAGGTCACAAGGTTTCCTGAAATTAGCTGTGAATTGTCTCACAATTTTAGACATAGATGGGGAAAGAGGGGTCCTGTGAGGAAATGATTAGAGTTGTAAGTCTAAAACTGTCATCGTCAATGCAGGGATGTGAATATAAGGAATTAGAAGGGATGAATTTCGAAAGGAAGGCCACTCGTATCTCGGCCTACGCAACGCACACCGGACTAACTGATTTTCCCGCCCTCAGCTTCCAAGAAGCTCTTGAACTCCCAGTCGGAGTGCCTCTATTTTATTAAAAGCAGTCAGTGAATGGGCTATGTCCAACGGAGAAGCCTGAAACCCAAAACATCTTTACTTACTGAGATAAATCCGTAGAAGAAGCCAGTTACTGATGCACGGCAATAGTACTGGCGGTTCAACTCGCCCAACCGTGCGCATGCCCAGTCTTTGTATCTGAGACTGTTCCAATCGCGCAGGGGGGGAGATTACTGATGGAAAACTAACAGGGACGCGTGGGAGACAGTACTATGGGAAAAACCAACTCGCGGACCCCCTGAAATCTTCTCACGGTCGGACCCCGAGGGGACCGCGGACCCTCCAATTGAGAACCCAGCAGCCAATCACAAGAGGCGGTGACGAAGATTACTACAGTAGAAAAAAAATCATGACTTGTTGGATCGCGAGTTGGGGTGAATTTTTTTAATCAAAAATTGCGTGTACCCTGATTAAATCGCGAGAGAGTTGGCAATACTGTGATAGCTCCTGAGCTTTTAGGACCCTGAAAATATTGATTCCAGGAAGGCAACTGGTGTAGGATAGAAGGTTAAGTAAATACAAACAGAAAATGCTGGAAATACACAGCAGGCCAGAAACAGAAAAGACAAGTCATAACTTTCTGGGGGTGTACGCTTCATCAGATGAAAGGCATACACCTGAAATGTCACATTGAACAACTTCTCTTTTGACTCCACTCATTTCCTCCAAATCAAAGGTGTTGCTATGGATACCCGCATGGGTCCTTGCTATGCCTGCCTTTTCGTGGGATATGTGGAACACTCTTTGTTCCAGTCCTACTCGGGTCCCCTCCCTCACCTCTTTTTCCGGTACATTGATGACTGTATCGGTGCCGTCTCCTGCTCTCACCCTGAACTAGAAAATTTCATTCACTATGCTTCCAATTTCCACCCTTCCCTCACCTTCACATGGTCCATCTCCGACTCTTCCCTTCCCTTCCTCGACTTCTCCATCTCTGGGGATAGGTTATTGACTAACATTCACTACAAGCCCACTGACTCCCACAGCTACCTAGACTACACTTCCTCCCACCCCGCCTCCTGTAAGGACTCTATTCCATTCTCCCAGTTTCTCCGTCTCCGCCGCATCTGCTCTGACGATGCCACCTTCCATACCAGTGCTTCCGACATGTCTTCCTTTTTTCTCAACCGAGGATTCCCCTCTACTGTGGTTGACACGGCCCTCGACCGTGTCCGTTCTATCTCCCGCACTTCTGCCCTCACCCCTGCCCCTCCCTCCCGGAACCACGATAGAGTTCCCCTTGTCCTCACCTTTCACCCCACCAGCCTCCACATTCAACGGATCATCCTCCGCCATTTCCGTCACCTCCAGCGTGATCCCACCACCAAACGCATCTTCCCCTCACCTCCCCTTTCAGCATTCCGTAGGGACCGCTCCCTCCGCGACACCCTAGTCCACTCCTCTACCACCCCCAGCACCCCTTCCCCTTCGCCCGGCACCTTCCCGTGCAAGCGCAGGAGATGCTACACATGCCCTTATACCTCCTCCCTTCCCACTGTCCAGGGCCCCAAACACCCCTTCCAGGTGAAACAGCGATTTACTTGTACTTCCTGCAATTTAGTATACTATATTCGCTGCTCACGATGTGGTCTCCTCTACATTGGGGAGACCAAATGCAGATTGGGTGACCGCTTTGCGGAACACCTCCGTTCAGTCCGTAAGGGGGACCCCGAGCTCCCGGTGGCCTGTCACTTTAATTCTCCACTCCACTCCCACTCTGACCTCACCGTCCTCGGCCTCTTGCATTGTTGCACGGAAGCTCAGCGTAAGCTCGAGGAACAGCACCTCATCTTTCGTTTAGGCACACTACAGCCCTCTGGACTCAACATAGAGTTCAACAATTTCAGATCATAACCACGGCCCCTATCACATATATATATATATATATATATATTTTATTTTTTCATCCACCCTTTTGTTTGGCCCCCTTTTTTTCTTCCCTCCCTGAAGCTGGCAGCTGTCCTTCATTCCGCCAGCGCATTTCACACTTCATCTAGCCTCAACCTGTCACATTACCACCTCCTCTCGCCTTGAATATCTCTTAATGTCTCTCAATGTCTCTTAATCTCTCCTGCCTTCTATACTACCACTGACCTTCCCCTTTGTTCTTTCATCCCCTCCCCCTTTTCCCAGCATTATACTTGCTTTAAATCTATTTCATTTCCTGCTTTTTTCCAGTTCTGACAAAGGGTCTTCGACCTGAAACATTAACTCTGTTTCTCTCTCCACGGATGCTGCCTGGCCTGCTGAGTTTTTCCAGCGTTTTCTGTTGTTATTCCTGAAATGTCCTACCCGGTCCAATATTTGCATTTCCCTTTTTAATTTATAGGTTAAATAAACATTCTGGAGTTTTGCATGATTTGCATTTAGGGCAGAAGATTAAATGAGTTGGGTAGCGTCTGTGATGGGACAGATTGCACAATCTGTGGGTTTGATGGGATCCAGTTTGTGGGCCTGATGAGGTAGATTGGACAGTCTGTGGGTCTGATGAAATAGATTGGACAGTCTGTGGGTCTGATGAGGTAGATTGGACAGTCTGTGGGTCTGATGAGGTAGATTGGACAGTCTGTGGGTCGTATGAGGTAGATTGGACAGTCTGTGGGTCTGATAGGGTGGATTGGACAGTCTGTAGGTGTGATGAGGTAGATTGGAGAGTCTGTGGGTCTGATAGGGTGGATTGGACAGTCTGTGGGTCGTATGAGGTAGATTGGACAGTCTGTGGGTCTGATAGGGTGGATTGGACAGTCTGTAGGTCTGATGAGGTGGATTGGACAGTCTGTAGGTCTGATAGGGTGGATTGGACAGTCTGTAGGTGTGATGAGGTAGATTGGACAGTCTGTGGGTCTGATAGGGTGGATTGGACAGTCTGTGGGTCGTATGAGGTAGATTGGACAGTCTGTGGGTCTGATAGGGTGGATTGGACAGTCTGTAGGTCTGATGAGGTAGATTGGACAGTCTGTGGGTCTGATAGGGTGGATTGGACAGTCTGTGGGTCTGATGAGGTGGATTGGACAGTCTGTGGGTCTGATAGGGTGGATTGGACAGTCTGTGGGTCTGATGAGGTGATTGGACAGTCTGTGGGTCTGATAGGGTGGATTGGACAGTCTGTGGGTCTGATGAGGTGGATTGGACAGTTTGTGGGTCTGATGAGGTAGATTGGACAGTCTGTGGGTCTGATAGGGTGGATTGGACAGTCTGTGGGTCTGATGAGGTGGATTGGACAGTCTGTGGGTCTGATAGGGTGGATTGGACAGTCTGTGGGTCTGATGAGGTGGATTGGACAGTCTGTGGGTCTGATAGGGTGGATTGGACAGTCTGTGGGTCTGATGAGGTGGATTGGACAGTTTGTGGGTCTGATGAGGTAGATTGGACAGTCTGTGGGTCTGATAGGGTGAATTGGGCAGTCTGTGGGTCTGATGAGGTGGATTGGACAGTCTGTGGGTCTGATGAGGTAGATTGGACAGTCTGTGGGTCTGATAGGGTGAATTGGGCAGTCTGTGTGTTTGATGGACCTTTGTGTTATTTTCTTATTGCATGCTCTATTATGTTCTCATGAAAATGAACTTTCTGCTTTTTAAATTATAACTTAGTAGTAACTTTTTTTGCAGGATATATATTCTACACTGGTTAAAGGCAGTCAGCCAATAACACAGTTGGTGAGTTGCTGGGGATTATTTGCAGATTTGTTTGGGAGATGCTTTGAATAGTTGTTCAAGACACTAATGTCACCCTGGTTGTTACACAATCTAGTAATGAACACAGGGCTAAAATTAGAGGAGAGCAGCGCATCTGTGGAGAATGTTTGATATGTAGTAGGAGATGTATGTCAGTTTGCAATAGACCAGGTAAGCAATCCCCAGCCATCCCCCCGTGAAGGCTATGTGCCCAATCTATGCCAGTCTAGTTGACATGTTAGGATATTTTTTGAAGTGCGGTGGCAGTTTTTGTCAGACCCTTGATACTACAGCAGAATTTCCTCCCAATACCTGGTAGCCCAATGGCATCATACTCCTGGCTGTGGCAACATCTAAATCTTTAGCCACCTGAAGTTGACTAAATATGAATCAGAAGTGTCCATCTCTGCTCAGATTACTTAGACTAACCTTCAGGATAACCCTTAACCAACTGGTTTCTCGCTGCATCCCTCATATTCCATTGGATTTGTTTTTCTTCTCTGTTCAAATGCAGTTACACATCCATGTGGGATGATACCTCTGTATGGATTACAAACTCGCTTGTTGGATGAGGAAGAACATTCCCTCAATGAAACAGACACGGACTCTGATTACTTAACAAAGTTAAATTACAATGAAACAGAAGTTCGGACGCGAATTATTGGTGGAGATCTTTGCAGACGAGGTCTTTGTCCCTGGCAGGTGAGACACAAGTTCTAAAATGGTACCTACCCATTTGCTTCAGACATCCTAAGAGCTGTATTAATGTATCTGTTAGCAACACATCGTGGAGATGGAGTTTGGATGTGTAAAGTGTGGTTACATTTTGCGGAGATGCAGTTTGCATAAAGTCTAAGGTTCTGATATTCCTTTGATTAGCACACAAGGAACACTTATTCCCCAAGTGCTAGCATAGGAAATACAGGCTGAAACTAGTAATGCAGGCCTGGGGTAATCATTAAATGAGGCAGATGGGGAAGGAGTACCTGGTCCTCCTGCCTCATTTTTCTTGTTCCATTTGGAGAGGAGCTAAGAAGAAATCAGCCTTAAGGCATTGCACTCAGCCCCTTTCTGATTGGACGCTCCGAGAGGGGCAGGAAGAGGCCCTGCAGGTAAGTTCCTTTCCTGCTTTTCCGAGGGCTCAGGCCAGGGTTTGGCTGACGGCCTTTTGGCTGCTGTTTGTGGATTACTGAGAGCAGAGCACCACACGGCAGCCTCTGGGCTCGCTGCATCTGTTTAGTACGCAGGCAGGGTGGGGCCAGGAAGCTCGTCCCCCTACAGATGTATACAATTATGTATTTGTGTGGTCTCAGGACTTGTGCTTCCTATGAGCAGGTACTGCATTAGCATCACATGACACCAGGTTGCCAAAAGTGTCAAAAAACAGGAATTTCTGTCATCAGTAGCTGTATCGTCGCCCAATTACACAGTGAGAGGTTTCTACATGAACACAGAACATGTTTACCTCGAATTCCTTCCAGCACTACCTTAACAACGATGTTGCCCAACTTTAAATGGGTTAATGAGCTCATTCATACACTAGTATTCCACGGAGTAACTTTAGGGCCTCAATGTGGCCAAAAATAGAGATAAAGAAAGAAGTAAGTACTGAACTCTGCCTTCAGTGACTTCTAACTGCAGCAAAATGATTCAATGTGTAAATAACAGTGTGAAACACACTGAACTACCCATCCAGGGAATGGTTTCTGGTAAAGGAGTTCACCAGAGATTTTCCCAGAGAAATCTTTCAACCTTCACAAAGATCCAAGTAACAGGTAAGAAATCAACATCAAGAAAGAACTTGCATTTATATAGTGCCCTAACACATCTGTCCCAAAGCACTTTACAAACAATAAATCACTGTTTTATGTAGGGAAACGTGGCAGGCAGTTTGATTTTGATGATGTTGGTTAAGAAGGAATATTGTTCAGGAGACTGGGAGGACTCCCCTGTTCTTTTTCGAAAAGTGCCGTGCGATCTTTTATGTCCACTTGAGCTAGCAGACACGGCCTTGGTTTAGGACATAAGACCATGAGGCAGCACCTCCAACAATACAGCATGCCCCAGAGTGTAGGCCTATATTATGTACCCAAGTGCATAGTGGGGCTTCAAGTTCAACCCATGACTCAAAAGGCGAGAATCCTACCAACTGTGCCAAGCTGATGTCTACAGAATGGAATCTGTACTCTAGCTCCAGAGGGAAGGTTTCAGACAGTCATTAGAAATTAAATCTGGACACATGAGCTTAGATAGTCTAATAAGGTATAAGCTTGGCTGAAGGTCAAACAACACGCGAGGAGCAAATGCCCAACCTTGTAAGTCCAGAGTCAGCCTTAGTAACATGGCATGGAAAGCGCCTGTTCCGGGACTTCACCCATTGGTGGACCGGAAATCAAGTGTAGGATTTAAAGGCCTGCAGAAGCTGTAAGAGGCTGCCATCATGGTTGGTGGCTTTCACAGCAGTAAGCTTTTTTGGTGCTTCACAATGTTTGAAAGGAGTTTAGCAGTGCAGAGAACACCTTACTTTTAAGACGAGGCCATAGAAATTCTGCTGCAGTAAGTGAGGCACAGAGGGGGATCTGTTTGGGATGGAGTGGTGAAGGATGCCCAATGAGCTGGATACCAGCATGAATGCCATGGGCATCATTCCACCTGGAGGGATCAATGGAAGATATTTGATGACCGGACAAGGTCAAGAAACCTATGGTTACCTTCCCTTAACTATGTGTGTTGAGCATTCATGGCAGTTACATTTAGCTCCTCTCACACTATCTTAAAGAACTTTCAGTACTGGCCATAAGCACCTATTATACAGCAGGGTTCACTTAGCACCATCAGCCTTTGTCTGAAGTTGTTCTTCACTCACAGCTTGTGCGCAATCAGCCCAAAGTAATGTAGCTACACAATGTTGGGACATGTTATTGAAACCCATGATGCCTGGGTCTCGCTGTACTTCAACATGACAATTCTAACCTTTCACTTCAACTGTAGTTGCAGAGAAGACAGCCCATAACAAAAGAGAAAGAGTGTGTCCTAGAGGAGGGACCCTAACATTTATCCTGATATACCATGTGAGGAGAAGCCTTGCAAATCCTGGGGCGAGAGGCCATTGAGGGAATTGAAGATGTAGCAGTCATGACTCCAGCTCAGAGATCATTGTAACCTTCTCCTACTTATTCTTCTCATGCTATTCTCTCATACTTAGTTCCGCAGATACGGTCAGTTTGCTGAGTATCACATCCTCTGCTCTCTGAATATTACATACTCAGCTCAATGAGTATTGCATGCTCACTTCCCTAAATATCAAGCACTAAGCTCAATGAGTATTGGACGCTCAACTCCCTGAACACTGTGCATGCAATTCCCTGAATATCACATGCAGTTCCCTGAAAATTCCACGCTCAGCTCCCCGAGTAACACACGCTGAGATCCCCAAGTATCACATGCTCACCAGATGACTATGTTATTTCCCTGTGGTATTCCCCTTTACTTCTGTTATGAGGAGAAAGAAGAGTTATGAGGAACAGCTCAGGGAGACCCACTACAGCAGTAGCTGCTTTGAAACTCAAAGGCCCCTAACCGAACCAATACAATGAGTCTTATGGTCAGTGCACTTTCAGTACAAGTTATGAGGTGATGCATTCACAATGTATTGTGATGAGAGAGATTGCATTTGAGCAGCAGAAACTAAAGAGACATGATACGAGAAGCTTCCTGATCAACCTGCATCTCCCCTTCTACTTCTGTTTCCCACTGGTTTCCCCCATGGCCTGGCCACCAAGGTTTTATCCTCATAAGAGGTGAGAGGATAGAGGCTTTGGGGTCCTCCTGCAGTGTCACCTCTTCCCTGTGGTTGTGCACAGTTTTCTCCTTAAAATGGAGAGCCTGAAGACACTCTACTTGAAATCCTATGGAATTCAACCAAGGTGAGTGAGGATTCCTTAATGAGGGAGTGAACAGATTCAGAAAACGTACATATACACCAGTAAGTCTTTCACATCTTCTCTAGGCTGTGAGTGAAAGAACCAGGCAAGGGTGCGAAGACACACATTCTTTCTAGTACCCATTTCAGGGAAGAAGCACATGGTGCGTAACCCAAGGTGAAATCAAATGGAAAATATGCTTTAATTTTGCATTAGTTCAAGTTATGACTGGTTCCCTTGCTTTAGCTCACCTAGTGAGGTTATTAAATTTCTTCCGGTGTTGAGTTGCCATCCGAGGATGGCCTGAAGTGTCGCTCATGGCTATGGCCACCTCTTTATAGTTACCTTCACGGGCCAAAGATGTTATCTCTGCCTTGCCTAATTTCAGACAGCAAGACTTCAACCACAAACTCTGAAGATCTGGGGATTCTATGCATTAGGGAAAAAAAACCTGCCTTTGACATGTGTAACTGTGTGTAGATGGCCCACCAACAAAATGGCTGCACTGGCCCCTTAAGCTGCCGCAGCCACTTAAGTGCTGATGCCACACCAGATTTGCCTCTGCACCACCCCGACCCCACCCCAAGGCAGTCTCCCTAGTGCTGGGAGCCTGACAACAATAGTGCACTTGGATCAGTAATGAAGATTTGGCCAGCAGCAGGAAATCACTCCCCACCTCACTTCTGGTGAGGACTGTGCTATAGACCAAAATCTAGACCATAGAAAGTTCCAGCATAGAAACAGGCCCATTACGTCTCAGCCAATGATTTTCTCCATATAAGCCATCTGGTTTAATCCCAAGCTTCTGCGCACTTTAATATTCTTTTTTAAAGCAATTATTGAATTCTTTTTGAACAGTACTAATGGATTATTTCAACAACGGTTTGTGGCAGAGAATTCCATATTTTAACCGCCCTCTGTGGAAAGAGTTTTGTCCTAACCTCTCCTTTGTGATTATCTTAAATTTGGGCCCTCTCGTTAGCATCTCGCTGAGCAGTGGATACAACCAATCACTAATTACTCCGTAATAACCCTTCATCGTCTTGAATCTGCCACATCATCCTTCTCAGCTGTAGTGTAAAAAGCCCTAACCGGAACTAATTTTCTTTTACACAAATGCATTGCTGAGCTACGTTACTCACTCTCTTCTTGCTGTTCTTAGGTGTTGATACGGAATGAGAATGGTTACGGATTCTGTGGTGGGACTTTGATCAACAGTCGTTGGGTTGTGACTGCAGCCCACTGCTTTGACACGGTGCGGCCGCACTCAGTTATGGCAGGTAAGAGGCAATTAAATTTTTTTAAATTGTCTCTCGTACTTCACTCTATCTCTCTCATGGGGGGGAATTTTAACCTAAAAAAACGGGTGGGTTTGGGTCGGGTGGGAAGTTAGTGTTAAAAACCTGAATCCCGACTTCAACCCACCTCCAACCCGCCCACTTCCAGTTTTAGGGGAGGCAGGATGGGGGGGGGGGGGGGGGGCGGGGGCAGCCAATCCACTGCCAGGAGGCGGGTCGTCTATTTAAATATTAAACCTCTGCTTTAATCTCCATTTTTAATTTAACTTTAGCTAGGTCGGGTTTTGCAGGCCTCGTGAAACCCGGCAGCTAATGCAAGGTGAGGACTGCTGGATCCAGGAGGTAAGTGCCTCCTGAATCCAGCATCTCTGCCTCACCCACCCCCTGCGATCGGTCACCTCCCCCCACGAGGCTTGCCGCCCCCCCCATGTTCCCCTGCATCCCCCCACCCCCGCTCCTCTGGCCACTGATATTTGCTGAGACCATCCACCCCCATGCTCCTCCAGCTCTCCCTGTACTGCTCCCAGTCCCCGATCCCTTCAAACACCCCGCCCCTCCAGCCGCTCCCCAAACCTCTTCCGACTCAGTCCCCTGCTCTTCCGATGGCTGCCCCCCCTTTCGGTGCTTCTCTGGCCGCTCCCCGGCCCTCTTTCAACACCCCTCCCCCCCGTGCTCCACCGGCTGGCCCCCCACGCAATCCCTCCCTCCCTCCATCCTCTCTGCAGCCTAGTGCCGCAGGCCAACCCTCTCAGAGCCAGCCAGCCTCTCTATGTGGCTGGCTACGGGTGGGAAACAGAGTCTTCCCATTCAAATCAGGCCCCAATGTTAAATTCGGCAGGGCCTGCAGGAAACCCATTCACCTGGGTTTCCCAATCGCTTCAGAGCCCCCTGCCCCAACCCACCTTCCCCATTAAAATTCAGCCCATTCTTTCAGTTGTCTCTTCACACTCTTGCTTGTCTCGCCTTCACTTGTGTTTTTCCTCCTTCACTTCTGTTCCTCCTTCATTTGTTTATCTCTCCTTCACTTCTGTCGCTATTCACTTTTCTTTCTTTCCTTCATTTCTGTATGTCTCTTTCCTTCACTTCTGCCTCTCACTCTTCCTTATCCTTCCTCTTTCTCTGCTCCATTTTTGTTCCATCACTTCTGTCTCTCTTTTTGCAGTTGTGTTTGTCTCCTCCCTCAGTTACCACTCTTTCTATGCTACTTACCTTTTTATCTCGATTTTCACATCTCTCACCTTCAGCTAACTCAGCACAGACCAGGTATAGAAATTTACAGCACAGAAGGAGGCCATTCGGCCCATCTTGTCCGTGTCGGCCGACAAAGAGCTATCCACCCTAATCCCACTTTCCAGCACTTGGTCCGTAGCCTTGTAGGTTACGGCACTTCAAGTGCATATCCAAGTACTTTTTAAATGTGATGAGGGTTTCTGCCTCTACCACCCTTTCAGGCAGCAAGTTCCAGACCCCCACCACCCTCTGGGTGAAAAAAAAATCTCCTCAAATCCCCTCTAAACCTTCGACCAATTACTTTAAATCTATGCCCCCTGGTTATTGACCCTTCTGCTAAGGGAAATAGGTCCTTCCTATCCACTCTATCTAGGCCCCTCATAATTTTATACACCTCAATTAGGTCTCCCCTCAGCCTTCTCTGTTGCAAAGAAAACAACTCCAGCCTATCCAATCTTTCATAAGAACATAAGAAGTAGGAGCAGGAGTAGGCCATACGACCCTTCGGGCCTGCTCCGCCATTCAATAGGATCATGGCTGATCCGAACCTAGACTCACGTCCGCTTCCCTGCCCGCTCCCCATAACCCTTAATTCCCTTATCAGCTTTCCTCATAGCTAAAATTCCCCAGCCCAGGCAACATCCTCGTAAATCTCCTCTGCACCCCCTCTAGTGCAATCACATCCTTCCTGTAATGTGGTGACCAGAACTGCACGCACTGGACTGTGTGGTTCAGCTGCTAACTCACTGCTTTAACTGGTTGACCCAGAGGGGAGCTGTGCAGTAACACCGAACAATAGGGTTGATTTTATTTTGACAAACACCTATAACTTCACATTTTAAAGACTTTTTAATTTGGATAGAATCATAGAATATTACAGCACAAAAGGAGGCCATTCAGCCCATCGTACCTGTGCCGGCTCTTTGAAAGAGCTATTCAATTAGTCCCTCTCCCCTGCTCTTTCCTCACAGGCATGCAATTTTTTTTCCTTTTCAAGTATATATGCAATTTCTTTTTGAAAGTTATTATTGAATCTGCTTCCACCACCCATTCAGGCAGTGCATTCTAGATCATCATAACTGCATAAATTAAATGATATAAGCAGGTTCTGACACTTTGCTCTTACTCCCCCAGGTGAATTTGACAAACTTCTAACGGAGATTCGGGAGGAGACGGTTTTAGTGAAGAAGTTTCTGATCCACCCTCAGTATGACCCAATAATATATGACAATGACATTGCACTTTTGTACTTGAATCAGCATGTGAATTTTAGTACTTTCATTACTCCAATTTGCCTGCCCAACCACAACTTGGGCCGGCTCCTACTGCAGGATGGGAAAATGGGGATGGTGAGCGGGTGGGGGCTGACCCAGGAAAGAGGTAGGTCGTCCCGATTCTTGATGCGAGTCCAACTTCCCTACGTCGAACAAGAGGCTTGCATAAAATCGACAAAGTTGTCAGTCACAGATAATATGTTCTGCGCTGGGTACAAAGAAAAGTATGTGGATTCCTGTAGAGGGGACAGTGGGGGACCCTACGCAGTTTTATATCGACAAACGTGGTATCTGATTGGCGTAATTAGCTGGGGTGAGGGCTGTGGTAAACAAGGAAAATATGGAATGTACACCAGGGTGCCTGGTTACTTATCATGGATATATGATACTTTATCAGAACACAGTGACTGAGACATGTCGAATTCTCTGAGCAATCAGTCACCAACTATTGTGGTGAACGGTAGCACAAGAGAAAGGCAATTAAAGAGCAGACACATGACAAAAGCATTGGGTTATGAAAAAACATTGTGACACTGGGCAGCAGGTCTCAAAACTGCCATTTTACTTTATTTAGAAGATAAGCCCCAGTTAAAATAGTTTGAGCTTGCCAATTTATCAACTGCAGGTTGCTTAACAGCAGAAGGTATAGCTGCTAATATTCTAGCCTAGAAATTACTGCTGGTGATAGTAGCGGATGAATTCTTAATGCATTCATTTGATATTCTGTTGGCTAATTTCTACACTTAAGATTGAAACAAATAACGGTGCCATTCACATGTAGAAGTGGCAAGTGAAAGCACTGAAGCTCACAGCAGTAGGTAAGGTTATCCACCATCACATACCTTTGAAATGCTCCTTTCCTAGACTATAATCTGAATTGAACTGATTAGAATCCAACTACTTTCTTAGTGCTAGGCAACTCTCATTAGTGCTGCAGTATAAAGCCTGGCACACTCGTGGATTCGGAATCTGTGTTGCAGTATATAATCTGGCACTATCATGTATTTTAAGATGCAGTTTATAACCTAATACTTTCATTCAGTCTGGATCTACAACAAATAAACTGCTTTGCAAATGCCGATACCTTAATTTTCCTTTATTTCTTTTTGTGGTCGTTACTGCTACCATCCATTAGCCCATCTTCATTACACAGAAAGATCAGAGTAACACGCATTATCTGGGAAAGCTGCTTCTCTCAAGAACATGTCCACAGGCCAAGCGACACCATATTTGGCCACTGGGATGTTATGAGTCACCTTTTCTGCCATTTTCTTCATTCTTTGAATATGGATGAACTTAAAAATGAATGTTTCAACGTTAGGTGGCAGATGCACTTGGAACACGCTCCCTGCAAGTGGTAAAGCCCACTTCATCAGGTGATCATCCCCAACCTACTGTAGACAGGGCTAGGACTAGGAAGATAACACATTAAGGCCTCAGGAATCCTGCTCAGTAGGCAGAGGAGTCCTGAGCTCCCAGCCATGATTACAAACTAAGGCAAAGCTCATGCTCCTTACAGTGCCATAGCCATTCCATTCTCTCCAAGACGAGAACTGTGGGCAGCAGCACCCACAATTTTCTGATTTAAGGGCTGGCCTCAGGTGAAGTCCCTCACCCAAAGCATATATTCAACGTTTAGGCCATTATTTGGTAATGCAACATTGACCGGGATCGAAAATAAACCTCGTTACTGTAATTAGCTTTCTGAGATTAACAAGACCTTCCGTGTCTTCAATCAGTGAGAGAATAAATGTTCTATCAGGCTATGTGACTCAGGCTATAAATTACAAATCAGGGTTATTAAAATTGAAAAGTAGGTAGTAGCAGAAAATCAATACAGTAGATTGCATTGGGGAATTACAGAACTTTTAACTTGCACCTCCTCTGGTATAGAAATAAAGACACGAGTCGTTGTAGTTAGAGTGTGAAATATTAGATGGGATAAACATAGAAAGAGAGGAAGTATTAAGGGGTTTAAGCATCTTTGAAAGTAGCTAAATCCCCAGGCCCAGATGACATGTATCCCAGACTGTTGAGAGGCAAGAGAGGAAATAGTAGAGGCTCTGACCATCATTTTTCCAATCCTCTCTGGCTAGGTGCCAGAGGAGTGGAGGACTGCTAGCGTTGTGCCATTGTTTAAAAAGCGAGAAAGGGATAGACCAAGTGATTACAGGCCAGTCAGCCTAACCTAAGTGGTGGGAAAATTATTGGAAAATTTTTTGAGGGACAGTCTAAATCATTTAAAAAGTCACGGATTAATCAAGGACTGTCAGCATGGATTTGTTAAGGGAAGTCCATGTCTGACTAACTTGATTGAATTTTTTGAGGAGGTAACAGGGGTGGGGGGGGGATATGCCAGTGAAGGTAGTGCATTTGACGGAGTCTACATGGATTTTAGCAAGGCCTTTGACAAGGTCCCATGTGGCAGGTTGGTCAAAAAAAGTAAAAGTTCATGGGATCCAGGGGAAAGTGGCTAGTTGGATCCAAAATTGGCTCATTGGCAGGAAGCAAAAGGTAATGGTCAATGGGTGTTTTTGTGACTGGAAGGCTGTTTCCAGTGGGGTTCCGCAGGGCTCAGTACTAGGTCCCTGGATGGGAAAATGCTGGAGTCCATCATTAAGGAAGTGATAGCAGGACATTTAGAAAATCATAATATAGTCAAGCAAAGTCAGCATAGTTTTATGAAAGGGAAATCATGTTTGTCAAATTTGCTGGAGTTCTTTGAGAATGTAACGAGCAAGGTGGATAAAGGGGAACCAGTAGATGTCGTGTATTTGGATTTCCAGAAGGCATTCGATAAGGTGCCGCATAAAAGGTTACTACGCAAGATAAGAGCTCACGGGGTTAGGGGTAATATATTAGTATGGATAGAGGATTGGCTAACTAACAGAGAGTCGGGATAAATGGGTCATTTTCAGGTTGGCAAACTGTAACTAATGGGGTGCCGCAGGGATCAGTGCTGGGGCCTCAACTATTTACAATCTATATTAAAGACTTGGATAAAGGGACCAAGTGTAATGTAGCCAAATTTGCTGATGATACAAAGATAAGTGGGAAAGCAAATTGTGTGGAGGACGCAAAGAATCTCCAAAGGGATATAGATAGGCTAAGTGAGTAGGCAAAAATCTGGCAGATGGAGTTTAATGTGGGAAAATGCGAGGTTATCCACTTTGGTAGGAAAAATAAAAAAGCAAATTATTTAAATGGGGAGAGATTACAAAATGCTGAGGTACAGAGGGATCTGGGGGTCCTTGTACATGAATCACAAAAGGTTAGCATGCAGGTACAGCAAGTAATTAGGAAGGCAAATGGAGTTTTGGCCTTTATTGCAAAGGGAATGGAGTATAAAAGTAGGGAAGTCCTGTTACAACTGTACAGGGCGTTGGTGAGACCACACCTGGAGTACTACGTACAGTTTTGGTCTCCTTATTTAAGGAAGGACATACTTGCATTGGAGGCAGTTCAGAGAAAGTTCACGAGGTTGATTCCGGAGATGAAGGGGTTGTCTTATGAAGAAAGGGTTGAGCAGGTTGGGCCTATACTCATTGGAGTTTAGAAGAATGAGAGGTGATCTTATTGAAACATAAGATTCTGAAGGGACTGGACAGGGTAGATGCAGAGAGGATGTTTCCCCTCGTGGGGGAATCTAGAACTAAGGGGCATCATTTCAGAATAAGGGGGCACCCTTTTAAATCGGAAATGAGGAGGAATTTCTTCTCTCAGAGGGTCGTGAATCTTTGGAATTCTCTTCCCCAGAGAGCTGTGGAGGCTGGGTCATTGAATATATTTAAGGTGGAGACAGACAGATTTTGAACGATAAGGGAGTCAAGGGTTATGGGGAGCAGGCAGGGAAGTGGAGTTGAGGCCAAGATCAGATATGATCTTATTGAATAGCGGAGCAGGCTCGAGGGGCCAAATGACCTACTCCTGCTCCTACTTCTTATGTCCCTTGCTTTTTATGGTATATATCCATGATTTAGACTTCAATGCAGGGGGCATGATTAAGAAGTTTGCAGATGTTACAAAAATTGGCCGTGTGGTCAATAGTGAGGAAAATAGCTATAGATTGTAGGAAGATATCAATGGACTGGTCAGGTGGGCAGTAAAGCGACAAATGGAATTCAATCTGGAGAAGTGTGAGGAAATGCATTTGGGAAGGGCTAATAAGGCAAGGGAATACACAATAAATGGTAGGATACTGAGAAGTGCAGAGGAACAGAGGGACCTTGGAGTGCATGCCCACAGATCCCTGAAGGTAGCAGGACAGGTAGATCAGGTGGTTAAGAAGGCATACGGGATACTTTCCTTTATTAGCTGAGGGATAGAATATAAGAGCAGGGAGGTTATGCTAGAACTGTATAAAACAATAGTTAGGCCACAGCTAGAGTACTGCGTAGAATTCTCATCACCACATTACAGGAAAGATGTGATTACACTAGAGAGGGTACAGAGGAGAATCATAGAATGGTTACAGCACAGAAGGGGGCCATTTGGCCTGTCGAGCCTATGCCGACTCTCAGCTAGTCCCTTTCCCCGTAGCCCTGCAATTTTTTTTTCCTTCAGATACTTATCCAACTCCCTTTTGAAAGATAAGATCGAGTCTGCCTCCACCACCCTTTCAGGCAGTGCATTCCAGATCTTAACCACTCGCTGCGTAAAAAAGTTTTTTCTTACGTCACCTGTGGTTCTTTTGCCAATCAGCTTAAATCTTAGATTCACGAGGATGTTGCCAGGACTGGAGAATTTTAGCTATGAGGAAAGATTGGATAGGCTGGGATTATTTTCTTTGGAACAGAGGAGGCTGAGGGTAGACTTAATTGAGGTGTATAAAATTACGAAGGGCCTTGATAGAAAGTACCTATTTCCCTTAGCAGAGAGGTCGATAACCAGGGGGCATAGATTTAAAGTAATTGGTAGAAGGATTAGCGGGGAGTTGGAAAAATGTTTTCAATCAGAGGGTGGTGGGGGTCTGGAACTCTCTGCCTGAAAGGGTGGTAGAGGCAGAAACCCTCATCACATTTAAAAAGTACTTGGATATGCACTTGAAGTGCCGTAACCTACAGGGCTACGGGCCAAGAGCTTGGAAGTGGGATTAGGCTGGATAGCTCTTTTTTGGCCGGCACAGACACAATGGGCCGAATGGCCTCCTTCTGTGCCGTGAATTTCTACGATTCTATGATGTCACTAACTTAGTGATAAATCGCAAGATCCTGCACCATTGGCAGGATAGGCGCACAAACGTCAGTGTTCTCGCTCAGGCCAACATCCCCAGCATCGAAGCTCTGACCACGCTCGATCACCTCCGATGGACAGGCCACATCGTCCGCATGCCCGATACGAGACTCCCAAAACAAGCGCTCTACTCGGAGCTCTGACACGGCAAGAGAGCCCCAGGTGGGCAGAGGAAGCGCTTCAAGGACACCCTCAAAGCCTCCTTGAAAAAATGCAACATCCCCACCGACACCTGGGAAACCCTGGCCCAAGACCTCACAAAGTGGAGGAGAAGCATCCGGGAAGGCGCCAAACACCTCGAGTCTCTTCTCCGGGAGCAAGCAGAAGCCAAGCGCAAACAGTGGAAGGAGCGCACGTCAACCCAAGCACTCCACCCACCCGTCCCTACAACCACCATCTGCCCCACCTGTGACAGAGACTGTAGGTCCCACATTGGACTCATCAGTCACCTGAGAACTCATTTTTAGTGTGGAAGCAAGTCATCCTCGGTTCCGAGGGACTGCCTAAGAAACCTGGAAGAGATTCCATAGCATAACTAAAATGCGAGAGCTTGTCTAATCAGCATGTAGCCTTTATAAGCCGCCTCCACACAGATGGCAGCACAGCAGTATGAGAAGAAATAATGAATTGGGGAAGGACCGTCACTTTTATCCTGAGCATCAGCAGTAACTGGATAAGGAGCTGTCTATCGGGCAGACTTCAAAGGAACAGTACCTCTCCTCGATTTTCTATTTCCAGGGCAAAGCCAAGTCTTGTTAGCAGCCCCCCTCTGATGTGACAATCAATCAATTGATTTGTCCATCTCCTGCAGTCAGATAAACAACATTAAGTGATTCTGCCTATGTGAAATTTGCAAATAACCCTAGTTAGCCATCTATCGAGAAAGTGATCAACTGCTTTTGAACGGGCACTTTATGTAATAAAGAGTGTGCATCCTTCCAACATGGAGAAAACAAGTCAGCAGACAGCCAGACAGATTTTCTCTCCCCATACAATAATCAAAATTTAAAGTGACCAGCCACATCTCGAACGACTTTTAATCAATTTTTATTGCCAATTTATAAACCTTGGCTTTCCGCGTGTTTCAGGTTTTTTTTTTTAAAAGTAACAAAAACAGAAAATCAGGGTAAATTCAGTGGAAAACTGGTTCAAAAAATTAGTTTTTATTTTGAACATTAAATCTCAAGAAAACAAAGATAAACAAGGCACAATTAAACTTGTCATAAACATACAGAAAATGAAAGGATAAATCTATTATTTGTATTTATTCAGGCTTTGGTGCATGGAAAGTTGGGTTTCATACAGCCAACAATCAAGCTCTAGTCACACCAATTTGAGGCTGCCTTTATTTCTAGTAACATAGGAAATACATTAGGATCCAATGCGGTGAAAGATTTTATTCCACATCCATTGAGGAGCAGATTCCACGAGTTAGCAGTGGGTAGCAAAACAATGTACTTACTTATGTTACCCACTTAGTAAATTCTTTTCCATTTCTGGTATTTTTGAGGTTGCTCGAGATTGGGAAAATCAATACTTCAATTCTTCTTCCCGTTTAAAAAAAATGCATTTTCAGGATGTGGATATTGCCCAATCCTAGTTCCCCTGAGAAGGTGACAGCGTTTTTCACAGCCTATCAGCAAATAACACCAAATAACTTACCTCAAGATGTTTCTTTTCCAAGATCTGGCACTGAAAGTGGTCCTGAGATGTGTGCGAATCAGGCTAGTGGTGTTGTTGCACTAGTGTGACACACGCTCATCACAGGATCAACTGGGAACAGAGAAAAGTCGTGCTTTTGATGGCGAGAAATGGGTAGAGATTTTTTTATTCACCAATTCACCAGCCTAGAAAAATCTGGCAATTTATCGGTGGAATTTAGTATAAAAAAAAAACAATTTTAAAAAGGTGCCTACACATCTCAGATATTATTAGCGATCTCCCGTGGCAATATACACCAAGTCGGAGAATATGGTCACCCTCTTACCTTTATTGTCTCTCCTCGTTTGCTACTCTATGTGCGAAGTGGTGGTTGGCATGGCTTGATGTGGCAGAGAAAGAAGCAGCCAATGATTGTAGGCTGCGTTTTCTGGTGGGGGTCACGAAGACAAACTGGCCCTCAGCTGCTCCCTGCCCATTTCCTCCCCACTTAACTCATCTTTGCCTTCACCCCCCACTTCCATTACATTCTCTACCCCGCGCCTTCCAACTAACCACTCCCATTATGCCGACCGATTCCTTTTTGAATAACCCATCACAACCAGTTATATTCTCCTCACTTTCCTATCAATCATCTCACCCATAACCCTCCATCCACTGCTCCATCACTTCCACTTGCTCCTTCTAGGGGCAAGTGGTGAGAGGCCCGAGGATCCCCATCCTGAACCGGTTTCGCTCCCCTTCTATCCATTTCCCTCAAAGACGAAGAGGCTTTGTTTGTTTTCAAAATTCAAATTTATTTTCTTTAAAAATCAAATTAGAATGAGGAAAGACACTTTGTTTACCTCTCTCCATATCGCTATCTACCTGTCTCCCTCTTGTAGAATTTATCTTGCGTTGTTATCCTTTACCTACTTTGCAGCTTCCTAGAAAGGTTAACTTTCATTTTGAGTGTGACAACGCTGTGAAACATGTTGAAACTAGTTGTCCAGTAGCAGGCACATAATGACATCATACAGTTCTCCTGGGCTTTTCCCTCCCAAAGTTGATTGGCTTACACAACAACAGTTTCTTTTAATGTCACTTTCTGGTTATTACACAACTTTCCATCTACAACACAAAGGGAGGAGCAAGTGTGTGTGTGGGGAGTGAGGTCTACAACCAACCACCGACTGCTGACAACCACAAACCTTTACAAAGAGGGGTTTATTTGTTTAAAAAATACGGCATGTGTCTACAATCACATTGTATTTCATCACAATCTATGTCTGATCAAGAGGATCAGCCCAACCTTTAACCAAGGTATCCACCTACAGACTCATCCAGTTAATGAGAGCTTACTGAAAGACTTAAAGACCAGAACGACGCAAGAGGTGTGCTGATCTGGCAGAGACAGCAGACATTTCAAGCTATACAACCAAACACAGCACACATCTATACTTAATGAAGCCCTTTTTTCCCCCTCTCCATTTAATTGGACAGCAGCTTGGCTCAATGCCAAGCAGCGGTGTTCCTCCACCACTGGGCACCAGTGTGTTTTGAAAAAACAGTCTATCCAACCTCTATACATGCAGTCTTCAGATAAGTAAACTCATCCGTTCGATGTGTAGAGTGGGCTCACCAAATATGCTGTAGTCAGGAACAGTGACTGAATATCCGGGGCTCAGATGCTACAGTTAGCCGTAGTTCACCATTCCAAGACTTCAACAAACCACTGTTAAAAAGAATGCCTGAAAACAGAAGAGAACAGAGGAGGTATATTGATTCCACTGGGCCGGACGGGTAGGAGCACACAATCGTGCATGTACACTGTTGCACTACATTCACCAGCTCCAGGTAGAGTTACTGGTAAATAAGGATCACAGGGGCATGCGATTGCCTTCGATGCTGATTTTTACTGCCCGAGATGATTTGGTCATTTTCTTGATATCTTGAAATCGACGCATTTGTTTGTCGAGACGATTCAATGTCTTCTTTACTGCTCCCTTGGGGAGGGGGGGGGGGGGGGGGGAAACAAAGCATAAAATCAGTGAGCACTTGTTAACATTGCGCAAGTACAGTGTCAACTTGCCAATTTAGTATTTGCATGTACACAGATACCCCCTCATCAAATTCTCTCCTGCAATTTCAAACAAACTGAAGAATTACTATACAGTTTAATTTCAATGATCTACTGTGTGCGTGTGTATGCACACACACTGACTTAGAATGTCCATGGGTGAGCAAGTTAAAGATCTCACTCCCAGTGATTCAATTGGAAGTCTTCAGGAAAAAAAACTCCTTTAACAGGAAATATGATCCTGGGCCAAGGAATGTTCTTATAACAAGGCTTCACTACGCTCACAAAAGAAATATTTTTTTTTTTAGGTTTTTGGAAATGACAATGTAATATACCAGTGAGTAAATGTAACTGGTGCAGAAAGCCTTCCACTCTTCAAAATGACTGAAATATTGTATTAAAAGCAAATTTACGAACAATGACGGAGAGGAAAAGACTTTCTGGTCCATTCAACCTGTCCTACACAATTGTGATACCTTGTGTATCACAATATATTACACTCTCCACTCCACCCAAAAACCTAGGTCAATTTGGGAAAATCCCCCCCAGGTGATCGAAACTAGTCCAGGAGATCACTCCGGCCCTGAATTCCCTGCAGTACATACGTTTTGTAAGAGGTGATCTCTGCCCCAGCCAGAAATGGGTCCAACTCACGCCTGAAGGAATTCAGCGACTCGACATCCACCGCATGAGCTGGCAGCTTGTTCCAGAGGTCCACCATTCTCTGGGAAAAGAACCACCTCCTGACATCTAACCTAAATCTAGCCTTACACAACTTGAGATTGTGACTCTTGGTCCTCCCTAACCTATTTAATTGGGACAAATTGTCAACTACAACAAAATCTATTCCCTTCATCAACCTTGATCAGATCACCTCAAAGTCTATGCTTCTCCAAAGTGTAAAGACCTCACTCTTTTAGCCTATCTTGATAACTAAGATGCTTTAAACTGGGAATTAGAATTTGAACAGATCTACTACCAGTGAGTAAATGCACCATCCAGCATGGTGCGCAGCCATACAGAACTGGAAGACTCTAGGTTCAAACCCTGGTCCGTGTTGAGTCGGATGATCTCACATGGGGGAGCAATGCAATTGGCTTTAGCATTCCTCGGCGCGGTGGGGAGGGAGAGACATCAGTCAGAGCTCCTGGTCACTATCTGATGACTCCTGCTGGAAATTGCACGCTGGCTTCCTATCAGGAAAAGACTGGCTTGGTTGTGATATCCCCACCCCACCACAGTTCAACAGCTTGCCAGCACTCTCAAAACAGAGGATGGTTGATGCTTGTGGAACCCTATGCCAGCATGAGTCAACATCTTCAAGAGCAAAGGCAATTGGAGGAGGGAATTGTGAAGAGGGTAGAAAGTGTTTTCAACAAGCAACCCTTTGCTCCTCCGCACGAGAAGTCAGAGAAGTGCCATGGGTGACCTGTGTGGAGGGACTGTCGATATTAATCTGAGGTAGAAACCGAGAGTGGTCTGGTCTGTGACCTGTGTGGAGTGACTGGCTGTATTATACCCAAGAATGAAGTGGCAACCACAGACACGTAAATATCAGAACAAGGAAGGTGATGCACTCGAAGCGATAACCATTAGCCATTCACTTTAACATCAATTTCAAAGTTGCCGGTTATGATGTCTTAAGTGCTCCATTTATTTCGGGCAGAAACAGCTGGGTTTACTCACTAGCTCACACCTCACAGTCTTGATCTACAACATTCTTGTGAATTAAACAAGATTTCAGGGTCATGAACAGCAGAATGGCTTGAATTGTTGTCTTGGCCCCAGATCAAAAGATCTCAACAGTGGGCTAATGAAATAATTTAGCAGCTTGCATGACTTTATCTAATCATTTAGATGAGAGGGAGGAGGTACTAGCGGTTTTAGCGGGCTTAAAAGTGGATAAATCCCCAGGCCCAGATGAGATGTATCCCAGGCTGCTGTGTGAGGCAAGGGAGGAAATTGCTGGGGCTCTGACACAAATTTTCAGAACCTCTCTGGCCACAGGGGAGGTGCCAGAGGACTGGAGAACAGCTAACGTAGTACCATTATTCAAGAAGGGTAGTAGGGATAAACCAGGGAATTACAGGCCAGTGAGCCGAACATCAGCGATAGGGAAATTATTGGAAAAAATTCTGAGGGACAGAATTAGTCTCCAATTGGAGAGGCAAGGATTAATCAAGGATAGTCAGCATGGCTTTGTCAGGGGGAGGTCATGTCTAACCAATTTGATTAAATTTTGAGGGGGTGG
This sequence comes from Squalus acanthias, assembly GCA_030390025.1. Lineage (NCBI taxonomy): Eukaryota > Metazoa > Chordata > Chondrichthyes > Squaliformes > Squalidae > Squalus > Squalus acanthias. Next base: position 69,661,629 of record CM059429.1, read on the forward strand.
CTAGGTGTGTGGATGAGGGTAGTGCAGTTGATGTAGTCTACATGGACTTCAGTAAGGCTTTTGACAAAGTCCCGCATGGGAGATTGGTCAAGAAGGTAAGAGCCCATGGGATCCAGGGCAATTTGGCACATTGGATCCAAAATTGGCTTAGTGGCAGGAGGCAGAGGCTGATGGTCGAAGGTTGTTTTTGTGACTGGAAGCCTGTGTCCAGTGGTGTACCGCAGGGATCGGTGCTGGGTCCCTTGCTGTTTGTAGTGTACATTAATGATTTAGATATGAATGTAGGAGGTATGATCAGTAAGTTCGCAGATGACACGAAAATTGGTGGAGTGGTAAATAGCGAGGAGGGAAGCCTCAGGCTACAGGACGATATAGACGGGTTGGTCAGATGGGCAGAACAGTGGCAAATGGAATTTAACCCTGAAAAGTGTGAGGTGATGCATTTTGGGAGGACTAACAAGGCAAGGGAATACACAATGAATGGTAGGACCCTAGGAAGGACAGAGGATCAGAGGGACCTTGGTGTGCATGTACATAGATCCCTGAAGGCAGCAGGACAGGTAGATAAGGTGGTTAAAAGGGCATATGGGATACTTATATTCTATGCCTCGGCTAATGAAGGCAAGAGCAGGGAGGTTATGATGGAGCGGTACAAAACGCTAGTTAGGCCACAGCTGGAATACTGTGTGCAGTTCTGGTCGCCACACTATAGGAAGGATGTGATTGCATTGGAGAGGGTACAGAGGATATTCACCAGGATGCTACCTGGGCTGGAGCGCTTCAGTTATGAAGAGAGACTGGACAGGCTGGGGTTGTTTTCCTTAGAGCAGAGAAAGCGGAGGGGGGACCTGATTGAGGTGTACAAAATTATGAGGGGCGTAGATAGAAAAGGAACTTTTCCCCTTAGTAGAGGGGTCAATAACGAGGGGGCATAGTTTCAAGGTAAGGGGCAAGAGGTTTAGAGGGGATTTGAGGAAAAACTTTTTCACCCAGAGGGTGGTTGGAATCTGGAACTCACTGCCTGAAAGGGTGGTAGAGGCAGGAACCCTCAACATTCAAGAAGCATTTAGATGAGCACTTGAAATGCCATAGCATACAAGGCTACGGACCAAGTGCTGGAAAATGGGATTAGCATAGATAAGGCTTGATGGCCGGCGCAGACACGATGGGCCTCTTTCTGTGCTGTATAACTCTATGACTATGACTTTCATGAGGTTGGCGCGGCGGAGCCCAGGGTCCTTGGTCAGGTCTAGAGTCCGGCAGTAAGAAGGTTCTTTCAGGTATATAGTGCTACCAGGTTATACCGGCCATCGCATATAACGAGCAAATCGCATTTGCACAAATGCGCCCGCTATAAGCAGTGGGGACTGTACTCAGCTTGCACTTGAATCAGCCTGCTAACTGGCCATCTCAAGACGTTTGACGGCTTCACTGTTCATCAACTGGCATTCGTGTTCTCGCATCTCAAATGGAACTCCCACATTTCTCCCTTTGCTAAAGTGGCCTCCAGTGAGCTCAGTGTCCTCTGTCGTGTTTTCCCCTCAACAACTCTCAACTCGCTTAAGTTCAACTGTGTTCAAGATCTGAATCCTGCTCCAATATCCAGGAAGGCTGTTGTAATCCCTCTCACACTCCTGAACAGGATATAGGAAGCAGCCCCATCATCTGACAGGGGATCCCTGTCTCACCTCTCATTTCCAATCTCTCTCCAAGTTGCGACTTGTTCTCTCTTTTACTGATACCACGGTGGCTAGTGCACCTCTGAACTCACAACCAGAAGTATAGAATCTGTACTAAGGGCAGACATCTACATCAATTATTTTCAACTGTACGAAACTCAAAGGGACAGGTCCCAGTGTTTATTTTCCCCGTTTCCCTACATGTGGAAGCCAATCAGATAAGGAAGAATTGGCAGGTGTTGGGGGGGGCAGAATCTAAAAGGTTTTCAAAAATTGTGAAAAGGTTTTGAGGGTAAATAGTGAAAAATTGCTTCCATTAGTTGAAAAATGAGGAACAAAGGGGCATAGACAGGATTATTCCTAGCAAAATGAAGGCAGACGTTAAAGGTGTTATCACACAAAGGGCTATTTCAACATGGAATGCTTTATCACAACTGGCTATTGAGGCAGAGACTTTAACAATTTAAAAAAAAGATTTGGACAAGAAGAAAGAACTTGTATTTATATAGCGACTGCAGGTCCTAGGGACACCCAAAAGCAATTGACAATCAACAAATTACTTTAGAAGTGTAGTCACTTTTTTTTATTAGGCAAACACGGCAGGCAATTTGCACATAGCAAGATCCTATGAACAGCAAATGAGATAAATGACTAGTGAAGTAAAAAGAAAAACTGCAAATGTTGCAAGCCTGAAATAAACACACACAGCAGAGCAGTCAGCATCCGCGAAGAGAAGAGAGAGGTTATAGCATTTTGAGCATGTACCCTTCATCAGAACTATTCTGATTTTTCAGCTAAGTGATTAGTTACTCTATTATTGGTGGTGCTGACTGAGGGATGAATGTTGGCCAGGAAACTGGAAAAACTCCCTGCTCTTTGCAAAAGCATCATGGGATCTTGTACATCTACGTGAGCAGGCAGATGGGACCTCAGTTTACCATCTCATCTGAAAGGCAGCACCTTCAACAATGTATTGAAGACTGTGTACTCTGTCCAGGATTTGGGGTTGAACCCCAACTTGAAAAGGAAGAATATAAAAGGATATGAAGAAAGGGTATGGATTAGAGTAGATAGCTTCAATTGAAGAGCCAGCACCAGTAACAGGCACAAGGAGCCAAATGATTTTACAGTTCCCAGAAATTCCCTTTATTGTTTTAGATGAGACGTTAAACCAAAGCCCCATCTGCCCTCTCAGGTGGATGTAAAAGATCCCATGGCACTATTTCGAAGAAAAGCGGGGGAGTTCTCCCCAGTGACCTGACCAATATTTATCCCTCAACCAACATAACTAAAGACAAGATTATCACAGTGCTGTTTGTGGGAGCTTGCTGTGCGCAAATTGGCTGCTGCCTTTCCTACATTACAACAGTGACTACACTTCAAAAGTACTTGATTGGCTGTAAAGCGCTTGGGGACATCCTGAGGTCGTGAAAGGCGCTATATAAATGCAAGTTTTTTTCTAACTTTTACAAACTAATGACCCCTCAATCCAGCATAGGACAAGAATTATTAAACACTAAGTGCCTTGATCAAAACCGCTTGAGGTTATGTTAGGTTGCAAGGATGCTTCTGGTTAATTAACCCTTGGGTGCACAGTTGAGTCTTGGAGGGTGTCAAAGTTTTCTCAGTTGAAAACTGTTCATACGGGAGAGCAGTTTATACGCAATATTTTTATTCAGAACTGCCACTAATGATTACTTGTTCTGAATCTGCCAAGGGGATCTGCATAGTTTCTTTAGCCAGCAAGTCCTGTGACCGAAATTCTGAACTTGGCTTGGTGATGCACCTGCTGTGCAATGGGTGGAATAATGGGAGTTTTGCCCCACATTCAGTACATTCTACCAATCACAAACTGACTACAACACTGGTCAAAAAGGGGAGGTCCCATGAAACAGCTCCATTTAAATTCAGGCTCAGCAGTAACCTTCTCGTGACCCCCTCCCCCGTCTGGAATGTACCATTTAAGCAGGATGAAGGGGATAAAATACTGTTGGGTGAGCTAGAAAATACAGAAAGACAAGGATTCACATCCCCAACACAGTTCCTGGAATCAGCTATGCACCCAAATGTCCAATATGGTACCAGGTGGCAACACCTTATCCCGAGATATCAGAAAGGGGATAAAATCATGCATACCATGCATAATACACATTTAAAGAAGTGGCATCACCTCTGTTAACACAAATTCCATTCCTCATACCTTTCCACCTTAAAAAAAAAAATCAGCAATGGAGAAAGATCACCAAGCAGATCATGAAGCGAGAAGCAATTGTGCTGACAATCAGAGGCACAATATTAGCAACACCATGCAACAGCAGCCCGTGCCAAGGAACGGAGATGCCAGATCACACCTCCCTGACAAATACCATACAATCAGCTTCCTCGGTCACCATCTACAGTGGCATCCTATTCCCATCAACGCTGAATTTGACAGCACTTTGCATCCTGTTTAGCTTCCTCTTTTCTGCAAACAACCTCTTGTGTTTTTCCAAGCGGGTTACCTCTTTCCTTGTCGACTCTTGCTAATAGAAAAAAAGGGGAAAGATCCAAATGTGGATAAATTGTCAATCTTACTGGTGGGATGTGTAGAATGTGGTGGAGGTTAGAGAGTAGAACTGAGATTATTGAGCCTAGACAAGTCCAGGCAGGTCAGCACCATAAATGGTCTGAATGGTATGATACCACCAGTCCAGTTTGAAACTAGTCATGGTATCAACCAAATAAACACCACAGGCAAGTATGTTAATGTAATATATGTAAACTGTTAAACGGGTTAGATGTACCCAGACAATAATTACAAAACAGCAGATCCTGTGGATTTATGTAACGCAGGAGCAGGAGAGCACAAGTGGTACCGCTAACTGGCAAGATCATGACAGCATATTTATGTATATGCTCAGCACGTGGCTGCCCCATTGCCTACTAAACCAGGATATACTCCAGGGTTGTGTGGAGGATGTAGAAGAAAGATTTGCCTTTCTTTTCTGTGCCCAGTAGAGAAGAACTGAACAAAAGGTTGGCCCAGTTACGTCTTCCTTCTGTATCCCAGCCAACCTGAATCTAGATTTCATCTGGTAGCAAATCTTATCACGCCCCCCCCGCCCACCTTCACTATCGTGAAGCACAGTACTGAACTTAGCACCTCCTCACTCAACATGGGTAAGATGGGGAAATCAAACCCACATCAACCCATTCTTGTCTGCGGGGTGTCGGCATTCCACTGTACTGCCTGGAAGGTTTTTTCCCTTTTGGAATTGACTTTAAACTGCATTTGCACCCCCCTACCCGCCCCCCACCCAACTCTTGTTACTCACCCTGCTCGCCTCGATCTCCACATTCCACTTTGGTCTAACAACATAGTCACGGTTTGATGGTAATGGCACTCTGGCTCTTGTACAGAATCCTGGGTCACCAGGTCTCAGCGCTCTGAAATTGAAGGATAAATGTGTATTGTATATAAGTGGAGGATGCTTGACGATCAGACCCAGTGTACGCAGAATACTTGATAGTAAGTAACTAAAAGTCACCGACTCTTTAAAATAATTTAAGTCCCAATCCCTGCCCCTTCCTGATTTCAGTTATTTAAAAATCAACATCTACACAGGGAGTGATGAGCGACTGCTAGCACCAAATCCTGGCTTTATGTGCAATTATTTAAACTGCCAACGACTGCTGTTTCCCCAGATTCCCCTCTCACTCGGTCTGCTCATCACTTACTTTTCCTCTCCTGTTAGCACCTTCTCCAGATCTCTGCGAGGAGTCTGTCCACCAGAACTAAGGAAGAACAAAAACAGAGCTATTTAATTCCTCCCAGTGTACAGGTACTTACAGGCAGGACTTACATATGTGCACTTTCCTGAGACTACTTACTAAGGGAAACCAACATAAAATAGCAGTCCCCTTATCCTACTTTCTGCATTGATAGGATTTCAGGGTTTGCTACAATAGCTCAGTTGTGCACTCAGAGGTCATTCCACAGGAGGACCAGTGTCAGGGATAATGTACAGGAACCCATCATTTCCCAGGGAACAGAGTCAAAGGTTTTTAGGAAAATGACGACTCTGGTAAAGGAACAGAAAAGTGGACGCTTCCATTTTCCTTTTCTGCTCCCCAAATTCATACGTTTTCCAGCACTGAATATCCTGCTTATTCAGGAATTAGTGATCCCATTCCAATTGGTTGACCTCCTGCACATACAGCTTCCCACTTGATGTATTTGATGTCTTTCATCACCTTTACAAAACTCATCATTCCTTTCTCCTAGAAAGGATAGAGCTAGGGTGCATCTCTGGACTAATGCATCGCCACACAATGAGTTCAACTCAGCTAACTGGGGAGTTGATAGCTGTGTGTCACTTACCCAGTGGCAAAGAAGAACAGGAAACTTGCATTTATACAGTAGACTAGGCCTATATTCTCTAGAGTTTATAAGAATGAAAGGTGATCTCATTGAAACATACAAAATTCTTAGAGCTCGACAGCGTAGATACAGGGAGGATGTTTCCCCTGGCTGGGGAGTCTAGACCAGGAGTCACAGTCTCAGAATAAGGGGTTGGCCATTTACGACTGAGATGAGGAGGAATTTCTTCACGCAGACGGTGGTGAATCTTTGGAATTCTCTACCCTAGAGGGCTGTGGATGCTCAGTCGTTGCGTATATTCAAAACCGAGATCAATACATTTTTGGATATTAAGGGAATTAAGGGATATGGCAGGAAAGTGGAGTTGAGGTAGAAGATCAGCCATGCTCCTATTTCTTATGTTCTTATGACATCCACAGAATGTTCCAAAGGGCTTTACAACCAACTTATCACTTTTGAAGTGCGGTCACTGCAGTTAGAGATTAGTGCACAGGAAGGTGCATTATAAATTAATGAATGACCAGTTAATCTGTTTAAGGTGGTGTTGGTTGAGCAAGCAGTGCTGGCCAGGACACTGGGAGAAGCCCCATCTCCTCTTCGAATAGCGCTATGGGATCTTTTGTATCCACCTGAAGAGGCAGATGGGGCCTCAGTTCATGTCTCATCAGAAAGACACCATCTCTGACAATACAGCACTCCCTCATACTACACTTAAGTATCCGTCTAGATTATGTGACTTGAACCGACAACCTTCTAACTCAGGGTCAAGAGCAATGTTGTCTGTAGTTTTTTTTTGGGTGCGCAGACCCTTTAACTGGCCGCGTGGCCCACTCAACTCTTCGCGCATGCGTGGTTATTTGAATTGAAATGCTGGTGAACAGCCTGCGCGGGACCTCCAGACTGCTGCATGGCCATGCAGCTTAACGGGAACACTGGTCAAGAGTGTTACCGACTGAGCCAGGCAGACATTAAAAAAGTTAGACGGCAGCTCAATCCTCACCAACTTAGTCTGTATACTTATTAGAAGCCATTTCAGAAACCTGGGTTAAGCTGGCCTGCCCATCCAACCTGATGGTCAATGGTGTATAGTGAATAAGAGACAGGAGGAAATAACTTCAACATGGCTGGAGTCGAGTCTCCTGACTAACCAAAACCCCATCTCTGCTCCAGTGCTAATCCTTTGCTACTTTTGAGCACTTGACTGGCTGATGTGCATCATTAACTACACAGTAATGGACACACATGGGCTCTGTTCTATTCCCATATTTAGCAGACATAATAATGGACTCAAGGTTGACTCTTCAATTTTCTATTTAAAGACACTGGATGAAGTTGAAGTGAGTAACAAACATATGCTTTATCACTGTAAAAGTCATAAGTTGCAGCTCCTTTTTAAATTACAACCTGGACCCCAAACCAAAAGCATTGCATTCTATTATAGGGCCTTACCAAGTACCTGACATTGAACTCAGTGAGATCACAACAAAATTATGGAATTGATAATATATCCTCAAACAATCAAAGATCCTGCTGGTCAATCCAAAATCAAGAAAGTTACCTGTAGCCAGCCCGATTTCAGAGTGACCCGTAGCCAGCCCGATTTCAGAGTGACCTGTAGCCAATCCGATTTCAGAGTGACCCGTAGCCAGCCCGATTTCAGAGTGAGCTGTAGCCAGCCCGATTTCAGAGTGACCCGTAGCCAATCCGATTTCAGAGTGACCCGTAGCCAGCCCGATTTCAGAGTGACCCGTAGCCAATCCGATTTCAGAGTGACCCGTAGCCAGCCCGATTTCAGAGTGACCCGTAGCCAGCCCGATTTCAGAGTGACCCGTAGCCAGCCCGATTTCAGAGTGACCCGTAGCCAATCCGATTTCAGAGTGACCCGTAGCCAGCCCGATTTCAGAGTGAGCTGTAGCCAGCCCGATTTCAGAGTGACCCGTAGCTAATCCGATTTCAGAGTGACCCGTAGCCAGCCCGATTTCAGAGTGAGCTGTAGCCAGCCCGATTTCAGAGTGAGCTGTAGCCAGCCCGATTTCAGAGTGACCCGTAGCCAGCCCGATTTCAGAGTGACCCGTAGCCAGCCCGATTTCAGAGTGACCCGTAGCCAATCCGATTTCAGAGTGACCCGTAGCCAGCCCGATTTCAGAGTGAGCTGTAGCCAGCCCGATTTCAGAGTGAGCTGTAGCCAGCCCGATTTCAGAGTGACCCGTAGCCAGCCCGATTTCAGAGTGACCCGTAGCCAGCCCGATTTCAGAGCGAGCTGTAGCCAGCTCGATTTCAGAGTGACCCGTAGCCAGCCCGATTTCAGAGCGAGCTGTAGCCAGCTCGATTTCAGAGTGACCCGTAGCCAGCCCGATTTCGGTGCAGGAGCTTGGATTGAGTGTTTAGCTAGAGACAGTGAAGCTGGACCAGAAACAACGTACAGAGGTCTTTCCCACAGATTCAACCACAGGCAGTAGGGGAAAGCTGTACAGAACAGCTCACGTATTTGGTAAATCATATGGGTAACTTTGAACAATCTTTATCGATAAGCAATGAATCCATGAAATATGAAATGAAAAAAAAAGCAATAAAATCATTGAATTGAAAACCTGAAGTAGCGTCCTTGATCTGAAGAGAAGGCATCAGCTGCGTTATCGTCACTGTCTTCATCCCTAGGGTCTCTTTATAAATGAATGAAGCAGAGTTTAGGGTAGCAGGTGTGGACAGCGATGTTGGAGAGGGGAACAGATTGCAGGTGTTACGGGAACTCCGCAACATGGCTGTTCATACAGAGTGATGAAAATAAGGCAGAGTAGAGAAAGACTAACCCGAAACAGAAACTCAGGTGACCGAAACAGAGAGTGCAAGAAGTGACAGAAGCTCAATAAAACTAAGAGACCGAGATGTGGTTGGTGAAACGACAGGGGTCGGGAGTGATGTGTGTACATTCTGGATTCTTTACTCCATCCATACAGTACTCCTGGCACCACTGGGCTCTTCTGATCCCTTTTATCTGAGTTTTGGATATGAATGGGAGCTGTTCCTCCCATTTTAACAACCCAATTGTGGTCTCTCTCCCAGAATAAAATGTTAAGAAACTTTAGTCTTTAAAATGTAATCCACATGATCACTGCAGACACAAATGATCACACATTTCCCAGTGGTATAGATAGATAACTGTGCTCACCGTTCACACCATCCCAACACCAGTACTCTGTGCAGCAAACTCCCATTAACATGTGGTGAAGGTGGTTTAGACCCAACAGTGGACATTTAACAGTCAACTCTTACAATAAATCCAAAAAAAAAACTGTTTGCAAGAAGGGATGTGACTATGTATCAGGAAAGAAATATGGCAATCAGACTAACCACACAGGCACCAGCATTTCAACTGAAAACCGAACCACAGCAGTGATTTTTACCTACCGAGGTGAAATCTGGCAAAGTGTTGCATCTTCCTGCAGGAGAACTTTCCACGAGTTTAGTGCCATGCCAGGAAACACTGGGTTACATACAGCGGGTAAAGCCTTCTCCATTCTTTGAAAGATGTTCAATCTCCTCATACTAATAGGATTGCTGACACAAAGGAGGAGGGCATGTACTGTGCCTCCATTGGGGAGGATTATGCAAGACACTGTCCCTTCATCCGAGGGAGCATTGTCAGGTAAGACACGGGCTTCATGAAATTTGCCACCTTAATGATCAGGTGATGATCTTCTATTCTGTGTAACAACCTCATTCTGACCTTTGGTTCGTAGTTCGGGGAAGTAGTACTGGAACAGCCTATTAAAAAACTAAATCAATGTGGTAGGCACTGTTCCCTCTAAGGTGCACAGCCGCACACACGTTCCAGAGCTCCCGCTCACTTCAAATGAAATGCCGCGCAGAGAGCTGGACAGTAGCGGGGAAGGGGCCCAATATACAATGGCCCCGGGAATCCAGACAGACTTGTTTGTGAGTCTTGCGACCTGAGCCGATCGCAATTGCAGCTCTTGAGGTGTGTGTTCCGATGGTTGATGGGTTGCTGTGTAACGCCGAGGGGGGTTTGGTTTTCTCTCTTCAACTTTGACCTTTCAGCGGGAGATTCCCCCGTTCTGATTCTTTGCCTTTCAGCCTTCAGCGCCGGCTCACGATATACCGAAGCCATGTGTGCGCAGTACCCAGTTGGGCCACGCTTTCGTCGGATCTGTGTAGAGGTCAGGGGATCTGTTGATGGCTGGTGGGGGGGGGGGGGGGGAGGGAAAGATCAAGGATGAAAAGGAGAGGGGAACAAGGGGGGGGGGGGGGGGGGAGGAGGGAGACTGGGGGGAGGGAGGGAGACGGAGTGAGAGAGAGAGAGGGAGACCGAGGGACAGAGAGAGGGATGAGGGTCCAGACGCGTGTAGTCTGTTCCTGGGGACTGGGTGGCGACCGCACTTTGGAACAACACAGGTGGAGGTGCAGTACATGTACAATGGCTGCTGGAAGGAGGCTAAAGCAAACAAGTTTTAGGCCCCCGGTGAAACAAAAATGAGAATTTTTTTTTAAATTCAGAAAATTGTTTAAAGTCGGAAAAGAATACGGGAAAGTGATGTTGAATGTTCCACGGTAAGTTCCAGTTAAATTTTGCCAGGTGTTGTCCCCTGTTTGAAAGATGTCTATCAGGGTTATTTAAATCATGTTATGAGAGAGGGGAAAAAGTTTGTGCCCTTGTTTGTACCTCAGAGTCTGTGAGAGATGGAGGGAACGGTAGCAGAAAAAGAGGAAACAACTTCTCCAAAACGGATTCCAACTCATCGCCAAGGCTGGGGATAGATAACCAGTTTATTCACTTCTTAGGAAGACTAACCACTTTATTCACTTTCTTATGTGAACTCCATTTGGAATTAGAGTTTATTTTATTATTTTTTGTTGTATGTTTAACGACAGTGTTGAAGAGGGAAAGAGAAACTTGGAGCAACTTCTGTCAAAGCTGCAACGAGACTTGAAAGATTTTTTTTAATGGACTTTTCACAAAAAATGAAGTGTTAAAAACACTTTTTTCCCCACCCTAAGTTTTGATTTTGGAAGAAAAACAAAAATCAATTTTCCCCTCATCTAAATAAGTCTTGAAGTCCAAACGCTTTTTAAAGAGGCTCTGAAATGCTTAAAACATTTGAAAATTGAAATTTCTCAATATTTGATTTTGAATAATCGACTGAAGTGAGTAGCTTTACACAAACATGCAAGCATGTTGTTGAGGAGGGGGAGGGCGGGGAGGATTTGTAGGAGTTACATATTAATATATATTTTTTAAAGTCAATAAAAAGTAAGCCTTTAGGAAGAGAACCCAAAAAGGGGAAAAATACAAACCATTTTATTTTGTCTGTCGTTCTATAGTCCGAACAAGTCCCAGGAATAATGTAAATATAGATTTCCTCGAACGTTTAGTGGAGTGTTAATAGAAACACGAGTTATCTCATGTATAAAAATTGCAGGAAGCTACTTTAGAAGAAACTATTTGTTTAGTGAGAAAGACACAGAAAATACTTCGATTAAACTGATAATGTACAATTTAGATTTGGTATAAATGTTTGAAATAGGAGATTAAAAATTGAGTGTACAATGAAGTTTGTTTCCCACTATTTAATTGGGAAGTACCTAAAATAATTCAACACTTTTCGTGATAAGAGCAGGGATTAATATTGCGGAGAATGTTTGAGAGAAAAACATTAGAAGCGAAATTCGTAAATTAACATCTTTACGTCAACAGATTAGTAAACATTTCCAAGTCAGTCTGATTGGTTCTCCTGTCCAGGAAGAAAGATGAATGTTTATTTCTGTTAAATCATAGCTTTTCCTGCTTTTTGTTTTTAATTCGGTAACGCAAATTGTGTATGTGTTTTTCTGTACTTGTGAATAAGTGCTGCATTTCTGACATGTTACATGGGGGGGGTGGGGGGGTGCTTAATGGAAGTGATTGAAGTTGGAAATATGGATACCCGTTTTTGTTCAATTCTTTTTAATACTGTGAACTAAAGAACTACAGCACTTTATATTTGTTGGTTGCATTGTGATTAATATTCTAATAACTTATGTGGACGTACAGCACGTCAGCACCATAGGAAAGCTGCTGCTTGTGCAGCCATTGCTATAGTGACATAAAGGATGGGCTAATACGTTGAAAACTTTAAAATTAATACAAATTGCACTAATAGATATGCCTCCTTCAGCTCACCTTGGGATTTTGGATTGTTTGTCGATGCATAACCGTTTAACTAAGTGATGTTTTTGAAGTGTTAATGCATTATTATGCAGTTCTTTTATAAGCCCAGTCATTTCTGACAAGTAATTTATTAGAGTTTGTACATGACGAACTAAAAGCTTTTAATTAACTCTACCGTAGATAAACTTGCAGAATGGGCATGTAAATGACAAATGAATTTCAATATAGATAAGTGTGAGGTGGTGTATTTTGGTAGGAGGAATAAGGAGGCGACCTACTCCTTGGAAAATGAGAGTCTAAATGGGGTAGAGGTGCAAAGGGATCTAGGGGTATAGATTCACAAATCATTAAAAGTAGCAACGCAGGTTTAAAAAAGCCATAAAGCAAATAAAGCACTGGGGTTCATCTCTAGAGGAATAGAATTCAAAAGCAGAGAAGTTAAACTTGTATAGAACCTGGTCTGATTGTCTCATGATTTGTGACGGCAGCTGGCAATATGGCATTACTGTACATATGCTTTTCAGTGGTTGCTGCTGTTTTAAAATTTGCTCACAGACGAAAAGGTCGCGCTCAAAGGAGTTTGTGGCCCGCTCAGTACAAAAAACATTAGAGGGAACATTGGTGGTAGGGTTCCAAGCCATACCAGACCAGGAAGAGAACAAAGACAAAGACAGACAGGGAACCATCTTCAGATATAGAGGGAACCTATACCAAGCTAGGCTTTGAACAATGTACCTCATTCATTTAACCGTAACATACTACAAGGAATTATTGCACCTCAGTCCCGCTCTTTAAATATTTGGAACAAAGGAATACAGAGGGAGGGAGCAAGGTGGGATTAGTTTGGATTGCTCTAGAAATTAACTTGCACCAAAAGGCCTCCTTCTGATGTTAGCTTCTATGGCTCTATGATCCGAAGAAGCTGCAGTGCATGATGGTGTTCACAGAATGGCAGCTGAAGCTTTTTAGCCTAAAAAAAGTTTTTCCCTTCTAAACATCCACTTACTGAAGGCGGAGACTTACATTTACTAACAAGCAGGTGATGGCAATGAAACCTTTCTCTGGTGTGGGAGAAGAGAGGCTGATGAGAGGTGAACAAGGGCTGTTGCAGAATGAAGCTGTTACACAGCAGAATGGGAAAGGCCACTGGACCAGCCAGGGCAGAAAAATCTCTCAGTAAGATACAGTTGAAGATGATTTTCCTCCGTGGGCTGGCAGCATTTCCTATTTCTATGTGGATCCTGAACGAGTGAGAAAGAGCTTAACATGTAATAAACCAACAGTTAAATACAATTTACCACAGTGTGAACCCAGCTCAGTCTGAGCAATGGCCACAGTGTGAACCCAGCTCAGTCTGAGCAATGGCCACAGTGTGAACCCAGCTCAGTCTGAGCAATGGCCACAGTGTGAACCCAGCTCAGTCTGAGCAATGGCCACAGTGTGAACCCAGCTCAGTCTGAGCAATGGCCACAGTGTGAACCCAGCTCAGTCTGAGCAATGGCCACAGTGTGAACCCAGCTCAGTCTGAGCAATGGCCACAGTGTGAACCCAGCTCAGTCTGAGCAATGGCCACAGTGTGAACCCAGCTCAGTCTGAGCAATGGCCAGTATGAACCCAGCTCAGTTTGAGATGAGCTCTCTATCTGGGACTCAGTGGTTAGTACAGTTATAACCTTCAAACACTAATAACTAGCCAGTTAGCAATGTTACACCAAATGCTTGCAGCACAGCTCCAGTCTGCTTCTCTTGGGACATCCGCCACCACAGACAAGGGTGCAACTGAATGCTATATCGTGTTTGTCCATGAAGATTCCAACCTGGTGTTAGCTGCATTACAAATGTAACTGGACACTTGTTTAAGCCGAGCCTCTAAATGCTACTAAAAAGTAGATATGAAATACATAAATACCCAACACAGCTGAATAATTAGTGAACAACTGATTTTTGGCAATTAAAGTCAAGGATATGGTCCCTGAAAGTTACATCTCATCAGTGTGCACTGTAAACAAGAACCAGATTTAGATCCCAATACACCAACTACACCCAGCAAAACATCGGTTTGCATGCTGTACCCTAACAGGCTATACGCTCCTGCTGCAATGCGATCAGTGCATCAGACTGCAGAACAGAGGTCAATCGAAGTCATCCACTGATGTGTAATGCACACACTATTTTAAAGGCTTACCACCTGGAAAAAAGTGTCAACAAATGAACTTAGGACCAAGTAACACACACCAAGAAAAATTGTTTTTGAAAACCCACATATCGTGAATGTAGACCGTAACACTTTCAACCTTCCTTTTATTTGTACTGAAGACGATGCCCCGTCCCCTTGAATCTGCTGAATTCACTAATCACTTTATGCACATACATTTGTCCAGACTGAAGCACACAAGCTCGGATCAGTCCTGGAGGGTAGTGGGGGAGGTTGGGTCTGCAGGCAAGACATTGCACACAAACTGACTTCAACCTCTCCCTCCCTGTAACTCTCACCAACTGTGGCCAATTTCTCCAGTGTAACAATTGTATCTTAAAACCAAAGTCACTTTTGATTGAATGAAAAATTTTCCGGGGTGGGATTGGAAGCAGAATGAAGAATCCCCAAGTGCATTCGTTCTTCACAAAGAAACTACAGGATGGGGGTTGACGGGGGTACGGTGTACTCTCTGAACCCATGTCTAGTACTACACCTTTAACACCGTGCTCCTGCTGTCAAGTACCTGCTTAGGCGCCGCCGCGTTGGCATCTGGTCAAGGTCTCTCTGCTCTCGTTCCTCCCGGGTCATCCCTTTGTAATTTGACGTCAGGCCAAAGATGGGTCTCGACCACTCATCTGGGAAAGAAATGCACAATACTATCAATGAGAAAACCAGCAAATTAAGAGCTCTTCATTTCATCTTTCAATCGGGTTCTACTGTACACACAATTACATGCATTAACAAAGCTAAACCCCCAACACCCCCTAGGACAGTGGGTGAAGACCAAGTTGTCTACAATTGGTCTCAGTGTTCCTGAGCTACGGTTTTGGGGGGAGAAAATTAGCCACGGTCCTGCTCTTGATCCTTTTCCAGTGATGCTTGCTAGAAAAAGTCCAATGGTGCAGAGGGAGGACACTTTCATGCTTTGCCGTAATGTCCCATACGGTTAGATAGCCTGCTGACACTCACCTTCTAGGTCCAAACACAGAAGATGGCACCTTGGATTGGGGCGAAATAAGAGTGGGAACTGATCGTTGGTGTGAACTGTACCTCAGCAAAAAGTAGACACTTTCAGGGGTGGGTTGAAGATTGGCAAGCTATCTCAGAACATTCCTTCCTGCAACTGATAATGGGCTTCAGCACTGGCGTCAGTATTCAGAGGTAGCGGGATTACGGATCCCACATCCCTTCAGTCTCAGCAACTAGGCACAGTCCCGATAGATCTTTTCCAGTCAGGAGACCCAAAATGTCACTTCAATATATAAAAAAGAGAGACAATGTCTGTGCACATGCAGAGTCTTGCTGCATTGTGTATGCATGTGCATGGATTCTTCCTGCACACTGCATGTGTGTGGACATCGTACGAGGACAGGATTAAGCTCTGATGTGATGGTTCCTCAGTCGAATAGTGTAACTATCTAGGCTCACACATGAAGGACAGTTAATTGGGATAAAGTGCTGGAGGGCTACCAGCACCTATGGAATCGTACCCCAGAAAGAGTCAAGCCGGAAAATAAAGAAAAAACTCAGAGGCAAGCACAGATTCAGTAAAGGTGAACATACTGATAAGCTTTCCAGCCAGTTCCTTGTTGCTTCTGTTCTCTTTGGGATGTTTATACAAGTACATCACACAACGTCCAATCCCACTATGCTTCAGAGTCTCCTGACTCACACTGGGCAACTGTAAGTAACAAAACACCAGTCAATGACATTCGAAGATCCTAAGGCTGGTTAGTGAGGCAACACAGCTAACAACTCGGCCAGAGTGGTAAGAAAGCCACGACAGAGGGTTCAGATGGAATGGAAAGTGCTCATATCTAGATGTTTGAGGAGAGCAGTGAGAACTTGGCTGTGACCCCCCCCCCCCCCCCCCCAAGGTAAAATAGACTGCCTGTACGCAATCTTCTGGGCTCATACGTGAAGCATGGTCACTTGGGTGAGGTACTGGGGCACGTAGCACATGTGGAACTGTACCCCAGTAAGAGTCAGCACCTTCAGGAGCGGAGTGAAGCAAACTGGGGGAAAATCTTCACGCCCCTACTCCACCATATTTACAAGTATACAAGGGCGCAGTTGACAATAGCTTCCCAGCACCAACTTTTGAAAAAAAGCAGTGAAGATGCGAAGTTCACCTGAAATTTTTGTTCAGTGCTTGGATAAATACACACAAGCATTTCTTGGTCGCCCCCTACTCTGCCCATTTTCTGCCCTCTTCCCCTGAAGGTACTGACTCTTTCTCAGGTACGTTCCGCACGGTACCTCATCCAAGTGGCCATTCGTCACTCGAAAGCCCAGAGAATACTGTTATAATATAGCTGCATCTGAAAAGGGGTTACACTTCATTTCCTTACATAGCAGTTTTGGTCTCCTTACCCAAGGAAGGATATACGTGCCTTAGAGGGAGTGCAATGAAAGTTTATTAGACTGATTCCTGGGATGAGGCGATAGTCCTATGAGGAGAGATTGAGTAGACTAGGCCTATATTCTCTAGAGTTTAGAAGAATGAGATGTGATCTCATTGAAACATATAAAATTCTTAAGGGGTTTGACAGGGTAGATGCTGGGAGGATGTTTCCACTGGCTGGGGAGTCTAGAACTAGGGGCCACAATCTCAGAATAAGGGGTCAGCCATTTAGGACTGAGATGAGGAGAAATGTCTTCACTCAGAGGGTGGTGAATCTTTGGAATTCTCTACCCCAGAGGGTTGTGGATGCTCATTGAGTATATACAAGACAGAGATCGATAAATTTCTGGATATTAAGGGAATCAAGGGATATGGGGATAGTGCAGGAAAGTGGCACTGAGGTAGAAGATCAGCCATGATCTAATTGAATGACGGAGCAGGCTCAAAGGCCCAAATGGCCTACTCCTGCTCCTATTCCTTATGTTCTTAGCAGGAGAATGGTGGATCACTACATATAGAAACGTGATAATGGACTGAACAAAGGGTTCTCTTCCTCTTGAGTTTATGCAGTTTTGGGCCATTGAAAAAAAATTGTGAACGAGCACATTTTGCGTTTGAAGGAATTCTGGAAAAGTTGCTCTGCCTCCTATCTGTGAGGAATGCTATCTTGCTGAGACTCCCACGGGGCAGACAGTTATAGCTTTGGAAGAATAAGGAGAAGAAATGTACACAAAGGGGTGGGGTGGGGGAGAAGAAAAGGCTACCTAAAAATAATTTTATAAACAGGAATTTGTGGCTGGCAACCAGATATCGATAATAACAGGATAATACAATGCTGTGCTCTTATGTCACATGGCTATGTAACGACTCTTACCTCCTGCAGTATCTTCAGCAGCTCCTCACGGATCTTGAGATGTGGCAGACTCTTGTCGGGCAATGGGGTTAGCCATTCCTTAATAGCAGACATCACCCCACTGTCAATGAATGTGTCCTTCAAATCCTGTCTGCAAGAATTGATAGTAAAGAGCATCATCGACAGGAAGCAGAAACGAGACAATTTAATCGTGATCATTCTCAAAGATTTCTGCTCAAGAGATACATCAAAACAGATTACTGTAGATACAAGGGTTACACGAGTTATTCTAGGTTGTACTTGCGATCGAGGCAATAGCTTGAGAGTTTTTCTTCACTCGTGATACATTAAACCTGTTGCTGTTTTAGCAGCTCTCTCTTTTCCGAAAACATGATAACTCCAGTGGTTTTTTGTCATTTCTGAACACACTCAATCTTATCTTTCAAAAGGGAGTTGGATAAGTATCTGAAGGAAAAAAATTTGTAGGGCTATGGGGAAAGGGCAGGGGAGTGGGACTAGCTGAGAGTCAACACGGGCTCGACGGGCCTTCTTCCGTGCTGTAACCATTCTATGATTCTATGACACCACCCAGGATAGTGTTCCAAGTACAAGTTTTGCCTTTTTATTTTCTCCTTTTTCTATAACCTAATAACCGGTAGTTTTACAGGATTATAGAAAAACGGTCAATATCCTGGAATTCCCTACCCAACACCATTGTGGGAGCATTACCATAAGAACTGCAGTGGTCTAAGGAGAAGGCCCACCAACGCCTTCTCAAGGCAACTAAAGATGGGCAATAAATACCACCTTATCAGTGCTGGCCACATTCCGAGAGCAATCTTTTTAAAAGTCTCTTGAAAAATTACATTTTGTTTCATACCAAAAATACAAATTAGACTGGGTATGTACACACAGCATAGAGGGATTCCGGATTTGAGGGATATGGCGAGTCTCGGCAAAAGGAATATGGGCATGTAGGCAATGTTCCCTTTAAGCTGCAGCGCCCGCGCAGCCAGCTTTTAATGAGGAAAAACTGCACATGCGCAGTAATTTGAATGGGCTACACACCCAAAAATGACATTTCACTGTTCCTAAAAATCCTTCCGTTCTTTCTTACCATTGCAATTTGGAATGTAGGCTTTATGGTTTGAGAGAGCTTGTCTACACAAATAGAGGTAAACTGTAGTGGATATGGCAAAAGTGCTCAAAATATTAATTCCAATCCGCATCAATAATTGGAATCATTTTTACATCAAATGCTTTAGCTGGACTGCCCCAACATCAAGTACTGGTATTGGTGGATGAGCCACTGCGAAGAATCACCTTATCCCAAAATTACTGGCCTGCTACAACTTGTATTCTTGCAAGACCTTTTCTCGCTTTCTCCTGAAGGCACTGATTCTTGCTCAAGTGCAGCACTGTGGACTTCAGTTGCCCTCTGATCCCTCATCCAAGTTACCATTCTTGACGTGCGAGGTCAGCGAGCATCTGTAGACTATTCAACTGTGCAGGACATCAGAGCTGAACCACCCAACCTGTATGGCTCGGATCTGTTACCAGTGGATGCACTACTAACTCAGGGATTACTGATGGAAACTCAGCCCCATGTTATACTGAAAACTGAACGAGGAACAGAGGTAAATCTCGGCTTACTTTTTCAAATGCATCACGACTGTGGGAAGAAGGGTCAGCTTCTTCAAGGCAGGCTTCTTCTGGCCATTGAGCTGTCTATCCTCCTGCAGGAAAGAGCACATAAAAGGGTGTTGAAACATCAGAGGGGACTTGCTTTACCGCAGACATCTCCAGGAGAACCCTTGGATTGAAACCGTCAAAACCTGGAGCCCATTTACCATCCGCTTGCTAAACCAATACACAGCTTTCCTTTACAATTCTCAGGGTTTCCAGTCTTCTCGCTCCCTTATACACCCCTCAGCTCAGACATCTCTCCTCCCCCCTCCACTTCAATGGTAAAAACAATTACAAAACAATGATTTAGTAATTCCATCACTGCACTATCTTCAGGCACTACTTCTCCACTGCCACTAGTAAATGATCTAGTATCACCCTGTACCTTTTTTTTGTTCCAAAATGAAAGAATGCCTTGACCATTATATTTTGCACTATATTCCATGCTCCATCTTTGCCGCTCTTGTTTTTCTGGCTTTCCACTGCTCGATTCTGTTGTTCTCCCCATCCTGTTCCTTCCCTGTATATTCTGTTATCCTCTCACATCGTGCCGCTTCTCTAGATTAAATCCTTCCCAGCCATTTTACTTATCTATCAGTTATGATGACTGTGCCTCCTCCATTAAATTGAATGCCATCCCAATAAAACAGTCTCCGGTTCCCCCAGAAATGGTAGCAATGGGCCAAGCATTTGAACCTCTCCCACCTGCATCATGTATTGAGCCATGCATCGATCTGTCCAGTTTGTCTCTCTCTCTAATGGGTTCAGCATGTGGCAAAGGTAATTCTGAGATTACTACCCTGGAACTCCTTTTCATTAATCTTTTCCTACCTCCTAAAATTCCCACCTCCTAAAATTCCCTTTGTCGGACCTCCATTCGACACCTACCTGTGTTTTTGGTTTCCAAGTGATCATGATTTTCTCCTTCTCATTGCAGGACCTATCTACCTACTTGCTCAAGCCCCAAACTTCAAGAAGCCAGTACCTGGGATGCCACACACTATTTGGGGCTCTCCGTCATTTCTGCAGAAGACTATCACTCCATCTTTCTATGGTGTTCCTTACAAGTACAATGCTCCCTTTAATCTTATCTGCTCTTTGTACTCGCGGGTAACCTCACTGCCCCTTGCGACTGGCCTGTTCGTGATTACTGTCCTTGTCCTGATCCTTAGAAATCTCGAGTTCCACGGCTTCCCGCTGTTCCTATCTACTCAGTTACTTGCACTGGGGGGGCCTCTATCTGCTGCCACCATTTCATTTTGTTTGAGAGGTGACAACCTCATAAAAAATAATCAGTTTTTATGTATAATGTGCAGTATAGATAGTTGGTCCGTGAGCCCAGCAATTAATTGCTCAAGGGACTCAGTCGGCACTTCAAGGCAGCGCACTTCCCCTGTATACTTTCCAAGATGGCCCACAGTCTGCATGCCACACACCATAAGCTTAGCATTCACAGCAGCCATCTCAGTTGAGCTACATGCAAAACAGTATTTGGCATTTCAGTTTATATTAGTGAAACCTGTACAAATGGACACTCGCACAAAATGAACACTTATTGACAGTCCCAAATAACTTACATTGTAACATTGATACAAGGTGCACCTCGCAAATTACAAACTACAGACAGCGCCTATGCACCAAGTTTATTTACAACTTAAAACACAGGACACACAGGTCAGCACGAGGCGGCAGCGAGTGAAAGAAACGGCTTTTGTGGAATAGGGAGCTCTTTACCCAGCATCCAGAGCGACAGAGAAACTGGTCCAGCTCTGGGATTGAATGCTTGCACAGCTCTATCCCAAGGAGAACGGTTTCCCTGCCGCTTTGGACGCTGGCTAAAGAACTCCCCATTCGACAAACGTCTGGAACTGGACCGAGCAACACCACATCTCACTCCACCAGTACAGCAGGTACTGATGAGCTGCTAACAGCCCCTTCTCCATCCCTCAGCACGCCAAATATTAGCAGCTGAGGGGGAAAGAGGGGGTCCCAGACAGGGGTCTGCAGGACATTAATCCTCCCAATTTGGCTGGGATCTCCCAGCAGCCCTACAGCAGCCACCTTGCCCTGTGCAGGCTGCCAATGTAGCAGACCCCAGGATCAGGACATCCCTCCCTCGACGGAAAAGGACCCCGGGATGGCAATGAACTGGGAAACCCAACAAACAGAAAATAAATTGAAATCACATCCCACTGGCAGGGCTCCAGAATTAGGCATGATCCAAGGTGATGGTGAAAAAAAGGCAATACAGCCAATCCTGGCATATTTGGCTCATCCAGTTTACTGCACATACAATGATCATTTTGAAATTAAGGACACCTGCAAAAAAAGACACCTGATGCAAGTCTGACATGGGAGAAGTACACAGTGGGGTCGCCCAGGGGTTGGTATTAGGACCATTGCTTTTCTTGTTATATGTAAATGACCTGGACTTGGGTATAGGGAGTACATTTTTGAAGTTTACAGATGATACAAAACTTGGCAATGTAGTAAAAGAAAGTCTTGAATTTATATAGCGCCTTTCACGACCACAGCCAATGAAGTACTTTTTTTGAAGTTGTAATGTGGGAAACGCGGCAATTTGCGCACAGCATGGTCCCACAAACAGCAATGTGATAATGACCAGATATTCTGTTTTTGTTATGTTGGTTGAGGGATAAATATTGGCCAGGACACCAGGGATAACTCCCCTGCTCTTCTTCGAAATAGTGCAATGGGATCTTATACGTCCACCTGAGAGCGCAGACAGGGCCTCGGTTTAACGTCTCATCAGAAAGACGGCACCTCCGACAGTGCAGCATTCCCTCAGCACTGCACTGGAGTGTCAACCTAGCTTTATTTGCTCAAGTCTCTGGAATGGGACTTGAACCCACAACCTTCTGACTTAGAGGCAAGTGTGCTACCAACTGAGCCACAGCTGACACTGTAAATAGTGAGGAGGATAGTGGCATACTTCAGGAGGACATAGATAGACTGGTGAAATGGGCAGACACATGGCAAATGCAATTTAATGCGGAAAAGTGCGAAGTGATGCACTTTGGGAGGAACAACATGGAGAGGCAGTATAATCTAAATGGTACCTGGGGTGCATATTCACAAATCTTTGAAGGTGGCAGGGTAAGTTGTAAGGCGGTTAAGCAAGAGTACGGGATACTTGGCTTTGTAAATAGGGGCATGGAATACAAAAACAAGTCAGTCATGCTAAACCTTTACAAATCACTGGTTAGGCCTCAGCTGGAGTATTGTGTACAATTCTGGGCACCACATTTTAGGAATGATGTCAAGGCCTTGGAGAGGGTACAGTGGAGGTTTACCAGGATGATAACAAGGAGGAGGGATGAGGGACTTCAGTTATGTGAAGAGATTGGAGAAGCTGAGATTGTTCTCTTTAGAGCAGAGAAGGTTAATGAGAAACCTGGTAGTGTTATTCAAGATTGAGAGGTTTTAATAGAGCAAGTAGGGAGAAACTGTTTCCTCTGGCAAGTGGATCAGTAACTAAAGGTCATAGATTTAAAATAATTGGCAAGGAAATGAGGAGAAATGTTTTCATACAGAGGGTTGTTAAGATCTGGAATACACTACCTGAAAGGGTATTGTAAGCAGATTGCACAGGAAATTTCAAAAGGCAACTGGAAGAGTACTAATTTGCAGGGTTATGGGGAAAAAGCTGGTGTGTGGGACAAAATTGGACAGCTCTTTCAAAGCACCGGCACAGGCAAGACAGGCTGAATGGCTCCATCTATGCTGCAAGATTCTATGATTCTAAGTCCCTCAGATGTCCCCAATTTACAGGTTTCACTGTATATACATATATTGACTGACTATTCCCAGTCCCAATTCTCCCCTCTCAGCCAAAATCTTCGGAATATTGAGTTAGTGTCGGACCCCACTCAGTACCCAACCATACTGGACTTAGCTCCCAACCTATGACCCCACACCCTCTGAACGTGTTCTCCCAAGTGCCCTGTGACTGGCTCCCCAAGCTCTGTCTAGCCCCACTATCAGTACATATTGAGGCACAGCTGTTACTCACCTCTGCAGCTTCGTTCATTTTGGTGATCATGGCACTAACTACATCGTCCGCGTCACTAATGAAAGTGCCGCCATCCCGATTTCGCCGCCGCTTCCGGTTTTGATCTTTCTTCTTCTGCAGCATCATCTCAAAATCAGACACAAAGTCGGAACTGCAATAGAATCAACCTCATTAACACACAAGGGATTTCTTTTCCGATAGTGCAGGGGAAGGGCGGCACTGCTGGAATTTCTTCATTTTGCATCCAGCAACATGAACCCCGATTCAGATAGAATCGGATAAAATGTAGAGGGGGGGGGGGGGGCCCCACACACCACCTCACTCAAGTAATGTACAGAGGGGTCGACACACCCCCTGACCATGTGGAAACTTCCCAAAGGATAGTGGCTTGTAACATAGCTGGCTACGTAACACATTTCCAAGGCAGAGGATGAGGCCATCCGAGCCGTAACATTCTACCAGATGGGCACAGTCATCCTCAAAGGTGCAATATTGAATGATACATGCTGGGCTTCTCCACTGTCTGCCAATATCTCGACCACTGAATCAACTGGGCTTCGCTCTGTTCTACCCCTGGGATTTCTGAAGAAAGTTTGATTTTTTGGGGTACTGGGATGCAATTAAGCACTTTCTACCAGCAAAAATATTTCAAAAACTATAGTAAACTCTGCAGCCCTAGAACACTACCTGTCCTTCGCACAAGATTCAACAATCACATCCCAGCACAAGAAGCTGACCCTTGTCATGTTATATGAACTTAGCTTTGAGCCAATGCTTCTACTTACTCTCGCCCTTTCCCTCGGACCTCACCGTCCGAGTCAGACTCTTCCGCAACCATTTTCT
This sequence comes from Squalus acanthias, assembly GCA_030390025.1. NCBI lineage: Eukaryota > Metazoa > Chordata > Chondrichthyes > Squaliformes > Squalidae > Squalus > Squalus acanthias. Next base: position 69,685,849 of record CM059429.1, read on the forward strand.
TCCTCTCTGCCTCGAGAGCAGCCTTTTCACCGTCCAGGTCCTCTTGGTTAAAGCCCTGAGCAGGAGGGTACAGTTTAGAGATACAGACAACATCTGCAGAGCACAGCCTGAAAGAAAATAGCTGGAAGGAGCGCGCTTTAATCAAGCTCTTTATATATGACCCTTCCAATAAACGCCCTGTATACTCGAGGCCTGGTATATCCATGAATGTTACAGTGAGGAGCTATGGCGTTTTGAAGGCAGCCTAGACGCTCACTGCGCAGTCCTACAACAAGTTGAAAGCTGCCCAAGGATAAGTGAACAATTCACAACCTGGCTCTTAAAAATCCATTCAGGAAACATTTCTTGGAGTACACTGCAACTCTGCACATTGACTATACCAACATCCGATCTTCTCAGAGCCACGAGCCACGTGGGTTGGACATCAAATAGCATATATAGCAGCAGATCTAATGGGGAAGACCCTGGACCAAAAAAAAGCAACGTATGGTGCTCCAATATACTCCAGCACAAAGTAAGGCAAGGCAGTCTGAAGGGTTCAATTCTACAGACAGAATATTATTTTGTTTGTTTTAATTGATGCTCAACAAGGCGAGGGATGATATACCCGGAGAATCACATTCCATTTCAGATATTCAATGTCAGCATCAAAACTCCCTGGTCAAGGTTCCGTTGCTGAGTAAAGCTCCCTCTACACCACCCATCAAGCACTTCCAAGTCAGGTAAAGCATGGGTTACATACAGTAAAGCTACCTCTACACTGCCTCATTAAGCATTTCCAGGTCATACGTAAGACTTCATTTGGTCCATTGTGCTGGTGTTCACTCTTCAAATGCAGCTATAGTCTTACCCATGGCTCAATAGAGTTTATTTTTCCACTATCTGCAGCTTAGATCACAAGAGGGCTGGTTACATCCAGTAAGCTAAATACAGTTACAAGGGTTTCTGTTCGACTGCTGGGCAATGCTACTGTTACAAATTTTGGGCTTGCCTCAGATATCTTCTTGGGTTCAGTAGTGCTGGTCATTCCCATAAGTGGTCCCTGCATCTTACGTTCTGGAGTGTGCCTAGACTACCCAATATCTAATCATGCGCTAGCATAACCCAGGAGAGTAACAATGGTGTCCCCTTGTGAACTGAACTGGATATGGTGTCTTTCACATGTACTCCTTCGATCTCTCGCGAGGTGAACTAATGACACTTTAGTGAGTCGAGGGCAGATACAAATTGTTAAACGACTTCATTTTACAGACAGCAACAAAACATAGAGCAACAGTTATAATCAAATCTCGGCTTAATCTAACGAACCAGAGTTCCTTTTGCGTGAAGAAGAAAAATAATAAAAAGTACACCAGATTCCTACGTTACAACAGTGACTACACTTCAAAAAAAAAGTACTTCATTGGCTGTAATGCGCTTTTGGATGTCCGGTGGTCGTGAAAGGCGCTATATAAATGCAAGTCTTTCCTTCTATTAATGGACTTGCTTTTATTGCTGGCCAGCCTAAACAATTAATCTGACAGCCTCTCTCTCTCTCTCGAGGTCTAGTTGGCACTATTAACCAGGGGAAATCTGTCCATTCCGTTGTCTCCCTTACCAGCTCTGACACTAATCTGAACTCATTCTTTTTGTTACATCTGGCCAAAGGAAGTGAGTGTGGGAGTGGGGAGGGGGGAAGCTGTCCCTTTAACCTCTTCCCTGTTCAGTAATTCAGTACGCCGGTCAACCAAATAAGTTACGTTCTAACGCTCCCCACCTCCCAAAAATGGAATCTTGGCAGATACCTCATGCCAAGCTTAAATGAATAGGGTCACCTCAACAATAATAGGTGTGGATACTTGTAGGAATTCTGAAATTAGATCACTAATTAACCATTGTCCCCCCAGTCATTGTGGAACAGACCTTCAATGCCTGGCTTATCATATAAACTCGTCTGCCATTTGGCTGTGAGGAGAAATGTAAAGGTGCTTGAATCCGCTTTAATTTAAAAACACACCACTTAAATGTAATGCATTTCCAAATCTTTTCTGAGCAAACATGGTCAAAAATCCAGAAATGTGACAGCTACACTACCAGATATTCTGGTCACACTTCAGGTTGTAGGGAATTACTGGAGCGGTCTTTGGTACAGAAATCTAGACCGGCACTTTAATGTAGTCCTGAGATGCTGCTGCAATGTCAGAGGTGCTGTCTTTCTGATGAGATGTTAAACTAGGGAGATTACTAGGCAGTAGGCCATTTCTGTCACTGCCTTTTGTGGGTCCTTGCTGTGCACAAACCGTCTGCCACATTTGCCTACAAAGCAGTGACCACACTTCAAATGTAATTCACTGATTGTGAAGCACTTTGGGGTGTCCCAAAAAAGAAAGAAAGACTTGCATTTATATAGTGCCTTTCACAACCACTGGACGTCTCAAAGCGCTTTACAGCCAATGAAGTACTTCTGAAGTGGAGTCACTGTTGTAATGTGGGAAACGCGGCAGCCAATTTGCGCACAACAAGGCCCCACAAACAGCAATGTGATAATGACCAGATAATCATCTTTTTTTTTTAAGGATGTGAAAGGTGCTATATGGGCACAGATTAAAGAAATGGGCAGGACAATACCAGGTGCAGTTTAGCAGGGAATCTGAGAATTTGAGCTAAACTGGTCAAAAGTGAATCCAGCAAGGGTTGAGATTGTAGAATTCACTGGTTCAAAATACAATTGATGCAGAAACAATTGTGGTGTTTAATAGGGTAGTAAGGGCAGTGGGTGAGTTTTGGATTTCTCTAGCTAAGAGTTGGCACAGGTATGATAGGTCAAATGGTCTCCTTGTGTGTTGTAAACATCTATGGTGCTAATTAGTACAAAGTGAAGTCTCATTTAGAGAGATACGAGGGTGGCTGGAACCGGAGATAATATCACAGATACAGCAGAAAGGACTCAATACAAAGTGATCACTGGTTGAAAGCCTGACCACCAACACCTCCAGAGTGCACAGTAATGCCTAATCACTGGCACAATCTGCAGCAGCGCCCAACCACTGGCACCGCACGAGTGTCCAGCCACCAGTACTGGCCAAGTGCCCAGGAGCCCCAGATCACTGGCACAGAGTGTGCAGCAGTGCCTGACTACTGGCACTGGCAAAAGCACACTACTGCCCGATCACCAGCACTTGGAAGACATATAACCTTCCCCATGCAACTTAGGGGGTAACCTGGCTTACAGGGGCAGGCTGTCAGTCAGATTGAAAATACTGTACAGAAGTAAGGAGCTATCTAATACATTTTAAAAACATAGAAAAACAAAAGTATTTTGTATAGAAAGTCCTTCCAGGACCTTCCCTCTGCTGAGACTGTAAACCTCCATTATTTAAATTAAAATAACTTTTTTTGAAGAATTGCATAAAATTCTTTGGCAGGGTTTAATGTACCACTGGGAGAGTCCAATAGTAAGCAGGTCTCTTTCATTAGTGAGAATAAATCAGGTGAACCAGCGTATTTACAAACCAACTCTATACGTACTGTAAACTCTTCCCCTTCATCATCCGATTCCCCAAAAATGTCAGCTATCAAGTTTCCAACACCAGCCCTGTTTAGAGGAAGCAGAGGAAAACGTTACCAGGTTACTCAGACATAAATCCTGCCAATAGGAAACGCCATCTATACTTGAGGGACTTTTCTCTTTCTCACATTCTATCTCCAATGCCTCTCAGTGAGCTGCAAGATTGTTGTGCACTTACACATCATCTGACACTGCCAATGGTAACCGCTTAATCTAGGATACCCTCCAATGGGAATTAATCCCCACTAGAATCTAGGACAGCTGACATCTCCACACACTTGGACAAATGGGTGGAAACTTTTTAATGCCTGCCACGTATCACATCATGCATCACACAGGAACATCAGAAACATGGACATGGGAAAGGCAGTCGCAGGAAAGAGAAACTGCAGTCCTTCAGGCTGGTACCAGAAACTAACATCCACCAACTGCCCACGCTCAGTATCAGCTTCACTCAGTGGTAGTATTCGCACCCCCTTGAATCAGAAGATAATGATTTCAAGCCTCACTCCACAAGATGAGCACATAATCTAGGCTGATACTTCAGTACAGTATGGAGTGAGGGCTGCAAGGTCGGGTGGTGGTGGGGGGGGGAGCCGTCTTTTGGATAAAATGTTAAACAGAGGCCTGGTGTGTCTTCTCAAACAGACATTAAACATCCCATGGCACAATTTGAGTAGGAACAGGGAGTTCTCCTGGTGATCTGTCAACATTTATCAGTCGTCAAAAAGCATGAAAAACAGATTTTCTAAAACACAATTTCTAAATTTGCGGATGACACCAAATTGGGGGGGATAGTCAATACTGAGGAGGACTGCAACAAATTACAGGAGGACATTAATAAACTTGCAGAATGGGCATACAATTGGCAAATGAAGTTCAACACAGATAAATGTGAGGTATTACATTTTGGTAGAAAGGATAGGGAGGTCACATCACTTGGAGGGTGCGAGTCTAGGTGGGGAAGAGGAACAAAGGGATCTCGGAGTACAAATACACAAATCACTAAAAGTTGCGACACAGGTTAGCAAGGCCATAAAAAAAAAGCAAACCAAGCACTAGGGTTTATTTCTAGAGGGATAGAATTGAAAAGTAGGGAAGTTATGCTAAACCTGTATCGAACCTTGGTTAGACCACACTTGGAGTACTGCGTGCAGTTCTGGTCGCCATATTATAACAAGGATATGGAGGCACTGGAGAGGGTGCAGAGAAGATTTACAAGGATGTGAGGATATACATATCAGGAAAGGATGAACAGGCTGGGTCTCTTTTCTCTTGAAAAAAAGGCTGAGGGGTGACCTAATAGAGGTCTTTAAAATTATGAAAGGTTTTGAAAGCGTGGGTACAGAGAGAATGTTTGCACTTGTGGGGAAGAGCATAACTAGAGGCCATCAATATAAGATAGTCACCAAAAAATCCAATAGGAAATTCAGAAGAAACTTCTTTACCCAAAGAGTGGTGAGAATGTGGAACTCGCTACCACAGGGAGTGGTTGAAGCGAATAGTATGGATGCATTTATGGGGAGGCTAGACAAGCATGAGGGAGAAGGGAAATAGAGGGTTATGCTGATAGATTTAGATGAGGAAAGACAGGAGGAGGCTCGAATGGAGCATAAAAGCCAGCATGGACTGTGCTGTATATCCTATGCAAAGATTAACTGGTCATTTACTCACTGCTGTACGTGGAACCTTGTTGTGCCCAAATTGGCTGCCTACAAAATTACACTACAAAAGTATCCATTTGTTACAAAGGGCTTTGGGACGTTATAAGGATGTGATAAGATGTTATAAAAAATCCAAGCTCTTTCTTTAGCCTGTTTAGCTAGGTTACTGCTACCATTAAAATAACAGTGGAATATCACACAACATGCAAAGCATTGTAGAGAGGAATTTCTAGGCTATAAAGTATGCATGCTGTGGAATGGTAGAACTGTCCAACCCACTCAAATAAGCTGTGGATACAGCACAAAGCCGTGCTAACAGCAATAATTAATGATTGACATTAGCATGTTTATCTTTGTTCATCTGCAGACAAAATGCATCAATTATTGAATTTACACTCAGAGGGTGGTAGGTCCATGGAATATGCTGCCACAAAAAGCTGTAGAAGCTACATCATTAAATAAATTTAAAACAGAAATAGACAGTTTCCTAGAAGTAAAGGGCATTAAGGGTTACGGGGAGCGGGCAGGAATTTGGACATGAGTCTAGGTTCGGTCATGGCCCTGTGGGTAGTGGAGCGGGCCCAGGGACCGTGTAGCCTGATTCTGCTCCTATTTCGTGTGTGCAATTCTGTTAGATGCAGGAGATGGTTCTGTGATAGATAGTAGATTGGCGGTTAGGATCAGATCAGCCATGATCTTATTGAATGGCGGAGCAGGCTCGAGGGGCCGATTGGCCTACTCCTGCTCCTATTTCTTATGTTCTTATGTTCTTAAGCTGTCCCCAATTTGTATTTCACAGTGCAAAACTGTTTAAAACCTGGGGAAATATTTATGGGATCATTGGCTATGAAGCAGTTTTGACATGTTCGGAGGATGTGATAGGTGCTTCATAAATGCAAAGTTCTTTCTTTCTCTCAAATATTTATTCAGTGTTCGCTTCAATTTTTCCATGCGATCTATGCACACTGCCTCCATGTCCATTCCATGGCCTAGAAATTGGATCTCGCCAGGCCTGCTTTACAGGCGTAAAACAGGCACCCAAGTTTCCACTATGGCAGACAGCGCCCGTGCGCACATTCCACAACGGAAGTGCGCTGCCCGCCATATAGGTTGGGGTTCCTCCGTCGGCACCAAGGGTGCATGTGTGAAACTGGCGTTAGGCCCTTTGGATTTGCAAATGCAAATCGGGGGCCTAATGCCCATTAATGCCCCCTTGCAAAATTCGACTGCGAATGACCGTTTCCTCAGGCTGGACCACTGGAGGCTGCCACCAGAAGTGTAATTTTTTTTTACTTACCTTATTGTGAAGCTGGGAGGAGCAGGAGCGCTGCCTCTGGAGCTGCGACTGTGTCTGCAGCTCGCTGGTACTAAACAAACGAGGCCGGCGGAGAAATCTGCTGTGGTCCTGCCGCCAGCCTCATCAGCGCATGCAGACCAAATTCAGGCGGTCAATTTCTAGGCCCACATGCTCATCAGCCTCTGAGTCAAGTAGTTAAATCTAGTCTGTCTACACCTTCCCTCCTCTAAGCTTGAGTCCTTGTCCCCAGTTCCAGAGCTTCTGAAACAGATCCGGGTTCCGATTATCTGGTCCCCTGAGGATCGCAAATACTTGAAATAATATTTCCTTCGAGTCTTCTCTTCTAATGAGTGAAAAATTCTAGGTTCTTCAGTCTCTCCTCACAGCTGGCATGCCTTAAGCTCAATTGCACAGAGTCCTCCAGGTGTGACTGTATCAGTGACTTGTATAGACTCACTGGGGTAGATTTGCCTCCCAGGTATAAAACAGGCATTGCGGATCAGTTATTGATTTCAGTGGATTTGAAAATCGGGCAGTCGATCCACAGCGACAGTTTTACACCCAGACTGCAAGTTGAAATACTACCCCATTATTTCCTATTTATGCTCTATTACTCTGGCTATACGTCCCAAGATCTGGTTAGGTTTCCTTATTGTTGCCACACCATGCGCTGTTGGTTTCAGTAAGCTATCCACCAATACCCCAGATCCCTCTCCTGTGTTGTGTCCCGTGACTGAGAGCCATTTGGTTTAATGGAAAGGAAAGGGTGCAAGTGCTGGGTGTCTGTTCTGATGAAGGGTACACACTAGAAATGTCACAACCTGGCTTTTTTCTCTTTGCAGATGCTGACTGACTGGCTGCATATTTCCGCCATCTAGCTTCCACTCCCACTGTTTATTTCCTTTCCCTTTGCCACATCAGCCCACATTCCTTTGTGCTTGGTTCACCTGTTCCCTATTGTTTGAACACACTTCTCCCCAATTTAATGACATCTGCAAATGTAGACAGCTTTGCTTCTGTCCTCGGCTCCGAATCATTTATATGCACTGTAAACAGTAATGGCTGTATCACTGGTCCCTGTGACACCCCACAGGTGACCCTGTCAACGCAGCTCCATTCACAACCACCCGCCATTTTCTCTGGTTTAGGCAATTTTCAACCCACCTCACCAACTTGCTTCCTCTTCCATACCTTCCTACCTTGGTGACCTAATCACCATGTGGTATCAAAGGCCTTGCTGAACTCTAAAATTGCATCCATAGAATTTACATTAACAAGGTCTGTCATTTCCACAAAGGACTCCAGTATATTTGTTGCTCAACTCTTCCCTCCCATACATTATAGAATCTGAGAAATTTACAGCAGAGAAACAGCCCATTTGGCCCATCAAATTGGCACCAGCATTTTTCTCCGTGAGCCACTTAGATTAATCTCACTCTCTGCATGTTCCCCATACCCTTTAATATTCCTCTTCTTTTAGACACCACCTCATACACTTAAAAAAAAACAAAATTATAGACTCTACTTCAACAGTTTGCAGCAAAGAATTCCACATTTTAGCCTCCCCGTGTAAAGGATTTTTCTTCTAAAATGCCCTTTAATTCTATCAGTGCAACCGTCTCATCTCTGATATACAGTGAAGGGAGATGATCAAAATACCCGAGTGTGTTCTCATGTCTAGCACACCAGTGTAAAGAGCATATCAAACACCCTTAGCTCCAACAGACAGTGTACTGAACAGCCGAGTGAGACACTCTCATCTAGTGACATCTCGCCAGTCTCCCAAATGGAGGGACATGCCTATTTTGTTACAATATTTTATTAACTTAACAAGTTAGAAACTAGGCATAAATCAGCCATTAATAAAAATAAAATTCTATGAGGAGGCAGTGAAGGGTTGTCATGCTATGTGAAAGTTGAATAGATCAGAGCTCAGTACACTGCCTCAGGACCGGCACAGAATCCAGTTTAATAGTGTTTGACTGGTTACTGTAGGAATACTCAGCCTCATTCTTTGACCATAATTCAACTGTCATAAGCAACTCAATAGCCATCAATGAGGAATACAGCAACCAATGTCTCAAAGTCCAGCATTACACAGGTATTGACTGAACAGTGCTAAAAGACAGCAAATGAAAGCCAAGAACTGGGAACAGAAATGGCAAGAAAGTGAGGCGACAGAAACCAGAGGGCTATCTAAAGGAGGCACTTACAAAGTTGGTTAATGACGGTAAGTCACAACATATTCCTTAAGGCAGGATGTCTGACAAACATTCTTGCAGCGTAGCTATGATCGAACATGGCTACCAACATCAGGAAGAAAAAGAGAAGGGCTGATAGACAGTGTGGGGCTGGTGGAAGTCAATAGAGGCATGAGGCAAGCGCAAAAGAAATGCTGAAGAGACAGTGTTCTGCCAGCTCTCCTGTTTGAATGATGGCTTATTGGTCTAAAAAGGGAGGATGAAAGAAATGAGCAAGCAAAAACAACTGATACCCAGGAGCGAGATGCAGGTCTGAATCTAATCAATAGGTTAAGCTGCTTTATATATATAGAATAATGGAAACCCAGAAGTTAGTTACAGGCTGGAATCTGATCGAGGGGTTCGGATGGAATTACAAAAGCACTACACTCGGGCCCACACCAGAGGGTTTCAGATCATGCGCTATTACTGCAAGAAGTCAGTGGGTTTCTTCAATGAGTTAATGTCAACGGACTACGAGGAAACATAAAATTCCTCTTATAGACAAAACACTTTGATGTGTGATACGCTTCTTCTGTGACGCTTGGTTTAAATTTCTCCCATCCCTAGTGACAGGGCTATACCCACCAGGACTTCAGCCCAGTGTTCTACAGTGACAGCTCTGCTACCTCATTCTGGTGGCATACAGGGATAGACCTGTAACCTAGTGTTACTCATTAGTACTTCAGCCTAGTGTTATGCAGGCCAACCGTGGGAGGATTGAACACAGGATTGTACTGCTGGGTGCTCTTTGCTGTTCAACTGAGAAGTGTAGAGGAACAGAGGGACCTTGGAGTGCATGTCCACAGCTCCCTGAAGGTAGCAAGACAGGTAGATAAGGTGGTTAAGGTGGCGTACAGGATACTTTCCTTTATTAGCCGAGGCAGAGAATAAGGTTATTCCTGAACTGCATAAAACACTAGTTTGGCCACAGCTAGAGTACTGCGTACAGTTCTGGTCACCATATTACAGGAAAAATGTGATTGCACTAGATAGGGTACAGAGGAGATTTACGAGGATGTTGCCAGGACTGGAGAATTTTAGCTATGAGGAAAGAATGGATAGGCTGGGATTGTTTTCTTTGGAACAGATGAGGCTGAGGGGGCGACTTAATTGAGGTGTATAAAATTATGAGGTGCCCAGATCGAGTGGATATGAAGGACCTATTTCCCTTAGCAGAGAGGTCAACAACCAGAGGGCATAGATTTAAAGTAATTGGTAGAAGGATTAGAGGGGAATTGAGAACTTTTTCACCCAGCGGGCGGTGGGGGTCTGGAACTCATTGCCAGAAAGGATGGTAGAGACAGAAACCCTTATCGCGATTAAAAAGTACTTGGATATGCACCTGAAGTGCCAGAACCTACAGGGCTACGGACCAAGAGCTGGAAAGTGGGATTAGGCTTGATAGCTCTTTTTCGGCCAGCAGAAGCACGATGGACCGAATGGCCTCCTTCTGTGCCATAAATTCATATGATTCTACAACTGAACAGACTACGAAGATTGCATGCGTTCATTAGGTTTTACTGAGATTACTATGAAATAATCCGGGATGGATAGGCAGGGAAATGTTGCCACGCATCTACAATACTCATACTCTTGTCTTTAGGAGCACTTTTCACTTACTCATCCTCAGATTCACTGTCACTGCCGAACAGACCAGATTCGGCCTTTTGGGAGGGTTCCTTATTCTCCTCGTCCTCATCACTGTCAGATAAGATGCCCTTAGACCCTTGTTTTTCTGGTGCAGCGTCACTGTCAGAATCCTCTCCAGCGGAAAGGATGCGTTTTTTCTTCGTGGCGACATCGCTGTCCGAGTTGGATTCCTCGTCCTCAGACACAATGCGTTTTTTCTTAAGAGCAGTGTCGCTCTCTGAATCGTCGCCATCAGAGACGACCCGCTTTTTCCTAATATCCGTGTTGCTATCAGAATCCTCGGCATCAGAAACAACCTGCTTTTTCACACGGGTGTTGGAGTCACTGTCTGAGTCATCGACGTCGGAGACCACGCGCTTGGCCTTTGAGATGCCGGCACCGCTGTCAGAATCGTCACTGTCTGAAACAACACGCTTCGCCGTAGCTACATCAGCGTCACTATCCGAATCCTCGCCACCCGAGGCAGCCTGCTTTCTCTTCAAATCACCAGCGTCGCTGTCTGATTCCTCCCCACCCGAGATACTGAGCTTCTTCTTGGTGGGGGCAAAGTCACTTTCTGAGTCCTCGCTGTCCGACATCACACGATTTTTCTTCGCAGCTGCGAGTGAGAAAAAGAACATCTCCTTTAGATCAGTCCTGCATCAGGTTGTTAAACCTTTCATACACACTCATTTGTTATGGGTGCTGGGAATGTGGTTTGATGACACTACCACATAACCCTCCCATCATAAAAATAAGACACTTCAAGAGTGAAAGGGCAGATTACTCACCTTTAGAATGCAGTGATCACTGTACTAAGTGAAGGATGGCTCCAAATCACACCTTCAGATGCAATTTAAAAAAAACTAGGTTGTAATGCCAAGTAGCATCATCTTCAGGGACTGACTTATCAGCCGAAGCCAGGGCGTGTCTGGACAGGGCAGGGAACACAGAGCAAAGCTAAGGCGTGTCTTATCAGTGCAGTGGACACAGGTCGAAGTCAGGATGTGTCTTATCAGTGCAGTGAAAACAGAGCAAAGCTAGGGTGTATCTGAACAGTGCAATGAACACAGACCGAAACCAGGGCAATGAACACAGGGCCGAAGCCAGGGCGTGCCTGAACAGGGCATAAACTGCCTGAATTTTGTAAGTTTTGTACACAATGTGCTCACAAACACTGATCTCCACGTGAAAGGTAAATGTTTCTGTGACATTGGGTGGGGGGTAGGGGGAGGGGGGGTGCGGCTACCCTTGCTGCATTGCAAACCTTGCATCACACAAACTCATTGAAGTTGCCCTGATTCACTGCTGAATACTCACGTTTATTCAGTTCTTCTTTCTCATCCTCACTATCAGACAGGACTGGCTTCTTCCTCTTCACTGAAATAGAGCAGCAGTGTGTTGGGAATTTCACAAAAAGACATCAAATATTATACGCTCAGCATCATGGAATTTTACAGCACATAAGTTCAACCCATCGCACCTGTGCCGACTCTCTGGAAGAGCGATCCACAGAGTCATAACGGCACAGGAGGCCGCCATTCGGTCCATTGAGTCCGTGCCGGCTCTCTGTAGAGCAATCCAGTCAGTCCCATTCCCCCGCTCTATCCCCGTAACCCTGCAAATTTATTTCCCTCAAGTGCCTATCCAGTCTCCCCTTGAAAACATTGAGTGTCTCCGCTTCCATCGGCAGCGAGTTCCAGGTCCTCACCACGCGCTGCGTAAAAAAGTTATTCCTCGCGTCCCCCCTGTATCTCTTGCCCAAAACCTTAAATCTGTGTCCCCTAGTCCTTGTACCATCAACAAGTGGGAACAGCCTTTCCCCATCTAGCCCATCCAAACCCGTCATAATCTTGTACACCTCTATCAAATCACCCCTCAACCTCCTTTGCTCTAATGAAAACAAATCTAGCTTCTCCAACCTGTCCTTGTGCCTAAGATCCCCCATCCCTGGAACCATTCTGGTAAATCTCCTCAGCACCCTCTCAAGTGCCTTCACATCCTTCCTAAAGTTCTTTTCCCCATACCCTTTCCTTATTCTGGTATAAAACCCTTTAGTTGAGGTTTCTCTGATGGCTGAGAGGTTAAAGGTACCACTTGGGCAGCACCTGTGTCCACACGCAGCAAGATTCCACCGGTGGTTTGTGCTTGGTTAGCTGGTCTCAGCTGTGGAGGGAGTTGGGCACTACAATTGGTCTCAGAGAGGGAGGGGGGGGAAATACAGCGAGGTTTCTCGGCCCCCAGCTCCGTTCTGCGATCCCTGCTGGAAATTGCACGTCAGACAACGACAAGATCAGCTCGCAAACACACATTTAGGCTCACATGAAGTACTGGAGGGCAACAAGTGTTTGTGGAACCTGCAAGTTAACAGATCTTTGGTTCTATCACTAGTTATAATATGGTCAAATGCTTATCACGAGCACTGTTTCATTCCAATCTTAGATATTTACTACCCCGAGCATCCATCACTGATACAAACCTACTGTGGGTGCAGCAACTGCTCACGAATAGCTCCCCTATCCTGTAAATTTAATCATTTAAAAGTTAAGTACATCCAAAATCTGCCCACACTTAACCTCTGAAAGGAGTGGAAGCTTTAACCCAAGCCTAGCGAATCAGTCCAGCTTAAAGCAAACCCACTTCTGGAGCAGAGTCCTGGGCAGGACTGAGTCACTAACTAGGAGTTATATTGCCAGGAAATCAGGGGGCCATTGCATTAATATGGTGGGGGGAAGGTGATGCTTATTTGTCGAGAGACTCAGCATCACTCGATTGGTCCCTTTGAACCTGTCAAACGCCTATTCTTCTTGCATGAGTCAAGACAGTAGTGGCAGGTTCCCGGTCGGAAGAAATCAGAATCAAGGTCATTCTCGTCTGATGTACACACATCCACTTTCCAATAGGGGTCAATGGATAGTGATCTTGAGCAAGGACACTTGTCTGATTTTCTGTGCCCTAGCCCAATTCTAGTGTCATTACCCCTGCCCTGCCCGAGATTAGCTAGCACAGAGTGGATATCGAGCTGGGATTTTTATCCTGGTCTGCGAGCGCAGTACCACACCGTGTGGTTCATTCACCACTAAACCACCTGTGCTCCTTCTTACAAGAAAGGAAGTATTGTCAGCTATCCAATACCCTAATATTTACATTGAGAGCTGGTGCCATCATTTCTAGCCCGGTGCATCCTACTAGCCTGGATGCAGCTACTCCATTTCAAACAGCTGATTAAGTGTTAGTAGGTAACAAGAAAAACTAAATGCTGCAAATTCTCAGCAAGTCTGCTGACATCTGGCACTAATTGGACCGTCACTATAGCTATGGGATAGGATACACCAGAAGAGTTGCCTATTAACTGAATATAGGGGACAGGCGAAGCAGTGCACTAGATATGAGACGGCTCCAAATGAGATTTCCCGTCAGTCATCCAGACGGAGCACAGAGGTCAGGAAGGAATGAGGACTGGAATCGCACCAGGCTAAAAAAGAAAAAAGATTCCTTCTGAAAGACTGTCTTTCTAATATAATGGCCCAAAAATTAGTGCCGCTACGCGAGAGTACGCACTGCGTACTCTCGCGTATTCTGTCTCCAATTGCCGGTTTTCTGCATGCGCTGAAAACCAGCACTTGGTGAATGGAAAAGGGGGCGGGTCCTAGGTGAACCGCGTGCGCGCTACAGGCTGCGCGCACGCTGTGCACTTAGTGGTTTCAACGCGCAGGTAAGTACGGAAGATTCTACACATAAAAAAAGGAGTAAGACCCACTTTTAACAAGGTAAGTAGTGAATTAAGTATTATTTTGAATTTTTTTTAACAGGTATATCTTTTTTAGAGACTTTAAAGACAGGTAAGTTTATTTTTATAACTTTTTAAAAGATTTTAAATTTTTTCAAAAATTTAATTTTTTATTTAAAATGGTTAATTTATTTAACTATACTTATTTTATTAATGTGATTTTTTTTTTTAATTTAATTGAGGTTTAGCGGTTCTTTTGGGGGGCTATAGTATTCATAACTTTCACAGCACTTATGTGAAAGTTATGAATGGAAGATGGTGTGCTGCCATTGGCTCTAACTGAGTCACGTGATCCCACAGCTCGCACGAATTAACTACGCCGGTGGGATACGCAAGCCCAGCACAGCAGCTGTCCAGAACATCAAGTTCGTGCGAGCTGGAACTGAAAAAGCCAACGCGGAGTGAGAGATCGCGGGGAGGCCTTACCCTCGCACGAAGGCTTCCTCACGAATTTTTGGGCCAATAGATCTAATACGTGGGGAATATAGAGGAAGAAAGTGGGACAAACTAAACATGAACAATACCCAGCTTCACACCTCAAAAATCCGTGAGCAGCACTGTGCCTCACATTCCAAACTAATCAAGAACAACGTCAAACTAGTGAGCAACCCCGTGGACCAAGCACTAACTCAAAGAAACACTGCATCTGCACCCCAAAACTAACAGTAACATCACACCCCACATCCCAAACTAAGCATGAACAAGGCCACATCTGCACCCCAAAGCTACGAGCAACAGTGCACCCAGGCCTCCAACTGTGAGCAATGTTTCACTTCAAACTGAGCAACGCCGAGCCCCAAACTCCCCAAAAACAGTGAGTAGCATCACACCGCAAACTAACAGTGTGCAACACTACATCTCAAGCTAACTACAAGAAGACCTTATATCTCAAACTAATCGTGAAAGCAATACCATGCTCCAAACTAAGTGTGAGCAATCCTATCATAGAACTACTAAATTTTAAAATAAAAGATGAGGGCAACATCAGTGCCTCACCAGAGTGAACATTTTTCATATGAGCCTAGACAGTGCATGAACGTTGGCACTATACTATTCAATCATGGAGCAGATCCTGTCCCCACTGAATACAATGCCCAAGCTCTCACTCACACTTCCTACAAGGTAGCTATCAAGAGTGGGAACCCTAGCTGCCTTTACCCCTCCCTAACCCAGAGATACAGATCAGAGAGCACACCTAACCTGCACGGCAGGTTCTGGTCACCGTGTTATGAGAAGAGACACCAAGGCATTGGAGAGGGTGCAGTGAATGATAATTAAACTGACAGCCGGGCTTCGACACCGAGTTATGAGGAGAGGTTGCAGAAGCTGGGAATGTTTACACTGAAAAGGTCAGATCTTATGAAATATTGAAGATCCTGAAGGATACAGCCAAGATAAATATTCACATGTTTAACATAGTCGCAGAGTCTACAAGAGGGTACAGCCGCAAGCTTAGAAGAGGGAAGGTTAAAAGACGGTTTCAATTTAATTACTTTAAGATGGTGAACTTATGGAATGGACTTGCCAGGGGAAGCAGTGAGGCTGACTGTATCAAGAGAGAGTTGGATAAGTGCCTGGAGGAAAATTTGATAGAGTGGGTATAGGAGGCATTGTGGGATATGACATTCTGTAGAATTTGGACCAGAACAGATGGAATGCAGGGGTCTTTTCCAATCCTGTATATGTCTAGCAACTATTTGAAGGATAGCAGGTTTCCTTTAACCAGTACACACCTGTTTTCTCCCCCTCTTCCTCATCATCGCTGTTGGCTGCCCTGTGGGGCGCGGGGCCGTCGTCGTCACTGGCCCCTCGGCTCTCGTTGCGCTCCGGTGATATTCTCATATCCTTTTCACTGTCTGTGTCATTCATTCGATCGTGGCTCCCTTCGCGCTCTCCGCCGCTGTCTTCATTTATGGAGTGATTCCCCTTATCGCTGCCTGCTTCATCATCTGATTGTTCAATGCTGTGAGCTTTCTTGGGTTCCTCACTCTCTGAATCGCTGCTAGCGTGGTTTTCCTCCCTGCTATGTGGCCGGGCTGGGCCGTCACTGTCTTCTGCATCACTCTGATCTTCTTTGTGGCTTTCGTCCTGAAACAGAACATAAAAACTTTCAGAGACTGGGGTTTTAAAAATGACTTTCATTTATACAGTGCCTTTAACAAGGAAAATTTCAACAGTGCTATATGGAGGCGGGGAAATTGGGAAACAAATAAAAAGGAATAAAGGGGAGAACATCGAGGGAGAGTTGTGAAGGATGATTTGAAAGCTTTGTTGAAAAGATGGCTGTTGGAAAGGTTTTTAAAGGTGGAAAGAGTAGTGAAGAAGTAGAGCTGTTTAGAGGTGGAGTACCAGACTGTAGGTCCGAAGAGGCTAAAATTCAATCATCAATGGTGGGATAAAAAGGTGGGTGGGAAATGTATTGAAAGCCAGAGTTGGAGGACTGGAGAGTATGGGTAAAAGGCTAGGAGGAGGATGCAGAGATAGCTGGGGTGAGACTATGAAGAACTTGAGGATGAGGATCGGGGTGATGGGAAAGGAGGATTGAGCACAGTCTATACGATTCAATACCACATCAGGTGGTGCCTTTACCCAGCAGGTCATCAGGAGAGCTTTCTCTTCTAATATTTAAGATCTTTCCCACGCTCAGAGGAAATTATGGCTCATGCAAGGCAAGTAGACTGACAGCGCAAAGCCAATTTAGTGGGAACAGGAAGTGGGTCTCATGAACAAGATGAGCTTGAGAGGGCGTGAATGGAGATGGGAGAGAAACTGGAGAAAAATGCAGGTTCAGGGCTAGGGCCAGGGGGGCGTCCCTGGGGAGGTTTGGCTTGGCGTGCAAGGGGAAGGGGGGAAGCTGCTGGACTCAATATCGAGTTCAACAATTTTAGATCATAACCTCAGCTCCAATCACATTTATATTTTATTTTATCCACCCTTTTATTTGTCTCCCCCCCACCTTTTTTTTTCCCTCCTAGAAGCTGGCAGCTGTCCTTCATTCTGCCAGTGGATTTCACACTTCATTCAGCCTTAATCTGTCACATTAACACCACCTCTAGCCTTGCATATCTCTTAATGTCTCTTCATCTCTCCTTTTGTTCCTTTATCCCCTCCCCCTTTTCCCAGCTTTACCCTGGCCTTAAATCTATTTGATTTCCGGCTCTTCCCAGTTCTGATGAAAGGTCATCGACCTGAAACGTTAACTCTCTTTCTCTCTCCACGGATGCTGCCTGGCCTGCTGAGTTTTTCCAGCGTTTTCTGTTGAAGCAGATATACAGATGGTTTTAACCTAAGTGACAGAACAGCTCACGAGCACCTTGCATTTGTTGTTAGAGGCGAAGATAGGGAAAAGAAGCCAGGATTATCTTTGCTCTTCAGGATGATCCTAGAGCAATGGTTGGTTTTGGCTGAGGACAGTGAGATCCAAAATCCTAGATGTGGTCTTGTCAGATTTGGTAAGGTATGGCTAAACCAGTTATGCACCAGATATGCTCAAGTCTGTGCCTGCTGGCCTTGAGGGACCGAAGATGGGGACACTACCGGGGGTGGGGAACGACCAAGATGACAAACGAGTCTCTTACCTCAGAGTGATGTCCCACACTGCTGCCTTCAGATGCAGCACGATGTTCGGTCGAGTCTTCCTGATCATCTGAGCCTGAATTGTGTTCATCCTGCACTGGCGTTGCTCCACCATCATCTATTTAAAGTAAAGCAACAGTCACTGCCACAGCACCACTGCCAGTGAACATCACCATCAGAGCACTCCGACCGACACCCCTAGTGCACATAACCACAGTCAAACGTACTTTGTTGGCTGTGAAGCATTTTAGGATAGCCTGAGGTGCAAGTTTGTTCTTTCTTTTCCTGTGTTCTACTGGACCTATAAAAGAGTGAGCTAGGCCCCTGCCAAACTGAACATGCCAACAACCTCATGATTGTACCACAGTACAGTAACTGTACTCACAAAATAATTATCTGTCCTTAATTTTTGAAAATAAACTGCATAAACAAATCCCTTGCATTAATACATCACTTTTCCACAGTGCAGATTGCCCTCGGGACACCCAAAATACTTCCAATCAATGAAATGTAGTCACTGCTTTGCAGGCAAATGCAGTTGCCAATTTGTGCACAGCAAGATCCTACAAACAGTAAATGGGATGAATGACCAACTGATTGGTTTTCAGTGGAGCTTGTTGAGGGATATGGGAGGACCTCCTGCTCTTCGATTGGTGCCATGGGGTCTTTTAGGTCCATCTGAACAGGCAAATGGGGATTGTGATTTAATCTGGGACTCCAACTGTCTGCCTGGTCCTGGTGCCAGTTCCCGCTTCATTCCCCCCCCCCCCCCCCCCCCACTGTGCAAACTGATCATCATGAAGTATCAGAATCTGGGCAGTCACACACACGCATGCACAACCTGATACTGTAAGGCCCACAGTCTGCCTCACGAGGCTTAAACCCACGATGGTTAGTTGTCTAACACCCTCTTTCTACATCCCCACCTTCAAAAGCCTTCTTAAAAGCTACCTGATCAGCAACACCTTCGGCCACCTCCTCTAACCTCCCTTCTACTCAGGTCTGACCTGCAGTTATGAAATGCCTTTAGATGTTTTGGCATGTAAAAAGGCGCTTATATAATTGTAAGTTGTTTTTAACTTGCACAAAATACTGGAGGAGCAGGACTGAGCATACTTGACTGACATGTTCAATCACCTGACACCAGTGGGGACTTTTTGTGTAAGCCACTAAATACAAACACTTCAATTCTTTCTTGCACAGTCAATGATGAGGTGATTGTAAGTGTTCTGAAAGGTGACCCTGCTGGGGAAAGGCTCCCAATAATTTCATTAATGAGGAATTATTCTGATTTATAACAGTTTTACCTTGTAACCTAGTTGTCTTAACTGTAATTAATTAATGTCTGTGCAGTTGTCATCAATGAACAAATCTGGTGTTGCTTGGGTAGCTGAGAGCTACAGTTCCTGTTTGTGCCTATTCTGGAATTACAAGCATTATCACATTATGAAATAAAAGAATGGCGGATTAGTTGAATCTAATTTCATTCCGGACTGTTTAATAAATCATTGAGTACACTATACAAAAATTTACAGTCAGATATTTTCTATAAAACTTTTCTTTTACAGTTGATTTCCATACCTTAATGAAAGTGATTTTAATGAAGCTCAAGGTAAGCTCGAGGAACAGCACCTCATCTTTCGATGAGGTCTTTACAGCCTTCCAGACTCAACACTGAGTTCAGCAATTTCAGATCATAACCTCTGCCCCCATTTTTTCGGATGGTAGCTGTTGCTGATGATTCTGATATTCCCATTTACACCTCCTCTAGATCCATCTTTTGTTTCTTTACTTGTCCCATTACCATCTCCTTTTGCCTTGCACCATCATCCCTGTTGTCATTAAATCTCTTCTGCCTTCCCCTCTGTCCTTTCCTCCCCTCCCCCCTTTCCCTGCATCTGCAGTTGCTTAAAATCTGTTACATCTCTTAACTTTTTCTAGTTCTGAGCAAAGGTCATCGACCTGAAATGTTAACCGTTTCGCTCTCCACAGATGCTGCCTGACCTGCTGGATATTTCCAGCATTTTATTTCAGATTTCCAGCATCCGCAGTATTTTGCTTTTGATTTTAATCTACGCTCGGCCTGTGAGCCCAATCTTGACAATTTTAATCTATAAGCAGCTACCATGACCCATATGCTTGCCTGTCTGGGACAATTTACTGGATAGTCCAAGCTACCAGCACAGGGTCAGTGAGGGCTCACACCTGTACTTGTCAGTTGTTTAATGACAAATTAGTGACCCTGCTCGTTGCTGCAGGAAAGGGGGGAGGGGAGGAAAGGACAAAAGGGAAGGCAGAAGAGATTTAATGACAACAGGGATAATGGTGCAAGGCAAAAGGAGATGGTAATGGGACAAGTAAAGAAACAAAAGATGGATCTAGAGGAGGTGTAAATGGGAATGGCTCTAAGATGACGTATCTCGTGATGGGAGACTGGAACCAGTTTGTGGCAGACTAAGTAATCCTGAGCTGAGTAGGTCTGCAGTATTCTACAGCACTGCCGTCAACTGACAACCAGTCTGGCTCAGTAATAGAATCCAGAAGGTAGGACCTATCATTGGGCAGGGGGGCTTAAAAAAAAAATTGCATTTATACAAGCACCTTTCGCAACCTCAGTACATCCCAAAATGCCTCACAGACAATGAAGTACTTTTGAAGTGTAGTCACTGCTTTAAGGTAGGGAAACGTTGCAGCCGATTTGCAAGATCCTACAAACAGCAATAAGATGAATGTTGGTCAAGGGATAAATATAGGCCAGGACAAAACTCCCCAGCTCATCTTTGAATAGTGTCACTGGATCTTTTACGTGCAAATTGTTGTTGTTAACCGCTCCTTCCACGACACCATGGTCCACTCGTCCATCACCATGGTCCACCACCTGCTCCCCTGCCCCTGGCACCATCCCATGTAAGCACAGGAGATTTAACACCTGCCCTTTCACCTCCTTCCTACCGTCCAGGGCCCCAAACACACCTCCCGGGAGAAAAAGCGATTTACTTGCATGTCTTCCAACTTAGTAGATACTGTATTCGCTGCTCATGATGCAGTCTCCTCTACATTGGGGAGACCAAACGCAGATTGGGTGATCGCTTTGCTGAACACCTTTTCAGTCCGCAAGCGTGGCCCTGAGCTTCCAGTTGCTGGTCACTTGAATTCTCCATCCCACTCTGACCTCTGTCCTTAGCCTCCTACACTGTTCCAACTAAGCTCAATGCAAACTCGAAGAACAGCAACTCATCTTTCTACTAGGCACATTACAACCTTAACAATGAGTTTGACAACTTTAAATCTTAACCACCGCTCTCTTTTTCTCTGACAGAAGGTGCTGATAATGGAGGATGGCTGCACCAGAGCCACTGGGAGTGAAGGGTGTGTGGGCTAGTGCTTGGGGTACAGATTCCCTACAGCTGGGAGGGTGGTCTGCATCCCTTGGGTCTACCTGCTGTTCTTCCACCTCATTCCCGGCCACAGCCCTCTCCGCTTTGCCAGATTTTCCATGCTCTCCCTCCCCGCCTCCATCTGCTGTAACTAGTTAGACCAAGTCTGGACCCATCTTTTCTTTCTTTACTTGCCCCATTACTGTCCCCTTTTGCCTTGCACCATCATCCCTTTTGTCATTTAATCACTCCTGCCCTCCACCCTATCACAGACCTTTCTTTGGCTCTGTACTTGCACAAAAACTGTTAATCTCTCACATATTTCAGTTCTGATGGAAGGTCATCGACCTGAAACGTTAACTCTGTTTCTCTCTCCACAGATGCTGCCTGACCTGCTGAGTGTTTCTGGCATTTTTAGTTTTTATTTCAGATTTCCAGCATCTGCAGTATTTTGCTTTTGGTTTAATCATAGAAATTTACGGCACAGAAAGAGGCAATACGGCCCATCGTATCTGTGCCGGCCGAGAAAGAGCTCCCCAGCCCAATTCCACTTTCCAGCTCTTGGTCCATAGCCTTGTAGATTACAGCACTTCAAGTGCATATCCAAGTACTTTTTAAATGCGATGAGCATTTCTGCCTCTACCACCCTTTCATGCAGCGAGTTCCAGACCCCCACCATCCTCTGGGTGAAAGAAGCTCCTCAACTCGCCTCTAATCCTTCTACCAATTATTTTAAATCTATGCCTCCTGGGTATTGACCTCTCTAAGAGAAATAGGTCCATCCTATCCACTCTAGGCCCCTCAATTTTATACACCTCAAATAAGTCTCCTCTCAGCCTCCTCTGTTCCAAAGAAGAAAACCCCAGCCTATCCAATCTTTCCTCATAGCTAAAATTCTCCAGTCCTGGCAACATCCTCGTAAATTTCCTCTGTACCCTCTCTAGTGCAATCATATCTTTCCTGTAATGTGGTGACCAGAACTGTACGCAGTACTCTAACTGGTCTGACTAGGTTTTATATAGTTCAAGCATAACCTCCATGCTCTTATAGTCTATGCCTCAGCTAATAAAGGAAAGTATCCCATATGCCTTCTTAACCACCTGATCTACCTGTTCTGCTACCTTCAGGGATCTGTGAACATGCACTCCAAGGTCCCTCTGTTCCTCTACACTTCTCAGTATCCTACCATTTATTGTGTATTCCTTTGCCTTGTTAGCCCTCCCCAAATGCATTACCTCACACTTCTCCGGATTGAATTCCTTTTGCCACTGTTCTACCCACCTGACCTGTCCATTGATATCTTCCTGCAGTCTGCAGCTTTCTTCTTCATTATCAACCACACAGCTGATTTTTGTATCATCTGCAAAATTCTTAATCATGCCCCCTACATTGAAGTCTAAATCATTGATATATAACCACAAAAAGCAAGGGACCTTGCACCGAGCCCTGCAGAGCCCCACTGGAAACAGCCTTCCAGTCACAAAAACACCCGTCGACCATTACCCTTTGCTTCCTGCCACTGAGCCAATTTTGGATCCAACTTGCCACTTTCCCTTGGGCTTTTACTTTTCTGACCAGTGCCAGGTAGTACCTTGTCAAAATCCATGTAGGCTAGATCAAACACACTACCCTCATCGACCCTCCTTGATATCTCTTAAAAAATTCAATCAAGTTAATCAGACATGACCTTCCCTTAACAAATCCGTGCCGACTGTTCTTGATTAATCCGTGCCTTTCTAAATGATGTCCAACTGAGACGTCCAACTAAATTGTCGTCCAACTGAGGGGTCAGATGGGGCCTCGGTTTAACAACTCATCCAAAAGACATCACCTCCGACAGTGCAACGCTCACTCAGTACTGCACTGAAATGTCAGCCTAGATTACGTGCACAAGTCCCTGGAGTGGGGCTTGAACCCATGACCTTCTGAGTCAGAGGCGAGCGCTGACACCTTAGTGGCTTACAGGCTCTGCCCTGGGAGGCTACGTGGGTTTTAGCTGGGTGAACACCAGCATTACGTCTGTGTGTATGATTTGGTGGTGTTCTCCTCAGTCCAGGCTCCTCCAATCTTAACCACAACTCTGGATCTCCTCCAGCCCTATAACCCTCCAAGAAATCTATGTTCTTCCGATTCTGGCCTCTTACACATATGCCACTTCCTTCACCCCTCGCTTGCCAGCCGTGCCTTCAGTCGCCTCGGCACCAAGCTCGGGAATCCCCCCTCTGATCCTCTCCACCTCTTTCTCCCCTCCTTTAAGACTTGCCTTAAACCTACCTCTCTGACCAAGCTTTCAGTCACCTGCCCCAGTATTACCTTATGTGGCTCGGTGTCAAGTTTTGTTTGATAACGCCCCTGTGAAGCGCCTTGGGACGTTTTACTACATTAAAGGCGCCGTATAAATGCAAGTTGTTGATTAAAGTGGCAGTGTCCTTATGGGGATCTTGTGCGCTCCAGTGGGCCAACACACACTGTAGCTGTGTGGATCTCTCAGCAGTGATTCTGAGACTCCAACACGGGGACAAGCGCCCCAGGCCCGGGATCAGGTCCTTGCACTCAGTGCCGGCCGGCCCGGGTTTCCGCCTCCACCACCGGCCCAGGCCCCACACCCCGGCTCTTACCTTCCCCGCCCGGGTAGTACGCGTCCTCCAGCTCCATGGCCGCGGGCAAATGCCAGCCAGCCCGCTGCGGCTCAGTCCCCGACCCCCGCACACTCTCGGCCTGCCGGTGTCTATTCTCAAAATGGAAGCGCCGCTCAGGCCCAGCCACTCCGCAGCACCGCGCAGGCGTGCGGGTCGGAGGTCACGCAGCACGTGATCGCGGCAGGCCGGGAACTCAAAGCTGGAGCATGCGCAGAACCGCCAAACTCACTGCTCGCCCTGGATTCAATCATTGAATGTTGAAGACTTGCAGCAATCAGTGAAATCATCACAATCATCAGTGAAATCATCACCACAAGCATTCGTCAAATCATCACCGCAAACATCAGTAAAATCATCACAATCATTAGTAAAATGTTTTGCGTATATTTCTGCTAAGTAGTTCATAGCCTATCTAACAGAGGGAAGTGCTGTTTGGTGGGTAGCTGTTGAGTGTTTCTTGTTACGTTTTAAGTTTATTTCTGCTAAACTACCTCCATAGTCTGGTAAATAGAGGCAGGGCAGGGCAGCTCAGTCCCGTGATTTGCACATCCTGTGCCATGTGGGAAATCCTGGACGCTTCTTGTGGCCTGGACGACCACATGTGCAGGAAGTGTCGCCAACTGCAGCAACTCGAGCTCCGGGTTTTGGAGCTTGAGCGGCAGCTGGAGTCACTACAGTGCATCCGCGAGGATAAGAAATACTTGGAAAGCACGTTTCTAGAAGTGGTCACCCCGCAGCCTCAGAATGTGCAGGCAGAGAGGGAATGGATGTCCACCATACAGAGCAGGAGGACCAGGCAGGTATGGCAGGAATCCCCAGAGTGCATCTCGCTCGCTAACTGGTGGGGGTGATGGCTCCTTTGGGGAGAGCAGCCAGAGCCAAGGCCACGGCACCATGGGTGGCTCAGCTGCACAGGGGCAGGGGGGAGAAGAAGAGTGGAAGACCAATAGTGATAGGGGATTCATTGGTTAGGGGAACAGATAGGCGTTTCTGTGGATGCAAACGTGACTCCAGGATGGTATGTTGCCTCCCTGGTGCCAGGGTCAAGGATGTCACTGAGCGGCTGCAGGACACTCTGAGGGGAGAGGGTGAACAGCCAGAGGTCGTTGTCCATATCGGTACCAATGACATAGGCGGAAAGAGGGATGAGGTCCTGCAAGCAGACTATAGGGAGCTAGGAAAGAGATTAAAAAGTAGGACCTCAAAGGTAGTAATCTCCGGATTACTCCCGGTGCCACGTGCAAGTGAGTACAGGAATAAGAGGATAGAACAGATGAAGACATGGCTGGAGAGATGGTGCAGGAGGAAGGGCTTTAGATTCCTGATGCTTTGGGACCGTTTCTGGGGAAGGTGGGACCTATACAAGCCGGATGGGTTACACCTCAACAGGGCCGGGACCAATATTCTTGCGGGGATGTTTGCTAGTGCTGTTGGGGAGGGTTTAAACTAGCTTGGCAGGGGGATGGGGACCAGCATATAGGAGTAGAAAAGAGGAATAAGGTGCATAAAAGAGTGAGTGTGTTGGATAGTACTAGAGAAGAAAGTAGTACTAGAGGCGGAAGTAGTACCATATTGGATAGGAGCAGACTAAGAAAGACTGAAAAATAAAAAAATGGGTTTAGAATGCATGTACGTAAACGCACAAAGTGTGGTGAATAAGGTTGGTGAGCTACAAGCACAATTAGCTGTGTGGCAATATGATGTGGCAATAACGGAAACGTGGCTTAAAAACGGTGAGGACTGGGTATTTAATATTCAAGGGTACAAGGTGTTCAGAAAAGATAGGGAAGGAAAAAAGTGAGGTGGGGTGGCAGTGCTGATTAAGGAAGACATTGTAGTGTTGGAAAGGGAGGATGTTCTTGAGGGGACAAGGACAGAATCCATTTGGTTAGAGTTGAGCAAAAAGGGTATAATCACGCTATTGGGGGTATTCTACAGGCCTCCAAATAGTGAGAGGGAGGTAGAGAAGCAAATCTGCAGAGAAATCGCAGAGATATGCAAGAGCTATAGAGCGGTGATATTGGGGGACTTTACCAAAATATCGATTGGGATAATGCTAGGGTAAAGGGAAAGGAGGGGGAGGAATTTCTGAAATGTGTTCAGGAGAATTTCCTTGACCAGTATGTTCTTGGCCCAACTAGGAAGGAGGCATTGCTGGATCTGGTGCTGGGGAATGAGGTGGGCCAGGTCGACCAAATGTCTGTGGGAGAACACTTGGGTACGAGTGATCATCGTATCATAAGATTTAGATTAACAATGGAGAGGAGCAAGGAACAATCTAGAGTGGAACTTCTAAACAGGAATAGGGCTAACTTCAATGGGATGCGAAAGGATCTAGCCAGGGTAAAATGGAACCAAAGACTGACAGGAAAAACTGTAATGGAACAATGGGTGATCTTTAAGGAGGAGATGTTCCAAGTACAGGCGAGGTACATTCCAACAAGAGGGAAGGGCAAGGGAACCAAAGCAAGGGCTCCTTGGATGATGAGGGAGATAGAGAAGATGATGAAACAAAAAAAGAGGGTGCATGATGCATGTCAGGTGAATTCTTCAAGGGAGAACCAGACCAAATACAATAAGTTGAGAGGGGGAGTGAAGATGAAAGTAATATTGGCAAAGAGAGAATATGAGAGTAGAATGGCGGTTAACATAAAAGAGAACCCAAAAATCTTCTACCGGCATGTAAATGGTAAGCGGGTAGTAAGAGGCGGGGTGGGACCTATTAGGGACAAAGAAGGTGATATATGTAGGGCAAGGCTAGAATACTCAATGAGTATTTTGTATCGGTGTTTACTAAGGAGGTGGATGCTGACAAAATATCGGTAGAAGTGGAAGTTTAGACTCCTACTGGAGTTTTTTGACGATGTAACTGGTAGAATAGATAAGGGAGAACCAGTGGATGTGGTGTATTTGGATTTTCAGAAGGTCTTTGATAAAGTCCCACATAAGAGGTTAGTGTGCAAAATTAAAGCACATGGGATTGGGGGTAATATACTGGCAGGTTAACAGACAGGAAACAGAGAGTAGGAATAAATGGGTCTTTTTCAGGGTGGCAGGCGGTGACTAGTGGGGTACTGCAGGGATCAGTGCTTGGGCCCCAGCTATTCACAATATATATCAATGATTTGGATGAGGGAACCAAATGTAATATTTCCAAGTTTGCTGACGACATAAAACTAGGTGGGATTGTGAGTTGTGAGGAGGATGCAAAGAGGCTTCAAGGCGATTTAGACAAGTTGAGTGAGTGGGCAAATACATGGCAGATGCAGTATAACGTGGATAAATGTGAAGTTATCCACTTCGGTAGGAAAAACAGAAAGGTAGAGTATTATTTAAATGGCGATAGATTAGGAAATGTTGATGTACAGAGGGACCTGGGTGTCCTTGTATACCAGTCACTGAAAGCAAACATGCAGGTGCAGCAAGTAGTTAGGAAGGCAAATGGTATGTTGGCCTTCATTGCAAGATGATTTGAGTACAGGAGGAGCAAGGATGTCTTACTACTGTTATACAGGGCCTTGGTGAGACCACATCTGGAGTACTGTGTGCAGTTTTGGTCTCCTTACCTAAGAAAGGATATACTTGCCATAGAGGGAGTGCAGCGAAGGTTCACCAGACTGATTCCTGGGATGGCAGGACTGTCATATGAGGAGAGATTGGGTCGACTAGGCCTGTATTCACTAGAGTCTAGAAGAATGAGAGGGGATCTCATTGAAACGTATAAAATTTTGACAGGGCTAGACAGACTGGATGCAGGGAGTATGTTTCCCCTGGCGGGGAGGTCTAGAACGAGGGGTCAGAGTCTCAGGATACAGGGTAGGACATTTAGGACTGAGATGAGGAGAAATTTCTTCACTCAGAGGGTGGTGAACCTGTGGAATTCTCTACCACAGAAGGCTGTGGAGGCCAAGTCACTGAATATATTTAAGAAGGAGATAGATAGATTTCTAGACACAAAATGCATCAAGGGGTATGGGGAGAGAGCGGGAATATGGTATTGAGATAGAGGGTCAGCCATGATCATATTGAATGGCGGAGCAGGCTCGAAGGACCGAATGGCCTACTCCTGCTCCTATTTTTCTATGTTTCTATGAAAAGGTAGAAGCAATGGAAGAGGTGAAAATTGATAGACAGGATGTACTAGAAAGGCTGGGTATGCATAGAGTGGATAAGTCACCTGGTCCAGATGGCTTGCATCCCAGCTTGCGAAGGAAATTGGGGGAGGAGATAGCGTAAGGGCTTGCCATAATTTTCCAATCTTCCCTCGATGTGGGGGAGGTGCCTGAGGATTGGAAAGTGGCAAATGTGACACCATTGTTCAAGAAAGGGT
Organism: Squalus acanthias; assembly: GCA_030390025.1. NCBI lineage: Eukaryota > Metazoa > Chordata > Chondrichthyes > Squaliformes > Squalidae > Squalus > Squalus acanthias. The sequence continues at coordinate 69,713,941 of CM059429.1, forward strand.
GTAAGGACAATCCTAGTAACTACAGGCCATTCAGTTTAACATCAGTGGTGGGTAAAGTTTTAGAAACAATAATCAAGGAAAAAATTAACGGGCACTTGGAGACCAAAACTGTACGCAGTACTATTTACAATCTATATTAATGACTTGGATGAAGGGACCGAGTGTAATGTAGCCAAATTTGCTGATGATACAAAGATAGGTGGGAAAGCAAGTTGTGAAGAGGACACAAAGAATCTGCAAAGGGATATAGACAGGCTAAGTGAGTGGGCAAACATTTGGCAGATGGAGTATAATGTGGGAAAGTGTGAGGTTATCCACTTTGGTAAGAAAAGTAAAAAAGCAAATTATTATTTAAATGGAGAGAGATTACAAAATGCTGCAGTACACAGGGACCTGGGGGTCCTTGTGCATGAAGCACAAAAAGTTAGCATGCAGGTACAGCAAGTAATCAAAAAGGCAAATGGAATGTTGGCCTTTATTGCAGGGCGGCTGGAGTATAAAAGCAGGGAAGTCCTGCTACAACTGTACAGGGCGTTGGTGAGACCACACCTGGAGTACTGCGTAAAGTTTTGGTCTCCTTATTTCAGGAGGGATATACTTGCATTGGAGGCAGTTCAGAGAAGGTTCACGAGGTTGATTCCTGAGATGAAGGGGTTGACTTATGAAGAAAGGTTGAGCAGGTTGAGTCTATACTCATTGGAGTTTAGAAGAATGAGAGGTGATCTTATTGAAACATATAAGATACTGAGGGGGCTCGACAAGGTAGATGCAGAGAAGATGTTTCCCCTCATGGGGGAATTTAGAACTAGGGGGCACAGTTTCAGAATAAGGGGTCGCCCATTTAAAACTGAGATGAGGAGGTATTTCTTCTCTCAGAGGGTCGTAAATCTGTGGAATTCTCTGCCCCAGAGAGCTGTGGAGGCTGGGTCATTGAATATATTTAAGGTGGAGATAGACAGATTTTTGAACAATAAGGGAGTGATGGGCTATGGGGAGCGGGCAGGGAAATGGAGCTGAGCCCAAGATCAGATCAGCCATGATCTCATTAAATGGCGGAGCAGGCTCGAGGGGCCAAATGGCCTACTCCTGCTCCTATTTCTTATGTTTAAGCTAATTAAGGAGAGCCAACACGGATTTGTAAAAGGCAGATCGTGTTTGACTAAACTAATTGAATTTTTTGATGAAGTAACAGGGAAGGTTGATGAAGAGAATGCAATGGATGTTGTCTACATGGATTTTAGGAAGGCTTATGATAAAGTACCACATAGAAGGCTGGTTAACAAAATTGAGGCTCATGGAATAGGTGGGTCAGTGGCAGCTTGGATAAGGAATTGGCTTAAGGACAGAAAACAGCGAGTTGTGGTAAATGGCTGTTTTTCAGACTGGAGGATGGTAGACAGTGGCATTCCCCAAGCGTCAGTGCTGGGGCCACTGCTTTTTTTGATATATATATATAAATGACCTGGATATTGGAATACAGAGTAGAATTTCTAAATTTGCTGATGACACCAAACTTGGGGGTGTGGCAAACAGTGAGGATGATACCAATCGACTGCAACAGGACATAGAAAGGCTAGCAGAATGGGCAGACAAGTGGCAGATGGAATTTAATACAGAGAACTGTGAGGTGATGCATTTTGGCAGAAGGAACAGGGAGAGGCAATATACACTGAATGGCACAGTTTTAAAGAGTGTGCAGGGACAGAGGGACCTGGGAGTTAATGTGCATAGGTCCCTGAAGGTGGCAGAACATATTGAGAGAGTGGTTAGCAAAGCATATGGGATCTTGGGCTTCATAAATAGAGGTATTGAGTACAAAAGTAGAGAAGTTATGCTGAACCTTTATAAAGCACTGGTTGGGCCATAACTGGAGTATTGCGTCCAGTTCTGGTCACCACATTTTAGGAAGGATGTGAAGACACTTGAGAGGGTGCAGAGGAGATTTACCAGAATGGTTCCGGTGATGGGGGATCTTAGCTACAAGGACAGGTTGGAGAAGCTGGATTTGTTTTCATTGGAGCAAAGGAGGTTGAGGGGTGATTTGATAGAGATGTACAAGATTATGATGGGTTTGGAAAGGCTGTTCCCACTAGTTGATGGTACAAGGACTAGGGGACACAGATTTAAGGTTTTGGGCAAGAGATACAGGGGGGATGTGAGGAAAAAAGTTAAGCGAGTGGTGAGGACCTAGAACTCGCCGCCGACGAAAGTGGTGGAAGCGGAGATACTCAATGTTTTCAAGGGGAGACTGGATAGGCAGTTGATGGAAATAAACTTGCAGGGCTACGGGGATAGAGCGAGGGAATGGGACTGACTGGATTGCTCTAGAGAGCCGGCACAGACTCGATTGGCCGAATGGCCTCCTTCTGTGCCGTTATGACTCTATGACTAAAATCATCACCACAATCATCAGTAAAATCATCACAATCATTCGTAAAAGCATCACCACAATCATTAGTAAAATCATCACCACAATCCTTAGTAAAATCATCACCACAATCATTAGTAAAATCATTACCACAATCATTGGTAAAATCATTACCACAATCATTAGTAAAATCGTCGGTAAAATCATCACCACAATCATTAGTAAAATCATTACCATAATCATTGGTAAAATCATCACCACAATCATTATAAAATCATCACCACAATCATTATAAAATCATCACCACAATCATTAGTAAAATCATTACCACAATCATTAGTAAAATCGTCGGTAAAATCATTACCACAATCATTAGTAAAATCATCACCACAATCATCAGTAAAATTACCACAATCATTGGTAAAATCATTACCACAATCATTAGTAAAATCATCACCACAATCATCAGTAAAATCATCACCACAATCATTAGTAAAATCACCACAATCATTCGTAAAATCATCACCACAGATATTAATGAAATAGTCACTGCAATCTTCAATGAAATTATCACAATTAGTGAAATTACTGCAATCATGAATGTGATCAATACAATCATCAGTGTAACTACCATCATCACAGCAATCATCATTGACCCCCCTCAGTTGCCATTGACACTCGCTTACCTCTCATTCACTCACTGTACTTTCACCTGCAGTCACTCATTGTAACTGCCAATCTTTTTTTTAATATTATTTTGTATTCACATGTATTTATATATACAGTATGCCTGTACGTGCATGTAAATGCTGGCTGGCTTGTCATCAGTAGCAGTATACAAATACAGTGTTACAGAATATCGAGTTACGAGAAGCCAGCAGAATGTGAAAGGCCAGGAGAGTGTGGAGTGTAGCCCTAGGGTGTTCAGTCTGAGAGGTGTAATTGGACAGAAATTTTTAGCCATAATTAATGGCCCGGAATTTGCAGTCAGCAGCGAAGCGAAAGCGCTCGCTGCTGGCCCCGAAGTACGCTCCGCACAAGGATCTCGCAATCCCTGTGTCGAGAACTTCGGGTTTTCCGACCTTCACTTCAAGTCAATGGACAGCAGTGGGAATTCCCTTGTTCGAACTGCTTTGAAGTCAACAGGCTAAGCAGCAAATCAAAAGGCAGAATTCTCACAGATAGTGAACAAGGAAGTGAGTAAGCTCTTAAAATTCTAAGGGGTAAAAATTGAGTCGCGCCCCATTTGGGGCGCTAACCTCGCCGGGGCGCGACTTTTAGCGCCCCGAAAAAATTAGCGGCCCCGCGCCGGAACTTCAGTGGTTGCGCCCCAAGAGGGAAGCGGGGCGCAACTGGAAGCACCCCGCATCCCTCTTGGGGCGCTGCGAGTGAATATCCTGGCGCTGCGGCACGTCGCGCCGCGGTATTGCAGGCCTTCCTCCCCTTCTTAAAGGGGAGGGGCCTTGCGCAGCGCGAACCGGGGCCCAGCTGGGCCCCCGGGGATCGGGAGTGCCGGCAAAAGAGCCCGGCACTCAAGAGAAGTGCCGGGCTCTTGGAGCGCAGCCGGCACTTCACGGTGGGGGGGCTTCACGGGGGCCGGGGACAGCAACGGGGGCAGGTGCTGGCAGGTGGCCAGCAACAAAAATGGCCGCCTGCCACCTCCCCTTTAAATATCGCCGCCCCGGCCGCACGTACGCCCCCCTGAACCCGTCGGACATAGCGTCTGGCGGTAAATCAGGGGGCGCGACTGAAGATCACGGCCGGGGCGCGAGCGGGGCGCTGCGCACGGCGATGACGTCATCGCCGGCGGCGCAGCGCCACAGGGCGCTACCGGCTGCCGCCGCCGCTAACCTCCCACTAAATTTTTCGGGAGGCGTGGGCGGCGCTGCGCCCGGGCGTTAGCTGCTTTACGCCCCATTAGCGCCCTCTTAAGGCGCTAACGGGAGGCGCAAGCAGCTGAATTTTTCCCCCTAACTTTTTAAAAAATAGTTAGAGAGAGCAAAAGAAAGATTGGGGCCCTCACATGGGGAAAAGGCAAACCTGAAATAAAGATGGACAAACTTTAAAAAAATTAAAAACATTTTCTTCTGAAAAGTTTCTTAAAAATTTTAATTTTTATTAAAATGGACAAATTTCACACTGCACAAAATTAAAATTAGTTTTCCAGGCCCTTAACATTTGTTTAGCAGTCATGTTACACTGTTAAAACCCCAGTTACACCTGATCCCTTTGGGTCTAACTTTTAGTGGGGAATTTAACTTCGTAATTACTGCGGAAGAGCCGAAGTTTTCGTCAGTTTCAATGATTTACGAGACTTCACTGATTGCCGGCTCTGTGGGGGGTGGGGGCACAGCGCAGCCTGTTTCGGAGCTGTCAATGACAGACCGCAACTTCAGGATTTCCGCATGCACCAAATCCCGAAGTTGCAGCCAGTTTCAAAGGCAGTATAACGGCAAACGCTGCCAGTTCGCCGTCATCCCGACTGCAAATTCCGGGCCATTACTTATACAAAGACAGAAAGCAGAATTTGATTTTTGCGAAGATTTGGCGCTAGTAAGAATTTAGGTTCATGCTATTTATGATTTTTAGTTACACAGTTAGACACAGGGACGACAGAACAGAGATCCCTCATGATGGGTGTGAATTGTGGGAGATGAGCCACAATGGATCGTCATGGTATGCAAGAGCAGCCCATTTGCACAAAGTGTCAGAAGATCTCTGTATTTGAGGAACAATTGGCCACATTCTGCAGCATCAGAGAAGTGGTGGGTTTCTGGATTTTACATCTTCAGAATGTGGTCACACAAGAGGCAGCGCTAGACAGTTCAGGACACTGGGACAGTATAGAAAGAGAGAAATAAAAACAGAAAATGCTGGAAATACTCAGCAGGTCAGGCAGCAGTTCTGACGAAGGGTCATCGACCTGAAACGTTAACTCTGTTTCTCTCTCCACAGATGCTGCCTGACCTGCTGAGTATTTCCAGCATTTTCTGTTTTTATTTCAGATTTCCAGCATCCGCAGTATTTTGCTTTTGTATAGAAAGAGAGAAGTGGGTGACCATCCCCTGCGCAGGGGCAGCAGAGGGAGACCGGGCTCACAAGTGCAGAGAAACCCCGAGTTACTGGAATTGTCTAATAGATATACAGCGTTGGAACTATCAAGTAGACAGTGACTCAGGATGTCCTGAACAACACTGATACTGTAGAGCAAGGGATTAGCCAGGAAAAGGGAGGGAGAAGCAAGTAGACTACAGGAGTAGGAAAGTGGCAGTAATGGGAGATTCGATTGTTTGGTTATATACCGCCTTTTTTTCAGTTATGACAATGACTGGGGGTACAGTTTGTGCCGAGTGAGTCTCCTTGAATGGGCCGCACACTGCTGTTGTTTCTTCTGTTCCTGGCAGAGGCCTAACATCACTCTTTCTAATTCAAATATGTTCCATATGTGCCTCATCCACTTATGGGGAGGACCGTACTTCCCAATAAAGAGAAAGGACCACACATTCTGACAGTAGCAAGAATTATGATAGCCTGCTCATTGCAGGGGCCCTTCAGCAGTTGTTTGGTATGGAAGGAAGAAATTTGTGGTTCTTACATAGTATGTTAGCTTTCTGATCTTCAGTCGATCGTCGTGTATTTTGCAGCAGTGGTAGTGTTGAGGATCTGTCTCTATACCTCTTGCCACTACTCCCCTCTTGACACGTGGTCTTAGTCTCATTCCAGGCTTCCCTCAGGTTTTCAGTCCCGTCCTTGGTCATGGAGGTGAGCATGGTGCACAGGGCGGAGAGGTGTCCACAGGAGACTGTTGGGGAATGAGGGAAGAGTTCTGGGGGGTTGCCTCTGCTGACGTCTGAAAATATTGCAGGGTTCTGGAGGGAGTGATTCATCTGGAGATAGAAGTATTAGTCATGCTGGGGGAGGTGAAATCTGTATGTTCAGAGCCTGGGTTTAGATACTTTGGTGTACTTGTCTCAGTGAAACACGCCATTTTATACGAAAGGAATTTTCACCCCTCCTAACCAGATGAAAAAACTGCCCATGTCACTCCTGGGTTAAAAAAAAAGAAAGACTTGTATTTTTATGGCACTTTTCATGGCCTCAGAACGTCCCAAAGCGCTTTACAGCCAATGAAGTACTTTTGAAGTATAGTCACTGTAATAATGTAGGAAATGCAGCAGCCAATTTGTGCACAGCAAGGTCCCACAAACAGGAATGTGATAATGACCTGGTAATCTGTTTTTTGGTGATGTGGTTGAGGGATAAATATTGGCCAGAACACCAGGGATAACTCCTCTGCTCTTCTTCGAAATAGTGCCATGGGATCTTTACGTCAACCTGAGATGGCAGACGGGGCCTCGGTTTAACGTCTCAGCAAAAAGACAGCACCCCTAACAGTGCAGAATAGGAGTGACATGGCACTGGAGTGTCAGCCTGGATTATGTGCTCAAGTCTCTGGAAAGGGTCTTGAACCCACAACCTTCTGACTCAGAGGCGAGAATGCGACCAATTGAGCCACTTCTGACACTATAGTAGGGTGAACACAATATTCTACCCCGCCTCCTTTACTTATTTCAGATGCTGCCTATTTCGGTACTATCCAAACAGTTACGTGACCTGGACAGCCACATCTCCAAGTCAGGCAGAGGCTGCAAAGTATGCCTCAAGTGTCTTCAGCTCCTGAACAAGAGCCAAAATAATCTACAGTAAGTAGGGTAGAAATGACCCAGAAACATAACATCATATACTGCGCTCAAAATTATTTATTAAACAGTCTGGAATGAAATTAGATTCAATTAATCTGTTACTCCTTTTTTCCCCTTTTTTACAATGTGATAACACCCGTAATCGCAGAATAGGTACATTCAGTCTACTTTAAACAGGACCTCTAGCTCTCAGCTGCTTCTAGCAAACCTAGATTTATTCATTGCTGGTAACTGCAAACACATAATCAAAATATATATTTGAAAGGCAAAGCGAATCACAAGGTAAAAATCTTACAAATCAGAATAATTCCTGCTTAATTATTTGGACCCTTTCCCTAACAGTCAGTCAAAACCACCTTTCAGAGCATTACAATCACCTCTTCATCGTGTGCGACAAAGAATTGACGTGCACGCATTAACTATTCTCGCAAAACGTTCCCAGTGATGTTCGGTGACTCAGGTCTGTGCAGGGTGCTCGGTCCTGCTCTCTCTGTCTTCCCCCCAGAGTTTCAGATCACTTGGGTCTGATTGCATCTGAAACAACTACAACAACTGGCATTGATATAGTGCCTTCAACATAAAATGTCCCAAGACTTCACAGATGAGCATAAGGACAATGGATACTGAGCCAGGAAGGGAGAGATTAAGAAGGATTAGTCAAAGAGACTGGTTTTAAGGAGGGAAGAGAGACGGAGAGGCAGAGGGCTTCAGGAAAGGAATTACATGGTGTAGGACCCAGGTTGCTGTAGCCTCTGCCACCAATGCTGAGTAAAGGGAGGAGAGGGAAGCACAAAAGGCCACTGCTCATCAATTTCAAACTCTGTCATTTTCAAATCGCTTCGCAAGCTCGGCCCTTCCAAACTCCACAACATGCTCCAACCTTCCATCCATATATATTGCTGACGACACCCAGTTTTACCAGTATTCACTCTCCCTGGCCACCTCTGTGCTGTCAGATTGTCCGTCTGACATTAAGTCATGAACAAATCAAAAGCAGCTGCACTGAACCTCAGGAATGCAAAGCCATTCTTCTCAGTCCCTGCCATGAACACTGCTCCGTTGCCACTGCCTCCAATTCTCTTTCTAGCTGTTTGTTCAGGCTGAACCAGACAATGCACAATGTCAATGAGCTTCAAACCCCATATTCATTCCATCACCAAGACCACTTTCTTCCTCCCTTGCAACATCACCCACCTCTGCCCTTACCTCACCTCCAAGGTCACGAAAACCCTTATCTGAGCTTTCACCACCTCCATCCCCATGAGCTCCAACTTGTCCAAAAAATTGCCGCTCAGCTGCCAACCTGCACCAAGTCCAACTTGCCCATTCTCCTTCCAGCCCCCCATCGCATCTGACCCCCACCCCCAAGTCCTCATCACTAACTTACACGGGCTGCAGTTCGCAACAAATCAAATTTAAAATCTACGAATCCCTCCACAGCCTATGACATCACCCTACCTCTGTGACCTTCTTTAGCCCTATGCCTCGTCCCACATCCTCTATTTTGGACTCCTGTGCATCCACCATAGGTGGTAGAGCTCTCAGACTCCTTGGCCCTACTCTCTGCATCTGCCTCTTCACCCTCCTGCTTTAAAAACCTCCTTGAAACCCATCACTTCCACTAAGGTTTTAGTCACCTCCCCCACCTGGGCCAGGGTAATGGTAGGGTCGATGCAGCGGGTGGAGGCCCCACCCTGAGCTTGTGGGGCGGGATCAAGAAAATGCAGCCCTCAGCGTCTGTCCCTTGAATCCTCTGTGAAGCTCTTTGGGATGTTTTTCTATGCTAAAGTCAACCATATCAGTAAGGTAAGAGCAGCCACTTTGTGCAGATCTTCTCCTGTAATAACAGAGTTGGACGATGAAGAGGGGAGAGCAAATAATAATGTGACTGGAGCAAAAATTCATGATGCGACCTAAGCAACGTCTCCCTGACCATGTGGCTTATAGCTGAATGTCAGACACAGTATCAGCTGTTTGGTGCTGTGCAAAATTCAGTCCAATGCAGCTTCTCTTTGAATGGCAGTGTACAGGACGGAAAATAATTCAGAATACAAGGCAATCATTGGGCTTGTCTTTGATCAAGAGCTGCAGGCATTTTCCCCACTGGCAGAATAATGTTTGGCTTGTTCGTCTTCAGTACAGGTGCAACTACATCAGAAAAAAATGATAAAAGTTAGGATATGACATTCTCAACTTACGATCGCAACAACAGGTAGGGCTGATCAAAGGGAATTAGCGAGACCATTAGTAGGTCAGACACTGTCCTTTCACACTCTGCGACTGGGTGGTACAGTGGGTCAGATACTGTCCTTTCACACTCCGGGACTGGGTGGTACAGTGGGTCAGACACTGTCCTTTCACACTCCGGGACTGGGTGGTACAGTGGGTCAGACACTGTCCTTTCACACTCTGGGACTGGGTGGTACAGTGGGTCAGACACTGTCCTTTCACACTCTGGGACTGGGTGGTACAGTGGGTCAGACACTGCCCTTTCACACTCTGGGACTGGGTGGTACAGTGGGTCAGACACTGTCCTTTCACACTGTGGGACTGGGTGGTACAGTGGGTCAGACACTGTCCTTTCACACTCTGGGACTGGGTGGTACAGTGGGTCAGACACTGTCCTTTTACCTCTACCCCACACTCATTGGATGAAATTATCTGTCACTGGCTGTAAGGTTTCTATGTGAAATGAGTTTGGCCAATTCAGATCCTGGTAGGCCATCAAAGTAGTGGACAGAGTAATGTGACACAAATGTGTTCAAGGTCATTCTGCAAATGTCTTCAGTACTAATGTCAACCTTAAATTGGAAAGCTCATTATGGGAAATGTAAAAATCTAGTGCAGTCCTGTTTGACGGGACACTGTATAGCGAGCTTTATTCTGTACCTAATCCATGCTGTATCTGCTCTGGAAGTAGATGAGACAGTAGAGAGGGCTTAACTATATCTAATTCATGCTGTATCTGACCTGGTCGCATTGATGGGACAGTGTAGAGGGAGCTTTACTCTGTATCTAACCCGTGCTGTACCTGACCTGCCCCTTTGTTGTTGACACGAGGGCCTGAAATGGAAAAAATTTTGTGTCTGGGAAGGCTGCTTGGAATTTATGATCAATATTTTTAACCAAATACCATAGATATCAGTGTTTTGTAATTCTGTTGGTTCTTGCCCACCCATTTCCCTGCCCTTTTCCTGTATCCTTTAATATTTTTCCTTTTCAAATACTTATTCAATTTCCTTTTAAATGATGCTGTCGTCTCTGCCTCAATAGTCACGTGTGGTAAAGCATTCCATGTTCTCATAACCCTCTGTGTGAAATAAATTCTACCAACTTCCCCTTTCCTTCTTGAAATAATAATCCGCAGTCTGTGCCCCACAGTTCACCAACCAGTGCAAATAACCTTTCACCATTTATCCTCTCAAAATCTTTCAAAATTTTGAAAATTATACGATCAATTCTTCAACCTTCTTTGTCCCAGTGAAAAACATTCCAGGTTTCTGAGTCTTTCTTCATTTCACTCTTCGTTTCCCCAAAATTTGCTACTTTGCATTTCTCTGCATTTGCTGCCCATTTGACCACTCCGCCAATCTTTCGGTGCCCTCCAGCAATCTCTTGCATTCTTGCTCACAGATTTTCATTCCCCCTAATTTGATACCAGCATTCATCCTCTCTGCTCCCTCAAACACTGGATAAAGTAAAGCGTCACCGATCACAATCGCCAGAGGCATGGCGCGCCCAGTGCCACAGGACAGGATCAACCAGTGAATCTGGGCAGTTAGACTGAGCAGCATTGCCCCAGTTATGGTGAAGCCCAGTGCCACAGTATAGGCTGAGCGCTTGACCCTGGATTTTCCTCTGCTGTACCGCCCAAAAGTGAGTAGTAGGGTGGGGAAAGGGGGAGGAAAGTGGAGCTGGGAGACCAACCACCAGATTCTTGGCCCTCTGAGCACCGCCAGAAATTTTCATCCCCACCTCCCAACCAAGGAACTCGGCTGCTCGACCCATGACTGCTCGCCCAAGATAAATGACGGCAGGTAGGGGGAAAGCCAGGGAAAATGGCTGATTTGCCTGCATCTTGGCCCAACCATCTTTAGCTCCTTCAACAATGGCCACCCCAGTTGTCTTCCGTGCCCATGGGTTTGGGAGGGCAATACACCGACTGACATAAACCTATATCTACCAGTCTGTGATGCACCATATCAGATCAGGCACCAGCTGCTGTTTCACCAACTGTTATTCCTAAACCTGCAAGATTTTGCACTCCGCACCTTTCTACTCAGGCTAGGTCAGCTTCTCCACAGAAGATGGCCTCCGTTAATGAATAAGGCCAGGGGTCTCAGACAAGGGCCGGGGGATGTTTTGCAGAGCCCACTGCAAGATGCCATCGATCGAGCCCTACGACAAATCAAAGAACAAAGTTACAAGTATCAGTTTGCACTTTTGCCACACCTGACTGTGTGATCATTCGCAAGTCAACGTCAGGGAAAAGGGCAGCCCAGGGTCAGGGAAAGGAAAAGGTCAGGGCCCGGGAAAGTGGGTGGAAGGAGGGCACAACCCTGGTCTGGAAAATATTATTAGGCATGGGCAACTGTCTGACTTAGATTACACAAAACTAGACACAGGCTTAATATGAAGAGACATGAAATGAGATTAGAGAGCGCAAAAAGAAAGAAACGCAGTGGTTTGGAAATGAGGAACAGACAGCGAACAACTAACTTTAGGAATGGAGAACAGACACAAAGAACTAACTAGGAATGAGGAACAGACAGCTAACAACAGCAGTCAGAACGAAGAATAGACACTAAACATGATTTGGACTTGGGCACAGACAACATGATATTGAAAGTTGTTGATGTGGGGGGCATGGAATTAACAAACAGCGAGGAGGAATGTAACATTTCAGGAGGACAGAAAGAGATTAGAAGAATGGACAGATAGGTGGTGGGTGCAACTTAATGCGCAAAAATGTGAGGAGATACATTTTGGATAGAAAACAAGGAATGGGATCATACACTCAATGGAAAGAGAGTCCTAGGGACTTAAATACATCATTCCCTGAAAGTGTGAGTACAGGTGGATAAAGCCATAAAAAAGTAGAGTAAAAAGTAATCATAAATTTCTTCAAAGCATTGTTTAGTCAACAGTTTGAGTACTGAATGCAGCTTTAGGCAACCCTTTAGAGAAAGGACATTAAAGACATAGAGAACATACAGGGTAGATTCACCTGGATGATACTAGAGATGGGAAATTGTAGTTATGAGGAGAGACTTGAGATAGTGGGATTAGTTCCACTGGAGCCGAGAAGGCTAAAAGGAGATCAAATACAAGTTCTTAAGATTATGAAGGCTTTTAATAGAGTGAATATGGGAGGACTATTTCCTGTGGTTGGGGAGTCAGGGAGAAAGGGTGATTAAGTTAGAATTGTCACTAGGAGAGTGCAGAGAGAGGTTAGGAAAACTTCTTTACTCAGATGGTCACTGGGGCATGGAATGATTTGCCACAGGGAGTCTTTGAGGCAGAGAACATTATATCTTTTAAGGGAAAAATAGATAATCATTTAGGCCATGAATTTACCTGGGTGTTCTCCCGATCAGTGGCCGTAGCTTCGACGGAAGCTTATGTGGGGCACCTGGGGTTTACACCAATCTTCTGTCAAATGCATGGCAGGCGATGGAGAGAAATCCCGGGAAAATTCCCGGCGTTGAAATGAAAGAAGAAACGGCCGTGGGGAGAGGCCGTGACAGTGGGATTGGTTTTGGACGCGCTAACATAGAGCTGGAGCAAACACGATTGATTGAATGCCCAGTCGACATGTACGACACCAGGCATGATCAATGTGCTCCACACCAGATACAATCAACATGTACCACATTGGCTACAATCAAAGTGTACCGAACATTTGGCACAATCAACTCGTCACACATAGCAGGTACAATCAACACAGAGCACACTAAATACAATCGACATATTACCACATCTGGTACAACCAACATGTACACACCAATTACAATCAACGTATACCGTACCCAAACAATAAACTTTTACAAGACAACAAGTTATAACCAATATATACCATGCCAGGTGCAATCAGCGTGTGACACTCACAGGATACAATCCACATGTACCACGCTGGGTACGATCGAGGTGTCCCACAGTTACATAAGTACATAAGAAATAGGAGCAAGAGTAGGCCAGTCAGCCATTCGAACCTGCTCCACGATTCAAAAAGATCATGGCTGATCTTCTACCTCTTCTACCTTCCCACACTATCCCTATATCCCTTGATTCCCTTAGTATCTAAAAATCTATCGATCTCTGTCTTGAATATACTCAACGACTGATCATCCACAGCTCTCTGGGGTAGAGAATTCCAAAGATTCACAACCCTTTGAGTGAAGAAATTTCTCCTCATCTCAGTCCTAAATGGCCTACCCCTTATTCTGAGATTGTGACCCCTAGTTCTAGACTCCCCAGACAGGGGAAACATCCTCCCAGCATCTACCCTGTCAAGCCCCTTAAGAATTTTCTATGTTTCAATGCGATTACCTCTCATTCTTCTAAACTCTAGGGAATATAGGCCTAGTCTACTCAATCTCTCCTCATAGGACAATCCCCCCCACCCCAGGAATCAATCTAGTGAACCTTTGTTGCACTCCCTCTAAGGCAAGTATATCCTTCCTTAGGTAGGGAGACCAAAACTATACACAGTACTCCAGGTGTGGTCTCACCAAGGCCCTATATAATTGTAGTAAGACTTCTTTATTCCAATCCCTTTGTAATAAAGGCTAACGTACCATTTGCTTTCCTAATTGCTTGCTGTACCTGCATGTTAACTTTCTGTAATTCGTGTACAAGGACACCCAGGTCCCTCTGACTACCAACATTTCCCAGTCTCTCACCATTTAAAAAATATTCTGCTTTCCTATTTTTCCTACCAAAGTGGATAACTTCACATTTCTCCATTTTATATTCCATCTGCCATGATGGAACAGTCAATGCCTGCCACATACCAGGTATACTTACATTGCAGTCGATGTGTGAGGTAATGGCTCTGTTGTGAAATGTTTTTGAGAAAATATATTTATATCTTTTAGCATGCACAAACCAAAGTGCCTGTTATAAGCAGGACCCACAGGATAAAAGAGCACCATACGTGGAGGAATATTCTAGAACGTGTTACTGCTGCATAGACGAGGCTGAAGAGGTGCAGCAGCCTTGTCTGTTCTGTTTCTGTGATGGAATCGGAGAAGCTGCATGAAAGAGAAAGCGCACACTGCGTACAGATGAGAAATAAATCTCTCAGTCTAGTGATTCCTCCCATGTTACCCTGTTGATGATTCCAGATACACAGGGCATCAGCAGCAAACGAGACCTCCCGGTCTCTGTCCCTTACTTACAACCTTTCCTTCAGATACAACATTCAGAATTTCCAATTCCCCACACTGTCTACCCTTGTGAACTCTCTGTCAATAATTGGCAAATGAGGAGCAATTGTGCTGTTGGTCCCACAAGGACGTGCTTTTCAATTAAAGCAAACTAATTTTACATAGACAGGGGGCATTTTAATCCTCTCTGCGTGAGCTCCTTGAAAATTCAATTCCAGAGTGTGAAAGGACAGTGTCTGACCCACTGTAACACCCAGTCCCAGAGTGTGAAAGGACAGTGTCTAACCCACTGTACCACCCAGTCCCAGAGTGTGAAAGGACAGTGTCTGACCCACTGTACCACCCAGTCCCGGAGTGTGAAAGGACAGTGTCTGACCCACTGTACCACCCAGTCCCAGAGTGTGAAAGGACAGTGTCTGACCCACTGTACCACCCAGTCCCAGAGTGTGAAAGGACAGTGTCTGACCCACTGTACCACCCAGTCCCGGAGTGTGAAAGGACAGTGTCTGACCCACTGTACCACCCAGTCCCAGAGTGTGAAAGGACAGTGTCTGACCCACTGTACCACCCAGTCCCAGAGTGTGAAAGGACAGTGTCTGACCCACTGTACCACCCAGTCCCAGAATGTGAAAGGACAGTGTCTGACCCACTGTACCACCCAGTCCCAGAATGTGAAAGGACAGTGTCTGACCCACTGTACCACCCAGTCCCAGAGAGTGAAAGGACAGTGTCTGACCCACTGTACCACCCAGTCCCAGAGTGTGAAAGGACAGTGTCTGACCCACTGTACCACCCAGCCCCAGAGTGTGAAAGGACAGTGTCTGACCCACTGTATCACCCAGTCCCAGAGTGTGAAAGGACAGTGTCTGACCCACTGTACCACCCAGTCCCAGAGTGTGAAAGGACAGTGCCTGACCCACTGTAACACCCAGTCCCAGAGTGTGAAAGGACAGTGTCTGACCCACTGTACCGCCCAGTCCCAGAGTGTGAAAGGACAGTGTCTGACCCACTGTAACACCCAGTCCCAGAGTGTGAAAGGACAGTGTCTGACCCACTGTACCACCCAGTCCCAGAATGTGAAAGGACAGTGTCTGACCCACTGTACCACCCAGTCCCAGAGTGTGAAAGGACAGTGTCTGACCCACTGTAACACCCAGTCCCAGAGTGTGAAAGGACAGTGTCTGACCCACTGTACCACCCAGTCCCAGAGTGTGAAAGGACAGTGTCTGACCTACTGCACCACCCAGTGGGAGAGTGTGAAGAGAGAATGTCTATACCCCTGTCCCCCCACGTTTGTTTGGTTGTTCCTTTTGTTGCTTTCTGAGTTTGTTAGCAGCTCACCTCTCGAAGAATCGAGTCAAACTCCTCCTTGTTGAAGAGCTGCTCATTAACGAAGGAATCCACTTCTGCTTCATGTTCAACGACAGTCTAAAGAGAAAGAGGAAGAAAAACCAAAAAAATTAAATGTTAGACTCAGTGGCCAACAGTTTCCGCTGGGGCACAATCGGCGATCCGGGCCCAAATTGTGTTCAAAATTGAGCTAGATTTCAGAAGTTTTTGTTTGCTCAAATTTGTGCTCAACCTCATTTGCATATCGGTGTACGTAAAATCTTCCATGAACCAGCGCAATCGGGCAGCGTCTTAGAATGTAATTTGTTTAAAAACATTTTTGCATTTAAAAATATTCCTTGATATATTTAAATAATAGTGGTAACCTTTTATTAATACAGCTGGAAATGGGTTTATCACAAAAATGCATTTTTAATCAGTGTCTAGTCCACCACCTGTGAGGAACCCCATTTTAAATAATTGAAAATGACTAACAAGCTATACAGAACCATTTACCAGTTACATTGGTGTACAGTAGTCAGTTTCTTAGTAAATTTAAAAAAATTAAAGAGCTTTTAAAAGGTGTCTATTAGTGTCCTTGCACCTAAAAAAGCTTAATTTTAAGAGCCTCCTTGAAGGCCTGCAAACGGGCCCAATTCGCAGAAACTTGCCATGGCGATTAATTCACCCTGGGGGCATACCCGTTTTTGTGGGCGGGGCCAGTTTCTTGCGCAATGTTTTTTAAACTAGCGCAAAAGATCGTGGAAACTCGATTTGCGCTGAACATAATTTGCGCTTGAAATTCCTCGATCTTTTGCGCAGGTTTGGCCGATTACCTAGCGGAACTCCTGCCCTTTTGGATTCACAGATAGTGTGGTGCTCTGCATTTAACACCTTGCCTCCTACTTGGTCTTGTTTCCTACTCCTTGTGGCATTGAGGGTCATGCCACAAACACTGATTATCAGATCCAAGATTGAGATTCCAGGACTGTCACTGAGCCTGAGTGCATCCCTCAGTACACTATCAGGAAAGATAGCCCTACTCTGTTCACTGTATTGCTAGGAGATGGGTACACCACCCAGACAAGCAATAAATATACAACTGACTGGGAATAACACTTTTCTTTCTCTCATGTCGCGCCAACACTGTGGATGCTACACCAAGTGTGCATTGTAGGTCAGGACCTGAATTCGTCATTACAATGTCAGAGGAAGAGCTTTGAAGTGAGTGCTGATCAGTCCTGGAGTTAGTTGCTGGTGATACAATTCAGGTTCTGTGGGTGGCTAATCAGCAGACGCCCATAGATTTGCTGTTTATTCTTTCATAGTCATAGAGTCATGGAGTCATAGGGGGAAAAATTCAGTTGGTTGCGCCTCCCGTTAGCGCCTTAAGAGGGCGCTAATGGGGCGCAAAGCATCTGGCGCCCAGGCGCGGCGAAGTTTGTGCCGCTCGCGAAATTAACTAGACATTTTGCGGCGGCGCTAAACACTACCGCCACGATCTCCTGCACCGGCAGATCGTGACGTCAGTTGAGTGCGCAACGCCCCGGTATCGCCCCGGAGCGGATATTGAGTGGCGCCCCCTGCCTTACCGCCTGACGCTAGCAACGACAGGTTGAGGGGAGCGTTCTGCAGTCATGAAGGGAAAGGGGGAACGCTATTTAAAGGTGACCGCTTCCTGCCTTTTATTGTTGGTGCCATTTTTGAACTACGCATTCCGAGAGAGAGAGAGAGACTTCTGGAGAGATTCAATGTTGTGTGAAGGAGTTTTGGGTACTGAGCAGCACTTTGCAGGTTCATTTTGATTTGCCATTCCTTGTATCGATTTAGAAGAGACAGTGGGAGCTGCACTCTGAGCTCTTTGCCTGGTACTCTCCATTGTTCTTTCCAGCAGATTTGATGTGCAGGTCTCTCCAGGCCGAGATTCAAGGCTGCAATGAGCAGGATGTGGATGGAAAGCAAGATTAACCATCCCCTTTAAGAACTGGCCCATGCCATTGTGTGTGTGTTCCATTGCTGACTGACATTACATGAGCTTCGCCAGCGCTCTGAGGTAGTGCTTCGCTCCTCGGCCTTTGCGCCTTAAGACAGGTGTGAAGCGCCTGATTTAGCGCTGCAATCACCTCCAGGGGCGATAAAAGTCAAGTTTGCAGTCAGTGACGAAAATTAGCGCCAGGCGCTAATCTTTGTGCCCGGCCGATAATTGCGCCCCAAATGGGGCGATACTGAATTTCTCCCCCATAGAGTCGTAACGGCACAGAAGGAGGCCATTCGGCCAATCGAGTCCGTGGCGGCTCTCTGTAGAGCAATCCAGTCAGTCCCATTCCCCCGCTCTATCCCCGTAGCCCTGCAAGTTTATTTCCATCAACTGCCTATCCCCTTGAAAACGTTGAGTGTCTCCGCTTCCACCACTTCCGTCGGCAGTGAATTCCAGGTCATCACCACTTGCTGCGTAAAAAAGTTTTTCCTCACATCCACTCTGTATCTCTTGCCCAAAACCTTAAATCTGTGTCCCCTAGTCCTTGTACCATCAACTAGTGGTAACAGCCTTTCCCCATCTAGCCCATCCAAACCCGTCATAATCTTGTACACCTCTATCAAATCACCCCTCAACCTCCTTTGCTCTAATGAAAACAAATCTAGCTTCTCCAACCTGTCCTTGTGCCTAAGATCCCCCATCCCCGGAACCATTCTGGTAAATCTCCTCAGCACCCTCTCAAGTGCCTTCACATCCTTCCTAAAGTGTGGTGACCAGAACTGGACGCAATACTCCAGTTGTGGCCTAACCAGCGCTTTATAAAGGTTCAGCATAACTTCTCTACTTTTGTACTCAATACCTCTATTTATGAAACCCAAGATCCCATATGCTTTGTTAACCACTCTCTCAATATGTCCTGCCACCTTCAGAGACCTATGCACATTAACTCCCAGGTCCCTCTGTCCCTGCACACTCTTTAAAACTGTGCCATTCCTTCAGCATTTCCCCCCAGTTTTCTCTCCATCTCTCCTAAAGGTGCTGACTCTTGCTGGGGCAGTTCCACGGGTGCTGGCCGCCTTCTGCTAACTCGTTCAACTGGTCATTCTTTAGGTTTGGGCCTGGACAGTGAATGT
Organism: Squalus acanthias; assembly: GCA_030390025.1. NCBI lineage: Eukaryota > Metazoa > Chordata > Chondrichthyes > Squaliformes > Squalidae > Squalus > Squalus acanthias. The sequence goes on from CM059429.1 coordinate 69,732,840, forward strand.
CAGCAAAAATATTAAACAGCGGAGGCATCACAGCTGAGCCCGATCCAGTCGTCACCCAACGCCCAATGCATACACACTCATTCCAGCAGGCCTCACTGGATAGTGACAAGGAATGAGAACACTGACTTATTTTCTCCCTCCCTAATGCGAAGGCTGCTGGCACCGATTTTAACACGCTACCATCGCCCAAACTGAGATTAGCAAACTCAGCACATACCAGTGATCAAACGAGAATGGCTCAGCACCTGATGTGTGGATTTGTGCATGTCGAATGTGTGCCACTCAGTACCAGGTGTGTGAGTGTGTGTGTGCATGAGTCTGTCTATGAATGGGTTACAGTAAACGAACAAACGCACTTGCATTTATATAGCACTTTTCACAACCTCAGGACGTCCCAAAGCGCTTCACAGCTAATGAAATGATTTTCATGTGTAGTCACTGATGTAATGTTGCAATTGCGGCAGCCAATTTTCTCACAGCAAGATCTCACAAACAGCAATAAGATAAGTGACCAGATAATCTGTTTAAGGTGTAGGTTGAGGGATAAATGTTGGCCAGGACACTGGGAGAACTCCTTGCTCTTCTTCAAGTAATGCCATGGGATCCCTTATAAGACATCCACCTGAGGGAGCAGATGGGGCCTTGGTTTAACATCTCATTTGAAAGATGGCACCTCCAACAATGCTGTACTCCCTCACTACTGCACTGAAGTGTTGGCCTAGATTATGTGCTCAAGTCTCTGGAGTGGGGCTTGAGCCCGCAACAGTCTGACTCAGGCTGCTACCACTGAGCCAAGGCTGATACCTTATACTTTGGTAAGTTATAAAAATATATACTAACTGTATAGGAATGCAACAGTATGTGCCACATATGACTTAGTTACTAGCTGGATATACTTACTAAGAATTGTAGCAGCAGTTATCTGTAATAGTGGTTCATAAATATCACTGACTTACCGGAGCTGCTTGTGTCACCGGGGGTTTCTGTCGCACCTCAGGCTCAGTCGGTGTATTCAGCACTATCGTGTTTGTACAGGAGGTACACCTTCCTGTCCTGTGACACAGATGAAGCCATGGGGTCAGTAAAGGCCACAATACAAAATTATGGTTTTAATTTCTTATTGAGTGTCAGGCAGTGTAGTTACGTTAACGTGTACCCGACACCAGACAGAGTGAGTTCCTGCAGTGTAGTTACGTTAACATGTACCCGACACCAGACAGAGTGAGTTCCTGCAGTGTAGTTATGTTAACATGTACCCGACACCAGACAGAGTGAGTTCCTGCAGTGTAGTTACTTTAACATTAACGGCTGCTCTCCCGGTTGCTCCAATCACTTACCTCATATTCTCTGGGGTGGGAGGGAAGTGGCAGTGGGAATGGAAGGCTCCATGGCACTGGGTGCAGCGTTTCAGATCTCCACCGGCTTTGCACACCCCACAACTGGGCTTGAGTGTCTGATTTTCACGAGTCTGCTGCAACATCTGAAGATATAAAGATGGGGCATTAGGAGCAGCGTTACTCCATCACAGGCAGGGTTGTTAGCAAGAACGGGAAAGGATAACAGTGATGGGGTAAGGGGAGAAGTGAAGGGGCGAAGGGAGGGAACATGAAAGGGAGAGGGAAAGGGGAAATGAAGGAAGGGTAGAAATGAAGTAGAGAGGGAAGAAGGGATCAGCTGGTAGTGGTACTTGGAGGGAGAAGAGAGAAGAAGCTGAGAGCATGACTCTGGGATGAGGGAGGGAAGAGAATGCCACTGTTAACTGAGGGAGTGGAAATGGAATGCCAGCAATAACAGAAGGAGGGGGAGCCCAGAGATCCCAGACTATGATGGTGGAGTGAGGGAAGGGAATCACAGAGATCCCAGATTGTGATAGTAGGGTGGGTTAGGGGGAACAAAGAGATCCCAGACTGTCATGGTGGTGTTGGGGAGGGGGAACCCAGATCCAAGACTGTGATGGTGGGGTCGGGGAAGGGGAGTTCATACTGATGCTGGAGGAGCAGACCCAGATCCAAGACTGTGATGGTGGGGGAGGGGAGGAACATTGTCCCTGGACTGTGATGGTGGGGGTGGGAGGGTGTGGGTGGGGTTGTGGAAACTCCAGACTGTGATTGTTGGGTGGGTGAGGGGACGGGGAACCTCAGAGATCAGACTGCGATGGTGTGGGGAGACTGAATGGAGACCCTGAACTGTGATGGTTGGAGGAGGAGCGGGTGCAGACTTCAGGTGATGTAACATTTCGATTGTGTTACCTGCTGTTTCCCATTGCCAGTAAAAGTGGTTGAAGAGGAAGATGAAGCTGAAGAGGGTGTTGAAGATGGCGGTGTGGTTATTGCCGTGGATGGGGGTCCGACGTTGGGAGGATGCTCTCTGCTGGTGAATGGTGTCGATTTCAGCAGCTGCTCCAACTCTCCCACCAACCTCTGCTGGTACAAGACCACCTAGAGCAGAAAAAGAAACAGTTACTGCACGGGAAAGTGAGCGGACCAGGTGTGGACAACACGAGCTGCGGCCAGCAATCCCTGGCTATGTGCAGTTCCCAATCCCAAGAAAATGAATGGGAAGGAAGCTGAGGGAGGAAAGCAGTGAGAAAGGTGAGACAATGCTCTATGTGGGATTGGTGTGCAATAACCTGATGTGCGGTGGCGGGTCGAGGTTGTGTGGCACAGGGATGAGGGAAGTGCTGCAGGAGGACGAAGGAAGTGTGATGGGGGAACGAGGGGAGTGCAACTGGGAGATGAGGGGAGAGTGGTGGGATTACAAGGTCAGTTTAGCAGGGGGTGAAGGGAGTTCGGGCAGAATGGAGGGGAAATAATAAAAGATCTCTGCAAAGTTCTCGATTAACTGTTCAAGGGTGGAGCTGGGAAGGTCATCAAAAGAGTCTTGGAGATATGGATCCTGGGGTGATAAATGCACGGATGGGTATACTGGTAGCTAACACTGAGATTGGGGGCATTATTTCGCAACACTTTATAGATAGAAGTAATGGCATTATAGGGCAGTGTTCTGGAGATGGAAGTGAGGACATTATTGGGCAGTGTTACACAGAATTACATAGAATATACAGCACAAAAATAGGCCATTCAGTCCAACAAGTCTATGCCAGCCTCGCATCCTTCCTCATCTAACTCTATCAACATAACCTTCTATTCCTTTCTCCCTCAGATTCTTATCTAATCCATGCTATTCGCCTCAACCACTCCCTGTGGCAGCGAGTTCCACATTCTCACCACTCTCTGGGTAAAGAAGTTTCTTCTGAATTCCCTATTTGATTTCTTGGTGACAATCTTATATTGATGGCCTCTAGTTTTGCTCTTCCTCACAAGTGGAAACATTCTCTCTGTATCCACTCTATTAAAACCTTTCATAATTTTAAAGACCTCTATTAGGTCACCCCTCAGCCTTCTCTGTTCAAGAGAAAACAGACCCAAAGTACTGCGGATGCTGGAAATCTGAATTAAAAACAGAAAATGCTGGAAACACTCAGCAGGTCAGGCAGTATCTGAGGAGACCTTTCGTCAGAAAAGAGACCCCAGCCTGTTTATCCTTTCCTGATAGGTATAACCTCGCATTTCTGAAATCAGCCTTGTAAATCTTTTTTGCACCCTCTCCAGTGCCTCTCTATCCTTTTTATAATATGGCGACCAGAACTGTTCACAGTACTCTAAGTGTGGTCTAACCAAAGTTCGATACAAGTTTAGCATAACTTCTCTACTTTTCAATTCTATCCCTCTAGAAATAAACCCCAGTGTTTGGTTTGCTTTTTTATGGCCTTATTAACCTGTGTTGCTACTTTAAGTGATTCATGTTTTTGCACTCCTAGATCCCTTTGCTCTTCTACCCTATTTAGATTCTTATTTTCCAAGTAATAAGTGACTTCCTTATTTTTCTTACCAAAATGTAATACCTCACACTTATCTGTGTGAAAATTCATTTGCCAATTATATGCCCATTCTGCAAGTTTATTAATGTCTTCTTGTAATTTGTTGCTGTCCTCCTCAATATTGACTATTCCCCTCGCACCGCTACTGCACTCCACCCCCCTGCCACCACCCCCCCCCCACCCCCCCAATTTGGTGTCATCCGCAAATTTAGAAATTGTGTTTTTGATTCAAAGTCTAAATCGTTAAGATAAATTGTGAACAACAGTGGTCCCAGCACTTTCCACCTTCTGCCACTCTGAATAACTACCCTTTACCCTTACTCTCTGCTTTCTGTCTTGCAGCCAGCTAGCTATCCATTCTGCTACTTGTCCCCTGAGTTCCAGAGACGGAAGTGAGGACATTATTGGGCAGTGTTCTGGATTTGGAAGTAAGGACATTATTGGGTAGTGTTCTGGAGATGGAAGTAAGGACATTATTGGGCAGTGTTCTGGAGATGGAAGTAAGGACATTATTGGGCAGTGTTCTGGAGATGGAAGTAAGGGCATTATTGGGCAGTGTTCTGGATTTGGAAGTAAGGACATTATTGGGCAGTGTTCTGGAGATGGAAGTAAGGGCATTATTGGGCAGTGTTCTGGAGATGGAAGTAAGGACATTATTGGGCAGTGTTCTGGAGATGGAAGTAAGGGCATTATTGGGCAGTGTTCTGGAGATGGAAGTAAGGACATTATTGGGCAGTGTTCTGGAGATGGAAGTAAGGACATTATTGGGCAGTGTTCTGGAGATGGAAGTAAGGACATTATTGGGCAGCGTTCTGGAGATGGAAGTAAGGACATTATTGGGCAGTGTTCTGGAGATGGAAGTAAGGACATTATTGGGCAGTGTTCTGGAGATGGAAGTAAGGACATTATTGGGCAGTGTTCTGGAGATGGAAGTAAGGACATTATTGGGCAGTGTTCTGGAGATGGAAGTAAGGACATTATTGGGCAGTGTTCTGGATTTGGAAGTAAGGACATTATTGGGCAGTGTTCTGGAGATGGAAGTAAGGACATTATTGGGCAATCATGAGAGAAAAAAGGATTAGAGGAGACATACCTTTTGGGGTGGGTATGAATGCAACCACAAGAAATCATTGCCATGGAGATTAGTCTGAGCATGAGTTGGTGATGCTTGACATGGCTTAAAAAGGTTTTTGCACCATCTCTATCTGACAGCAGAGTGCATGGCTCACTGGCGAGGTAAGATTTTGGGCTGGTCTGGGCTGTTTTGTGTTCTTTGTTTTTCTATATTAATGACATATACAATACTAAACATATTTTGCTTGACTCACTGGCCACAGATGCTACTTTGGTTATTTTGAAACTTTGTGCTGTAAAACAGAGTGTGTTGATGAAGGCCTCACTGGGACATGACTTACCTGGACTCCTGCTGTGCTCTGCGATTGCTGACTCTTCTCGGACACTGCGGTTAATGTCGCTCGAGTTTCACCATCTTTGTGAATGCAGGACAAACATCTCCAGGTGCCACTGAGCAGATACAGAAACAAAACAAAAATGAGTGACAGATCAGCTCAGACAAACAGGCGGAAGAGTGTTGGGAGCAAGAAGAGCAGTTCAAATCTATTCCAAAATACATTGTTATTAACCTATTGTTGAAGTTTTAAGATGTAAATATAACAGCCTTATAACGAGGGTGGGTTGTGTAACAGATTATTATAACAGAGCTTTTTAATAAGGGTGCGATGTGTTACAGATATTATTATAACTGAGAGCTTTACAATGAGGTTGGAGTATATAACAGAGAGTATTTTAACTGAGAGCTTTATAGTGAGGATGGGATGTGTAACAGAGAGTATTATAATTTAAAGCCTGATACGGACTGCTCCTCTGATTTGAGGTTTGTGCGGTCGTCTACCAATGAAAACTCGAAAATATGAGGCCCTTCTGATGGCTTCGTGAGTAGCTGGGCCACACAGACCCAGAAGGTGGCAGGTTCGGTCGCCTCTCAGTGCTGGGTTAGCTGACCTCAGTTGGGACACTGGCAAGTGTGGTAGAATTGTCCTCTGCCCCAGACTAGGGAAAGAAAATCCGTCAGGGTTCCTTGAGCAGGGAGAGTAGATCAGTCAGAGTTGCAGCTCCTGATCACAATCCAGTGACCCCTGTTTGAAAGTACTTGTGTAGATATTGGATGAGAACAGGATTATGTTCGTGATCAGCTGTCAAGCTCCCCACAGTAAAATATCCTGCCAAAACTCACTGAAGTCAATGGAAAGGAAAATTGGGCAGTGTGTATAACGGGCAACCGATCTGAGACCGCCCGTCTAACAGTATCGCCTCAAGTTAACATGACCCCCACTGTCTGTGCTCAAACATGAAGACTGGCAGTGTGGGTGAGGTACCAGAGGCAGCTGACAACCCGTGAAACAGCACCAGGACTTCAGCACATGATTTAAACTGACACTCCTTCCCAGTACTGTCGGAGAGGTAATCTTTTGAATGAGACGTTAAGCTGAGGCCCTGTCTGCCCTCTCAGGTGGACATAAAAGAAATTGCGCTTTTCGAAGAAGAGCAGGGGTGTTCTCCCAATGTCCTAGCCATCATTCATCCCTTAAAGCCAACAGCATGAAAACAGATTGACTAGGTCATTCGTCTCATTGATGTTTGTGGGACCTAGCTGAGTGCAAATTAGCTGCCACATTTACCTACTTAATAACCGTGACTGCATTTCAAAGGTGATTCATTAGCTCTGTACCACATTAAAAGGGATGGTATCGGCATATTGAATAGCACGCACTGTTGTAAACTGTGAATGTGTTAAACAGTCCATCGCCAGGTCTCAGCTGAGACTTTTCAATGGGAGATGGGGTTAATATAAAAATGAAACAAGGTCATTTGTTTCCCTTCAATTTTCTCTGCCTCTCCCCTGAAAAGAACTGACTCCTACTAAGGTACTGTTCACGGGCACTGACTGCCCTCTGGCACCTCACCCGAGTGCGCATTCTTCGTGTGTGAGCCTGGACACTGACTGCAGGCACGGTATGGCACTGTGGGACATTACAGCCAAGCCCAATCCTATTCTCTCCTGGAGTCTTGGCACACACTTGCCAGCAGGCCTCACTGGATAGCGCTCAGGAGTGAAAGAAAAAAAAAACACTTGCATTTATACAGCGCCTTTCATGACCTCAGGATGTCCCAAATCAATTTACAACCAATGATGTATTTTTGAAGTGTAGTCACTGTTGTAATGTAGGAAACGCAGCAGCCAGTTTGTACACAGCAAGTTCCCATAAACAGCAATGTGATAATGACCAGATAAACTGTTTTCTTGAGGTTGGTTGGATAAATATTGGCCAGCACACCAGGGAGAACTCCCCTTCGAAATAGTGCCGTGAGATCTTTTACATCCTCCCGAGAGGGCAGACGGGGCCTCGGTTTAATGTCTCATCTGAAGGACGGCACCTCTGACAGTGCAGCATTCCCTCCGACAGTGCAGCACTCCCTCAGTACTGCACTGAAGTGTCAGCCTGGATTATGTGCTCAAGTCTCTGGAGTGGGGCTTGAACCCACAACCTTCTGACTCAAAGGCAAGAGTGCTACCAACTGAGCCACAGTTGACACTGATAACTGATTGAACCTGGGTCTTTCGCACTCTGTATGACACAGGGCCCTCGAATCAGCAGGTGATGTAGAAGTTAATTCGTTTCCCTTCCCCGACACAGGCCCGATGGGCTGAATGGCCTCCTGTGCTGTATCATTCTCTGATTCTGTGAAGTGATGTATTTTGGCACAGCTCTAGTACTTACATGGGTATTTCTGTGAGGGGGGGTGCAAGGCAGCCTAAGTGAAAGGCTCTTGGGCAACCATCACAGCAGATCAGCTCGCCTCCATCTCTGCACACTGCACACTCGTCATCGTTCTTCTGTTTGGGTAGGAAATGAGGGAAGGATGTGAGAACCACGCAGGGGCAAACCTAGGCCTGGAGGGGAAATACCAGACGCAAGGTACTCAAGAGCCTCACTCGTCCCCGCCTCATGTGGACTTTATTATTTATTATTGTGCCGAAATGTCCAACCCGCAACTCGATTCTGTTAATTCTTCACTGGTTACTTCGATACACACTCCTCCAAAACAAACCCAGTGAAGTCTCTGGCACCTTGACCTGACCACTGGAAGTCTGAGACATGTTGACTCACTCATGCCTTTCTTTTTGTTGGCAAGCAAAGTAGAATCATTTGTACCCTCATCCCCTCCCCTCTAATATCATCGCTGTATTCAGTCATAAAAATATATGTTCTGAAAAAAGAAAAAAATCCCTGAGGCCCAAATGTTATACTGTGTGAAACACACTGTCCATAATCCACCCCAGTCTGTGAATTATCCTGTCCATATTTCACTCCAGTCTGTGAATTATCCTGTCCATAATCCACTCCAGTCTGTATATTATCCTGTCCATAATCCACTCCAGTCTGTATATTATCCTATCCATAATCCACTCCAGTCTGTATATTATCCTGTCCATAATCCACTCCAGTCTGTATATTATCCTGTCCATAATCCACTCCAGTCTGTATATTATCCTATCCATAATCCACTCCAGTCTGTATATTATCCTGTCCATAATCCACTCCAGTCTGTATATTATCCTATCCATAATCCACTCCAGTCTGTATATTATCCTGTCCATAATCCACTCCAGTCTGTATATTATCCTATCCCTAATCCACTCCAGTCTGTATATTATCCTGTCCATAATCCACTCCAGTCTGTGTATTATCCTGTCCATAATCCACTCCAGTCTGTGTATTATCCTGTCCATAATCCACTCCAGTCTGTGTATTATCCTGTCCGTAATCCACTCCAGTCTGTGTATTATCCTGTCCATAATCCACTCCAGTCTGTGTATTATCCTGTCCATAATCCACTCCAATCTGTGAATTATCCTGTCCATAATCCAATCCATGAATTATCCTGTCCGTAATCCACTCGAGTCTGTGAATTATCCTGTCCATAATCCAATCCAATCTGTGAATTATCCTGTCCGTAATCCACTCCAGTCTGTGAATTATCCTGTACATAATCCAATCCAATCTGTGAATTATCCTGTCCATAATCCAATCCAATCTGTGAATTATCCTGTCCATAATCCACTCCAGTCTGTGTATTATCCTGTCCATAATCCAATCCAATCTGTGAATTATCCTGTCCATAATCCACTCTAACCTGTTACACATGAACATATGAAAAATGATGGACAGGAAAAGAACCAGCTAATCCATCCAGTCTGTCCCGTACAGTCGTGATGCCTCATGCTTCACGATTATGCAATTCCCTGCCTACCCAGGTTCATATAATCACCTGGGAGATGTTAAAACCCAAATAAAAATCCAAGACCAATTAGGGAAAAAAAATCTGGAGAATTCATCTCTGACCTCCCCCAAGGCGATTGAAACTAGTGTAGGAGACTACCTTGATCATAATTTATGTTATTTGTACCTCTTGTATGACGTGATCTCTGTCCGAGCCAGGAAGCGGTCCAGCTCTCTTTTGAAGGTATACAGCAAATGAGCACTCACTACACGAGCAGGCAACTTGTTCCAAAGATCTACTATTCTCTTGGAAAAAAAGAACGGTCTAACATCTAACCTAGATCTACCCTTGTGTAACTTTTCAGTGTAACCCCTGGTCCTCCCAAACCTAAGTAATTAATCAGCGTGGACGCAATCTAGTCCCTTCATTATTTTGTTGTCCAATTTGCAATGAGTCTGCGTTTCTTTAAAGTATATACAGCCAGCTATTTAAGCCTATCTGGGTAGCTAAGATGTTTTAAGGTTTATACACTTGAAACTAGATTGCACCATCCAGTGCTGGGTATGATTGGCTTATGAATCAAGCTCAGGTCCTGGAGATGAAAGACAGTGTCCGATTGATCCAACAAGCCCACTATACCATGGCGCCCTCATGTTATTGTGCCACGAAGACCCAACCCACCACCCACTGTGACACCACTAACATATAGAGACCCCCAACCCATTGTGCCATCAAGCCCCCCCCAAACCACTGCACCCTCAGTTGGTGCCAGAATTCTGCCTGCTTTATCAGAGTCACAAATGACATCCTCGGTGACTGTGACCGTTGTGTGTTTTCCCTCATCGTCCTCTCTGCAGCCTTTAACAAAATCGACCATACCATTCTCCTCCGTTGTCCAATTTAGTGGGACTGCGCTCACCTGGATCCACTCTTACCTATCTAATCATAGCCAAAGCATCTCCAGCAATTGCTTCTCTTCTTGCCCCATACCATTACTTCTGAAGTCCCCAAGATCTATCCTTGCACCCCCTCCTTCTCTTCATCTACATGCAGCCTCTTGATGACCTCATCTGAAGACATGGGGTCAGCTTTCACATGTACGCTGATGACACCCAGCTCTACCTCTCCACAACCTCTCTTGCCCCCTCCGCTGCCTCTGTGCTGTCAGACTGCTTGTCTGACATCCAGTCTTGGATGAGTTGCAATTTCCTTAGTTAAACATTGGGAAGACCGAAACCACTGTCTTCGGCCCCTGCCACAAACTCCGTTCCCTTGCTGTTGATTCCCTCCCCCTCCCCACCCATTGTCTCAGGTTCAACCAGACTGTTCGCAACCTTGGTGTCCTATTTGATCCGGAACTGAGCTTCCAACCCCATATCCTCTCCATGACAAAGACCGCCTACTTCCACCTCTGTAACATCGGCCACCTCCGCCCCTGCCTCAGCCCATCTGCTGATGAAACTGTCATCCATGTCCTTGTCACCTCCAGACTTGACTCTTCCAATGCTCTCCTGGCTGGCTTCCTATCCTCCATGCTCTGTAAACTTCAGCTCATCCAAAATTCTAAACCCCGTATCCTATCGTGCACCAAGTCCTGCTCACCCATCACTCCTGTCCTTGCTGACCTGCATTGACTGACTCCTGGTCGCCCAAGCCTCCAAATTAAAATTCTCATTCTCTTGTTTAAATCGCTTCATGGCCTCGTACCTCCCTATCTCTTAACTTCCTCCATCCTACCACCCTCCCAGAACTATCCGTTCCTCCGACTCTGGCCTCTTGTGCATCCCTCCCTCCCTTCGCCCCACCATAGGCAGCAGTGCCCTCAGCCAGCTAGAACCCAAAAACCAGAACTCCCTCCCTAAACCCTCTATCTTCCCATCTCCCGCTTCTCATTTAAGACCCTCCTTTATATAAATGCGAGTTGTTGTTGTTCTGCAATACCTGACTCATCCCGATGAACTGTTCCGGGTGTAATCCTTTGTAGCGAGGGCCCATCTTCCAGGTTTTGATCCTACTTTTCCCTCCGAGATCCTCAGGCTTACTGAGCGTGTGCGTATCTCCGGCACCCTTAATTCCCTTTTTTGAAATTCCTGAATGGAATGTAATAGGCGTCAATATTTATCATAGAATTTATCATCGAATCATAGAGTGATACAGCGCAGAATGAGGCCATGCGGTCCACCGGGCCTGTGCCTGCTCTTTGAAAGAGCTATCCAATTAATCCCATTCCCCTGCTCTTTCCCCATAGCCCTGAAAATTATTCCCCTTCAAGTATTTATCCTCCCTTTTAAAAGTTACTATTGAATCTGCTTCCACCGCCCTTTCAGGCAGTGCGTTTCAGATCATAACAACTCGCTGCGTAAAAAAAAGTCTCCTCATTCCCCTCTGGTTCTTTTGCCAATTACCTTAAATCTGGGTTCTCTTGTTACCGACCCTTCTGGCACTGGAAACAGTTTCTTCTTACTTACTCTATCAAAACGCTTCATAATTTTGAACACCTCTATTAAATCACCCTTCTCTGCTCTAAGGAGAACTACCCCAGATTACTGGCATGTATTCTCCCTGAAGGTATCTCTGGAATCAATACTCTGATCAGCCCAGCATCTTGAATGCCACAGTTGGCTCTTTTAACTATCACAATTACAATGAAATCTTATGGTCTCCCGGTGTTACTCACTATTCCCAGTCTGGGGACAGATATCCCTGGGGTGGGGAGCTGGGGAGGGGGTGTGGGAAACAAATGCTGGCTTGTTATGAGCCTTCCATGGGGGGTCACAGGATGACACTAAGTGATGTATTGATGCTGCAAGATGACCCGTAAAAGTTCCCAGTGTGTACACCCGGCCGTCATTACTCTCTATAACATAAACAGGGGGTGCCATTACTTTCTCCTATACATAGAGGGCACCATTACTCTTCACTATACCAATGCTCTCTATATAATCCTCTCGGGGAACACTTCAGCAGCCAGGGGCATTCAGCCTCGGATCTGCGGGTAAGCGTTCTCCAAGGCGGCCTTCAGGATACACGACAGCGCAAAATCATAGAGCAGAAACTGATAGCCAAGTTCCGCACTCATGAGGATGGCCTCAATCGCGATATCGAGTTCATGTCACGATACAGAACGTGACTTGACATCACGGCCGGTCTTTCCAGGTGTTTTTTTTTTAAAAAGACTAACACAAGAACCAACACAAATTGACAGGATATGCAGCCAGCAGGTGTTTTGACACGTTGGACCCCCTGGGACACATCTCATTGTCTTGGCTGTGCTCTTAGTGTGTCTTTGATGTAGGGAAAGATTTGAATAGATTTTCTCTGTGTTTATATTGTGAATTCTGGGAGATTCTCTCACTGCTACCCTACCTGAGGAAGGAGCGAACCGCTCCGAAAGCTTGTAAAATTAAATAAATCTGTTGGACTATAACCTGGTGTTGTGCGACTTCTCATCTCTATATAATAAACATAGGGACCTTTACTCTGTAACATACACAGGCAGAGGGCCATTATTCTCTGCCATACACAGGAACCACCATTACTGTAACCCCGCTATTTAAGAAAGGAGGGAGAGAGAAAACAGGGAACTACAGACCTGTTAGCCTCTCATCAGTAGTTGGGAAAATGCTGGAATCTATTATAAAGGATGCAGTAACTGGGCATTTAGAAACTAATAGTAAGATTGGGCAGAGTCAACAGGGATTTATGAAAGGGAAATCCTGTTTGACAAACCTATTGGAGTTCTTTGAGGATGTAACTAGTGGAGGAGACAAAGGGGAACCAGTAGATGTGGGGTATTTGGATTTTCAGAAGGCCTTCGATAAGGTCCCACACAAGAGGTTGGTGAACAAAATTAGGGCACATGGAATTGGGGGTAGTATACTAGCATGGATTGAGAATTAGTTAACAGACAGAAAACAAAGAGTAGGGATAAATGGGTCTGTTTCAGGATGGCAGGCTGTGACTAGTGGGGTACCGCAAGGATCAGTGCTTGGGCCCCAGCTATTCACAATCGATATCAATGATTTGGATGAGGGGACTAAATGTAACATTTCCAAATTTGCTGATGATACAAAGCTAGGTGGCAGTGTCAGTTGCGAAGAGAATGTGAAGAGGCTTCAAGGGGATCTCGACAGGCTCAGTGAGTGGGCGAGAACATGGCAGATGGAATATAATGTGGATAAATGTGAAGTTATCAACTTTGGTAGAAAAAACAGAAAGGCAGAGTATTTCCTAAATGGTGAAAGATTGGGGAATGCAGATGCTCAAAGGGACCTGGGTGTCCTTGTACATGAGTCACTGAAAGTGAATGTGCAGGTGCAGCAAGCCATTAGGAAGGCAAATGGTATGCTGGCCTTCATTACAAGAGGATTTGAGTACAGGATTTGAGTAAAGAAGTCTTACTCCAATTATATAGGGCCTTGGTGAGACCACACCTGGAGTACTGTGTACAATTTTGGTCTCCTTACCTAAGGAAGGATATACTTGCCATAGAGGGAGTGCAACGAAGGTTCACAAGATTGATTCCTGGGATGGCGGGACTGTCGTATGAGAAGAGATTGAGTAAACTAGGCCTGTATTCTCTTGAATTCAGAAGAATGAGAGGGGATCTCATTGAAGCATACACAATTATTACAGGGCTTGATAGGGTGGATGCTGGGAGAATGTTTCCCTTGGCTGGGGAGTCTAGAACCAGGGGCCACAGCCTCAGGATAAAGGGTAGGCCATTCAGGACTGAGATGAGAAGAAATTTCTTCACACAGAGGGTGGTGAATCTTTGGAATTCTCTACCCCAGAGGGCTGTGGAGGCTCAGTCATTGGGTATATTCAAAACAGAAGTTGATAGATTTCTGACTAGTAAAGGCATCGAGGGATATGGCGATAGGGCCGGTGAATGGAGTTGAGGCAGAAGATCAGCCATGATCTCATTGAATGGCGGAGCAGGCTCGAAGGGCCGAATGGCCTACTCCTGCTCCTATTTCTTATGTTCTTATCCCTGATATCATCTTAGTATATCGCTTCTACACCTTCTCCATGGCCTTGACACCCTTTTTAAAATAGGGCGCCCAAAACTGGACATAATCCACTCTGGAGAACATCTATTAACCACTACTCTCTGTTTTCTGTATTTCAAACAGCTTCCTATCAATGCTACCACATTCCCATTAATACTATCCAATTTCATTTGATCAACAAGCATTGTATGGGGTGCCTTTGGAAATCGATATACTCAACATCCACTGCATTTCCTTTATCAATATACTCTGTTATTACCTCAAAGAACTCTATTATATTGTCAGACATGACTTGTCTTTTACAAATCAGTGTGGGCTGTCCTTAAATAACCCATGTTTTTCCAGGTAAATATTAATTTTACCGCGTATTACGGCCTCTAGTAGCTTACCTTTACTGATATTGGGCTGACCGCTCCATACTTACCTGATTTGTCCCTTTTTGAACAGAGCTGTTACATTGCCAGCCCTCCAGTTCTCTGGCATAATTTCAAAATCCAAACACGTTTAAAAGATTGTGGTTTGAGCCTCTGTTATTTCTTCTTTGATTTTCCTCAGCATTCTACGATGCATTCCATTAGGGCCTGATGCCTTTTCCACTTTGAGTTCACCTACTTTTTGCTGTACTACTTCCTTATCTATAGTCATCCAATTTAATTTACTTAGCTCCTCCTTTTGTACTCGAACATTCCCACTACCAGACTCTTCTGGGAAAACCGCAGCAGAGTACTCATTTAGTATCTCAGTCATTCCTTCATCTTTCAGTAGAAGATTTTCTTTGTCATCTTTAACTCAAAAGATGGGTATGGGGAGAGAGCGGGAATATGGTATTGAGATAGAGGATCAGCCATGATCATATTGAATAGCGGAGCAGGCTCGAAGGGCCGAATGGCCTACTCCTGCTCCTATTTTTCTATGTTTCTATGATTCTAACCCTTTTCTTCAACTACTGATTTACTTTCCATGTATTTATAAAAACCTTTACTATTTCCCATTATATTACGTACCAGTCTTCCTACCTCCTGTTAGCGTTTCTCATCTTTCTAGTTCACCTCTCTATTTTCTTTTGTATTAGACCTAGGTTTGTCATACATCTCATTTTTACATCTCATTTTAATTTTAATTCCTCTACTCATCCAATGAGCTCCAGCTTTTTCTGCACCCATTTTCCTCTTGTGGTGATATGTCTAGTCTGTATCCTAAGCATTTCCTGTCTGAACATTTTGTGCCAATTTTGCTTTCCAATTTATTTTGGACTCATTCCCTTTCTTTTTTTAATCTCATTCAAATTTGCTTTTTACCCAGTCAAATAGCTTTACCTTTAATTGTTCCCTCCAGTTTTCAATTTTTATAATTATATTATGGTCGGTGTTTCCTAGATGGGCCCCTAACTTCACAGTACTTACTTACCCTACCTAATGTCCTAGACCTAGAGCCAGTATTGCCTATTTCCTTGTTGGACTAAAAATTACACTTTTCTAGAGAGCAGTGCTGGACACATTGAATTAACCCTGCTCCTGTGCCATTATATTACTTTTGCCCCAGCCTATATATTATGCCCCTGTTGTTCCTGTGTTTTTCTCTAATATGCCAACATATCTCTTCCTGTATCTCCTTTCCACTGCACCAGTTCCTTTCCTATTGCTCAACTCAAACCAAATAAATTCAGCTTTTGTACCATCCCCTATATAATCCCTATGTTTTTCGTTCCAATGAAGTTTTGATTAACACTGCCATCTCTCTTCTCTATTTCCCTACTCTATCCATTCTAAATACTTTATACCAAGGAAGGAGGAACCAGGGGAGGAATGGATACTTAATATTCCTGGCTAAAAGTTATTCAGGAAAGATAGGGAAGGAGAAAAAGGAGGGGACAGTGTGGCAGTATTGATCAAAGATACTGTTACAGCACTTGAAATGGACTTGAGGGTTCAAAGACAGAATCTATTTGGTTAGAATTAAGGAACAATAGAGGAGCTATTACACTGCTGGGTCTATACTATAGGCCACCAAATAGTGGGAAGGAGATGGAGGAGTAAATTCGCAGGCAAAATACAGAAAGGTGCTTACTTACCCTACCTAATTTCCTAGACCTAGATCCAGCATGGCCTATTTCCTTGTTGGACTAAAAATTACACTTTTCTAGAGAGCAGTGCTAGAAAATGACGAGGAAAAATCAAATGTGAAAATACTCAACTAGAGGAGGGCTAATTTCAGTGAGTTGAAAAGGGATCTGGCCCTGGTGGATTGGAATCAAAGATTGGCAGGTAAAACAGGCCTCCCATTGCTTATTTAAGCAAAGGGAGGCCTTCAAAGAAGAGATAGTTCGTGTACAGACTAGACACATTCCCACGAGGGGGAAAGGAAGGGCATCCAAAACTAGAGCTAAAGATCTAGAGATTAAAATGAAACAGAAAAAGAAGGCTTATGATAAATGTCAGGTTGATAATTCAGTAGAGAACCAAGCTGAATACAAAAAGCACAGAGGAGAAATGAAAAACGAAATAAGAGGGGCAAAGAGAGAGTATGATAATAGATTAGTGGGTAACATAAAAGGGAAACATATAAACTTGGTAGCAAAATTGAAGCCCATGGGATTACAGGGGCAGTGGCTACGTGGATACAAAATTGGTTAAGTGACAGAAAGCAGAGAGCAGTGGTGAATGGTTGATTTTCAGACTGGAGGGGAGTGTGCAGTGGTGTTCCCCCAGGGGCCGATAGTAGGACCAATGCTCTTTCTGATATATATTAATGACCTGGCCTTGAGTATACAGGGCATAATTTCAAAGTTTGCACATGACATGAAACTCGGAAATGTAGTAACAGACTTCAGGAGAACATCGACAAACTGGTGAAATGGGCAGAAACATGGCAGTTGGGATTTAACGCAGAGAAGGGTGGTGGAAGCAGATTCCATAATAACTTTCAAAAGGGAATCGGATAAATACTTGAAGGGAAAATTTTTGCAGGTGCTATAGGGAAAGAGCAGGGGAGTGGGATTAATTGTACATATTTTTCAAGGCACAGGCACAGGCACAGGCACAGGCACAGGCACAGGCACAGGCACAGGCACGGCACGGGCACGATAGGCACGATAGGCACGATGGGCCGAATGGCCTCCTTCTCTCGTATATCATTCTGTGATCCTACGACTGGTTAGCTCCCAGTACTGCCTCATCCCAAGTTATATTTCTGTTGATGCTTTTATATCATACTCCCCAAACGTGTAATTGGTCCACTTCCTAGAGTGTTACGTGATTGGTTTATTACCTGACTCAAAGACTTGTTTGATGAGAATCCCTTTCAGGTTTGCACTAGAGGCAGGATGCTCATTGGTTGCAAGGTTGTTGTCTCTTTGAGCTGAAGCTGTGATTGGTTGTGCTCCTTATTAGAAGGAAAAATAAACATATGTCCATGTGAAAAATTTCAGACACAACTCACTGCAAAAATTTAGAGCAACATTTCACCGACACACAGTAATAACATTTCATCGATACGCAGAGTAACATCTCACTGACACACAGAGTAATATTTTTGAAATTATTTTTTAAGCTTTATAGGCAGCTCTGAGATCTGCTGGAGTGGATCTTCACCGCCCCCCGCCCCCCCACCCACTCCCAACGGACTCCCCAGTAAACGCCCAGAAGCTCACCAAAAGCATGTTAATAACCCTGAGGTCAGACGATCAGTCGGGGTCAAGAGCACATCTCTGTGGCGGGTGAAATTCCCACCGTGCTGGAGACACGCCCCAATTCTGCAGAAGCGGAAAAGCTTGGCTCAGGGGCATTGGGCGGGGAGGTTGCTTCAAATCCACTGGAATCCAGCAGCAAACGGGCAGATTGTTAACGCTGAGGCACACGGCATCCAATTGGAGGCACGCGCAAGGTTACGTTAAGCTTTATAAACGATGTGGTCCTGCTGATGGAAGCTGCCTTCTGAGCTGGGCATGAGTACAGAGTGTTTGGGGGCTAGCCAAACTGTAACAGTCCCATTTTTCGCAGATTCCTTCACAGTGTCGCTCTATCCAGCCAGGCTGGAATTCTAGGTCACTTACCACCTTTCTGAGGCACTCTGAGAATGTTTGTGTTCTCTGTTTTTCTTGCTATTCTTCCTTTCGATATCATCCCTGAAAAGCAACAAGGTTAATGCTGCATTGCTGGAAGGGGCTAAACCAAGTGTCCAAATTACTCTCAGATGTTCTCCTGTTACCTGTTCTCTCCTCAGCACGGCTAAGTCCATAACCCTCTAGTTTCTGACTCAGAAGGTTGTGTGTTCCAACACCACGGTAGGACCCATAATCTAGGCTGACACTTCAATGCAATACTGAGGGGTTGCTGCATTGTTGGTGGTACCATCTTTCAGATAAGACATTAAACAGACCGTCTGGCTACTCAGGTGGATCTAACAGATTCCATGGCACTTTTCAAAGATCAGCGGGGAGTTGTCCAAGTGTCCTGATTAACTTTATTCCCACAACCAACACCAGCAAATCAGATTATCGGAGCGTGCATTCATTTTTTTGTTTCTGGGAGCTCGCTGTGAGCACATTAGCCGCTGTGTTTACCCACATAACAACAGTGACTGCACTTCAAAAGTCCTTTATTGGCTGTGAAGTGCTTTGGGACAGCCGGAGGAGGTAATGAGCTGCTGTATAAATGCACCTTCGCTAACACTGGGGGTGTCCACAGTCCATCACCCAAAATGGCCAATCTTCACGTGAGAGCCCAGACAGTGAGGATGGCAGGGACGTCAAATACCTGGTTAATGAAACATTATCTGAGAGGTGGAGCTCAATACCCGGCGTGTGTCTCAGTAGCTGGTGTGTGTGTCTTAGTACCTGGTGTGTGTGTGTCTCAGTACCTGGTGTGTGTGTGTGTGTCTCAGTACCTGGTGTGTGTGTGTCTCAGTACCTGGTGTGTGTGTGTGTGTCTCAGTACCTGGTGTGTGTGTGTCTCAGTACCTGGTGTGTGTGTGTGTGTCTCAGTACCTGGTGTGTGTGTGTGTCTCAGTACCTGGTGTGTGTGTGTCTCAGTACCTGGTGTGTGTGTGTGTGTCTCAGTACCTGGTGTGTGTGTGACTCAGTACCTGGTGTGTGTGTGTGTGTGTCTCAGTACCTGGTGTGTGTGTGTGTCTCAGTACCTGGTGTGTGTGTGTGTCTCAGTACCTGGTGTGTGTGTGTCTCAGTAGCTGGTGTGTGTGTGTGTCAGGACCTGGTGCAACCCAGGCTCATTGATTATCCTGTATGGTCTGTTTATTGCTGTGACCCAGGGCTCATTATTGACTCCTTATAGTACATTCTCTTACCTGGCGTCACCTTGTGGCTGGCACTCTTTGCATTAGTGACGGCTACACTGGCTGGCAGCTCCTCGGGGGATTTCCGTTTTAGCGGAGGCCTTGCTGTTACCTGATCCGGAGACACTTTGGGGGCCTTCCTTCCTCGTCTCAGTTTATTGAGATCTAAGTCTGTAAATTCCAATCAGCACAGAGATTCTTTTTATTTTCTTCCTACTGTGTTTCTCTGAGTTTTATTATGAATTGTTCTATGGAATCTCTAGCTACAGCAACAACTTGTACTTATATAGTTCCTTTAACGTAGTAAATCGTCCCAAGGCACTTCACGAGAGCGTTATAAAACAAAATTTGACACCGAGCCCTATAAGGAGATATTAGGTCAGATGACAAAAAGCTTATTCAAAGAGGTGGGTTTTAAGGAGCGTCTTAAAGGAGGAAAGAGAGGTGGAATGGCGGAGAGGTTTAGGGAGGGAAATCCAGAGCTTAAGGCCTGGGCAGCTGAAGGCATGGCACCAAGGGTTGAGTGATTAAAATCGGGGATACTCAAGAGGCCAGAATTGGAGGAGCGCAGATATCTCGGAGGGTTGTGGTGGGGGGGGAGTGGGTGGAGCAGCTTACAGAGATAGGGAGGGGCGAGGCCATGGAGTGATTTGAAGACAAGGATGATATTTTAAAATTGAGGTGTTGCTCAACCGGGAGCCAATGTAGGTCAGCGAGCACAGGGGTGATGGGTGAACGGGACTTGGTGCGAGTTAGGACACAGACAACAGAGTTTTGGATGACCTCAAGTTTACGGAGGGTAGAATGTGGGAGGCCGGCCAGGAGTGCAGAGAGAGACAGACAGACAGACAGACAGACAGACAGAATTTTTTTTGCATCCAGGTCCTCTCACAGCAAAGGCCAGGCAGTCTCTGAAGACATTCAATGCAGCAGCATCAGAGGCGACTTTCAGACCTAATACTACTACTACCTTCATCACATCTCCGTTGTAATAGTGGACCTGCAGCTGATAGTCAGCTATCCACTTGTGCTCCCGCCAGGTTTCACTGGCACGTTTCACATCAGGCGTGCTTCACGTCGGAAAAGGGTTAAACTAGCTAAAACGTTTCAAAATGGCATTACAGAGCCAATTTAGGGCTTGTTAAGGGCTTTAATGGCCTCTCCCGTCTCTTGGAGGCGGGACGGAGTCGGGAACACCGCACACGATTTCATCAAAATTGCGTGGAGGCGGGTTGGAGGCGGGATGGGGTCGGGACCCCCGAATCTGCAACTTTAACCCCCCACACGCCTCCAAACCCGACTCCACGGGTCATTGAAAATCCAGCCCTTAGTCTCTACCCCAATAGTCATATGTGATGACGGGCTCCAGGCTCTAATAGCCCTCAGTTCAAGGACCTTCATTCTCCCTTCCCCCTTGGTTCTTCCAGTGAGAATCCTTTTGTTTATGTTCCCTAGTTCCCCACTCGCCCATCAGTGGAAACAATCTCTCACTATTTACCCACATTAAGGTCCCCAGGTTTCACTGACCCCCTTTATCTGGCTGCTCCTCTCTCAGCACCGTTCCCACTCACCACCTTGCTGCTGCTGCTCCAGGCTCTGTAGGAAATGTTGGTCCCCATTCCCACCCCCACCCCCACCCCCACCCCCACCCCATTCCCTCCCCCCCCCCGCTTAAGCCCCAATCCCCCGAACCGGTGTCCCCTTCTCTCCCCCATCCCCAGTCTCCCTCTCCCTGAGCCCACATTTTCAATCTCCCCTTCTCCTCTGAGCCCCCATTCCCCAGTCTCCCTCTTCCTCCGACCCCTCCATTTTCCAGTCTCCATCCCTCCCGACTCCCACTATTCCCCAGACCCTCTCTCTCCTTGAGCCCTCATTCCCCTGTCTCTCTCTTCCCCCGACATGCCATTCTCCAGTCTCCCTCTCTCCCCTGATCCCCCATTCCCCAGTCTCCCTCTCTCCCCGATCCCCCATTCCCCAGTCTCTCTCTCCCCCGACCCCCCATTCCCCAGTCTCCCTCTCCCCCAACCCCCCATTCCCTAGTCTCTCTCTCCCCAATCCCCATTCCCCAGTCTCCCTCTCCCCCGACCCCCCCATTCCCTAGTCTCTCTCTCCCCAATCCCCATTCCCCAGTCTCCCTCTCCCCCGACCCCCCCATTCCCTAGTCTCTCTCTCCCCAATCCCCATTCCCTAGTCCGCCTCTCCCCTGACCCCCCCATTTCCCAGTCTCCCTCTCCCCGACCCCCCCCCATTCCCCAGTCTCCCTCTCTCCCCCGACACCCCCCATTTCCCCAGTCTCCCTCTTCCCCCGACCCCCCATTTCCAGTCTCCATCTCTCCCCTGACCCCCACTATTCCCCAGACCCTCTCTCTCCTCGAGCCCTCATTCGCCTGTCTCTCTCTTCCCCCGACACCCCATTCTCCAGTCTCCCTCTCCCCCATCCCCATTCCCCAGTCTCCCTCCCCCGGACCCCCCCCATTCCCCCAGTCTCTCTCTCCCCCAATCCCCATTCCCAGTCTCTCTCTCCCAATCCCATTCCCCAGTCTCTCTCTCTCTTCTCCCCGACCCCCCATTCTCCAGTCTCCCTCTCCCCTGACCCCCCCATTCCCCAGTCTCTCTCTCCCCAATCCCATTCCCAGTTTTCTCTCTCTCTCTCCCCCGACCCCCCCATTCTCCAGTCTCCCTCTCCCCGACCCCCTCATTCCCCAAT
Organism: Squalus acanthias; assembly: GCA_030390025.1. NCBI lineage: Eukaryota > Metazoa > Chordata > Chondrichthyes > Squaliformes > Squalidae > Squalus > Squalus acanthias. The sequence goes on from CM059429.1 coordinate 69,755,032, forward strand.
CTCTCTCTCCCCCGACCCCTTCATTCTCCAGTCTCCCTCTCCCCCGACCCCCCCATTCCCCAGTCTCCCTCTCCCCCGACCCCCCCATTCCCGTCTCTCTCTCCCCAATCCCCATTCCCCAGTCTCTCTCTCCCCAATCCCCATTCCCCAGTCTCTCTCTCTCTCCCCCGACCCCCCCATTCCCCAGTCTCCCTCTCCCTGACCCCCCCATTCCCCAGTCTCCCTCTCCCCGACCCCCCATTCCCCAGTCTCTCTCTCTCCTCGAGCCCCCATTCCCGTCTCCCTCTCCCTGACCCCCCCATTCCCCAGTCTCCCTCTCCCTGACCCCCCCCATTCCCCAGTCTCCCTGTCCCCGACCCCCCATTCCCCAGTGTCTCTTTCTCCTCGAGCCCCCATTCCCCAGTCTCTCTCTCCCCAATCCCCATTCCCCAGTCTCCCTCTCCCCGACCCCCCCCATTCCCCAGTCTCTCTCTCTCCTCGAGCCCCCATTCCCCAGTCTCTCTCTCTCCTCGAGCCCCCATTCTCCAGTCTCCCTCTCTCCCCATAGCCCCTATTACCCAGTCTCTCTCTCCCCAATCCCCATTCCCCAGTCTCCCTCTCCCCGACCCCCCCATTCCCCAGTCTCTCTTTCTCCTCGAGCCCCCATTCCCCAGTCTCCCTCTCCCTGACCCCCCCATTCCCCAGTCTCCCTCTCCCCGACCCCCCCATTCCCCAGTCTCTCTCTCTCCTCGAGCCCCCATTCTCCAGTCTCCCTCTCTCCCCATAGCCCCTATTACCCAGTCTCCCTCTCCCCCCGCCACTTCCACTCTCGAGGCCTCCCCGGATTTCAGAGACTGCCCAATTTCAGAGCCCCCCTTTAGATTCTCGACTCCCCCCAGCCGATTGCGGCTCCCTGCGGGTGCCCGCTCCAAGCAGCAGTCGGTGACGAGCTCCGTGGAAAAGGCTGGTCAATGATTCTGTTTAAAATGAATACAGTCTAACCTCCTTCTGACACTAATGCCAGGCTAACAGTTAGTCATTATTTACAGTACTTCGCATAAGTGCTGCATCATGTGGCTGCATTGCAGCGGGAAATTGAAATTGCTGATCCCCCGGGCTGCTGGAGGCAGCGCTCAGGATAGGAACCCCCGATTTTGGGAAAATCCCAGTCATTCTGGGAGGGTTGGGAAGCCTAACTGGGAGCCAGAGTTACCAGCAGCAAGTCAGCCAACAGACAACAGTCAACAGCAAGCACAAGAGCAGCCATTTATTTCCCAGCATGCTCATCTGGTTGGAGATGCAAATAAACTGCTGTGTGTTCTTCGTAGGCACAGGCACCTAGACAGGCACAAGTGTGGCACAGACAGAGAGAACCAGACAGTTTCAGAGACAGATCCAGACAGAGAGACCGATCCACACAGTGATTTAAAAAACATTTTTCCTGGGATGTGGGTGTCGCTGGCAAGGCCAGCATTTATTGCCCATCCCTAATTGCCCTTGAGAAGGTGGTGAGCCGCCTTCTTGAACCGCTGCTGTCCGCGTGGTGAAGGTACTCCCACAGTGCTGTCAGGGAGGGAGTTCCAGGATTTTGACCCAGCGGCGATGAAGGAACGGCGATATACTTCCAAGTCAGGATGGTGTGTGACTTGGAGGGGAACTTGGAGGTGATGGTGTTCCCATGCGCCTGCTGCCCTTGTCCTTCTAGGTGGAAGAGATCGCGGGTTTGGGAGGTGCTGAGACAGATACAAACAGGCTGAGAGAGACAGACAAAGAAAGAGAGATTCAGACAGAGACATAGAGAGGGAGAATTTTTTTTTCAAAAAAGAGATTGAGAGAGCAAGACATAGATAAACAGATAGACAGAGACATAGAGAGACACACACTCACTGACAATAACAAGGACAGACAGAGAGAGGTGCATGCAGAAGAGAAACAGACTGGGACAATGACACACAGAGACCGAGAGAAAGACGGTGACAGGCCAAAATAGAGAAATAAAGAGACATAGCCAGACAGAGAAGAGAGAGAGAGACAGAAGAAAGAAACAAAGACGGAGAGAGACAGAGATTTGTGCATGCGCACATATACACAGACAGCGACAGACAAAGAGAGAGGCCGACAAACAGACAGATAGTGAAAGAGACACGTTTAAAGAGAGAGACAGAGACAGACAGACCAACAGAGAGAACAACAAAATAACTATATTTGAACGATTTCCCCCTCAGCCTTGTGTGACACACTACCCTCAGATAGAAAGAAAAAGAGAGACATGCAGATAATCGAAAGGAGACATGGGGGATAATTTTGACTTTGTGTGATAACGAATTGGCAGCCTGGTTTATATCTTTCTCAATTGAAATCAGGAGAGATATAAAATGGGCTGCTGATTCACTATCGCCCGTCATATACTATCGCACAAAGTCAAAATCTACATCATGGAGAGGGACTGAGACACAGAAACACACTCACAAAGACAGAAACAGGGAAGAGAGAGAGAGACAAAAACACGAGACAGAAAGAAAAATGTAGAAAGAGAAACACCCAGAGGTAGAGACAGAGAGAAACCACACAAACACACACACACAAACACACACACACAAACCCACCCACACACACACACACAAACCCCCCACACACACACAAACCCACCCACACACACACACACAAACCCACACACAAACCCACACACACACACACACACACACACACACACACAAACCCACCCACACACACAC